>BSBN01000547.1:0-1200000 GCA_027924645.1 Cunninghamia lanceolata
ATCTTTTTAAACAGGGACAATATTCTTGTGGAGATTATTTGTGATGCTAACTGATGCAATCTAAAAACTAGGCTTGTGCAAAATGTCAGTTTTCTAGTAATAATGAAGGGCATAACTGAAGGGGAATTTTTATCAGATGTTGTAGATGCAAGAAATCTGGTAGACATGTGTACAAAATGTGGAAGCATAGACAAGGCATGTGAACTATTATGATAGAATGTCTCAAAGAAATGTCTTCTCATGGAATGCAATGATTTCAAGTTCTACACAAAAAGGATTTGATGAAAAGGCTTTAGAGGCTTTCAAGCAAATGGAATTGGTAGGTGCCAAGTCAAATTCCATAACCTTTGCCAGCGAACAAGGGATGGACACCCATCAAAGCAGAACGGAAGGGGGATTTTTGTCAGATATTATGATTGGAAATGCTCTTGGTAGACATATATGCAAAATGAAGGAGCCCAAACAAGGCACATCAACTATGTGATAGAATACCTCAAAGAGATGTCAAGTCATGGAATTTGATGATTGCAAGGTTTCACAAATTGGTTTTGTTGAACAGGCTTTAGAAACTTCCAATCAAATGCATCTGATAGGTGTAAAGACATATTCGTGTCATTCGCGAGCTGGTGGGCAATGTCATGACACAAGGAAGATATATTGTGCTAGGAATAGTTCTCTCCAGCTCATCAATGCCGCAGTTCACAACCTTTCTCCATTTCATGCTCCAAATTCCTCACAAGTGGTTTCAGCTACTCCATATTATGGGGTAATTCCATTTCTCCTTCTTCTTCTTGGGGAGGTTTTCTAATTGAATTGCCAAAACTCAGGGGTTTAGGTTTTGGATCAATTTTTCATTGTGTTTGATGAGAGTAATAGGTTCCAGGTTCAAATGGCAATTAAAATTTTTATCACTTCTTATTTAATAAACACCTACTAGTTATACTCCGCTGCGTTTGCTTTGTAGGCATTTCAAGACCAGACTAAAATGTTTAATTCAGTGGAGTCAGTGTGGAAAGGAGATGCAAGGGCTTGGATAAAAAAATAGAGTCTCTTAATTCCTCTACATTCATTAAATTTGTAACATCTCCAAACAATTTGAAAGGTATTTTAGATCAAAGTGTCCTCACAGGCAACAACGTATAACAAAATGGGGAGCTATCGAACAAGGGATGGGTAGCTATTAAAGTATAATGGAAGGGGTGTTTTTTAGACAAAATGAACCAGTCTCTAAACCTTATCAGTTCACATTTGCCATCTTATTCCTAGCTGGTGCCAGAATGGGAGCTTGGAACAGGGCATGGACATACATCAAAGCTTAAAGGAAAGACAAATTTCATCAGATATTGTAGTTGCAAATGCCTTGGTAAGCATGCACAACACACATGAACTGTTTGTCAGAATCCCTGATCGTAGGATATGCAGAAAATGGATTTGGTGAAAAGCTTTAGAAACTTTCAAGCAAATGCAATTGGCAGATGTAAAGCAAAATTCTAGTCTTTGACAGCGGCCTCCCTGCCTGCACCAAAAGGGGCTTCGGAATAGAGTATGGCATTTATCAAACATAACGGGAGCGAATTTTTGTAAGATGTTGTAGCTGTAATTGCCTTGATAAACTTGCATGCAGAATGTGGAAGCATAGACAAAACATGATTATTAAACCAGGGTATTTCTTATTCAAATTAATTGTAACCATTCAAAAGCATAAAAGGGGGCATATTATTCAGTTCAGATCTAGCCACAAGCTTGTAAAACGAATAGTTTCCTCTTAACTCTATACGAAGGCATGCTTAGTTCTATATCATATTCCTAAGTCTTATGCACAAAATCTCTCTTAAATGATTTCAAATTGTGATTAGCATTTCATCAAGTGATTCCAAAATAGAATAAAATTCTTAACAAAATTTTGAAAGACAAGAACAAAACTATGAAAAGGAGGAGGGCTCTTACAAGTTTCTCTAGCTCCAGCAATCCAGACTAGAGCCAAGTGTGTCTTCCCTTTGATATCTCCATCCTATTTATAGAAAATTCAACCCCTATCTAGAATTTCATTTTCCAACCACATGATGGAAATTTTGGAAGACTTTGGAGTCAAGTCCAAGCACATGGTGGAAGATTGAGTCATTGGGTCAAGTCTAACTAATAAATGCCTATTTTTTCAATTTTCCAATTTGTCATTAATTCTTGTGGAAAAGAGTTCTCCCATGTGAGCCTTCATAAATGTTGTTTCTAGAATGTACTCTCTTAAATTTATTTATTTATTCATTTAAAATTTTAAATTATGTCAAATAAAAATTCATTTGATTTTCAAATTAAATATTATATTTAGAGATAGAGGACTATTAGGTTGTGACAATTTAGGGTTTAGGGATGAGGGATTAGGGTTGAGGGTTGAGGGATTAGGATTTAAGGTATAGTGTTGAGGGTTGAGGGTTTAGGGATAGGGTTTAGGGTTTAGGGTTGAGGGATTAGGGTTTAAGGTATAGCATTGAGGGTTGAGGGTTTAGGGATAGGGTTTTAGGGTTGATGGATTAGGGTTTAGGGTTGATGGATTAGGATTTAAAGTTGAGGGTTGAGGGTTTAGGGTTTAGGGATAGGGTTGAGGGTCAAGGGATTAGGGTTAAAGTAGAGTGTCAAGGGTAGAGGGATTAGGGATAGGTTTTAGGGTTGAAGGTTTAAGGATTGAGGGTTGAGGCTTTAGGGCTGAGGGTTAAGGGATTAGGCTTTAAGATATAGTGTCGAGGGTTGAGGGTTTAGGGATAGGTTTTAGGGTTTAAGGTTTAAGGGTTAAGGGTTGAGGGATAGGGTTTAGGGTTTAGGTATTAGGGATTAGGGTTTAAGCTATAGTGTCGAGGGTTGAGGGTTTAGGAATAGGGATAGCGTTTAGGGTTTAGGGATGAGGGATTAGGGTTGAGGGTTGATGGATTAGGGTTGAGGGTTGAGGGTTGAGGGATTAGGGTTTAAGGTATAGTGTTGAGAGTTGAGGGTTTAGGGATAGGGTTTAGGGTTTAAGGTTGAGGGATTAGGGTTTAAGGTATAGTATTAAGGGTTGAGGGTTGAGGGTTTAGGGATAGGGTTTAGGGTTGATGGATTAGGGTTTGGGGTTGACGGATTAGGGTTTAAGGTTGAGGGTTGAGGGTTGAGGGTTTATGGATAGGGTTGAGGGTTGAGAGATTAGGGTTAAAGTAGAGTGTCGAGGGTAGAGGAATTAGGGATAGGGTTTAGGGTTGAAGGTTTAAGGATTGAGGGTTGAGGCTTTAGGGTTGAGGGTTAAGGGATTAGGGTTTAATAAATAGTGTCGAAGGTCGAGGGTTTAGGGATAGGTTTTAGGGTTTAAGCTTTAAGGGTTAAGGGTTGAGGGATAGGGTTAAGGGTTTAGGGATAATGGATTAGGGTTTAAGGTATAGTGTTGAGGGTTGAGGGTTTAGGTATAGGGATAGCGTTTAGGGTTTAGGGATGAGGGATTAGGGTTGAGGGTTGAGGGATTAAGGTTTAAGGTATATTGTTGAGGGTTGAGGGTTTAGGGATAGGGTTTAGGGTTTAGGGTTTAGGGATTAGAGTTTAAGGTTGAGGGATTAGGGTTTAAGGTATAGTGTTGAGGGTTGAGGGTTTAAGGATAGAGTTTAGGGTTGACGGATTAGGGTTTAGGGTTGACAGATTAGGATTTAAGGTTAAGGGTTGAGGGTTGAGGGTTGAGGGTTGAGGGATAGGGTTGAGGTTTGAGGGATTAGAGTTAAATTAGAGTGTCGAGGGTAGACGGATTAGGGATAGGGTTTAGGGTTGAAGGTTTAAGGATTGAGGGTTGAGGCTTTAGGGCTAAGGGTTAAGGGATGAGGGTTTAAGATATAGTGTCAAGGGTCAAGGGTTTAGGGATAGATTTTAGGGTTTTAGGTTTAAGGGTAAGGGTTGAGGGATAGGGTTTAGGGTTTAGGGATAAGGGATTAGGGTTTAACGTATAGTGTTGAGGGTTGAGGGTTTAGGAATAGGGATAGTGTTTAGGGTTGAGGGTTGAGGGATTAGGGTTTAAGGTATAGTGTTGAGGGTTTAGGGTTTAGAGTTGAGGGATTAGGGTTTAAGGTATAGTGTTGAGGGTTTAGGGTTTAGGGTTGATGGATTAGGGTTTAAGGTTGAGAGTTGAGGGTTGAGGGTTGAGGGTTTAAGGATAGGGTTGAGGGTCAAGGGATTAGGGTTAAGGTAGAGTGTCGAGGGTAGAGGGATTAGGGTTTAAGGTTTAAGGGTTAAGGGTTGAGGGATAGGGTTTAGGGTTTAGGGATTAGGGATTAGGGTTTAAACTGTAAGGTTTAGGGTTTAGGGATTAAGGTTTAAGGTTGAGGGTTGAGGGTTTAGGGATAGGGTTTAGAGTTTATGGATAAGGGATTAGGGTTTAGGACCTTCAGGGATTAGGGTTTAGGGTTGAGGTTTTAGGGATAGCGTTTAGGGTTAAGGGATTAGGGTTGAGGGTCGAGGGATTAGGGTTAAGGTAGAGTGTCGAGGGTAGAGGGATTAGAGATAAGGTTTAGGGTTGAGGGTTTAAGGATTGAGGGTTGAGGTTTTAGGGTGAGGGTTAAGGGATTAGGGTTTAAGATATAGTGTCAAGAGTTGAGGGTTTAGGGATAGGTTTTAGGGTTTAAGGTTTAATGGTTAAGGGTTGAGGGATAGGGTTTAGGGTTTAGGGATAAGGGATTAGGGTTTAAGGTATAGTGTCGAGGGTTGAGGGTTTAGGAATAGGGATAGTGTTTAGGGTTTAGGGTTGAGGGATTAGGGTTGAGGGATTAGGATTGAGGGTTGAGGGTTGAGGGATTAGGGTTTAAGGTATAGTGTTGAGGGTTGAGGGTTTAGGGATAGGGTTTAGGGTTTAGGGTTGAGGGATTAGGATTTAAGGTACAGCATTGAGGGTTGAGGGTTTAGGGATAGGGTTAAGGGTTGAGGGATTAGGGTTTAGGGTTGATAGATTAGGGTTTAAGGTTGAGAGTTGATGGTTGAGGGTTTAGGGATAGGGTTGAGGGTCAAGGGATTAGGGTTAAGGTAGAGTGTCGAGGGTAGAGGGATTAGGGATAGGGTTTAGGGTTGAAGGTTTAAGGATTGAGGGTTGAGGCTTTAGGGTTGAGGGTTAAGGGATTAGGGTTTAAGATATAGTGTCAAGGGTTGAGGGTTTAGGGATAGGTTTTTAGGGTTTAAGGTTTAAGGGTTAAGGGTTAAGGGATAGGGTTTAGGGTTTAGGGATTAGGGATTAGGGTTTAAGGTATAGTTTTGAGGGTTTAGGGTTTAGGAATAGGGATAGCGTTTAGGGTTTAGGGATGAGGGATTAGGGTTAAGGGTTGAGGGATTAGGGTTTAAGGTATAGTGTTGAGGGTTGAGAGTTTAGGGATAGGGTTTAGGGTTTAGGGTTGAGGGATTAGAGTTTAAGGTATAGTGTTTAGGGTTGAAGGTTTATGGATAGGGTTTAGGATTGAGGGATTAGGGTTTAGGTTGACGGATTAGGGTTTAAGGTTGAGGGTTGAGGGTTGAAGGTTGAGGAAAAGTGTCTCAACCTTGCAACCTCGAAAGGTTACTATTCTTCCCATTTTTGGTCTTTGTGAATACCATTTATCTTGGAGAATGGTCTGGAACTTTCAAAGTTTCCAAAAGAGATAAAAATAGCGAGACTTACCATTTTTAGTAAGTCCTTTGATTGATCTCGGATTGACCTAAAAAATTTCCTAGAAGGTGCGGAACACCTAAGTGAACATCTTGGGTGAGTTTCGTCTGAAGATCATATCTAGATCGCGGGATATTAAAGTTTCTATTTTTTGAAACTGCCGCAAAAAAAAAAAATTTGAACTCAATTACCGGAATCAAAACTTATCTAAACATCTATAAATTGTCATAACTAGCATAGCAGTCTATAGGGTGATATATCTCTTCACGAGCTTTCTGGCACATCAAACAGTTTGTCAATCGGACACTCGGATCAAAAGTTATGGCCTCCGGAAGTTGGACCTTCTATTTTTTGGAAATGTAAAAACGTGTTGGACACATAAAAGAGATGTAAAGGAGAGAGTTACATAGGTTGGTGTGTAATTTGGTACATCACAAGGCATCTTTGATTGGAGATAATTCGAGCACCACTTTATGGGTGGTTTTGGCTCATGGTTTTGTAATTACCGCTAACGATTTACTATATTACATCTCCTATATATCAGGAGCTGGAGATGGACGTTGTGTGTAAGAATCTTATAGATTTTGAATTACCTCTTGGATCTCTGGTTGGATATACTCCTGTAAAAGCTTTCTCTACAATTATATTGTAATCTTCATGATTCCTGAATAATATATTGGGCAGCTTTGGAGTGTGGGGTTTTTTACCTGAAAGGGTTTTCCTCACGTATATCTTGTGTTGTGAGTTTTTTGTTTGCATTTGGAAGTTGTTATTATCTTTCTATTAATGTGCATCTTAATCTATAACTTTAAAACTAAAAATTTGCATAAGTCTTTCCTCAATAGATCAGTGTAGGAAGCGTTTCCGCATACCTTTCTTCCTTTCAGAGGGTTGAGGGTTTAGGGATAGGGTTGAGGGTCGAGGGATTAGGGTTAAGGTAGAGTGTCAAGTCTAGAGGGATTAGGGATAGGGTTTAGGGTTGAAGGTTTAAGGATTGAGGGTTGAGGCTTTAGGGCTGAGGGTTAAGGGATTAGGGTTTAAGATATAGTGTTGAGGGTCGAGGGTTTAGGGATAGGTTTTAGGGTTTAAGGTTTAAGGGTTAAGGGTTGACAGATAGGGTTTAGGGTTTAGGGATATGGGATTAGGGTTTAAGGTATAGTGTTGAGGGTTGAGGGTTTAGGAATAGGGATAGTGTTTAGGGTTTAGGGATGAGGGATTAGGGTTTAAGGTATAGTGTTGAGGGTTGAGGGTTTAGGGATGATAGATTAGGGTTGAGGGTTGAGGGTTGAGGGATTAGGGTTTAAGGTATAGTGTTGAGGGTTGAGGGTTTAGGGATAGGGTTTAGGGTTTAGGGTTTAGGGATTAGGGTTTAAGGTATAGTGGTGAGGGTTGAGGATTTAGGGATATGGTTTAGGGTTGATGGATTAGGGTTTAGGGTTGACGAATTAGGGTTTAAGGTTGAGGGTTGAGGGTTTAGGGATAGGGTTGAGGGTCAATGGATTAGGGTTAAGGTAAAGTGTCAAGGGTAGAGGGATTTGGGCTTAAGGTTTAAGGGTTAAGGGTTAAGGGATAGGGTTTAGGGTTTAGGGATAAGGGATTAGGGTTTAACCTGTAAGGTTTAGGGTTGAGGGATTAAGGTTTAAGGTTGAGGGTTGAGGGTTTACGGATAGGGTTTAGAGTTTAGGGATAAGGGATTAGGGTTTAGGACCTTGAGGGATTTGGGTTTAGGGTTGAGGCTTTAGGGATATCATTTAGGGTTGAGGGATTAGGGTTGAGGGTCAAGGTATTATGGTTAAGGTAGAGTGTCAAGGGTAGAGGGATTAGGGATAGGGTTTAAGGATTGAGGGTTGAGGCTTTAGGGTGAGGGTTAAGGGATTAGAGTTTAATATATAGTGTCAAGGGTTGAGGGTTTAGGGATAGTTTTTAGGGTTTAAGGTTTAAGGGTTAAGGGTTGAGGGATAAGGTTTAGGGTTTAGGGATAAAGGACTGGGGTTTATCCTGTAAGGTTTAGGGTTGAGGGATTAAGGTTTAAGGTTGAGGGTTTATGGATAAGGTTTAGAGTTTAGGGATAAGGGATTAGTGTTTAGGACCTTGAGGGATTAGTGTTTAGGACCTTGAGGGATTAGGGTTTAGGGTTGAGGGATTAGGGTTGAGGGTTTAGTGATAAGGTGTAGGGTTTAGCATCGAGCGATTAGGGTTTAGGGTTGAGGGAATAGGGTTTAAGGTAAAGTTTTGAGGATTTAGGGATAGCATTTAGGATTTAAGGTTTAAGGGTTGAGGGTTGAGGCCTTAGGGTTTAGGGTTATGTGAGACCTAGATGGTAAGGATGGATGGAGAGGTAGACAAGGAGCGACTGAGAGACATAAAGAGGGGAGAGGTAGAGAGGTGAGGGGGAGAGATAAGTGAGATATAGAGAGGTGAGAGATAGAACATGAGCTAATGGAACTAGAAGCTAGAGATAATGTAAAGGTGCTATCAAAGGTGAGATAGGCACAAATAATTATAGGCACTCCTTTCTATCATATTTTGCAATATATCTCACCTCTAGCTACTTGGCACTTC
This sequence comes from Cunninghamia lanceolata, assembly GCA_027924645.1. NCBI lineage: Eukaryota > Viridiplantae > Streptophyta > Pinopsida > Cupressales > Cupressaceae > Cunninghamia > Cunninghamia lanceolata. The sequence continues at coordinate 8,198 of BSBN01000547.1, forward strand.
TTTACCATGACAACTAAATGGCACATTATAAAGAGACTACATTTAGTTAATTCACTTCATAAGTTTCAAAATAAAATACCTAGACCACTACAAAAAGAAGGATGATGATCCCTTGGATTATACACATGCCAATCCCTCCACTTCTGAGGCATCAATCTACTGGTATTTGGATCAAGGAACCCTTAGTAACACATGAACTCTCTAAAATCCTTTCTACTTTAGACACATATTTTTCTATGGATCAATCTATATCAGGGCGAACACATTTTGGCTTGCTATACAAATGATAAAAAAGCCTGGACCCCCATGATCTAGGCCACATACTCTATTTTCTTCTATTTATGCACGTGTTCTGACAAAAAAAAATTATTTTCATGTTGTTGGGAAGTTCACATGCACATTTTGCACATTCTACCACCTTTGCATGAACTTTCCACCACCTTTTTGTGCTTTGCCAACTTAAGAAGGAGGAAATAATATAGTTTTCACATCAAATTTGATATATATCAATTCAAGATTCAATTTTTGTAGTGTTGCAATGTTAATTGTGATTGAATTGTAGGAATTTAACATTATAGATTGGTTAATAGTATTGTTGTTAATAATTGTATTTGAGTACATTATTCAATTTAACGTTGAAAAGGAAGCTAGTGGTGAAATACTCAAATTGTTGAGGAGTTTGATATAAGAAGAAAAAAACACTACATAATTGGGTACTCTCTCCATTCGAATCTCCATTTTTTAGGTATGTCAAGTATTTACATGCATGTTCTTTACATTTTCCTTAATTCTATTTGAATTACTTTATCATGCTTTATCATACATGTTTATATCACTTGTATGGTTTACATATTTTGTGCTTATATCAATCTCACTTTTGTTATTTTATAGTTCATTTGCCTTGTCTATGAAATGTCTTATATTTTGCATACATGTCTTACATTTTGCATTTATAGTTCATCACGGTTCTTACTACCCAAAGAGCTTAGCCATCACACACAAATGTCATTATAATAGACTATGTTTTAAATCAGTTCATGGTATGCATAATAAAAGATATTTCAAAGGTCAACATTAATTAAAATAGACACAATCATGATATCATTGTTAAGTCCCTTTGCATAATGAACCTTATAATACAAACTCATTAATGTCTATCTAATGAGATTCAACCTAAAGGACCTCATGCAAAATTCCATCATGTGTGTTTCCTTTAAACTTGCATATATAGCCTTAAGTTAAATCTCTAGATTTTATTACTCAAGAATCCATAAGGTCAGCCTACAATATCACATGGTGCCATATATGTTTTCAACACTTGGGCTCTTTAATAAGTATGTGCAATAATGAATTAAATAGACCTTAACATACCGTGATATCAAATTATACAAGAATAAATCCTTACAACATATAAATATACAATCCCTTAAGCATAATGAAATACTATTCTCTTGTCATAACAAGTTAAAATACAAATGAATAGGTACCAAGATCATACAAGTAAATCCCAATAGGCTTAATCCAATCATGATCCATGATATGCTACATTATTATTCATGTTGATAGTTCATACAAACCTTGTATACCAAATGTTTCCATTCCCATATCTATGACAATGTCCCAAGTTAAATACTATAAATCATTCACATTGCCATGGAATTGATATAGGATCTCAAGATAGTTCAGTCACAACAAAATAAAAAGTTCAACATGAGTGTCTCCATGAAAATCATAAGCCTTAAGGCTGATCCTCTTGGTTGTCATAACATGATAATGTGAAGATAAGGGACTGTTGTCACACATCAGAAAATCAATCCTTACCTCATGCCCTAGTGTGATGTCTCCCACGATCTCAATCATCTCTACTTTCATGACTAGATGGTTATCAACAAGTGCTAGCCCACGAGACATCTCCAAGTGAAAAACAAGTGTATCATGTGTCTTAAATTATGTCCCATAGCTGCAAGCTAAATCTTCATGTCTGAGGAGATGATCTCTATCTGCAAGTAAGTGTAGGTAGTTTGATGCCACTAGCACCAAGGCCTCCCCCACATCTTCAACCTTGTAGTCAACATAAAGTCCCATGTACTCTTCACTTGTAGCCTCAATAGGTGACTCTCCTTTGTCCTTATCCTCATAGGACTGAAGTGAACTTTGTACCATAATGCTTTGAATGGCTGCAATAATTCTTTGTATGCGTTGTACCTATTTTGGTTGAGTGACATTTACTCTTCTACATGATGATTGTATGTACATTTTGTATGAAGGGTTGAATGACATATATTTCAGTTATTTGTATGGATTCATTTCTTAGGAACTAATATTTGTCTCTTTATCATGCTACAGATAAATTCTCCATCATGCCGAGGAAATGATCAAGAATTAAACCAACACAGGAAGAGATAGAAGCTAAGAATGCAAAGAAAGCAGCGACTATGAGCGAACTTCGTGGAAGAGGAAATTGGACACAATAAATGAAGACATGCCAATTGAAGAGGAACTGTAACCATCAAAATGAGATATCGTATTGGTGACACAAAGCGAATGAATGCAAAAACTTCGTGCTATGAGAGATTTGAATACCGTAGTTGGAGACACGTCCTCTACCACAAGTCAACATGTAGGGGCACCATCTATCGTATCTCAAGTTGAGAGTACATCATCACTCACGGTACACCATCATTCCCACCTCAACCTCAAGGTATGTCATCTATTCCATCTTCGATCGAAGGTAATGCCATCTAGCCCATCTCATTTAAATATTGATGAAATTCCTAATGTTGAGATGAATTTTCCTATCTTAACACCACCTAGAATTTTGCATAGAAATCCAAAGTATTTGATTGATATTGATGAGAATATTTTGCAGCCAATGGAAGGTAAGATTCCAAACCGCACTTGTAGAAGATATACTCATAAGATTTGGAGATTGTTCTTTGAAAAGTTAAATGAGATGAGAGGAACCTCCTGCAACAATATAATGAAAAATGTATGAAATAACAGAAATAGCAGAACACGGAATGAATTTATTGATCACAGGCCATGTTGAGGGGGCAACCTCGCTCAATACAATAAACTCGTGGATGCCTTCATTGGCCTCAACACGTACTTATATACTAAGTCTAATCTAAACAACTATTACTTCCCATGAATGTGGGATGATACAATATACTCATGGGATGACTTACAAAGCATATGCATCCAAATGTAATATACTAACAAAGTAAAGAGAAGGGTTAAACATGGGTTCCTAACATGAGACCGTAAAATGTCAACTATTCATTGAAATGCTGTGAAGTATAAAGTATAGGTCCATCATGAAGATTCTTGGGTTGAGAACATCAGAGGCTTCAAGTGAAAAATCTATTGTCAAGAATCTAATGAGTGCATATGAGAGTGTGGGTAACACCTCATGCACAAAAGATAGTAATGCAACACGGCATGCAATTACATCGACTATAGTAAGTAGTCAAATGAGGAAATCTCATCTCATTAGAAAGAAAAGTCAAGCATTGAGAATTAATATGAAAACTTCATCAAGAGCCACTGGAAGGTACCGAAGAATTGAGGACACCAATGCCAATGAATTATAGGCATTCTCAGGGAGACTACCACGAAAAGATAAACCAATTGTTGAAGCATTGAGATCACTAATTGAAGACTTTTGGAAGAATTACACAAGGGTATCTCTGAATCAAAGGGATGGGGTAAGAAGGAGAATTGGTAGTCAGAACCGTGAGCCACATCCAAAGCATTTTTTGGATATGACTCAAACACAATTTTTGGTAAATTTCTAGAGATGTATCCTCAAATTAAAATTTGTCAAAGATATTTTGAAATGCTAAAACCTTTCTATGTCAGGATAAATCACACACACACTACTTGTTGTTGTAGATTACATATTGAATTTTCTAACCATTTTGATGTTTATCGGTCTATATGTTTAGATTTGCATACTTACAATATTTTGCGGGATTGTGGCATACATGCCCCACCAACATCTTTAAGAGACTTCATATCAAGAATTTTATGTGTAAGAGAGGAAGGTCAAATATTCTACATGAAATTATGCTTGGATGGCACATGTCAGCATTGCAGTGGCTTGCAACGTATGCCAATATGTGAACATATGGAACACGTGTGGTTGTAAATGAACTAGTAGAGTTCGGCAAGTATAAAACAATAGGATACAATACAAAATATGGTAAAGAAGAAAAGAGGTGTGAATTGATTATTGAAAAGATTCCAGTGTATTAGTTTATGTCTATATTTTGTGATAGTATAGTGTATGAGTATGCAAGACATGCCCATAGAGCTTGATGGTTGGGCTTGCAATTCAAGTCATGCAAGGACACATTTCCAGTTGGTAGCATTGTTTCAGTCATTGACTTTGCAGAGAACTACAATCTACAGCCACAATGAGAGGTGCAAACACAATATTACAACTCCACACAGGTTTCTATATTTATGCACATTGCATTCATTCATGTGAATGATAGTACAGAGGATGACAGAAAGATCATAAGGGAGTATCATTTTTATATTAGTGATGATTGCACGCATTCTACGAAGTTCGTGCAAGGTTGCTTTAAGGTGTTCTACAATGATTTGGCTAGAAGGGGCATATCATTCAGTCAGCATATCATATGGTCAGATAATTGTGCATCACAATTCAAGAACTCATGAAATTTCTATTGGCTGAGTAGGAGGCATAATATTATAGGTGTTCAGCATATGTGGAACTTTTGTGAGGCTGGGCATGGAAAGGAGGAGCATGATGGTGCAGGAGCATGTATTAAAAGAGCCATAGCATGAGAAGAGTTAAAGTATAAAGATAATGCAAAGTTGACAAATGCAAAATCAATCGTCAAGTGGTGTAATGCTTTGATGGGTATAGGTAATGAAGGTAAGTCTTCAATTTGTAGATTTTTTGGTTGATAGATGATACTAACATTGCACCATATGAGGGCTATTGTACACTGACAGGATCAAGTGAGATACACTCTTTCAGAAGCTCAATTGCAGGTTCATGGAGTATCCATATGCGGAAGATGGCATGATTTTGTTCTTCATGTACAATTCAAGCCTGGGATGAGTGCGAGTCAAAGGAGTGGGTTGACGAATGGAAATTAAGTTATCTTAACCCGCTTGGCATGTATCAACCTCCGACGGCACTGGAACTAACAGAGATAGAATCATCAGTTGACTTTGACCACATATTAGATCTAGTTCAACCAGGTAATATATCTACTTGCATAGTTTTTGAAATTCCTAATGTTATCTTACTTTGTAGTGATTTTGTAATGATGACTAATTTCATCTAATTTGCTACACATATCAATGTAGGGCATGTTTATGCAATTATTGCAGATGAAGATAACGAAGAGGGAACAAATTATTACTTGTGTCATTGTGTTGAGGCTAAAAAGAAACTGGAGGCCCCAGTTACAGATGGAGAAAACATCGAATACCCTACAGGATCAGTGGTTATTATTAGAACATGGCTTAGAGGTACCCACATAAGAGTGTTAATGTTTGGCTATTTTAGGACTTTGACACACATCAGAAGATTCTTCATTACTAAAACCTTGTCGTGGCATCCAATGTTCATTTGATACAATATCGAGGTAGACCTTTGAACAAGACCTTGTGGAAGGTGCGTTAGTCTGACCATGAGGCAATACTTGACACAATAAAGAGTAGAGTAGACCTGGATGGTTCATTGGATTAATTTGTAAGTATTCACATTAATTTGTAAATTCATGTTACATTGACTTGTAAGTATGCACATTTTTACACATATACAGTGAATATTGTGATGAATATGTTTGTCATTGATGTCAAAGTGCTTGGATGTTAGTAATTGATTAAGGAATGCATAATTGTGTAGGTCTATTGGTTGTCTATTGTTTGATGATACCATTATGCTTTCAGGATATGTTGTTGGGTTTTTTGATATAAAGACACTTGCTTCTTCATAGAGTATGTGATGTGGTGCACAGAGTTGTATAAACTTGACAAGCAGTGGTATGAACTTGAAAAGCAGTGGTATCAACTTGATTTGTTTGCTATGGTATACATTTGATGTTTGCATCATCATCATGTTATGCTTCATGGGGTTAGACCTAAGTGATGGATGAAGTTGATCCTGAGAGTAATGTATAAAATCTAGGTAATGTATAAAATCTATGTGTCTCTAGGTGTCTTGGTTTCTAACTAGATAGTAGGTGTCTCTACTTGTGTCTTAGGTATATACTAGGTATATACTAGAAAAAAGGTTTTTAATCTAATCTAGGTGTCTTAGGTAGATATTATATATCAATGACCTATCTAGAGTCTAGAATAAGGTATAATCTAGAATGATCTAGGTGTCTTCTAGGTAGATACTATATATCAACTACCTATCTAGAGACTAGAATAAGGTATAATTTAATCTAGGTGTCTTAGGTAGGTACTATAATCTAGGTGTCTGGTAGAACTATAATCTAGGTGTCTAGGTGACTTAGGTCTAGACTATGATAAGGTATAAAGACTAGGTATCTTAGGCCTACTATGTCTATAAAATCTAGATACATACTATACAATAGGTGTCTTAGGTGTCCTACGTCTACTAAAATACGTGTCTTAGGTTTAGGTGAGGCCACATGAGATTCCACCATCATGTGGTTGGCCTTGTTAGTATAGAATATTTATATTTCTTGAAGCTAAGGGAAGCTCTTTTTCTTAATAGGAAAACTTTATTAACTTCAGTGTCGTCATGATGTTGATGTTGATCACGAAATATGATGTTAAGGTCATGTTGATGTTGATTGATAAGTTGTGGTTATTGTTGGAAGTTTTGGAAGTCTAAAGGATGTCACAGTGGTAGTGTTCATATCACAGCTACAGAGGTTTAAATGTTCAAAACTAGTTAGGGTTTTTAAGTTAAATTTATTAGGTATGTTTTAAACCCTAAGTGTATTATCTTTAAAGACCTAGTTTGGTAAGTTTTGTTTGTGTTATACTCTCTGTTTAATTTGTCTCAGATAACCTTCTGTGTTCTTCATGTGGTCTTTAGCATTTAGGTTGTATTATGTTTATGGTTATCTAGTCCTAAACCTCCTAAAAACCCTAGTCTTTACTTTGCTCTAAAATCTAAGTTAATACCTTACACCCGTACCAACGATATCCCTAAAGAGTCCAAAGTGCAAAAAGGCAGCAATCTTTCATGAGTTGTTACTTCGAAGTCCTAACACTTAGAAACATTCCATCTAAGGTAACGTGATCATGTAGAACCCCTCTACAATAACCCCTCTTAGTTTTTGATATCTCTGAGGTGTTTGCCCGTGGTGAAAGGTTTTCTTCTGCCCCAAAAATCGTCAGAAGGAGGTAGTGTGAAGTTGCAAACGGGTGTAACTTTCATCCTACTCCTAATGTGACCAAACTAATAGTTCCAACGCATCCATATGGGTACGTTTAGGCTAGGCATGGTCCTGTTTTGTACCCAAACATGCAAAATAGCTCGAGCTACATTGTACCAGTGATATCCCTGAAGAGTCCAAAGTGCAAAAAGGTAGCAATCTTTGATGAGCTGTTACTCAGAAACCATGACACTTAGAAACATTTCATCTAAGGAAATATGATCATGTAGAACCCCTCTACAATAACCTCTCTCAGTTTTTTATATCTCTAGGGCATTTGCTCGTGGTGAAAGGTTTTCTGCTACCCCAAAAATCATCAGAAGGAGGTAGTGTAAAGTTGCAAAGGGGAGTAACTTTTGTCCTGCTCCTGATGCGACCAAACTTATAGTTCCAATGCATCCAGATGGGTACGTTTAGGTTAGGCATGGTCCTATTTTGTACCCAAACATGCCAAAACAATTTGAGCTACATTATACTAGCAATATCCCTGAAGAGTCCAAAGTGCAAAAAGGCAGCAATCTTTGACGAGTTGTTACTCAAAATCGTGTCACTTAGAAACATTCCATCTAAGGCTACAGGATCACGTAGGGTCTCTCTACAATAACCTCTCTCAGTTTTTAATATCTCTGAGGTATTTTCCCGTGGTGAAAGGTTTTATGCTACCCCAAAAATCATCAGAAGGAGGTAGTGTAAAGTTGCAAAGGGGTGTAACTTTCGTCTTGCTCCTGATGCCACCAAACTGACAGTTCTAACACATCTAGATGGGTATGTTTAGGCTAGGCATGGTCCTATTTTGCACCCAAACATGCCAAAACAGTTTGAGCTACATTGTACCAGCGATATCCCTAAAGAGTCCAAAGTGCAAAAAGGCAACAATCTTTGACGAGATGTTACTTGGAAACCGTGTCACTTAGAAATATTTCATCTGAGGCTACGGGATCATGTAGGGTCCCTCTAAAATAACCTCTCTTGGTGATGCAAGAGCGTCCAGGTGGACAAGTTATCCGCATCGCCTAAAAATGCATAGTTTAGTTTCTCTAATTTTTGGTATGTTTTGCAGAGTCGTTTCTGTTTTGGTTCCTTTTGATGGTCAGCATTCAACTAGGGGACATATTGGTCTGAATTCAAAATGTGCTTGGAAGTGCTTTTGGTGGGAGGAGTTTCTTACTCTTTCGGCCAGAATCTGATTTTGGTCTCAGCGACAGTCTTTATTGGTGGGACCTTCTTCGATGCTTGTGATCGGTATGACCTTCCTCTTTGGGATGACTCATTCTGAGTCTCTCAGTCATTCTGATGGCACTTTCTCTCAGTCTTCATATGCTTTCGGTGTGACCATGTTTCATATCTTCTCGATGCCACTATTTGGTGAGACCTGCTTCATCAGATGACAGTTCAAATGTCTCCCCGTCACCCCGATGCCCAGTGTTCGGCGTGACCATGTTTCATATCTCCCCGATTCCCACTCTTCAATGAGACCTGCTTCATCAGAAGATAGTTCAAATGTCTCCCCGTCACCCTAATGCCCAGCGTTCGGCGTAACTTTTCTTGGTCTTTCTAATAGCACGTTTGTTGAAGACTTTGCAATGCTTTTCAACGTCGGCCTAACTTGATCTGGGTCTTCCTAATATTGCGAGTCTGTGTGTTTGACATTTCCAAATCTTGTTGACCTTCTTGGTTTGAACACTCTACGCATTCATTGGCATGACCATGACATTCTGGTGCCAGTAATGAAAGAGTTAAATATGGTGGACTATTTTGGGCATGAAGAATTATGTAGAGATCGTGGAAGGAGTGGCGGCCATTTTGAGAATCCATCATTGTGCTGCAGGGATCCTTTATGAGTAGTGGAGCTGTGTTGAGTAACGCTTGGTGAGGGTAGAAATAACAGATGAACTGAATAGAGAAAGAGAGGTGAGAGAGAACGGGATGAGAATAGAAGAATAGGGAATTTGGGCCTCTATTATAATGTTAATCTTTTGATCACTGAATGTAAAGACTTTTCAATGCTATAATGTCATCTGCATGATAATCTCAATAAAGAGTTTATATTTTCCCATTGATTGTTGAGTTGTAGCTGCAAGATTGGATAGCCTGATAAGGCCCTCCACTCTCTCAATTGGGTCAAGTGGTATCAGAGGAAGGTTTTGCTCCTGAGGAAGGTGTCAAGATAATTACGAAGTCCTACGAGAAATTGTTGTGGGGTAAGTGAGAAGAGGGAGAAGACCTGCAACTGTGGAGGACTTGCTTGAAATGGCACAAAGAGGATGAGGTAGAGGAAGAGGGGCAAGAAGAGATGCAGACCCTGTACTAGTGGAGATGCTGAGAGGAATTACAGTCAGATTGGAATCTGTTGAGATTGCACAGCGAAGAGGTCACCCTATTGAAGACGTGAGTGATACTAAAGAAGAGCAAGTTGTAGCTGAAGGAGAAGAAGGCCAACTTGGGCTTGATCAAGGTGAAGAGAGGTTCATTAGAGCCATAACTAGAATCAATACCAGACCCCGTTTTGATCCTCCAAACTATGGTGGTACTTTGAATTTAGATGAACTACTGGATTAGATCACTGAGATGGAGAAGTACTTTGATTTTGAAGGTACTGAAGAAGACAAGAAGGTGAAATATGCCTGTACTAAGCTAAAAGGGCATGCATCCCTTTGGTGGGATCATTTGCAAACTGATAGACAAAGAAAAGGTAAGGAGAACATAAGATCATGGGATCGAATGGTGAATAAATTGAAGTCAAAATTCATGCCTTCAGACTATCAGATAATTTGTTTAGAAAATTGCAAAACTTGAAGCAGAAAGACTCTAGTGTCAAGGAGTACACAGAAGAATTTTATAGATTGAGTATTCGAGCAGAGCACACAGAGGATGAAGTAGAGCAAGTTGCAAGGTACCTAAATGTCTTGCACATGTCCATACAAGATGAAATTAGTTTTCTCATATTGTAGAGCGTTAAGGAGAGTTATCAATGTGCTTTGAAGGCCGAGGAAAAGTTGAACTAGAAACAACAAAACAACAACTGAGGCAAAGGTATAAATGCTTGTGGTAGAGGACCGAGTAGTGGTGGAAGAGGATATGATGCAAAACAGAATGCAGATGGTACCTCTCAAACTCAGGAAGCTGGAGGTAGAGGAAACTTCAGAGGAAGAGGAGAATCCTTTCGAGGGAGAGGAAACTTTGGAAGAGGAAGAGGTAGAGGCTTCACTGGTACATGCTATCAATGTGGAGAGATTGGGCATATATCTTTTGAATGTCTACAAGTTCAAGGTGGAGGTAAAGGAAAGGAACCAAGGTACATGTGGCCCAAGCAAAAGAAAAGGAGATTGCAGAATCTTCAAAGAATGGAGAAGATACAGAAAATGGAGAGTCCTTGATGATAAGGAAGATTTTGTTAAGCCCTGAGAAGGTAGAGACTAAACCAGTACAAAGGAGAAATTTGTTCAGAACCAAATGCAAGTCTGGTGGCAAATGTTGTAAGGTGATTGTAGACAGTGGCAGCACAGACAACATTATGTCTAAAGAAATGGTAAAGAAGTTGAAGCTGAAAAGGATGAAACATCCTAGCCCATACAAGGTTTCGTGGTTGCAGAAAGAGCGTCAATTAGTGGTAAGAGAACAATGTTTAGTCAATTTTTAGATTGGTAGATATAAGGATGAGATACTTTGTGATGTAATGCCAATGGATGCCTGTCATCTCTTGTTGGGAAGGTCGTGGCAGTTTGATAGACAAGCTATTCACGATGGTAAGAACAATACATATACTATTCAGAAGGATGGGCAAAAATTCATATTGAATCCTATGAAAGACAAAGATGAGGAAGTTGAAGGCCCTTCTAGGGTGTGTCTTGTCTCAGGAAAGAAGTTCTTGAATGACTTAAAGAAGGATGGTGTTTGTTATGCATTTGTGGCTCAACTGTCACAAAACTTGACAGCTAAAAAGGAAGAGGAGTTGCCAGTAGAAGTTCAAGAGATGATTAATGAGTACTCTGACATAATGATGAAAGAGTTGTCGGATGGACTATCTCCAATAAGAGAAATCAATCATTGCATGGATTTGATTCTGGGTGCAAGATTGCCAAACAAGACACTGTATAGAATGACACCACAAGAGAATGAGGAGATAAATAGACAAGTTCAAGAGTTGTTAGACAAGGGGCTGATCAGAGAAAGTCTCAATCCATGTGTTGTACCTGTAGTACTAGCACCTAAGAAAGGACATGAATGAAGAATGTGTACAGACTCCCATGCAATTAATAAGATCACCATCAAATATAGATTCCCATTACCCAAAATGGATGATTTAATGGACTATTTAAGTGGAGCAAAATACTTCACAAAGATTTACCTGAAGAGTGGATATCATCAAATCAGAATCCTTGAAGGGGATGAGTGGAAAACAACATTTAAGATGAAGGATGGATTGTATGAGTGGCTGGTCATTCCATTTGGATTGACAAATGCACCCAGTACATTCATGAGGCTGATGAATCAAGTGTTGAAGCCCTATCTTGGTAAGTTTGTGATAGTTTATTTGGATGATATTTTAATTTTCAGTAAAACAAAAGGGGAACATCTAGAACATATTAGGGTTGTCTTGCAAAGGTTGAAGGAAGAAAATTTGATGGTAAATCTAAAGAAGTGTACTTTCATGAATAAGGAGTTAGTATACTTGGGATTTGTAATCTCAGAAGAAGGTTTGAAAATGGACCTAGAGAAAGTAAAGGCTATAGTTGAACAACCATCACCGAGGAATACTTTTGAGGCCCGTAGTTTTCATGGGTTAGCGAGCTTCTATAGGAAGTTCATAAGGAATTTCAGTGGAATTTGTGCTCCCATAATTGAGACAATGAAAGGAGTAAGGAGATTTCAAGTGGACAATGGTAGCAGAGAAAGTTTTTTAATTTTTGAAGACTAAGGTGACAGAGCAGCCGGTGTTAGCACTACCAGACTTTGGAAAAGTTTTCCAAGTTGATTGTGATGTGAGTGGAACAACAATAGGAGGAGTTCTCAGCCAAGAAGGAAGACCAATTGCATACTTTAGTGAGAAGCTAAATGAGGCAAAAAGAAAGTATTTAGTGTATGATCAGGAATTTTATGCTATAATCCAAGCATTGAAGAAATGGAGACATTATTTGCTGCCCAAGGAGTTTGTTTTATACACAGACCATCATGCTTTGTAGTTCATTAATAGCCAAGGTAAGCTAAATCAAAGACACATGAAGTGGGTTGAATTCTTGCAAAGTTATTCTTTTGTATTAAAGCATAGAAGTGGGAAATCGAATAAGGTAGCTGATGCATTAAGTAGAAAATGTCTCACGACAAATGAAATGCAAGTGAATGTAGTTGGTTTTGATGCCATGAAAGAATTGTATGAAGCTGATACTAATTTTAAGGAAGCTTGGAATGCTTGTAACAATCCTCTTGAGAAGGATAGGACACCTTGGTTAGATTATTTTGTTCAAGAAGGTTTGTTGTTCAAAGGAAGGAGATTATGCATACTGCAAGGTTCCATGAGGAACAATTTGCTGAAGGAGAAACACAGCGGAGGTTTGAGTAGACATTTTGGTGTGGACAAAATACTAGCACTGCTGAGTGAAGCATACTTTTGGCCAGGAATGGCTGCAGATGTGAAGAAGATGGTGCAGAGATATAGAGTATGTCAATATGCCAAAGGCGTGAGGCAGAACACTGGGTTGTATCACCCATTACCTATTCCAAAAAGACCATGGGAACACATCAGCATGGATTTTGTTTTGGGATTGCCTCGTACAGAAAGAGGTAATGACTCTATTTTTGTTGTTATGGATAGATTTTCCAAGATGGTACATTTTATTCCCTATCAGAAAAGTAATGATTCTTCACACATTGCTGCTTTATTTTTCAAAGAAGTTGTGAGATTGCATGGTTTGCCCAAGAGCATTGTGTCTGTTAGAGATGTTAAGTTTATTGGTCATTTTTGGCGTACCCTATGGAAGAAATTGGGTACTAATTTGGGTTTTAGTTTGGTATACCATCCACAAAGTGATGGTCAAACTGAAGTAGTGAACAGAAGTTTGGGTTTGTTAAGATGTCTTGTGGGGAAGAATCCAAACTAGTGGGATATGGTATTGGCCCAGGCAGAATTTGCTTACAATAACTCTGTAAACAGGAGTATAGGAAAGAGTCCCTTTTGCATAGTATGTGGTTTCAGTCCTAGAGGAGTTAATAAACTTCAGGACAGTGCTGATTTGGGAAGGAAGAGTGCTATAGCAGAGAATTTTTCTGAATACATTTATGATTTGCATAAAGAAGTACAAGAGGAATTGACAAAAAATATAGCCAAGTATAAATAGCAAGCTGATTTGCATAGAAGAGAGCTGGAGTTTCAAGTAGGAGATGTAGTCTTGGCACACTTGAGGAAAGAAAGGTTCCCATAGGGAACATACAATAAACTGAAGTGGAAAAAGATTGGACCTTGTAAGGTCTTGAGGAAGTTTTCATCCAATGCATATGAAATAGAACTACCACCTGGCATAGATATTTCACCCATATTCAATGTGGCAGATCTAGTAAAATACTATGAAGGAGAGCCAAGTATGCAAGGAGAAATTATTTCAAACGTATAGGATCAAGTGATTGGATTCATCAAATGCCTGAAAAGAAGTCTAAACAAATTGATCAAGTGATTGACTCCTGTATAGCCAAGAAAACTAGGGGCAGAGAATATCTGGAGTATCTTGTTAGATGGAAGGATAAACGAATTGAAGATTCAACTTGGATGACAGCTACAGATTTGGTCAAATTTGGTATTTCACTGCCAAATTGGTCCAAATGTTCTTGAGTCTCAGCCTCAAGGAACATTTCACTTACCCGGTGTGTTTGATGCAGGAGCATCTGGGTGGACAAGTTATCCCGCATCGCCCAAAAATGCATTGTTTAGTTTCTCTAATTTTTGGTGTGTTTTGCAGAGTCGTTTCTGTTCTGGTTCCTTTTGATGGTCAGCATTCAACTAGGGGACATATTGGTTTGAATTCAAAATGTGCTTGGAAGTGCTTTTGGCGGGAGGATTTTCTTACTCTTTCAGCTAGACTCTGATTTCGATCTCAGCGACAGTCTTTATCAGCGGGACCTTCTTTGATGCTTGTGATCGATGACCTTCCTCTTCGGGACAACTCTTTCTGAGTCTCTCAGTCATTCTAACGGCACTTGCTCTTAGGCTTCATATGCTTTTGACGTGACCATGTTGTATATCTTCTCGATGCCACTCTTCGGTGAGACCTGCTTCATCGGATGACAATTCAAATGTATCCCCATCACCTCGATGCCCAATGTTCGACGTGACCATGTTTCATATCTCCCCGATGCCCACTCTTCGGTGAGACCTGCTTCATCAGAAGATAGTTCAAATGTCTCCCCGTCACCCTGATGCCTAGTGTTTGGCGTAACTTTTCTTGGTCTTTCTGATAGCACATTTGTTGAAGACTCTGTAATGCTTTTCAACGTCGGCCTAACTTGATTTGGGTCTTCCCGATATCGCGAGCCTATGTGTTTGACATTTTCAAATCTTGTTGACCTTCTTGGTTTGAACACTCTACACATTCATTGGCATGACTGTGACATTCTGGTGCCAGTAATGAAAGAGCTAAATATGGTGGACTATTTTGGGCATGAAGAATTCTGTAGAGATTGTGGAAGGAGTGGTGGCCAATTTGAGAATCCATCATCATGCTGTAGGGATCCTTTATGAGTAGTGGAGCTATGTTGTGTAATGCTTGGTGAGGGTAGAAATAACAGATGAACTAAATAGAGAAAGAGAGGTGAGAGAGAACAAGATGAGAACAGAAGAATAGGGAATTTGGGCCTCTATTGTAATGTCGATCTTTTGATCACTGAATGTAAAGACTTTTTAATGCTGTAATGTCCTCTGCATGATAATCTCAAAGATTTTATATTTTCCCATTGACTGTTGAGTTTTAGCTGCAAGATTGGACAGCTTGATAAGACCCTCCACTCTTGACTGCTTCACTCAGTTTTTGATATCTCTAAGGCATTTGCCCGTGGTAAAAGGTTTTCTGCTACCCAAAAAATCGTCAGAAGGAGGTAGTGTAAAGTTACAAAGGGGTGTAACTTGCATCCTGCTCCTGATGCAAACAAACTGACAATTCCAATGCATCTGAATGGTTACATTTAGGCTAGGCATGGTCTTGTTTTGTACCCAAACATGTCGAAATAGTTTGAGCTACATTGTACTGGCGATATCCCTGAAGAGTCCAAAGTGCAAAAAGGTAGAAATCTTTGACGAGATATTCCTCAGAAACTATGTTACTTAGAAACATTCTGCCTAAGGCTATAGGATCATGTAGGGTCCCTCTACAATAACCTCTCTCAATTTTTTATATCTTTGAGGCGTTTGCCCATGGTAAAATTTTTTCTACTACCCCAAAAATGGTCAGATGCATGAAGTGTAAAGTTGCAAAGGGGTGTAACTTTCATTCTACTTCTGATGTGACCAAACTAACAATTCCAACGCATCCGAATGGGTACATTTAGGCTAGACATGGTCCTATTTTGCACCCAAACATGCCAAAATAGTTTGAGCTACATTGTACCGACGATATCCTCACACATTGCCTTTGCTATAATTGTCGGTCTTCACATGTCAACATGCATCTTATGGCTATTAAAATACTTGTTCTAGTAGTCAAAACAGTCATATATGAACTACTTGTTCTTTTATCTTGGTTCACCTTGACTTTGTTCTCTAGTACTATCTCTGTAGGGTTTGTTTTAGTCCTTCAATGCATTGTTCCATCACTGCAATCTTAGACCCCTATTAGGCTTGAAATAGACCTTTGTTAGGCTACTCTCCTAAACCTTAATATCATCTTCATGTTGTCATATCCATGTTGTTCAACCCTCATCTTCTTCCACCTTTAGGTCACTGTGTTATTAGGCTTGAACTTAGACTTCTGTGATCTTTGAAACCCTCTACACTTCATGGCTCTATCATTATGTAATGATCTACACTGCACCTATATTGCATATCATAATTCATAGCAATATTACAAAGAGTTGGGGTAGTTGTATGCAACCTTATGCAAGATCAATACAATGTTGTAACAAGGCTGTCAAGCTTAACAAGTTTTTGGGTAGGGAATTGCTTTATGGAATTAGAGTCAAATTGGTAAATGTGATGACATGATACATATTAACATGGTGAGATACAAAGTGTACATTTATAATATTAACCACATTCTTAAAGGGATTGCTAATGACTTATGGAAGCCTATAGCCCCAATGTTATGTTGCATACTCAAATTAGGTAAGACTCAATGTACTCTCATAACCTCACCTTATATGCAAGAGGAATTACATTTAATAACCACAATGGTCATCAGGTGCTCATAAGCATATGATTTTGACTATCTTATTCAAGACAACAAACATACTCTTTGCATCCCAATATGGTATAATAACAATGAATTAAGAAATATTTTCAATTGAGCAACTCATAAAGAATATGGATCAGCATACCAAGGAGCAACCATAAGAACATCCTTTTGGAACATAGGGAATTGCAATATCCCCTTGGTCACTTGCAAAATTAGATAGAGTTGCTTGTGAAACTATGAGACATGATCCTTAGTGTTGTACAAATGGCACATGATCCAAAGGGTTGTGTAAGACTTATAGGGTGTCTTTTGAGTTGCACAAAATAATTCCTATCACTATGTGAATTATGCATGGTGCAAGGAACCATGAACTTTGTGTTGGATCAAGTGGCATTGTTTAGGTGGCACATGATGAAAGGACTTATGCATGAGGTTGTACATCGCTATGTGAGTGACTAAGGCTAACATGCAATATTGTGCAATAGCATGTAGATCATGATGTGAACAAAAAAACTTGCTTTCCATTTCCATTTAACCAATCTTCCTTTCTCTAATTTCTCGGCCATGTATAGTTTTGAGAGACTAAAACTTTCAACCCAAAACTCAAATTCTCTTATCATCAATTGGGATGGATTCTTTGAAAATTAAACTTTGAAACCTAGAGGCATACAAAAATGATCTACACTACACCATTCCATATTACATAATGATCAACAAAAATTATTTGTATTAACCAAATATCCATATAGGCATACATCAATATCTGTCGATATAAGTATAACATATATACAAAATAGCCATATAGGATTACAAGAATACCATATAGGCATACAATGTCAACTATATGCAATACAAAAGATATGTCCACAAATGCCATATAGGCATACAACAAAGGAACAAAATAAAAAGTCATTCCCCTCTGTCTGGTGAAGAGAATAGACCACGGGCAGTCTTTGATCTTCGAGGGGATGGAGATGCATATGAGGTTGGTCTACTATGAACCCGAGGGTTGCTCCTCCTATTTAGTTGTTCATGGATCTGTAGTTGTTACAATAAAAAGTATAGACATTAATATATAGAAATTACATTATAAAAAATGAAACATTTAACAAAATAATCACTTACCACTATCTAAAAATCTATCTCCTCATTTTCCTCGGTACCAGGATTAGGTTGTGGCGATGTCATGTCCTATAGAAACCGTCCAAATAGAAATTAAACTTCAAATCAATAATCATTTGATTTTTTGAAAAAATAAACAACTATAACAACGAATGTAATTTGAAATTTACTAATCTACCTCATACCCTCGTCAAAGGCATAGAGCTATGAATCACAGAGGACACACCATGCTCCTTTTCCCTATGAATATTGGGAGGCGTCTCTGCAACCTACATCATCTGAAAATAAAACAACATTATTCAATTATGAAAACTATAATAGTGATGCAAGTCATGGCTCCTAACATACACACACGCTCACCTAAACATGGAAGTACACACAATAAACCAGACAAGTCACATGCATATATACAAATTAGACGAAGATTTGTGACTATTGTGTGGTATAAGGGTCAACAAAGGAGGGACCATAGTAGCATCAAATTTTAGGTTTAAGAAGTTAGAGAGGGAGTGAAGGTGTTAGTTTAGGTTTAGGTTGGTGGTAGGGTGGGGTAGGGTTGTGCTCAAATTTTTGTTTGTTTGGTAGTCATGGAGGTAGGACAATGCCTAAGATAGAGTTTATGGGTTTACGTGACAATGCTTAAACTAGAAATCACATAGACATTAGGTAAGTTTATGGGTTTATGGGAAGGAGGAATATAAAAAGTTTATGGGATAATAGGAGGGAGGAAAGATACTAGATAGGAGAAGAAAAACCTTATTTTAAAAATTTCTTATCATTTTCTTTGTCTTGAGGTTTGTCAGGGGGTGGTTTGGAAGCAAACTAGGTCTAGGACGTCTGGTAGGGGTATATTAGAAAATAGGTAGGGTAGATATGGGTTGGTTAGTAGGTTGGGTGTAGTTTTGGGGAAGTTTCTTAGGCCTACTTTTAGAAGTGGATGGGGAAAGGTCCTACACTTTTTCTTTTTCTTTATCTTGGAGGGGTGTTAGAGGGGAGATAGAAGTCAATGAGGAAGGCGAAGTAGTAATAGGTGGATATATGGTGGGGAAGATAGGGGCATAGCTAGTGGAGTAGGTGAAGTAATAGAAAGAGGTTGTGGGGTTGGGGCAGCAATGTGTTTAGAGGCATAAGATAGGTAAAGGTGAAAGAGGGAATTGGTATGAGGTTGAGGTGGACCATAAGGGGTTGACAAAAATTAATCTAAGGAGAAGTGTCTTAAGGTAACAACTGGTTGGTATGGGCTATGAGAAATGGTGAAGACATTACCATCATGGCAAATTTTAGAGTCAACAAAGGAGGGACCTAGATGATGTTGGAGTCAATCATATGCTATATAAGATGTCATATGCTCATATCCCTCTCTGGTGTCATGTCTTAGGGTCTAATTGGTGGTAATTGGATGAGTTTATTAGAGAGAATTTGTCAAAGAATAGTGTGGAGGGGATAAACAAGCTTTGGTAGACATGTATGGAAAATGTGGTAGCATAGACAAGGCAGTGAGTTGTTTGAAAAGATGCCTCAAAGAAATGTGGTCTCATGGTGATGTCCTTGTCTATGCATCTGCTTGTCATGGCATTCCATGAGACCACATTTCTTTGAGGCATTTTTTCAAATAACTATATTATAATTGAAATTTTGTCATCTATCAACATCTAGTTATTAGTTATGCAATGTCTAGTAATGCTTTGAGTTTGAAAGATGTGCAATGAAATGTAACTAATGATATGAATATAAAATACAAAAATCTAGTAAGTATAATTCATTAATTAAACTATTTATTTTATTACCTCTGTGAAGCGTTGAAGTCCACCACCACTGGCAGGTGTTGCCATGAAATCTCCAAAATTAACCTATTCAACACCCAAAATCAGGTATTAGAATACCATTCATATAATGATGCTATTCACATGTAATATTTATAATTGTTTACTAGTTACATACCCCAACAAAAGATGTCATAGTGTAATATGTAGGTGGAGAACCATTGAAAACTGCATCAACGCTATGACCTTGAAATTTTATTAAAATCATCAAACTAAATTAGTTAATCTTGCACTTCAAAAATGAAATTTAATAAATTAAATTCAATGAACTTGCTAAGATTTACCTATCGGCTCAGCTGCAGATGTAGCCTACACACTTGCGTCCTGACTATCCATGGGGTCATAACCACAAGCTGACCTGCAAGCCTGACAAGTATGGGGTGGAACCCTACTCGAACTCTCCCCTGGCCCATGTTGTGCTACAGGACTGACATGCTCTATGATGCTCTGGGTCAAGGCACTATGGACTGAAGTGTATTGACCTCAACACTCTCCTTCACAACAGAAGGGATATACACGTGCTCATGGACTGGTCTGGTGAGTACTCGTCTCGCTGGTTGGGTCAACATGTGCCCCTAGTCTATCTTGTATTGACCTCCCACCTCTACCCTAGAACTCTCACATATCAAAATAATTTGGCACTTTATCTTGGACAAACTCACAGTAGAGTTTCTTCAAAAAATATTGCAAGACCTCATTATTGTTGCATGGAGGATGG
The DNA here is from genome assembly GCA_027924645.1 of Cunninghamia lanceolata. Lineage (NCBI taxonomy): Eukaryota > Viridiplantae > Streptophyta > Pinopsida > Cupressales > Cupressaceae > Cunninghamia > Cunninghamia lanceolata. The sequence goes on from BSBN01000547.1 coordinate 28,635, forward strand.
TCAAAAACCATCCACCACCTCTACCCAAAATTGTCCCTTATCGCTTGGTTGTTGCACCAATGGATAGGGAACCTCTTGCATGTAAGAGGTAGAGGTTGATTTGTTCGTGGGTCTGTGAAAATAGAACACAAGTCCAATTTTGTAATTTGTTCATTTTTAACATGTTCATAGGACAACTTATATGCATAGAAATTTCTAAATTCTATCCTCTTTTCTGACCAACTAGAGATTTGCTTGCTAATTGAATCTACATTTGATAACTTAGATTCAAGAGATTGAGCAAGCGTGGATCTATGCAAGGTTGAAGTTGTAGGTTCTTTCAACCTTCCAATTATGTCCTCAATTTGTTTTTTATTTTTTTTAATTTGCCCCATTATATTTTCTTGTGTTCCAAGGGCATATTGAGGAATGAATGGAGGTTTTTGTTGTTGGGATTGTTCTTTAGCAAGTATTTGTCGTTCAGGTGATGGAGGATTTTGTGGATTTTTAGGAGGAGGTGCATTATCAATTGTTGTAAATTAAAGAAATTTACATCAAAAAACTATTTGAACCTACCTATTTAGTAACAAATTCACACAAGAGAGCAAATAGAACTTACTCCTTCACCCTCCCCGACGTCATGGTGGCATTTTGATGATGAATCAGCGATAAATTGTTGATGATATGCCCTTCGATAACGTGAGTGTGCTCTCCTTTGTCTCCAAGCCGCGGGTTTGCTATGAAATGTTGTGAAATAATGAAATGAAATAGATGTTTTTTTTTATATAGTAGAGCATAATGCGCTCACATTAGAACGTGAGCACGTTATAACATGCTCGCATTATGGCTTAAATTTTTTAAAAAAAAGTTGGCCACTTTTTGGCCCCCCAACTTTTTGCACCCGCCTTGATACATGGAAATAGTACACACTCAATTTTGAAAGCATTTGGAAGAGATGAATAGAAAGTATAAGGAACAAGAAGATGAAAAGAGGAGACACAAGGAATTTTCTATTGGAGATGAAGTCATGGTATATCTCAGAAATGAAAGATTTCCAACTTGGGGACATACAACAAGCTGAAGATGAGGAAGTTTGGACCATGTAGGATTTTTAAGAAGTTTGACTCAGGAAATGCATATGAAGTGGAGTTACTGAAGACATTTGGTATATCACCTATATTCAATATTGTAGATCTATATCAATATCATGAGGGAGAATTAAGTGACAACATGGAAGTTGGATTGAAGGATCGATTACCACAACAACCGGAGAAGATAGAGCAGATTTTGGATAGCAGAGTTGGGTGTAGCACCAGAGGCAAGCAATATAAATAGTACCTGGTTAAGTGGAAAGGAAGACTGGAGGAATATTCATCATGGATTTCTTGGGTTGAGGTAAACCACATTGGTTTCTCTCTAACCCCAACAAAGTGAGGGACTCACTGTTCAAACAACCCTAGGTGTCTGATGTAGGAGCATCCTAGATTGAAAGGCAATCTTGCATCAACCAAAAAACATTTTGATTATTTTCTTTTCTTGCATTTTAGTTAGTTGCAGTTTCAGCATTTTGTACCACATTTTACCACATTATCATTTCATAGTTTATAAAGTAGGATTTAGATTCTACACTATGTCATCTACATCATATCTAGATTTCATGAGGTTTGGAATTGTCTACAGAGAGTTATCGCTATCAGAACATCATCAAAACTCATAGAACAAAGCATTCAACATTCAGTATGAGCATACAAGGTTTGCAGAGCATTCGCGTGACTTCAAGAGCCAAATGGAACATCTCACAAGGTAGTATGGGACCAAATAGACCTTCATTGAAAACTAAAACATGTTTCATCCATTTGCGGAGCATTACCACATGTTGTAGGCTAACCTACATGTTTCATCATGCATTAGAGTTTTAACCTTCTTGATGCTGATGTGGAGCATTCTTTGAGCTAGAAGATGATATATAAGCATTCATTAGATGCACTAGGAAGCCATACAATATGATAGAAAGTTTTAGTCTTTAGTTGTGAATTTACGGAAGGCACTTCAAAGCTATATCTTTCATGTAATATGTATTCTGCTGGAGGACCAGCCTGCGAGACCATAACAGTTCGCATGTTGTCGGCATATGAGTATTGTAACTATCTGAGTTATTGAATCAAATAATCTTCCATTGCAATCTATTCTTGTGTTATTCTTGTGTTGTTTCTATTGTGTTTACTCAGGCTGCATGGTTAGACAGTCCATTCTCTAGACCCTCCATCTATGACTACACCAATTTATGTCTATTCAATGTGTGTTACATAAGAGCTTTATAGGATACATAGGCCATGATATGACATAGCATGTGACTAGGATGAAGAATATGCTATCCTTCATTAATATACATGTGAATGTAATTATAGAGGTGATGGTAGGAAATTAGGTTCCCATGATCAAGTAGGGAAAATATCCACCTAATTTTTCCAAGGTACTTGGAGAGGTACAACCCATGATAATGGTGGTATTGTAAGGCTATAGGTGCAAGCTTGTAGTAAAATGTATTCTACATTGTGAGCTGGAAACCCTTTACCTAAACTATGCATAGAAGTTGTATTTATATAGTATCCATTAGTTAGGCTAAGTAAAAGGTTGATAGATGTCACACACCTATGTGCACTTCTCATGTGGCTAGGTTTATGCTTGGTGTTGAACAAGTATGGTGCTAGTTGGCTAACATGGTCATGCAGAGTAGATGGGGATAGGTGTTGGATGCAAACATAGACATTCGTACAGATGCATGCACTACCCATGTGTAGGTTGTGCACAATGTGAAGATGGTGTAGGAGCTAGCAATATTGTTGTTGAAGGTAATGTAGACTCTTGAAATTATGCGACAAGACTAACAAGTGCGCATGTGGAGTTGTTAGAATTTGTACTTGAGCGGATGTACACAAAGCCATTCTGCCAAAAGTCTTCATGCTTGTGTGATATATCTTGGCATAAAATGTATGTGTACAAGGTGTCGATGTTGACCTAATGCATACAAGTGCAAGTTATGTGAAATTGTACATAGATCACATGGAGTGGGTTAGCATCATCTTGATGATAGTGGAGCATCTTACATGAGATATGCCGACAGCATCAACAAGCTAGGTGGAGAGAGATTATGTGTATTCTTCTCAATTTGATATATCTCTTGATTTTGTTGTTCAAGCTTAGACAACATATATGGTAGTAGTTGTAGAGTATGCCTGTTATGGGACTTTTTCCCCAAAATGAAAAATCAAGCTATTTTATGATCAAACCCTTTAAAATTATAAGAGGATATAGTTTATTTATTCCTTTATAATTAAAAGGTAGATGGAAAAAATAAGGGATAAATTATGATCCTTTGGTTAAAATGGAGATAAATAAAGAATATTTATAAAAAACCCTTTTAAAGGGATGAATAATTATGTTTATTAACTAATTAATGACAACCTTTGTGAAAGGTGTGATGGTTTAGAAATCACCCTTTAAAAGGTTATATAAGGCATTCGTGTGAGACTTGGAAAAAAGGGAATGGAGATCACTCAAAAGGAAGAAGAAGGTGGAGAAAGGAGGAAATATGAGCATTGCAATAAATCACGAAGGACAAGGATTATAGATTGGCTGGAAGTGAGCATTGGAGAAGGGGCACATAGTGTGTGTCCAACTAGGGGTACATTGTACACCTAGGATTGTCCTAGCCAGGGCTTGTGTGTGCACTTATTTGAGCATGTTATGTTGAACATGGATCTAGAGCACTTGTGTGTGTGTGCTTTCTGAAAAGGAGCAGGATGCTTGGGAAGCATGTGTGTTTTCTAAAAAAGACTAAATGTTGGGAAGCACATGGTTGGTTTTGAATAAGAACTGGGTTCCTCCTAGAAGTGCTCACTAGCTGAAAAGGGTTCAATCTCTAATCCATTCTCCAAAGTGATATTGGAAGAACTTTTCAGAACACCAAAAGATATGTACTTATTCCTTTCTATGATAGAAATTAATTAAGTACTAAAACTTAATGCTAAAGAAAGATATTAGAATCAGGAAAGCTATGGGTTTTGATGTTAAACTATTATGGATTGTGTTATTCAATTGACTGTGTTAATTATTTACTTTAAAGTTCTTATTAAAATATCACATGTTGTAATTTTCATTTGCTATTTATATCTTCACATATTCTAAACTATCTTAACTCTAAATATTAACCATAATAAATCTGCTACAAAATAACTCAGGGGAAAAGTAGCATTACATTTGATTTTTGAGCCTAACGATCAGAACTTTCTATCTAAAGTATGTTATATGCTTTCAAATTTCATATTGACCAATCTACAATATACTCCTTGTGTATATCCAACATTATACATTCACCTTAAACTCTAAGACATCAAACCTAATTTTACAAGTTATAACCTATATCCTCTATCCATATACTAATCTTTGGTTCTTCATTTGCATTATTGAAAATCTTGGATCATATTTGTGTATGCATATCCATCTTCTTATAAGACTATATGAGCCTAAATAATCTTGTGCTTACGAGAATGTTCCTTTGAGACTTGTGGTATGAGATCACCTTGTTGGCATCTTGCCCTCAATTATTATTAAGGATTATGACCAATTTTTCTAATTATTTACCTTCCTTCTTATAACTTGTAAGTATTAAATAAATTGCTAACATTTTTACCAATTTATGATAAAAATAAATAAATTAAAATAAATTCTAAACCTATAACCAAATTTTTAAAATCTTGATACTTATATAAATTTATTTGAAATTCAAAACAATTTTTAAAAAAACCTCTAAATATATTCAAATTCTAAGTATATTTCAATTCTTCTATATGTTGATGATTTTGAATACTTGATAAATAAAAATTTGGAACATATTCCTTCCCTTCTATTGTTTCTTCCCAATTCATCCTCCAATATTCTTGAATCATTTCATGCTTCTATTCTACGCTTGTAGGTCGTGTATTTTTTTGCTTAAGGGAAATGTTGACTTGTTTTTGTTTCCTCCTCATTATTCAACCAAGCTATTCTTAACGGTCGCATCCTCTTATAAAGGTGTTATTCGGTTGGTAAACTTCACTAAAACAAACTAAAATGTCAGGTCCCCTCCCAAAATCACTATATGGAAATAAATCCATACAAACGATAATTTAGTATTTTAAAGTCATCTACTTTTGTGTGGAATCAAATAATAATTAAAAGTAAAACAAAATAAATTTTTGTTGGGTAACACAAGATATTACCTCTTTTGGCATTAGCTACAACTTATTAACAAGGTAGATTTCCTCAAGCAACATCTTGTGTAATGTTCCAATCACAAGCAATTTAGTGGATATTATTTCTTTTATTTATTGTTATATCACAAATGAGATATCATATGTCGAAGAGAATTTAGCATTACTCACTTGTGGACTTGTTGGTGGGATATGCAAAAGATTATCACTCGAAGTGGATGTATTCATAATTCATGGAATGTCATTCGTCTAGATTGAAGAATTCTACAAATATGTTTGATTACAAGCTACAAAGTGGTGTTTATTAATTATTATTCATATGAATAAAGTGTATCCTTCATTGTGTTTAAACTTGCACATTAATCACATTATAACTTTCTCAAAATCTTCTATAGACATTACGGTCACCACTTTATGTTCTTGATTGCATAGACATCATATTCTCACATTCAATACCCATTTCTCTATTGCATGCACTCTCATAAGATGGAGGTAACACCATATTTATTTTAGAATGGGTAATAATTCCTCAATCACCTATCATTTCTTAAGTCCAATGTTTGATTCTTTCTTAAGCTATCTTAGTAACTCCTTGAACCTTTTCTTGAAGACCATAATAGACTCATGTTTCCTTTGTTGGAAGGCATAATTTTAGTGGCAATCACGTTACACTCATGTTGTCTCTAATTAATTTAAATTCTTTTTCAAAATCATTTTATAGTTTTCTAAGGTGTTACATTCATCTGATAATGTGTTCTTATACTAATGATTGTCATTCCTCATAAGAGTAGTTGGAGATTACTACAACTGATGATATGCATTTGTTTGTCTAATGGATGTTTAATTAAATTTGCATGGACATTATTTAACATGTTATTTTGTCTCATCACTAATAACTTGAACATCGTCCACCTCTTCTACCTAGGACTCAAAGGATTAGCCATCACTTTTAGACTTTATTGTTCCTTTGTATCGGTTACTAGACTTTGAATTTCCTATGTGTGTGTCATGAACATTCCTATCCTCTCTTAGCACTTTCCAATATGCCCTGACCTTTAAACTTTCCTTCTATCAAGAAACTTGACCTCTAAATATTCTTAAACTCCATTTTTATTATTGATTAGTTAGTATGCCTCATGATATCCATATATATGCATCTCTTTTTTGTCCATGATGAAATTGTAAGGTTCTATATCAAGATGGGGACTTCATTTTTGTCAAGGAGATTATTATTAATCCTTGATTCCTTTGTAAGGCTTTTTAAATAGGTTGATGAGAAAATTTTATATATTCAACATCAAGAATGGGTAGTTCTATAATAATCTTTTGTCACTTATTTTTCATGGGTGACAAATTACTTCCTAGCTTTGGCTAAAGCTCTCTCCAATTCAAGTTTTCACTTTAGGATTGAGGTTGATGCTTTATTTCTAGATTATTGGTTTTCTCCCATAGCTTTCATTTTACTTTATTTGCTCCATCAATTTTATTGATTCTTTACTTTAATAGTGTCTCTTTTATTTGGATGTAAGTTCCTTAACTCCTTTGATGATATCAGTCATCTAGTTATTTGTCTTCTTTCTAATTCTTGATCTCTTATACAAAATATCTTGAAAAAAGTTAAAATACCTTAACAAGTGATTGGGCAGATGGCACTTCAGCAAATCAATCTTTAACTAGATGGTCTCTCTAAACACTTGGTTTTGCTCACACTCATATCTTCTATGCATTCTCATATTGAAATATCCCAAAGAGATTTGTAAAATCCTTAGTTAACTTTTCTTATCTTTCCTCATTATCTTTGATTGGCTCCTTAATTTGTTATTTCATTATCTCTCAATGTATATATCCATTTTAGTGTGTCCTCATTAATGTTTTGATTAACAAACTTTATAGTTGAAATGACCTTATACAAACAATATCATCAAAAGTCTTATAACAATAAAGGATCCAACAATAATCATGAAAGAAATAATATACCAAGTATTTGTTTAACGTAAGTTACATTGGGGGCCCATAACTCACAGGTTCCAGGATCATTTTCATGTCTTAAACTTTGGAAAATATGGCGTTGTTTAGGTGAAATGAAACAATGCTTTTACAAGATATGAAACCAAAATGAGTATCTTAACATCTATCATGAGGACATGATGCAATTTACAAGGGGGGATCCAATCCCAAACTCAAGCCATTCTTAGATTAAATAAAACCTTTTTGTGATATGCAAGTTCATCAAGAAATTATTTGGAAAAGAGCTAGTTTAGGTAATGTTTAAATCTTCAACATGTTTTATATTTTATAGAATTTTTTGTGAATTTTCATATATTTTTGAACTTCTATAAACACATCAAGGTTATTAAAATTCCCATCGGGATCAAAATTCTTGATCTCATTTTTGTGAGTAAAAATCTAATCATCTTACACATCCTAGGCACATAGATATTTAATCGGAATTCCTATGAGCTTACTATATAAGATTAAAATATAGCCCCAAGGATAGGCACAAGATGAAAAAAAATCCATGATCATAGATACTATAATTTAATGACTCCAAGGGCATATAGATATTGGTAACCTATCTTCTAAATATTGAGTTTTTTAAACATTGTTTGGTGATTTGGGTTTGGAAAATCAATCAAAAGACCTTGAATTGTGTCTTTAATTATTTTAGGAAGTCATAATTAGATGGTTGTGAGATCAATGAGGATGGAAAAGATGAAGAAAGATATTCAATTAACCTAATTACTTAAAGGAAATATTAGGCCTAGTGTTTTTCTATGAAGTACTTTATGATGGTAATAGTTGTTGATGTTTTGTTGCTTAAGTTGCCTTGTAAGATTGTTTTGTACCATCTTTGTTTTATTGTACTTTATTATTGGACTTGATCAACCTAATAACCTTGTACATGTTTTGTATAGGACTGAGATCCAGGTTAGGTATTATAAACACCATGTTGCCACTAAACATTTCAATCCTTGTTAGATTTAGACTTGTCCCAAAACTCTATTTGAGTGACTAGGAAATTATATAAACTTTGATGTAATTGTTGTTATTCAATTGTATTTAGTATATGAAAAGAGGTTATTCATGTGGGTATGTGCAGGATCATGATGGGCCAAACTATACCTCTAAGTGGCAATGAAAATACAAAAAATCAGACTTAATCAAGTTCATGTGAAAATTTGAATGGATTATCTACACAATTTGAAAAAGATGTAAGAACAAAATTTGTAGAGAATTGAATCTAGTTTATGGGCTACTTTTTTTTTTTTTAAACTAGATTTACTTAGTGAAAAATGAATATTTCAATGAACAACTATTAAATTTTTCAGAAAAAAATAAAAAGTGTGTGTCATTCCAGCCAACCTAACTATGAGCAAAAAAATATTTTTTTTTTCAATCTATCAAAATAAGTAGAGGACTCATGCCCGGATGTGACACATATTTGTTTGAAATTTTTTCCAATAAAATAATTAGTTATGATTTTTTTACTATGACTTTTTTTAAAAAATAAAAAGTAATTTTCCAACCAACCTAACTCGATTAAAAAAATTGGAATTTAAAAAAAATAACCTGTAGCCAGAAAAGCATAGTGTGACATAGCTTTCGAATCTCAAAAAGGTGTAACGGTTTGAAATTTATGGATGTTTTTCAATCAGTGTATCCATCAGGATTTCAAACACACACTATATTGAAAATTATTAATAATTATTTAATAAAATGATAACCAAACAAATCTTATATTTTTAGAAAGCTAACAATTTATTCAATAAACCCTTTTCGTTCTATCAATTTTTCATAAAAAAAAGTCATCAGCACGAAGGGTGAAGTTCAAAGAAGAGACTGAAACATGAAAACACATTAGAATCCATGAAAAGTCAACAACCAAAATGGATATCCATTTTTCTTCACAAAACAGATATCTGTTTTGGCAGCTAAAAATGGATATCCATTTCTAGCATTTAGGGGCTGCTCAAAACCAAGTGTTCAAAGGTTTTGGTTTTATGTGTTCTTATGAGATGAAAGCTCTACCATGAAGTATACTTGACTATCTTGTAGGAGAATAGTCACCACCAAGTTGGAATGTGGTGCAGGAGCACCCCGAGACACTGAGGATCAGGAGGATCCCTACTCTATTTTGTCTAAGTTGTCTTTTCATGTCTGTAAGGCCTTAGTACCATATTGAATCATAGTTGGCCAAGTAGCGGTATAACATTGAGTCTGTATACATGTCATTAAAGATTGTAACTGATTTGAATGGATGTAACCGAATGGCAGAGGCAATTGTAGGGCGATTCGCTTTCCACCTTATGTAACTGCCGATATGAGATTCTATATAGCAGGGTTGTGTTCATTAAGACACACAGACACAGAGGCAGAAAAGATTGATGTATGTATATTTTTTCTGAGAAGAAGCAATAAAAAGTTTTATTTGGTTTAATTGCAGAGATGTAAATCAGAAGCATTCCACTGGTTGAGATTTCTTCGAAATCAGTGGAATGACTTCCTTAGATTTAGATTGTTTTCTATTTTGTTGAGTTTTTGTTTCTGTATACTTGTTTAGTGTCTAGATAGTTGTAGAGTTACAGAAGTTTTCATCGGTGTAATATAGCCCCTTGGGGAAGCTTCTGGAAGTTACACCAATCAACGGTGTTGGACCGATAGGAGGTGCATCAGTGCAGAATGGATTTGGTCTCACCGAAGACAACATATATCAGCATATCAAGAGAATAAACAAGGAGTTCACCGACAAGGGAAGTCACACTGATGGTTGTGGTTCGAAGGTGACATCAGAGTGATCGGTGTGTCGGTGGAATAGTTTTTGAGTTCGCTGATGATCTAAGTCTTGCCGACGAGTGTGGTTCGAAGGTTCAAAAAAATTTGATAAAATGTACGCTTCCACTGTGCGCTCTGCATCAAAGTGGTATCAGAGCTAGCGAAAGGTCTAGGCAGTTGTGTATTTGATTTCTATCACTAAAAAGGTAGATCAAGAGTTGAAGCAAAATGTTTGGTTGGTGACCATTTTGAAAACAGAGATCATAGAAAGTATTTTGAAGGCTGGTAGTAGTTGCTAGACTGTTGCAGATGCTCGTGCCATCTAGTTGCGAGAAGGAATAGGATTCCTATAGTGTGTGGGCAGATGATGATGAGGTATGTCATGACCATTCACCAATAGAGGTTTGGCTAGAAGAGGGTGCAAAGTGAGGCCACTACGAGAGAGAGTGGTAGTGCATCTCCAAGATCTGTTGTTGGACGAGAGGAATGGGTCTGTAGTAGCATGTAGGATGGACATCTGATTGAGCATTGTGTTGTAGTCATTGAGGATTTGATCAGTCTAAGAATACTCCATTGCTAGGAGTAGAAGGAGCCTAAAGATACTCTGAAATGATTATAGTAGTTTGCCATTGTTGGTTGGTTGGTCACCACTATTCCATTAATGTGAAGATTTGAAGCCTGAAGCTGAAGAGGCAGAGTGAAAGATAAAGACTAGGACAAACAGAGATGGAGATGAAAACTGTTTTGTTTTGCAGATACATTTCCAAGGGACTTGGAAATCTTTGTTGGTTGGTTGTATGGTGCAGGAGCACCCCGAGACACTGAGGATCAGGAGGATCCCTACTCTATTTTGTCTAAGTTGTCTTTTCATGTCTATAAGGCCTTAGCACCATATTAAATCATAGTTGGTCGAGTAGCGGTATAACATTGAGTCTATATACGTGTCATTAAAGATTGTAACTGATTTGAATGGATGTAACCGAATGGCAGAGGCGGTTGTAGGGTGATTCGCTTTCCACCTTATGTAACTGTCGATATGAGATTCTATATAGCAGAGTTGTGTTCGTTAAGACACAGACACAGAGACAGAAAAGATTGATGTATGTATATTTTTCTGAGAAGAAGAAATAAAAAGTTATGTTCGGTTTAATTACAGAGATGTAAATCGAAAGTATTCCACTAGTTGAGATTTCTTCGAAATCAGTGGAATGACTTCCTTAGAGTTAGATTATTTTCTGTTCTGTTGAGTTTTTGTTTCTGTATACTTGTTTAGTGTCTGCATAGTTGCAGAGTTACAGCAGTTTTCATCAGTGTAACACAGCCCCTCGGGGAAGCTTTTGGAAGTTATACCGATCAACGGTGTTGGACCGATAGGAGGTGCATCAGTGTAGAACGGCTTTGGTCTCACCAAAGACAACATATATCGGCATATCGGGAGAATAAACAAGGAGTTCACTGACGAGGGAAGTCACACTGACGGTTGTGGTTCGAAGGTGACATCGGAGTGATCGGTGTGTTGGCAGAATAGTTTTTGAGTTTGTCGATGATCTAAGTCTTGCCAACGAGTGTGGTTTGAAGGTTCAAAAAAATTTGATAAAGTGTACACTTCCACTGTGCGCTCCACATCAGAATGACACCTCATATTGTAAAGCCAACATAATAAATGCTTGGGCCCATCACCATCAAAGGAAATACATGGCAAGCAAAGAGCTAATAATGAATCCACATAAGCCACATGAGAGACCATACACCCATGAAAAATAATCATCAAGGCCCACCAATGTTGGCATCACTAGGATAACACATGTCATGATACAAATGGTCCAAGTATATTACATAGAGCCATGCAAAGAGATATATAAACGTCAAGGAACACTTAGAATAATGGTGTGCATGCAATGAGAAAATGTACAAGTTAAACCCTAACCATAAGAGGCTTATGCTCAAAATGAAACCTTAATGATGGAGAATAACAATGAACATCTAAACTAAGAATTGAAGCATAAAAACATGTACACCAAGGTTCATACAAGTTAGAAGGGAACATATGCATATTAGAAGGTTAGATAAAAAATAATGCCAACATAAGCTTTGGTTAAGGATGAGTATCACATGTTAACACTATGAAAATCCAAAAAAGTTCTAGGGTGTAGACCAAAATGGAAAAGGGGAAGTCCAAAAACATGGGGGTGATACACAAACACACACCAATATTTATAGACAAGGATAAAGGGAACACAACTTAGAACCCTTAGGACAAAGCATAAAAATGAAAACTTGTAGTTAATTGACCTAAAGGCATACAAGAGGAAAAATTAATCATGTCATGTAAATAACATCAAGAACATGTTGCAAGTCAAGACTTGTGGGGAGATTCATTTGCATGCTACAATAGATAAACTAAAGTACATCTCCTTCCAAGTTGTAAAAAATAACCTTCATGAATGAGATTCCCAATCTTGACTTGATTATGTATCCACCTTTTAACTACAACATGAAGTATCTTGCACATACAAACATGACCATGACACTACTTCTTAAAGATAATAGTCAAACTCATTAGAGTCATCAATATAATTTAGCCATAGGTAGTAGGAGCATGATCTATTCCCATCCATTTCACGAAGCAACTATTCAAATGCTAGGCCAACATGGTGTAAACAATCATAAGGGCCAATAATCGACTCCAAATGCATAGGAAAAGGACAACTCTTGGATCCCATATTAATCATGTTCACATGGCTGCTAGCATCTTCAAGTGAGTCAATACAAAAATTGAAAGCCTCAAACTCATACACTTCAGAAAAATATACCTAATTAGAAATTTGATATGCATGAATAAGGAAGTCCTTATGCAACACAAACTAAAATGTGTCACATTTAGACATGTCATCAAGTTGAACTACATCATGTTGAGACTCGTGTTTACTTAAGCATTACAATTCACTTGCCTCTTTGCATGCTTCAAAGTTCCAAACAAAGGACTCAACTTTAGGTGTAGCAGAGTCCTCATCAATGAGTGAAACATGGCCTTCAACAAACTAAAATTATATATCATCTTTATGCTTATATGGAGGCTATATCATCTTTACAATTTTATATGGAGGCTCTTTAGGAGTCTTCACAAACGTGTCCAAAGTAAAATTATTCAAATCAAATAATGGCTTATATGGAGCTTTATTAAGTTGATACCTAGGTGGATTAGTGTGTAAACATTCAAATTAGATGGTAATTCACAAGTCTATAGAATAATAAAATGAATCCCTAGTCTAGAATCCAAATGTATATATTCAAGGCATTAAAGACTTTGAACATATTACTTTATTGAATTGGAGAAGGCATGTACACATGTGCAATGTTTAGCTTATTCTTCCTTGTCTATACTTTTATACATATGTACATGCATGTGGTGCATGGATCATGTGGACAAGGTGACGATAGATGTCAAACCCATATTGATCTAAAATTAAGCAGTTAATTTGGATCTATTGAAATAATTAGACGATCGAGGTCATGTCCTAATTTTTTCGTTACTATAGAAGTTGACAGTTTCTCTAAAAGTGGCTCTTTACTACCAAAGTTTCCCTTGATGATGAAGTTGAGTAGTCATTAACAAAGTCAAATAGTTGTTGATGAAGACATGTTGTTAAAGTTGATAGTTATTGAAGAGTAGTAGAATAAAAATATGAACAAGAATCAAGAAGCTACTTATGCACCTTCTCATTCTAGAACTTATGATGAAAAATGCCTGAGACTCAAGTTGCACATCCTACAATGTTTATGCATTAAGGTCATGACATATGCATGCCTTCCAATGATCTTATTAAGAACACATTCCTCACATACCAAGAAATCAAGAGATTAACAAGGACATTATGTATGATAAATCCACATTTCATTCCAAAGGAACTACTTCTTCCTAGATACTTACTAATGAACTGTGGCAAAGCAAATGCAAAATCTCTCTATGGAGCCACCTCAAAAGAAGAAAGTGTGCAATGGATATAGAAAAATAATTCAATAGTTGAACATGTTACTAGTTTTTTCACTAAGAGAACCACTTCTTATAAAAAAATACATTTACTTGATGATAAAGAACTTGATATTACTTGTTGGGATGGGGATGACCTCTTTTATGTTTATCTCTCTAATTTTATTGGTTGATCTTTTTTTGGACCCATGTGGGGACATTTTTCCTTTCAATTCTTTCCATGTCTCTTCCTATATGACTTGTTCCTATCTTCCATGATTACCATTTATGCTATCCTATGTTACTAGTTTAGCTCCTATTCTTTCATATATTCAGTCCTTACCTCCCTTGCTTTCCTCTATGCCTTGTTTGGTTCCTAAACATCTCTATATTCTATGTTTAGAACCTATATTTTTCCATGTTCCTTGTTTACTTATATATCCCTATGCTATATATCCATGATGTCCCTATGTTCCTATGATCTATGCTTGTGATCTCTATCTCTTATGTATCCATATTCCATGCTTATCATGATGTTTCTAATACTTAAACATAGTTATGGTTCTTACACATTTAGCATTCTTATTCTTTACTTATTTATATATGTATTTTAGCATTTATTTTTTCCTTCTTATGTGTTCTTATGCATCTCCTATTCTCATTTATGTATATAGTTGTATACTTTGTAGATTATGTATATAGTTTCATGCTTAAATTGAGGAAAACAAAACGGATATCCATTTTGGCCATTTTGAAAATGGATATCTGTTTTGTAGAAGTGATATGGACATTGCTGGTGACCATTGCCAAAAGAATTGGCTTAAGAAACGGATATCTATTTCAATAAGGGATATTCGTTTACTAACGGATATCCATTTGTAAAACGGATATCCGTTATGTAAATGCAAAAAAAAAGATAAAAGGAATATTGTTGGGCCTGACATCTACGCCTACAGACCATCTGTTGTCAAAAAACTCATGATTTCTGCCTGTGACAGCGAAAAAAACATTTTTATGCACTTTTGGAGACACAATTTGCTTGTTACAATCATAAGGGTGATCTTTTTGTTCCCCTAATGGGGAGCAATAGTCGTCGTAAAGCAAAAAGGAGGAGGAAAGTTACATTGGAGGAAATTGAAGCAATTAGGGAAAAGTATAGGGCAAGGGAGAGGATTGGAAGAGCAGGTTTGGTGGATGCTCATCAAGGTGAAGCTTCTTATTTACCATCCAATGACATGCAAATTGAAGATTTTAATTTTGATTATAATGAAATGTTACATAAGAATGAAATTCACCATGATATTGCAAATGAAAATGTTGCAAAATGTTATGAAACACCTATTGATAAGAGCAATACCATGGACAAAGAAGAAGAAGAAAAACAAAGACATGCACTTGAACAAAGTGGATATGAACCTCATGATATTGAATTTGTACTCCATAATCCATTTGTTGATAAAATTGATGAAGTTGATAACATGGATGAAACAATGAAAATCAATGTATCTCCAAATTTTATAAGAAGAGAGGACATTTGTCAAGAAGAGAATAAGCGTGATGAAATTGGAAAACTCACAAGAACCCCAAAATGGTTACTTGAAATTGATGAGAACATAATAGAAAAACTTGAAGGCAAGAGGTCGTCATGAACAGTTTGGTTGTGGGCTTCAAAACTCTTCAATGAATACTTTGAGAATAAAACATTAACCGAACAATGCCAACTTTTTGTGCAATTACTAAAGATGTACAAAATGAGACCTTTACTAAATAAATTAAAGATTTGGTTAAACAAAGTGTCCGATCGGAATAAAATTATTGTTAGAAGCCTTTTCAATGCACACAATTCTATTGGAAAGACTAGCAAGGAGAAAGATAAAAGAGTTGCTCGTAGAGTAATAACAACCTCAATAGTAAGCAAACAATTAAGAAATGATCAATTAATGAGGCAAACTTGTGTTGACTTAAGATTGAATCGTAAAACATTATCAAAAGCACTAGCATTAAGATCAAGGCTAGATAGCTCTCTTGGAAATGATACATGGGCTTTTAGTGGTAGGCTTCCACGAGTTGACAAGAAGCTAATCAATAGCACAAAGGAATAAATTAAACAATTTTGGCACACTAACTCTAAGGTATCACCAAATGCAAAAGATGTTTTAAAGTTAAGAATTGGTGATAAAGACCGCACACCACATCCTAAACATTACTTGGAATGTAGTCAAACAACATTGTACAAACAATATTTTGAAACACACCTAGGTACAAAAATCTTACAAAGAGAATTTGAATCTCTTAAGCCATTTTATTGTATTCCTCTTAAAGTTCGTAATACATGTTGCAAATACCATGTAGAGTTTTCTATGTACCATGAATTATTATGCAATATTCATTCTACTTTGCACACTAATGAAATGTTACAGGAGTGTGGTGTAATTCAACTACCAAAGTCATCTAGGGACTTATTGGATTTATTTCTATGTATTAGAGATGATGGTTGCATTTTCTATAAGAATGATTGTTTAAATGAAAAAGTGTTTACAATGTAGTGGGTTATCAAAGTTTGTATCATGTTTTCATGAGAGCAGCGAGCATGATTTTGGAAAGAGAATGGTTGATAAAAAGAGATATGAGATAGTGAAATACAATTTGAAAAGTGGAGGTGAAGGTTCTAGATGTGAGTTGATTGTAAGAGAGGTAAGTATTGCTGATTTTATTGATGATTTTCAGAAAAATCTTTTCTACAAGTATGTCAGACATAGCCACAGGTCTCGATGGTTAGATCAACAGTTCAGGATGTGTAAAGACTTTTTTCCGATTGGAACTATTGTCTATGTAGTTGATTTTGCATAAAACTACACATTTCAACCCCAAAATGAAGTTCAATCCTAGTACTACAATTCTATTCAGATTGCTATTTTTATTCACATCACATACAGACATGCCCCCGATAGTATAGAAAAGAACAGGAAGATTGTCAGAGAATACCATTTTTACATGAGTGATGATCGATATCATTCATTAGAGTATGTGCAATATTGTTTTGAATAATTTTATGGGTTCTTGCAAGAAAAAGATATTAGAATGGATCAACATTTCATTTGGTCAGATAATTGCACCGGTCAATTCAAGAATGCTCATATATTCTATTGGTTGTGCAGAAAGCATGTAGAGATGGGTATACCTCATATTTGGAATTTTTTTGAAGCTAGGCACAGAAAAGGTGAACATGATAGAGCAGGTGCATGCGTGAAGAGAGCTCTTTTTAAAGAACAACTAAATATTAGAGGTGTTACTACATTCAGTGATGCAGATTCTATTGTTAAGTGGTGTAACTATGCATTGTCACAAGGAGTGGCTCTTGATTCAGAAGTGCGTAGGTTCTTTTGGTTGGTTGATGACGGGATAGAGAAAGAGAAATGGGATTGTCAGAGAATTGGTCAATTGTCAAAGATATATTCATTTCGAAGTTTAGATGCAAGTGCATGGACTATTTGGACACGAGAATTAGCTTATTTTTGTCAGAGTTGTATTAAATGTGATTGGGATAATTGCAAGTCAAGTGAGTGGGTAGATGCATGGATTCCACGATATTTAACCCCTTTATCTCAAGGTCAATCATCTTCTGTCAATGACATGGAGAGCTCATTCGACTATGAACATCTTTTAGACCTTATACAATCAGGTCATGTTTATGCAGTTGTTGCATCACATGGAAATGAAGAGAGGTCAGACTATTGGTTGGCACGATGTGTACAGGGAAAACAAAAGCTAACACAAAATATGACAGATGATGATGGGTTCACATATCCTATAGGATCAGTTGTTATTGTTGGGACTCGGTTACAAACATATATGATTAGAAAGAATGGCATCCCTACCTTTGAAGACTTTGAGAAGCATAAAACCATATTGATGTATTCGCACTTAGTTGTAGCAACAAATGTCAAGTTGCTAGAGCATCATGGAAAACCAAAATCAAAACAACTATGGACAATTAGTAATGCTAATCATGAAGCAATATTGGATACTCTGAAGGTAAGAGATGACCCCTCAGGTATGCTTGACTATCATTTAAACTTCCATATGGATAGGTATGAAATTTTTTATCTTAACTTGTTCTTGTTTTTTCTATTTTTTAGAATTATTTTATTGAAAATCTTGTTTCTTTAACTATAATGCATGTTTTTTACTATACAGGAATGCGAATGAGGTTATTTTGCATGGCATTGTAGATTTTTTTTGCATGGCATCATTGGTTATTTTGACTATACCTGAGGTATGATTTTTAGTGTTAGTTTGACTACAACATCTGATAGATTTCCCATATGCTTCATGCAATCTCATATGGTATATTTCATATAGTATATGTAAATCTCTACTTTCCTTGGGTTTTGGATAAATGGTTCCAATGACACCTTGACCATGTTCAAGCAAGTAGGTATGATAAATGAAATCAAATTGCACACTTTTCTATGTTTCCACACTTTGCTTTACACCTGCCAATTGCCAAACTTTTCTATGTTTTAAATTAAAAATCTTGTTTCTTTAACTATAATGCATGTTTTTGACTATATAGGATTGCGAATGAGGTTATTTTGCATGGCATAGTAGATTTTTTTGCATGGCATCATAGGTTATTTTGACTATACCTGAGGTACGATTTTTAGTGTTAATTTGACTACAACATCTGACAGATTTCCCATATGCTTCATGCAATCTCATATGGTATATTTCATATAGTATATGGCAATATCTACTTTCCTTGGGTTTTGGATAAATGGTTCCAATGACACCTTGACCATGTTCAAGCAAGTAGGTATGACAAATGAAATCAAATTGCAGACTTTTCTATGTTTCCACACTTTGCTTTACACCCGCCAATTGCCAAATTTTCTATGTTTTAAATTAAAAATCTTGTTTCTTTAACTATAATGCATGTTTTTGACTATACAGGATTGCGAATGAGGTTATTTTGCATGGCATAGTAGATTTTTTTGCATGGCATCATAGGTTATTTTGACTATACCCGAGGTATGATTTTTAGTGTTAATTTGAATTTCTTAATATGTTGCTTTCTAGCTTTTTCTACATACTAATTTCTACCTATGCTTCCTCACTTTGCATTCATGTCTCTTAAGGCAGTTGCAACTACAACATCTAACAGATTTCCCATATCCTTCATGCAATCTCATATGGTATTTCTTGTTTTATCTCATGTCATTTGATATACATAAATGATATTTATGTTTAATCAATTTTGCTTCTTGATGCTTCTCACAAGAGGTCACAACTCCAACTCGTCCAACTACAGACAAAAAAGCTGGAGACAAGATGATGAAGACTCATCATCAGGTGGCGGTAAGTGATCGATTACATATGTGATGTTATATATTTCATACATTTTCTATATCAATGTGCATATATTGTTTGATTGCATTAACAGGTGGAGCTAGATGAACTTATTTCGAAGAGGTCTACTCAACGGCAGAGAGAGGATGAGTCACTAATTGGAAACTAGTTTTTGGGACATTTTTTGTATGCCTAGATGGCTTTGTATACATACTTTTGTATGAACTACCGATGTATATTTTTGAATGTATGTCTGTATGGCTTTGTTTGGACATTCCTATATGGCTTTGTATATAAACTAGATGTTATGTTCATGACATTATGTATATGACAACTTATATTAAATATTTAATATGATGATCAATTATCGTTACAAGAATTTGGTTTTACACGTGCCAATTGCATTTGCTTGAAAGTTTATAAATCATTTTCAAATAATCCATTTTGTGCATATCTTGCAATCATTGCATTATGTGGGACTGTGCATTTCTTTGAGGCATCATTTCAAATAGTTCATGTGCCTTGTCTATGCTTCCACACTTTCCATACAATTCATGTGCCTTCATGACGTGACATTTCTTTGGGGCATCATGCCAAAAAATTCATGTGCCTTGTCTATGTTTCCACTATTTGCATACATGTCTACAAAGGCAGCTGCAATTACAACATGTGAAAAATTTCCTATATCCTTTATGCTTTGATGGTTGTCCATATGTTGTTCCAAACATTCTATTTTGGTGTACAGATAGGGAGGATGTTGACAAAGGTTGTGGAATTTGGCTTTACACGTGCCAATTGCATTTACTTGTTCAAAAGTTTCTAAAGTCTTTTCAACAAATCCATTTTGTGCATATATTGCAATCATTGCATTCCATGAGACAACATTTCTTTGAGGCATTGTGTCAAATAGTTTAAACATTCGTTGTATATGCTTCCACACTTTGCATAATGGTGTAGGAGCACCCTCAGGACCTGACATGCCTCTAGGAGGTAAAGTTTGGATTTTTTCTTTGTTTTGGGTTGTTTCATGTTAATAAGGTCATTTTGGACCATTAATGATCATTTGGAGTCATTTGTGAAAGTTTGGGGTCATTTGGATAAAAGATATAAAAGTTGCACAATGTTGTCAAAAGGTTGTCATGGTAGTTGCATAGGTTGGTTAGTTGGTTGAAATTGGTTTCAAATAGTTTGAAATTATTGTAAATGATTATATTTGCCTGGTATCCTCAAAGAGAGGGGTTGAAACAAAGTTTGGTGAATGAAAAGCTCTTTTGCACATTTATTTCATGTGTTTTTCTGCATTCTTTCAGATTATGTCACGTTGTATGGATTACTGGTGCCTTGTATGGGTTAAACACTGATTATATCATGTGAAGGCCACTCTTAGTTTCATTATGGTTTTTATCTGATTCTATTTCATTAATATTACAGTAAGTTATCAACATTTTAGTGGAGGTCACTCAAAACCCTGCCTAGGGTTTTAGAGAGCAATCAAAATGTTATTTCTTACATTTCCTCCATCATCAAATCAAAACCTCATGTATAGAGCTCTATCCTGATGTACTCTAATGACCCTCAAGAGTTGAGGCTTGAACAATGTATAGGTGAAGAGAATTTGAATGATAGTCCTTGTTCGTTGCTGTGGTTGCAAGCAGATTGACCCTGTGTTGAGGTTGCTTGCTAGAGTTTGGCATTGTAACATTGCTTAGAGTTTGGTGAAGGTTATGACAGGTTTGAGATTGATTTTGACACCCTAGAACAACCATTGGCCTGATACTTCCTTCATGGATTGAGGTTTGATTCATTGTTTGCACATGAAACATACATTGTCCCATTGAATGTTGCTACCTTTAAGTTTGCCCATGCATTTGGGGGTTACTAAGACCTTGAAAGGTCTATGATGTCATTTATATCATCACCCAATTCTTTCTATGGTGTTTCCACACTATCCCACAAAATTGAGAGGTCTGCCACCTTTGCATATTGAGAGGACTGTCATGACTAAAGAAGTCTGATATTTGGATGTATCAGATTGTGGACAGTAGAAACAAGGAAAATTTGATGTGTTAAAGCCTAGTTTATGTTTGTTCTTCATGAATAATGATAGGTGGATGGAGAGAGAGGTCCTACAGACCATGAACCATAGGTCTTGAACATCTTTGAAGGGTTGACACAAGTTAAGGCATGACTGTCCCAAGAGGACTGATTTCACAGTCTTAGGGTGTAAGAGTTACTAAATCTGCCCATGCATTTGGGGGTTACTAAGACCTTGAAAGGTCTATGATGTAATTTATATCATCACCCAATGCTTTCTATGGTGTTGCCACGTTGTCCCACGAACTTGAGAGGTCTACCACCTTTGCATATTGAGAGGACTGTCGAGACTAAAGTGTTAGATTCAAGACAGACAACTGAGAGGGGGGGTGAATCAGTTGTCCCAAAACTTTATCTTATTAAACACTTAAATCCTTCTTGTAATTCAGCAGCATAATAATAAATCAATCATGGAAACATAATGCAACAATTCAAGAGTACAAACACATTAACACATATGACACCAAAATTTTAACGTGGAAAACCCAGTTAAGGGAAAAACCACAGGGTGACTAACCCAAGATTGTATTCTCTGTTAAAAGAATAAGAAGAACAAATGGCACATGCCAAGTAGGGCTCACTGCCTGAGCACACTGCTCACAAGAGGCCCACTGCCTATAGGAGACACATTGTCTACAGAATAATAAATATTACATACTTGAATTGAAGAATAGCATCTTCACCATGCTTGAGTGAGTTCCATTTAAGTTCAATACTTCTGCTCTGCTCCTCTCTACCACACACTCATCTTCGCCAAGATACTTTTGAAATGACTTCACAACTTCTTATTTATGCAAGACATTGACTTTGGGATAATCATCCAAGTCGGCATACTTTACAGAGTAAATACAACTTGATTAATTACAAACGACATCATGCGGATCATCACACTGTCGGCTACACAGATCTAGGACTTTAATCTTCTTTGAGGAACATGCCATGCATCGCAGAACATCTTCAAGATCATCCACAAGATGTGTAACTCATCCGGTCAGCCAAACTTAGGAAGAACATCATCATCTAGAAGTAATTCTTCAATTACGAGCTCAGTCTTCAATGCGGACCACCAACACAAACTGGACGTAATCCAAAGACCTCCACAAGCTTTCCTGAATCACCAAGAACATCCACACTACTTCTACTTACTAAAATCATTCTCTCCTTCATCCGGAACCTCAAGAACACAGTCTCTCATCACTGTCATATTAGAATAGATGCTTGTGGACCTCCAAACCATGAACCAATTGATTTGTCAATTCATATTGACCTCCTAAACACTCCACCAAATCCGCAGAACAAGATATTGCATTTCTGGATCTCACCGGACCTATCTGTATCACTCTGTCACCTCTGAACATCTACCAAAACTAGTTTTACTCAACTAGCCATAACTTCTTCAAATCTTCATGCGAACCTCTCAAATTTTTACTGGATCATCTTAAGACACATATCTATAAACCCTTTGAAGTGCATCCTCTGATCTTCATCTTAGCTAGGATCTTTACCTCACTGTCTTCACTATTCTTCTCTATTCCTGATAGGGCTAATTTTCTCAATATCCTTAGCATACAACTCATCCAATCCTTGACATCAATGCAACAGGAGTATGTTGACATCAATGACAACACCAGTTAGGCCCATACTTGCAACAATCTCCCCTTTTGTCATTGATGGCAACATATGATGTGAAAAATTGTTTTAACCATTAAGACAAGAACTTCTCCTCACTAACTGACATAACTTTCCCTATCAACAACAACCATTCACATGTCTTTTCTTCCTTTACTGATCCCCCTTTGATCAGCAACCACTTTTTGTTTTTCACATGTCTTCTCTCCCCCTTTGACATCAATGGGCATTACTCAGAATCATACCAACTACTCCCCCTGAGTAGCAGCTTCCCATCATCAATTCGGACCACAAGATATGATTGTGAGATCCACTGGACTGATGCACATCAGTGCACCTTAATTCAGAACTGGAGGGGTAATAACCCCTAACTTCTCCCTGAGATACTCAAAAGAGTCCTTCGGTAGAGGTTTAGTAAAAATGTTTGCAATCTGATCCTTGGAGGGCACAAACTCCAATCTGACTTCATTCTTATTCACTTGCTCTCTCAAAAAGTGAAACTTGATGGATATATGTTTTGTCTTTGAATGCAACACTAGATTTTTTGATATATTTATTGCACTTGAATTATCACAGAAGATTGTGATAGGTTCCTCATACTCCACTCTGATGTCTCTTAGCATTTGCTTCATCCATAATACTTGAGTGCAACTACCTGCTACTGCAATATATTTTGCTTCTACAGTGGACAAAGATATTGCCTCTTGTTTCTTGCTTAGCCAAGAAACCAATCTTTTCCCCAAAAAGAATGCTCCACCACTGGTACTCTTCTGGTCATCCACATCTCCTACCCAATCCGCATCTGTATATGCATGAAGAGAGAAATCATGATCTCTAGGATACCATAAACCATACTCAACTGTCCCTTTTAGATATCTAAGAATCCTGTTGATTGCCATGATGTTAGATTCTCTAGGATCAGCTTGGAATCTAGCAACAAGACCAATAGCATTCATAATGTCAGGTCTAGTTTGAGTAAGATACAATAGTCCTCTAATCATTGACCTATACTTTTTCTGATCAGCCTTAGGAGAGTCATCATCTTTGCTCAATTTACATCCAGTTGCCATAGGAGTATTCATTGGTTTTGAGTCTTCCATCCCAAATTTCTTCAACAATTCTTTCACATATTTGGTTTGTGAAATAAAGATTCCTTTCTTTGTTTGAATGATTTATAGACCCAAGAAGAAATTCATTTCCCCAAACATGGACATCTCAAATTCACTTTTCATTTGATTTGCAAAAGTTTTGCACATACTATCTCTTCCTCCAAAAATGATATCGTTACCAAATACTTCAACAATCAAGATATTTTTATGATCAATTTTGAAGTACAAGTTACTGTCAGCAGTACCTTTGTTGAAACCAATCTTCAAAAGATGCTTATCCAGTCTTTCATACCAGGCTCTTGGGGCTTGTTTGAGTCCATATAGTGCTTTCTTCAACTTGTAGACCATATCACCATGATCAAACAATTGGAATCCATCTAGTTGCTCAATATATACTTCTTCTTCCAAGTCACCATTCAAGAAGGCAGACTTGACATCCATCTGATATACCTTGAAATCCTTGAAGGCAGCAAAGGCAAGAAATAATTTGACTGCTTCAATTCTTGCCATCGGAGCAAAAGTCTCTTCAAAATCAACTCCTTCTACTTGGGAATAGCCCTTGCAGACCAATCTGGCTTTGTTTCTGACTACTTCACCATCTTCATTCAGTTTATTCCGGAAGACCCATTTGGTTCCAATCACATTTTTGTTTCTAGGTCTGGGAACAAGATCCCAAGTGTGATTTTTCTCAATTTACATCAGCTCTTCCTTCATTTCTTTAGTCCAGCTTTCATCATTGCATGCTTCATTCACTGTCTTTGGTTCAATCTTTGAAATTAGACAATACTCTTCTGAGTCTTGAGCAATCTTTCTTCTTGTTTGAACAGCTTTGCTTTTATCACCTATGATCTGATCTTCAGAATGATTCAGTCTTACATACCTAGGAATTTTGGGAATTTCTTGCACTTCTATTTCTTGAATAGGTTCATTCAAACTTATCTCTTCTCCCTGATTCTCCGGATCAGTCTGGATCTGAATTTCAGAAGGGGCTTGGACTTCTTGGACCAAAACATCATTCTGATCATCTTCATCATATTCATAAAAACCTTGAGGTTTTTCAATACCTTCATCAACCTTCACATTTGTACTTTCTATAATCTTACTCAATCTCTTGTTGTAACACTGGTATGCTTTGCTTTGAGTAGAATAACCCAAGAATATTCCTTCATCACTTCTAGCATCAAACTTTCCAAGATCTTCATCTCTTTTAATATAACATTTGCTACCAAAGACTTTGAAATATTTCACAGTGGGAGTGATGCCAAACCAAAGTTCATAAGGGATCTTACCAGTATTGCTTCTAATTTATACCCGATTAAGAGTATAGACAGCAGTGCTTACAGCTTCTCTCTAGTAGATCTGAGGAACATTTGCTTCCATCATCATGGTTCTAGATGCTTCCTAGATGGTCCAGTTCTTTCTCTCCACTACTCCATTCTGCTATGGAGTCCTTGGAGCAGACAACTGTCTTTTTTTTTCATGTTTCTCACATAATTCTATGAACTCTCTGGATGTGAATTCTCCACCTCTATCAGACCTAAGACATTTTATGTTTATTTCGGTTTCATTCTCTACCATAGCCTTGAAGATTTTGAATTTCTCAAGAGCCTCAGATTTCTCTTTCAGAAAAGTCACCCACATCATCCAAGAATGATCATCAATTAATAACATGTAGTATCTATCACCTTGCAAACTCCTGATTCTTGCTGGACCACATAGATCAGTATGTACTAAGTCCAACAATCTGGTAGAAGACTGTTCCTTACTTTTGAATGTGACTCTGCTCTGCTTACCCAACTGACATTCTTTGCACAAACTATTAGAAGGTTTCACCAGCCTTAGAAGATCTCTTACAGCCTGGGTGTTGCTTATTTTGATGATATTATCAAAATTCACATGACACATTCTCCTATGCCACAACCAACTCTGATCAATTTAAACAAATAAACAACTTTTACCAGTACCAACCAAGTGGAAGATATTACCTTTTCTTTGAGTACTGGATGCAATCTCTATTCCGAAACTTTCAAAGATCTTGCATTTTTCATTTTTGAATCAGAGATCATAGCCTTTGTCCACCAGCTGTCCAACATTGAGAAGATTGTGCTTCAGACCTTCAACATATAGTACATTACTGGTTTTGTTCTTTCCATCAAAATAAATGGTTCCTCCACCTCTGATCTTGCCAGCAAAATTATCACCAAATTTTACAACTCCTCCTTCATAACTTTCCAAATCTATAAACTTATTTTTGTCACCTGTCATATGGTGGGAGCATCCACTATCAATGACACAATCATCCTTTTCTTCAACTTGGGCATCCAGGGCTCTTTCTACCATTTTATGATTGACAGATTCAGAGGGCATTGGATCTTCTTCCTTGATGGTAATAAACACCCAGTCACTTCCAGATTTGTTTCTTGTCTCTGATTCATTATCTGTTACTCCTTCATCATCATTTTCATGAACATAGTAACATTTATTTTGGAATCTTGATTTGTTTGGATTTGCCCTTGAAAACCTTTCCAGACACCTTGAGACAAAATGGCCAATCTTATTGCAGTTAAAACATTTAAAGGGCAATTTTCCTTCATACTTACCGGGTCCTCTTGGCAGTCTTTTTGCAATAAGAGATTCAAGTTGAGCAGCTTCTGCTTCATCTTCTTCCAGATCTTTTCTTGTCTTTTCATACCATGATAGTTTCTTTGAAGAGTTCTCTCCTAGATCAAACTTTTCTTTGCCTTTAATAGAGGCACTAGCTTTGAATGTAGATTCAGTCTTGGGGGGGCATCTCCAAACTCGGCCAATTCAAATGCAGCTAATTTTCCAACCAATTGATCTCTTGTGATATTTGAAAAAGATCTGAATTCTTCAATAGTAGCAACCTTGTATTTGTAAGAAGCGAGTAGGGATCTGAGAACTTTGGCAACAATCTCATCTTCATCCAAGATTCCACTAGCACATCTAATGTCACAAACAAGTTCATTTACTCTTGGCATAAATGTAGTGATATTTTCATCTTCACTCACCTTTAGGTTTTCAAATTTTCCTTTCAGACTTTGTAGCTTGGCATATTTAACATACTTGTCTCCTTCATGCAGAAGTTCTAGTTTTTCCCAAATCTCATATGCAGTTTTTAGATCTATAACATTTGTCAGCTCTGAATCAGATAAGGCACTTGGAAGAGCTTCTTTAGCCTAAAGATTGTTTTCAACATCTCTGATTTCATATACAGTTCTCAGACCATTCTGTGGAGGAACATACTTCTTTGAAGCCATGATCCAATATTGCATTCCCATACATTGCAAGTTACATTCCATGCAGCTTTTCCAAAGAGTAAAATTGGTTCTGTCAAACCTCAGACTATCCTTCTTGTAGGAAGACATCCTGGATCTCCTCAAGCAGTTAAGCTCTTTAAGAGGAACTTAGCTCTGATACCAATTGTTAGATTCAAGATAGACAACTAAGAGGGGGGGTGAATCAGTTGTCCCAAAACTTTCTCTTATTAAACACTTAAATCCTTCTTGTAATTCAGCAGCATAATAATAAATCAATCATGGAAACATAATGCAACAATTCAAGAGTAGAAACACATTAACACATATGACACCAAGATTTTAACATGGAAAACCCAGTTAAGGGAAAAACCATGGGGTGACTAACCCAAGATTGTATTCTCTATTAAAAGAATAAGAAGAACAAATGGCACATGCCAATTAGGGCTCACTACCCGAGCACACTGCTCACAAGAGGCACACTGCCTACAGGAGACACATTGTCTACAGAATAATAAATATTACATACTTGAACTGAAGAATAGCATCTTCACCATGCTTGAGTCAGTTCCATTTAAGCTCAATACTTCTACTCTGCTCCTCTCTACCACACACTCATCTCCACCAAGATACTTTTGAATGACATCATAACTTCTTATTTATACAAGACATTGACTTTGGGATAATCATCCAAGTTGGCATACTTTATAGAGCAAATACAACTTGATTAATTATAAAAGACTTCATGCGGATCATCACACTAGTGGCTACACAAATCTAGGACTTCAATCTTCTTTGAGGAACATACCATGCATCGCAGAATATCTTCAAGATCATCTGCAAGATGTGTAACTCATCCGGTTAGCCAAACTTAGGAAGAACATCATCATCTGGAATTAATTCTTCAATTACGAGCTCAATCTTCAATGCAGACCACCAACACGAACTGGACATAATCCAAAGACCTCCACAAGCTTTCCTAAATCACCAAGAACATCCACACTACTTTTGCTTTCTAAAATCATTCTCTCCTTCATCTGAAACCTTAAGAACACAGTTTGTCATCACTGTCATATTGGAATAGATGCTTACAGACCTCCAGATCATGAACCAATTGAGTTTTCAATTCACATTGACCTCCTAAACACTCCACCAAATCCGCAGAACAATATATTGCATTTCCAGATCTCACCGGACCTATATGTGTCACGCGGTCACCTCTGAACATCTGCCAGAACTGGTTTTACTCAAGTGGCCATAACTTCTTCAAAACTTCATGTGGACCTCTCAAATCTTTACTGGATCATCTTAAGACACATATCTACAAACCCTTTGAAGCGTATCCTCCGATCTTCATCTTAGCTGGGATCTTTACCTCACTGTCTTCACTATTCTTCTCTGTTCCTGATAGGGCTAATTTTATCAATATCCTTAGCATACAACTCATCCAATCCTTGACATCAATGCAACAGGAGTATGTTGACATCAATGACAACATCGGTTAGGCCCATACTTGCAACATAAAGAAGTCTAATATTTTGATGTATCAGACTATGGACAGCAGAAACAAGGAAAATTTGATGTGTTAGAGCCTAGTTTTTGTTTGTTTGTCATGAGAAATGATAGGTGGATGGAGAGAGAGGTCCTACAGACCATGAACCATAGGTCTTGAACATCTTTGAAGGGTTGACACAAGTTAAGGCATGACTATCCCAAGAGGACTGATTTCGTAGTCTTAGGGTGTAAGAGTTACTAAATCTGCCCATGCATTTGGGGGTTACTAAGACCTTGAAAGGTCTGTGATGTCATTTATATCATCACCCAATGCTTTCTATGGTGTTGCCATGTTGTCCCACAAACTTGAGAGGTCAGCCACCTTTGCATATTGAAAGGACTGTCATGACTAAAGAAGTCTACCCTGTCATGAGTTCCATTGAACCTTGAGAAGAGAGTAAACCCATTGTTGTGAAATATGGTATCAATAGTCCAGTTTGTAACCCTACTCTTCATCAATACAATGTCAAAAGTCATATTTCAAAGGTCGTAATTGGTGGAATTAGTTTTAAGTGACAGGAGTGGTTTGTTGTGAGAAATAAGACAATATGGACTAGGCTGATAGTTGATATGCATGTGACTTGTATGCATTTTAAATAGCACTCAATGAAAGATTTTAACCTTCATAAAGGCATAGCTTGTATTGTAGACAGTCATGCTTAACTTGATTCAAATAGTGCCACATTGCAACGTCATAGTGTTTCTTGATATTGACAAAGATGTTACTTATTGCCTGCCCAAACATGTTTTGTCTTTGCCTTTCCTTCTCTCTTAGCATTTGTAATGGCACCATTAAATTGAGTCCTTCAGAAATTACTTGGGAAGGATCTATGAAACTTTCTTATTATATGACCGGCTTTCTTTCGAGGAATGAATTTTTTTTTTTCACTTGGCTCAATAAAGTTAGAAGTGTGCCTATTCATCTAAATGTGCATTGATATGTGCTTGAATCTAGGTCTTTTGAATTTTTGGACCAAGGAGATGGTCTTTGTTGAAGAATAGTATGATTTTTCTTTATGTGGTCACATTCAATGCTCATTCACTAGCATGTTGGCACTTGGATTTTAGTGCTTTCTTTGGTGTATGATTTGAATGCTCTTGTAGTCTTATAGCAATTGGGATGAGTAGGAAAGAGTTAATTTCAATCTATGTTGGCACCTAAATTGTTCCTAGGATTTGTTGGCATAGTAGGTTTGATATTTGGATGTATCAGACTATGGACAGCAGAAACAAGGAAGATTTGATGTGTTAGAGCCTAGTTTTTGTTTGTTTGTCATGAGCAATAATAGGTGGATGGAGAGAGAGGTCTTACAGACCATGAACTATAGGTCTTGAACATCTTTGAATGCTTGACACAAGCTAAGGCATGATTGTCCCAAGAGGACTGATTTCACAGTCTTAGGGTGTAAGAGTTGTAAGCCCATGAATTGTAGCATTGTTGAGTCATCACATAGGAATTGTTATGATCATTTAAACACCAAGTCAAGCGTGCCCCATGACAAGTAAATTGTCCCAAGGTCTATTAGATCAAGAGTCTAAAAAGAGTTCAATGTTAGGGTCCTATAGAGGTACACCTAGGAGCATAAATGAAGATGGTGTAAGATCTTAGTTTGGCACTAGCAGAGAGGATGTAGTTAAAGGTTGTGGATTTTAGCTTTACACCCACCAATTGGTTTTTCTTGAAAGTTTCTAAAGTCTTGGTGACAAATCCATTATTTGCATATCCTGCAACCATACCATTTCATGAGATCACATTTCTTTGAGGCATCATGTCAAACAGTTCACTCACCTTGTTTATGCTTCCGCATTTTGCATACATGTCTTCTAGGGCAGTTGCAACTACAAGATTTTTCAAAATTCCAATAGACCACATTTTTCTGAGGCATCATTCAATGCAACTACAACATTTGATAAAATTCCCATATATGCATTTTGTAATAATATGTATGAGATAATCTCACCATATAGCGTCCAAAGTATCGTCTCAAGCATAACACCTCCATTAGCATCTATTGAGCATTTAGAGCATTTCATCCATTATCATGGCAGCTTTAGCATTTATGATTGTTTGCAATTGAGAAGCAATCCACAAAGCCAACCAAGGAATCAATACTCTAAGATGAAAAGGATGGCGACTGATTGGCAATAGCAAAGATTTGCAAATAGGGTTAGAAGACCGTTGCGGTCTCAACAAAGTTTGTTTAATGACTTTTTGAAGACACAAAGGAAAGAATGGGATAATCAAAATCGTGGGAGATTTTTTCAAAGACATGGGAGGGAAAATAGTAATGCGAAGGATGGACTTTATAAAAAATTTCCTTTTCAAAGAGAAGCTACTTAGGGGAGAGAAGGGTTTTGTGCTAGATCCTTTCAGTTTGGTAACCTAATCGTAATGAGAAGGGTGACTATCAACCCAGGAGGCAGATCTGGAGAAAAAAGGAAAAATCTAATGAGCCCACAAAGGATTCAGAAGAAGTGATAGAGATCCAGATTCTGGATAATTTGCTTCTACCGCATGTGAAGGATCTTTGTCAAAATGCCCTAATTGGTAAGATCTAGAACTTTACTCCAGAAAAAGATGATTTAGATCTTTGGACAAAACAAAATTGGGAAGGGTTTTTAAATATCATTCAATTAGATAAGGGTTCTGGTTTTTTTATTGCCATTTTTATTTCTGCGGAAGCAAGAGATATAATTCTTAAGACTAAATCTTGGTTTTTTAATGGGAGAGGTATGTTCCTCCAAGAATGGATTCCAAACTTTGATCCAGAGACATATAATGCTAATTTCTTTCCGTTTTGGATTAGTTTACACAATCTCCCTTTGGAGTATAGAGATTTGCAGATTATCAGACTCATGGCGGGGAAAATAGGGTTTTTTCTTAATCATGATTTGTTAACATTTAAGGATCCTATGTTGCTAGTGATAATGTGTGTGGTCATGAATACTTCTTTTCCCCTTCCATCAAGGGTCCTTTTGAAATCCTCTAAAATCTCTTGGTATCAGAATTTGCTTTTTGAGGACTGTAAAACCATTTATGATTTTGATATGTTGAGTATCCCTTCGGCATGTGAGGACTCAAAAAATAGTCATACAAAAAGTTTAAGAGACAGATTGGATGAGAACCTTATTGTGATTGAAAAGGAAACTAATAAGATGAACGAGTAGTAGAGTGCTCTAATCCCAATAGATCAGAGTGATTTAGAGGAAGGGGAAATTTCTGATAATAGGGAATTGTCTTTGGATGTTCTATTAAATCGGGATTTAAATGCTACTGTTGATTCACTCTCTTTCCTTGTTGAAGGAAAGTTCAAGTGTAGTTAATGAAGACTTTGAATTCTTTAGTCCAATTGTTTCCAATCCTATTGATTCAGTCCTAATGAATAATAGTTTAAAATATTATGATGGGATTACGGAAGTACTTAGTGTTGTTCCAGATGGTCGAAATGTTGCAGACCTTCAATGTGGGGAAATAGAGGAAGTGTCTAAAAACAATATGGATTTTTCACTTTACATATCAGAAGTTGAGGCAAATAAGTTGGTTTCTCATGCTATCCTTAAAGCAAGTTTAGATTTAATTAAGGAAATTGCAGATGAGGTGATGGTTGAAGATTCTTCTTTGGTTGATACTAGTGGGGTTTTTCAAGAACAAGCTGAAAATATGAAACAACTAATGATGGAATCTATTTTGAAGGATTCAAATGATGTTGAAGCTTAATCTAGGGTTAATGATTTTTCCAGAACATTATCCATTCTACAGACTCCCCGTCAAGAAAACAAGGAGGATAAGGGGTGTCTGCCTTCTTCTCCAAAGAGAGGTAGGCCTCCTAAAACAGCAAAAACACAGGCAAAAATTAAGGCAGGGATACAAGCTACCCTTGATACCACCTGTTTGAGATCGGGGAGAGTGTGTAGCTCTCCCTGGGGACAATGAAGATCCTCTCTTGGAATCTTAGGGGCATTAATGCCCCTAACAAAAGGTACTTAATTAAGCATCAGATTGATTCATCAAAGGTGGATTTGGTTTGTTTACAAGAAACAAAATTTTATGCTAATCAGGCAACTAATATTTTTTCAAAATGGAAGAATTGGAACTTTTTTTATTCAGCAGCTTTGGGGGTGTTAGGGGGATTAGCAATTTTGTTGAATAGTAAGATTTGTGAGATAAAATATATTTGTTCTACTCATAATTTCATTTTAGTTAAAGTATCTTGCAGTGAGAAAACTTTTTGGATGTTTAACATTTATGGTCCTAATTCTACACTTGATAAGAAGTATTTGTGGGATATAATTTCAGCTCTCATGCTAAATTTGAAGGAAGAGAAGGTATTTCTAGGAGGGGATTTTAATGCTATCTCTTGTATTAGTGAAAAGATGGTTGGGATATCTCCTCCTAATAAAGTTATAGCAGATTTTAATGATTTCATATCGGAAAACTCTTTGCTGGATAGTCCCATCATTAATGGAAGGTTCACATGGACAAATAGGAGGAAATACTTTTGGAGGATAGCTAAGAGGTTGGATAGGTTTTTGTTTTCTCTTGAATGGTGTTTTGAAAGTGAAGTGTCTTGTACACAAATCCTCCCTTTTACAGGATCAGATCATTTTCCAATTAGTATTGATATTAAGAGTCTTAAGGTTCAAAGGAAGAGAAAATACTCATTTAAGTTTGAATCCATGTGGTTTAGGGATACTAATTTCTTTTCTAATCTTGAAAGTTGGTGGAAAAATGCTCCGTTTGTAGTTGGTTCAAGACTATATCAATTAAATGAGAAACTCAAATTTGTGAGAAGCAAGATTCGAATTTGGAATAAGGAAGTGTTTGGAAATATTTTTGAATAGAAAGTTGAGATCCAAGATCAGTTGGTTAAAATTAATAAGCACATTATCAAATTTGGAATGATCAAAATTCATTTTAGACTGTCAAATCTCTTCAAGCAAATCTCGAGGAGTTGTTAGCAAGGGAAGAGATTTACTGGAGACAAAAATCAAGGGAGATCTGGTTAAGGGAAGGGGATAGAAATACTAAGTTCTTTCATTCTTCAGCCATGGTTAGAAGGCACAAAAATCTGATCAGATTCATTAAAGATTATTCAGGATAGATTTTGGAGGAAGATTCATTGATTCGGAAAGAAGGAGCAAATTTTTCAAGAAAATTCTATCCAAGGATGATTCTTTAGTATGGACGGATAATATGGATGAAGTGTTTCATCATATTCCCAGCTTGATTACTGAAGAAGACAATAAAGATTTAATGAAAGAATTCACTATGGAAGAAATTAGGGTTGTAGTTTTCTCTCTTGATTCAGATAAAGCTCCAGGTCTGGATAGCTTCACTCCTTTATTTTTTCAGAAATGTTGGGATTTTATTGGTTGGGAAGTTTCATTAGTAGTTGAAGAAGCCCATGGAAATAGTACAATTCTAAAGGAGATCAATTCTACTTTTATAGCTCTAATTCCAAAGGTGGCAACTTCTAGTTCCTTTGCGGATTTTCGACCAATTTCTTTATGTAATGTTTTATATAAGATCATAACTAAGGCCGTCTCTTTAAGACTAGCAGTTTTTCTTCCAAAAATCATATATGAAGAACAGGGAGGATTTGTGTCAGGGAAAGAGACAACAGCTGGAGCTTTAGTTGCCTACGAAGTTCTACATTCCATTCATTCTCATAAGATATCAGCTATGTTGATTAAATTGGATATGCTTAAAGCTTATGACAGGGTATCTTGGGAGTTTTTATTCAAAGTTTTACATAAATTTGGCTTTTCTCACAAATGGTGTAAGTGGATTCGTTCATGTATTTTAGCTGCTAGTTTTGCAGTACTAATTAATGGATCCCCTTTAGAATTTTTTAAATCTTCTCGAGGTATTCGTCAGGGCAATCCTCTCTCTCCTTCTCTTTTCATCATTGTTGCAGAAGGGTTGAGCAAGTTGATTCACTTTCATAATAGATTAATGAGATGGAAAGATGTTTCTATTCTGAAAGTCCCTTTTGCTATCACACATGGTCTTTTTGTTGATGACACTCTGTTATTTGGACAACCCTCCTTGTTTGAAGCAAAATCCATTAAAAAGGTTTTGGATCTCTATTGCTCAGCTTCAGGCCAGAAAGTAAATAAGGATAAATCTAAGATCTTTTTCTTTAATATTAGTCCATTGCTTCAAGGGAAATTTTCAAATTATTTAGGCTTCAAATTGGATGTACTTCCCTCAAAATATTTAGGCATTCCACTTTTTCATGGAAATGTGAGAAGTTGTTTTTGGAAGAGACTTATAGAGAATGTCAAAGGAAAAATTGCTTCTTGGAGAGGCAAATGGCTAACTCTAGTAGGTAAGATTCTCATGATTAAATCAGTACTATCAGTTGTTCCAATTTATATGTTCTCAATTTTGAAAGTTCCAAAAGGTATCCTTGCTAATCTTTGTAGCATTTTAGAAAATTCCTATGGAGCGGGTCTAAAGAGGAGAATAGTAAGATTCCCTTGATCTCTTGGGATAAGATATGTATTCCAAAATAGTTAGGAGGGGTGGGTATTCATAATATTAAAAGTTAGAACTGTGCACTAGGAGCAAAATTGGTGTGGCAGATGTATGATAACCCAGAGGCTAAATGGTGCAAAATTATGCAAGCAAAATATTTAGATTCAGCTGATCTAGTGAGGATTTTCACCCTCCAAAATCTCGAGCCAAGTTCTAAGATTTGGAATTTCATGATTGATTGCAGGGAGGAAATTTTGTCTTTTCTTTCTTGGGTTATCCATGATGGTTGTTCAGCTTTATTTTGGGATGATTCTTGGAACAGTCATCCTCCTCTTTCTAATATAGAAGGGTTGCATGAGGCTAAATAGATTCTCAGTCAGATTTGGGGAGTCAGAGTTAGAGATTATTTAGATTTAAATGAAGTTCAGGATCCTTTGGGTGTAAGTTGGAAAGATTTTTCCAATGTTCCAATTCCTCCTTCCCAAAAGGATTTGTTATATAAAATTCTTAAGAGAAGAAGGGTTTTCATCTCAGGATCCCAGATAAAATTATTTGGACTCCCTCTAAATCTGGGAAATACATAGTGAAACAAGGATATCAAGTTCTCATGGGAAGAAGTTTGGTAGGCTCTTCAAGTTATCCTTCCAAACTCTGTTGGGGTAATATTTGCCTTCCAAAGGCAGGAGCATTTACTTGGTTGGCACTTAAGGGTAGTATTCTAACAAGTAAAAGACTTGTTAAGCTTGGTTTTGGCCAGCCTTTTTTATGTCCTCTTTGTTCAGATGTAGAAGAAGATAGTAATCATTTATTGGTCAGCTGTTCTTTTTCTTCGCAAGTTTGGTATTGGTTGTGGGCTAAGTTGGATTGGTCGGGAGCACTTCCTAACACAGTTTTAAAGTTGTTTCAGAGTTGGCCAATTCTTTTTCAGAACTCAACTTTTTATGCCCTTTGGATTGTTTCTCCTAGTTTCGTGATTTGGAATTATAGCTTGAAAGAAATAATTGAATTTTTAGGAAAGAGGAATGCACCTTGGATCAAGTCATGTGTAAAGTGGAAAAGGCAGTGGTAGAGTTAGTTTACTCTCATTTATTATTAAAAGATGTTGGCTCTTTAGCCTTTTCTTCATGGGATGCTCTCATGCTCAAATCTTGGAAATTTTTGTCACTTCCCAACTCAAATTGTTTTGTGGGTGTTCAGAAAGTGGATAGAAGTCTCATTCATTGGAAGCCTCCTCCAAAAAAATTTATTAAGTTGAATTTTGATGGTGCCTGCAAAGTTAATCTAGGGTCTTTAGGTGTTGGGCGTGTGTTAAGAGATTCGAAAGGTGAAATACTTAAGGCTTTGTCTCTTAAACTTGGTTTTTTCTCTAACAATGAGGTTGAAGCCTTGGCACTGGTTGCAGGTCTGAAGCTAGCTTCAAATTATGGGGTTAAAGATGTTATTATTGAAGGAGATTCTATGAATATAGTGAATGGTATCAAAAAGAATTCGGTTCCTAGTTGGAAAATTGGTTATATCTTGAATGATGCCTTGAACTTAATCAAATCCTTTGTAAATTTTCAAATTCTTCATTCATATAGGGAAGGGAACAAATTAGCTGATTTACTTGCTAATTTGGCTTGTGATTAGGAGAGGGAATATTTTGATTGGGATGTTGATTCTCTGCGGTGCCTGAATGGTTTTGTTAAGGTTATTGAAGAAGATAGGAAGTTCATCTCAGTTTAAGGGTGCTTGGTTTTGGAACAAAGTTTGGCACTTCTTTTTGGATTCAAATTAAGTGGGAATGACTTTGGTTGGGCTTTGGGTGGTGAGAAGTACGTCTCTATTTTTAGAGACAAGGTTCCTTTTTTGCACACTTATGGTTTGTTTTGGCAGGATTAAAGTTTTTAGCATCCTTTTATGCCTTTTTTGTCATCATAACTCTTTGGCTCGAACTTTGATTATATTTGTGCGGATGGTATTCATGGAGTACTATTTCATTAATTTCATCCATTTCAAATTGAGATGGTTTGAAGTACTTTAGGCTGTCATCTGTGGTGTTTCCAGATCTTTCGCAAAGGCATTCAATATATTCTCCTTACCTAGATGCTATTTCTCATTGCTTTTTTATGGTGCTTCATTGTTTGTGATTCCTTTCTTCCTGCTTTGAGGGTTCTTTTAGTGGAGACATGGGTTCAATTCTTAGAAACTCTCAGATTCTCTTGCCAGTTTAGAAATGGGAGCAACCTTCTATTGGGGTCTCTCATGCTTCTTCCTTGGGTGAAATCTTCAAACTTTATGATGAGGGCATTGAGAGAGCAATTGTTTCTGTGTGTGGTCATGACTTGTTTCATCTTCCTATGGCATCGTATCCATCCCAGGCGGTATCACACTTTCTTTCTAACTCCATGGACCTCATTTAAGATGTTGATTTGGTGAGAAGGCTCGGGCATATGTTTGTACAGGATTTTTTATTTTGTGGATAATTTTAACACAGTCGTGGTAGACTATGATATCCATTTGGGGGTTGCTCCTATTGGGGGCCTTTTTACTCTGCAAGATATTGTTCATAGGCCTGCAGTGCATTGTCTTTACACTTCTTTTCTCCATGGGTTGTAGTGTAATTATAGGATGTCTATCCTAAACGGCCTTCACTGTCATGGTAGAGAGGTTGGTGATGAAGTGGTAGATGCATCCAGAGAGGTGTTTCAGGCTTTATTCCATCTGCTTCATTTTCAATTACCTCCTCCTCCCCCTCCACCTGCTACAGATATTGGTGATGTGAATGTTGTGATGCTGGAGGATCCTTAGTTTGTGGGTCTGTTTTGCCATGAGAAGGAGACGGTGTTAATTTAGAGATTGAAGAATCTGTTCAGGGTTTTTTTAAAGTAGTTTTGAATGAGGTTATTTGTTTTAAGTTTTCTCCTCTAGTGCCTCTATCTTATTCTCTTTTTGGTTTGTATTTGTAGCTTCGTATGTTTTGCTACATTTGTTTTTGTCCACCGGTGATGTAATCAAATCTCTGTTAGTCTTATGGTGGCTGTTATGGGGTAATTTTGCTAGCCTATGGCCCTATTCTCTATTGTAATTCCATATGGGAAAAATCATGTAATGTAGATAGGTTTTTTGGAGCTATAACTGAAGGTTTTCTTCCTGGTTCTTTCCTGCCGCTATTCTCCTCTTGAACCAAGATTTTGTAATATCTCTTAAATTTTAATAAAATAGTTTAGTGGCTTTGCCACTTTTTCTTTAAAAAAAAAAATATGTATGAGATACTATATATTTCTATATAATTACCCTAATTAGTAAGAATTAATAAGAAAGAAGCATAATGGCAATAATTGGCATTCAAGGATTTCTAATGAAGACCTAGGGTTTGGGTGCCAATGGCAAATCACCAAACCCTTAGATCAATCTTTATTTGAAGAGATTTTATGATTTAGACTAATACAGATGTTTGGGTATCTCATGATCATATTGAGATCTAATTGTTGCTTTGTTTCTTGTAGGGTTTGTTTCCATGCTTCTAATCATAATAATCAAGGTTATGGGACAACAAGGTTATGGAGTAGCTCTTGTTATGTCATATGAGGAGATCATTGCCATAATACCATCAAGATGTGAATTTTAACAACAAATTTCCATCTATCCAAACCCTACCATCGTACACGGTCAAGAAGGCTTTAGTTTCATGTAGTAGAAAGGTGCTAGGAGTGAATTTTGCATTCCATAACTTATGGAGCTAAATGGACTATGCCAACATGTCAGGGTGGGTGGTTAAATGCTAGGGGAGGTCTCATTTCATGTGCCAAGTGCGCCATCATTCGAGGCAGCAGGCTACCAGCAAAGTCCCTTAAGATCCCTAAGATGAAAAAACTGCCAAACTTTGACGGAGCAGTTCTCAGAATTCATGGTAGCTAGGAATGTTTCATTTGGACCTACAGGTGCATGTGGGGTCCATCTACAATAACCTCTCTCAATTTCATTCAACTCTTGTCCACTTGACCATGCTAGAATCAAACGCATTCTTGCAAAATGCTTCAGTTCCATGCAGTGGAAAGGTTGCCAGGTGCCATATTTTTTGTTCTACTCATTGTGGGGTCAAACTGACTATGCCAACATGTTTGAGTGGATAGGTAAATGCCAGGGGAGGTCTCATTTCATGCGCCAAGTGTCTCAGTCGTTTCGGGCTACAAGCTACCGATAAACTCAAAAGGTGCTAGGTGTTGGTAGCTTGTAGGCCAAAATGACTGGGATGCTTGGCACACAAAACAAGACCTTCCCTACCATTTACCCACCCACCCCAATGTGTTGGCGTAGTTGGTTCGGCCCCACGATGAGATGAACAAAAAATATGGCACCTGGCAGCCTTTCCACTGCATGGAATTGAAGCATTTTGCAAGAATGTGTTTGATTTTGGCACGGTCAAACAGACAAGAGTTGAACAAAATTGAGAGAGGTTATTGTAGACAGACCCCACATGCACTTGTAGGTCCAAACTAAACATTCCCAGCTACCACAAATTTTGAGAACTGCTCCGTCAAAGTTTGGCCATTTTTTTGTCTAAGGGATCTTAAGAGACTTTTCCGGTAGCCTGCTGCCCGGAATGACTGGGATACTTGGTGCATGAAACAAGACCTCCCCTAGCATTTACCCACCCCACCCGACATGTTGGCATAATCTGTTTGGCCCCACAAGCTATAGAATGCAAAATGTCACTCCTAGCACCTTTCAAGTTTATTGGTAGCTTGCAGCCCGAAATGACTAAGACACTTGGGGCACGAAATGAGACCTCCCCTAGCATTTACCAGCCCACTTGGATGTGTTAGCATAGTCGTTTCATCCCCAAGACCTGTGGAATGCAAAATTCCAATGTTAGCAACTTTCTACTTTGTCGGTAGCTTACAGCCTGGAACGACTGCGACACTTGACACACAAAATGAGACCTCCCTTGGAATTTACCCATCCACCCCGATGTGTTGGCATAGTTAATTTGGTCCCATGATGAGCAGAACAAAAAATATGGCACCTGGCAACCTTTCCACTACATGGAATTGAAGCATTTTGCAAGAATGTGTTTGATTTTGGCACAGTCAAACGGACAAGAGTTGAATGAAACTGAGAGAGGTTATTATAGACAGACCCCACATGCGCCTATAGGTCCAAATGAAATGTTCCTAGCTGCCACGAATTCTGAGAACTGCTCCATCAAAGTTTGGTAGTCTTTTCGTCTTAGGGATCTTAAGGGACTTTGTTGGTAGCCTGCTGCCCTGAATGATTGGGGCACTTGGCACATGAAATGAGACCTCCCTTGGCATTTAACTGCCCATCCTAACGTGTTGGCGCAGTCTATTCGGCCCCACAAGCTATGGAATGCAAAATGTCACTCCTAGCACCTTTCAAGTTTACTAGTAGCTTGTAGACCAAAATGACTGAGACACTTGGTGCATGAAATGAGACCTCCCCTAGCATTTACCCACCCACCCAGACGTGTTTGACACAGTCATTTTTCCCCCAAGATCTGTGGAATACAAAATTTTAGTGTTAGCAACTTTCTACTTTGTCGGTAGCTTACAGCCTGGAGTGACTGGGACGCTTGGCACATGAAATGAGACCTTCCCTACCATTTACCCACCCACCCCAACATGTTGGCATAGTCAGTTCGGCCCCACAATGAGCAGAACAAAAAATATGGCACTTGGCAACCTTTCCACTACATGGAACTGAAGCATTTTACAAGAATGTGTTTGATTTCGGCACGGTCAAACGGATAGGAGTTGAACGAAACCAAGAGAGGTTATTGTAGATGGACCCCACATGCACCTATAGGTCCAAACAAAACATTCCCAATTGCCATAAATTCTGAGAACTACTCTGTCAAATTTTGGTAGTTTTTTGTCTTAGGGATCTTAAGGGACTTTACCGGTAGCCTGCTGCCCTGAACGATTGGGGCACTTGGCACACAAAATGAGACCTCCCCTAGAATTTACCCACCCACCCAAATGTGTTGGCGCAGTCTATTCGGCCCCAAAAACTATGGAATGCAAAATGTCACTCCTAGCACCTTTCAAGTTTACAGGTAGCTTGTAGCCTGAAACGACTAAGACACTTGGCGCATGAAACGAGACCTCTCCTAGCATTTACCTGCCCACCGAGATGTGTTGGCGTAGTCATTTCACCCCTAAGACCTGTGGAATGCAAAATTTCAATATTAGAAACTTTCTACTTTGTCGGTAGCTTATAGCCTGGAACGACTGGGACACGACACACAAAACAAGACCTCCCCTGGCATTTACCTGTCCACCCCGACGTGTTGGTACAGTCGGTTTGGCCCCACGATGAGTAGAACAAAAAATATGGCACTTGGCAACCTTTCCACTGCATGGAACTAAAGCATTTTGCAAGAATGTGTTTGATTTCGACACGGTCAAACAGACAAGAGTTGAACGAAACCAAGAGAGGTTATTGTAGATGGACCCCACATGCACCTATAGGTCTAAACAAAACATTCCTAGCTGCCATGAATTCTGTGAACTGCTCCGTCAAAGTTTGGTAGTTTTTTTATCTTAGGGATCTTAAGGGACTTTACCGATAGCATGTTGCCCGAAATGACTGGGATGCTTGGCGCATGAAACAAGACCTTCCCTGGCATTTACCCACCCACCCCAATGCATTGGAACTATTTGTTTAGCCCCACGAGCTATGGAATGCAAAATGTCACTCCTAGCACCTTTCTACTACATCAAACTGAAGCATTTTGCAAGAATGTGTTTGATTTCAGCACGGTCAAACGAATAGAAGTTGAATGAAATTGAGAGAGGTTATTATAGATGGACCCCACATGCACCTATAGGTCCAAACGAAATGTTCCTAGCTACCACAAATTCTAAGAATTGCTCCATCAAAGTTTGGCAGTTTTTTCATCTTAGGGATCTTAAGGGACTTTGTCGGTAGCCTGCTGCCCCGAACGATTGGGGCACTTGGCACATGAAATGAGACCTCCCTTAGCATTTACCTGCCCACCCTGACACATTAGCGCAGTTTATTTGACCCCACGACAAGTCAAACAAAAAATATGGCACCTGGCAAGGTTTTTGCTCTTAGGATCTTAAGTGACTTTGCTCTTAGGGAACAATGTACGGGAAAAGACCCTAGTTTTCATAAGGGGAGACCTAGAAAATTTATCCTTCAACTCTTATCCAATGACAAGTTTATTCTCAAAGTTTGATGGATTTTATGACCATATGCATGATGTTGTTTTAGGACAGTCATAAAGGGCAATTTTGGACAGCCATGTGTATCTTTTTAACAAATAATCATTCCTTTGCATTTGGACCTTTATACCACCTCCTCCTTGTTTTGAACCTATAAATTAGATTATCTTCATGTTATTAATGGTATCTTTGATTGATCAT
This sequence comes from Cunninghamia lanceolata, assembly GCA_027924645.1. Taxonomy (NCBI): domain Eukaryota; kingdom Viridiplantae; phylum Streptophyta; class Pinopsida; order Cupressales; family Cupressaceae; genus Cunninghamia; species Cunninghamia lanceolata. The sequence continues at coordinate 71,494 of BSBN01000547.1, forward strand.
GAGGACAAGTGGTGTTTATGGACTATTATGACAATCTTCAACAAGGAGTCTCCAGTTTAAGGATTAGGAAGATCATATTAGTTTCATGCCGAGTATTAAAGAGAATAAAAGCAGGCTCAGCAGGTAGAGTAGTAAAAATGACAAGCATAGGGCAGAATAGATGGTATAATGTTGAACAAAGATAAATATGTTTGAAGGAATGGATCCTGCTAAACCTTGGCTTATAGTGTTGGATATCTTGTGCATTGTTGAGAGGTTACAAAATAGAGATTGAAGATCAATCATACACTAAACCCAAAACCTTGTAGTCTGAAACCTTATGAAAATTTATGAAGATGAATAGTGTGATTAGTGCTAGGGTCTGTACTAAACATGTTGCAGGTTTCTAAGAAGGAGAAAAAGTAGTGATATAATCTTGTTAGACAGTTTTTTAGGTCTAGTAATTGATAGCATTCTTATTAAAGGCTTTTATATCCTTGAAGGGACTCAGAAAAGAAGATACAAGGTCTTTGTATACATTTATAACCTGCACATGCTTTCAAACTACTTAAACCCTTGTCTACTTTGGCATGTGTTTCCAACACTATGAAGCTCTGCCAGTACAGTCTTAAGACATGCATATATATCTCAAACCAAACATAGCTCATGAGGTTGTCAAGGAAGTCTTAGGATTTTGTTAAAGTTAGCAAAGGAAAGATATCAAATAACATAGTAGTTGTTAGTGGAGGTGAGATTAGTGTTGTTGAAGGACATGCTAGACAAGAGGATGAAAGATGAGTAAGGCACATGGCCTAGAAAGCCACAAAATAGAGATGACAATGTTAACCAAGAGAAAACCCTTAAGAATGGTAAGAGGAACATGTAAATGTTTTATGGATAGTGTTCACAATTTTCAAAAGGGGTCAAAGACTCCATGGTGCAAAGAACGCTGCTACAAATGTTGCTTTCTACAATGTGCTAGAGAATAACATTGTACAGGTCTATTATATGATAGTGATCTATCATGAAGCCCAAAGACCCTGTCAGCACTAAGAATGGATTGAAACAGTTTCATGAAGCTTGCGGTATTAGTAATGGATAGTCTAAGACTGAGAAAAAGGGACAAGGGACTGAATATAATGCAGATGACATTGTTAACCAAGAGAAAACCCTAAAAGGTGAGAACATATGGACTATGAACAGTCCAAGTTGGATAGTGAAGCTCGCTGTCAAACTTAATTGGTCTAGGTCAAGAAGAGATGTCATGTGAGAACATAAATATGTCTTGGAAAAATATCACGAGGAAGAACAAAGACAACAATATGCATTAGGGATAATGGCCAATGTTGAATACCCCCCAAGTCTCCAAGACCTTAGAGTCATGTAGCTTCTATAAAGAAGTTGTATATGCATGAGAAGAGACTCTCAAGTCTAAGATCAAAGGAGGACTATCATAAGTTGATAGTGGAGGCTTACAATGTCATCACAAATCAAACCAAATTCACCCTTGAAATTTTGTCATAAGATTAGAACAAAGGTATATGGATAATATCACAAAAGCATACCTCATCATGTAATAACCACACATGCATATCTCACAATGATAACATGCAAACTCATAAGTCCAAAATCTCAAGACATAACTATGGGAATACAAACCATACTCAACCAAGACCTCCTAAAGCAATGGTCAAAGATGAAATGGTCAAAGATGAAGGAATCGAGGTCTTGCAGCTGAATGAAAATGAACTTTATAATCATGTACAAGAATTATAGCCTTAAATATGATTGTTACAGCCTTCCATGAGGTACCAAATTGTTGTTCTAGATTGTCAATGTCCTAAATAAGACTGAAAAATGGAGAAAATGTGAAGAAAAGAGGCTAGAAATGAAGTTTTGGTGGTGAAATTAGTTATCTAAAACTGCTTTTTGATGTTTGTACTTGAAAAATGAAGAGATGCAACTACATATGGAGGAGATAAAAGTATTTTATAGCTCTGCACATGTGTGAACCATTCAAAGTTGTCATTTCATGAAAATCCTATATATAACTAAAACTACAATCACGTGGCAACTAAGATCAAGTTATGTCTTGAGGTATGAAACAACATATATCATCTTTCTACGAAGAAAAACAATCATATATAACAAGAAATCAATCTATAACATGTTATTGATCATAACTCAACCATTGTAAACTAATTATACATCAAAATTTTAAGTTTCAAGGTAGGAATACATGCACATAAGGAATTTAAATTATATTGTATATCAAAGTGTATATATATTAAAATCTAGTCCATAATGGTAGACATATACAAAAATTTGGCAAATATGCCAACTCAAATTTTTTTTACAAAATGTGGCATATGCCATGTCTCAAAATCTATATACAATCTACATGCCGAATAGCTACATCAAATACTAAAGGTCCACTTGACCCTATGTCTTTGGTGAATCCTCAGCCTGTGATGGATCCTCAGCCTGTGATGGATCCTCAACTTGTGATGCATCCTCAATCTGTGATGGATCCTCAAAAAGTGTCCTCTTCGTACCATGATGTCTAGTAGTTGATGGAGGCAAAGTTGACTGCATTAACAAGTCAAACTACAAATTTGATCAATCTATTCAATGGTAAATAAAAATAAGTTAGAGTTAGTAAATAGAATCTTATCAACTATAAGACCGCTATAAACTATCAATTATTTAGAAAAAATTAATTCAATTACCTCGACTCTTTCTTTTCGTTCGGACAATCATTCTGCAAATGATTTTCTCTTAAGACGATCAGGTGTCCTACTGAAGCATGATGGAAAAGATGGCACATCACTGATATTCTCAAGAGATTGTAAAAGTAAAGTAACATTGAAATAAATTAATATATAATTATTAAACAAAAAGGAAATGCATACATTAAAAAAGGTTAGAGGTGTTACACATAAACAATCTAGAGTGCACTACACAAAAAATTATCTACTAGAAAACAAGCACATACCACCATCGAGGCCTCCTGCATCGATTGAGAAGGACTCATCATTGATGAACCAACTAATATCTCCTATATGAAAATGACAAGAATGTAAGACTCTATGTATACAAATAATCATAATAATTTTTAAATTATTATTTATCTAAATGACTATAATCAAATATTTAAGTTTTCTAAATTATCAATTAAAGTACAATTCAATCGAATTACTTCCACCTTTTGTTGGCGTTTAGAAAGTCGTTCTGCGAATGATAGTCCCTTGGGTCGATCAGGAGTTCGAGTGAAGACCATTGGCAAATATGCCACATCATTCACATTCTAGATATATAAATTAAATTAACATTAAATTAATTAAATTAACATCATGATATAAATTAATATATAATCACTCACAAAGAAATAAATGTATACAAAAAAACTGATGTGTAGAACAAATTATATCGGCAAGTCAAAGCCAAATTGGATGGCAGATAAAGTTCCATGATGAACTTCTGTCAACTCCTCCTTTATCATCAGTTGTTATCCCCCTTAGATGAATTAGTACTAATAAATTTGTTTATATTATTCATATGGAATAGACCATGAAATTTAACTTTAAATTTTACCTGCATAAAAGATTGGCCATGGTCTTCTCCTTCTCTATGCTCCACCGATGCTTGTGCTTCTACTCTTGTCCTCAACCCCTCAGCTTGAGTTCTAGAGGCCACTACGTCATCTCGAATGGAGATCATACTCTGAGGTGTTCAAAGGTGGCTCGCTACTCTCCAAAATAGGACCTAAGCATAGTTAATTGCAAAAAATGTAATGATGGGGCACACAAACATGTGTGGATGAGGAGGGTCTAGTAAAATCAAGTGATCCAATATTATCGCCAACATCATGTGGTTGTGTAAACTAAGAAGTCTGTATAATCAAGTGCTCGGTCAAAGAGTGTATTGTACTAAGGCCCTATTGTGTTGCATTTGCAACAACATCTGGGTGTTGAATTGGGGGTGGAGAAGGGATAGAAGAAGGGGGAATATAGGGACCTTGTACTTTTCTCATTGGGCCAGGTCTATCTTGAGGCATTCCCTTACCTACTCCCTGAAAATCTCTAAAATCAAAATAATTAACACGGTGGCCCATGACGAACTCGGCATAGAGTTTATGAAGGAAATACAAAGGTACATCTAAATTATTGTTGGGTGGTGTTGTGCCTTGCACACACACACCCCATTTTGCCAAATGGAGGCCCCCTCTTTTGCTTTAGCTTGCAGTCTCAACCCTTTTTCCTTATGATGATGAGAAAGTGAATTTGTGCTTAGAGTGCAGGATTTGTTCTAGATTTGAGTATTTTGCATGTTTGGAGTCATTTGATGTCGTGCATGGTTGATTTGGAGGTATCTTGGGTGGTCTTGTGCTTAAAAGATAGTCATTTGTTGCCTTTTGCGCTAAAATTGGGTGTTACTGCACTTTGCTCTAAAATCTTGTGTCACTAGATATTGCCCTTGAAAGTGCTTCTGTAGGATGTTTCATATTGAAATTCCTAGTTTCCAGGTCTTAGATTTGCAAAATCATGTCAAATTCCACTAGATTTCACTAAGGTGTCCATATGCTTTCACCCTGATACATGGTCCTAAAGCCCTGATTTGGCTAAGTCTGAAAACCTGAAAACCCTAAAAATGGCTAAGTCTGAAATCTGGTGGAACCACAAAATTCTAGAATCTGCATATGAAATCCTATGGATCTGGAACCTATCTCAAACATCCTGAAAGTATATTTAAAAATATTTAAAGTATCTAAACTTATACTTAAATATATTTTTAAATATACTTTCACCCTAGCCAATTCAAAATCTAGCGCTAAAAATGACCCCAACTGCAAAAAGTGCTAAAAACTCACTTCACAAACTTGCCCTGAAATGGCCTTCCATCAACTTCAGTCACGCAGGTTAGTTGGTGCTAAAACCCGCGCTAGTCGGTTGCATTGAAAATCCCCGCTGACTAAGCCTTTTATGTTTTGTGCTAAAAATCGACCTTACCGACTTGCGCTACAATCCACCCCGACCGACCTTATGAGATGCTATTAGTCGGTCCGAGCCCAAACTCGCGCAAGTCGATGGCACCTAAAAGTAGCGCAAAAGCATTTTGCACTAAAAATGAACCTCTTCAACCTGCACTAGAATTGCATTGCACCGACTTTTAGTCGGTAGACCCCAAAATCCCCGCTAGGTTGGTAAACCCCAAAATCAACGCTTTTTGGTATTTTGGCCCAAAAATTAAGTTTTTCAAGGTACAAATTGGATTTTCTTGATGGATTTGAATTGCATATCTATTTGTCACATCATGATGAACATTTTACCAAGTTTGTGTCGACTTTTAGCACGTTTTACGACAATTAATGCTACTACACATGAAAAGTCCGTGACCCCCAAAAATCTTGTTTTTTACAGAAAATGCTAGAAAAACATGAAATAAAAGTTTCCAAATAGATTCTATTGACCCCAAAAACTTCCTAGATCAATATATAGGCCAAATGGGTACTTGAAAATGGCAAAAAAAATGTAGGAAATCATATGAAAATCACTAGATTTAAGAGGTTGGTTATAAGGAAGCAACATTGACAATGAGTTGTTTTTGACTGATCCATGACTGCAAATGGACATGTTTTGATCAAAATTGATAAAAAATGACTTGTTAAGATGAAATTGATGCTTTGCATTGTGAATTGTAGGCCTTGGAGAGCATAGGATCTTGTTGGAGCCATCATGGAAGGATGTACACACAGATATGTTGTGCTGACCTAGAAATGCAGAAACTTCATTTTATCAACCAAATTGCTACTGTACCTGCAAGAGGATGTTAGTATGATGTCCGGGATGATGGAAATAAGTCCCTGGAGCTTGAATACACTAAAGATCATGCCTACATCACTGTTGTTCCTGCAGATCTAGTCCAATGTCCTAGTGATCAAGTCTGGGGGTCATAACTCCTAGCTATTTTATCAGAATTTAAACTTCTTGGACTTGTTGGAAAGATAAACTAATTATCTAGTTTGAGCTACCCGACAGAAGTTTCGAGCCCCCATTCCACTCTGAAGGCCTCCAAAAATGCAATTTACTACGATGTAGAAAATACCAAAAATTATATTTTTGATATTTTCCCAAAAACACCACTCAAATGACCATGGACTGGATCACCAAGACATGCATACAACTATTCCAGCAATCCAATCATCGAGAATCAGTCCAGCAAGCATCCAGTTGGATATATCTTCACTAGTAATGTGTCACATACTCCTCTTGGTCCATTCAGCACTTGGAATCCCATGAATCCACATCAGCTCAAGTTTTTCAAGCATCATGTGACTCTATTTTGGCTTTATTGGGCCTTTAAGATTGACTTTTCATCATGTATAACCAAATGGGTATCTATTTTGTCCAGATTCAATGTATTTGCAAGCTGTATTTTATCTTTTTCCTACAAGACAAAGGTAAATCTAAAAATGTAACAAACTGATGTATCTCATTAAATGCCATGTAATTTGGATTGTTGATGTCGAGTTAATCCCCACCGTCCATTGAAAAACTTAGCATGGTGCCTTGTCTATAAAAGGGTCATCCTTTTCTCACTGTTTGTAAGAGAGATTTGATGCCAAATTGTTGACTCTATGCCATTTGAAGTAATGCAAAGCAAATTTCTGCAGTAATTTTAAGAATTTGTGTCTTGTATTCACTCATTTTGGTTTTCATGGTTCACTTCTTACTCTCCCATAGTTAGTTAGTTGTGCTTTTATAATGTTCACGGTTTGCTGAAGTATCTGATGAATACTCTAAGTCCATACTTTTAGTTATTTGCTGATGGTAAATAGCTATGTAAAGTTAGCCTGGATTGATTATTTGTGCTAAAGTTTAATTACATTTCACAAGTTAAGTTGCGCCGTCTATTGGGTATTTAACAAATGAATGTGGTCTAAAAATCTATTGACTCCCATTGAAGATAGCACCATTTTTTGCAGTACTGTAACACCCATTTCAGTTTGGTAACTTAAGAAACTGGTTAAAAGTTTTAGAGTATTTGTCTACTAAAGGTAACCTGTGCATTGTGAATGTCACTTAGGATTCTTCTAAAACCCTAGCCTTTTTGCATTTTCTTTAAAACCATTGTTAGTTGTTAGATTAGAAATTCCAGCAGCATTTTACATTGTTTTATCAGCTGAAAACCATAAAGGGTTTATATGTGTTTGCTGTCCCAAACTTAAAAATCTGCAGATTGCATGTAAGACCCCTTGTAGGCACAGTTAGAACATACCAACTAAGAGATTCCAAGCAAGCTAAGACCTAGTTTTATTATCCTTGGAGTAGTCTTACCTAGGGTAGGATACTTTTCAAGAAAGGTGTGAAACCAGCAATCACACCTGCGTTGTTGTGTGCTAAAACCACCATCAACAGGTGGTTTATCAAAAACCATTCACCAACGATCCCAAAAATTCTGACTAATGCCCTCATGCACATACACCATTTGATTGAATACTTAGGCTTACGAACATCAACATGCAAGTTAGTTTTAGGATTGACAAAATGTTGGGCTAACATAGCTTTCATAATGTCTAACTCTTTCACTTGATCATATGATAAACCATCAACATATTCTACCTTCTTGGTTTCTCGCCATTGCCTAAATGATTCATGTTGGCTTGAAAGGGTTTGAACATGAGTAATAATTCCCTCTAAATTCGATGTCACTGTAGACAATCGAGGGTGGTGGTGATACATTTCTACAATCCTACTTATTTGATCAATGTTTCTTTGAATTTTCTCTTCGATTGTTCGAGGGGGAGGGTTTGGTGGTGAAGGGTTTGGGTTTTCATTTTGTTCATCCATTTTACCTATTTAAAATATAAAACATACCTATTTAGCTTAAAAACCAAAAAAAATTGCTTGAATATACAAAACAAACAAAAAAATGTAAATTTACTAACATCTTTGGATCGGATATCCATTCTTGAGCTCTAATATCAGTTTTGTGAGAGGTCTGTGTTTTGCAAGCCGCGGGTTTGCAAACATGACCTCTTTTTTCCCTTTTTATGTTTTGAGAAACGGATATCCGTTTTTCTTTACCCAATTCTTTTCATTGCTTTTTAGTTTACATTACACATTGAATATCAATATCAATAGTTTAAATATAAATAGTTTAAATTACATTACACATTAAACTATTAAATATAAATAGTTTAAATTACATTACACATTAAATTACATTACATTACACATTAAATATCAATAGTTTAAATTACTAACTATAGTCAATGTATTCATGTCTTCTTGTATAACCACCACTACCAATCATAAGCTTATGGTAACACATACAACCATCTAACCAATTCTTTCAACTTGTAGTATTGTAGAACATTCTCTTAACATAACCAAGCCTCTAGATTGTTCCACATGAACTTCAAGTCTGCTACAAGTCCACATGCATTATTATTTATGCTTCTACTAGCACAATTAAATATGTAGTTGTGAGTACCTCTTCAAATGACTCATGGTTAAATTTCCATAGCATCACCACATGTAGACATGTCTCCATGCTATATCGCAACATCTAAAACTCACCACATCCTACCACATTACATTTTATCATTGTTTAATAGTTGAACCATACAAACAAAGAGAGAGAGAGGGGGGGGTTGCTTGGGGTTAGGGGTTAGGGTTTAGGGTTTAGGGTTTATGAGTTTAGCATTGCTCAAGTTTAGGGTTTAGGGTTTAGGGGAATTATTTATGGTTTAGGGGTTTAGGGTTGCTTGGGTTTAGGGTTTAGGGTTTAGGGGTTCAGGGTTTAAAGAGAGATAGAGAGAGGGGACTGATAGAGATTGGGAGAGATAGAGGAGACAAAGGGGAGAGATAGGGAGATAGAGAGTGAGAGACATGTCCAGAGACATAGAGAGAGATTGAGAGGTAGAGGGATGATAGAGATAGGGAGATAGAGGTTTAGGGTTGCTTGGGTTTAGGGGCATTATTTAGGGTTTAGGGTTTATGGTTTTGGGGTTACGGGTTAAGGTTTAGAGGTTTAGGGTTTAGGGTTTAGAGAGAGATAGAGGACCAATAGGGAGATACAATGTGTATAAAATACCACCACCAAAAAGATTACAATCTTGTATTAATCTCAAATATAGAGTACATTAACACAACTTCCCCTTTAGTCCAACAAAATTCTGGTAGCATAGTAACATAATCTATAATACCATACAAACTACTATCCCATGCCTCCAATATATAGGTAAATGTTATCCAATTTGTGGTTTCCAATACAATGGACTCAAACCATGAGCCAAGTAGTCAACATGCAAAAGAGACCTCATGACATGTGTGTGGGAGTTACAAGTATCTTTCTAGAAGCTTCAAGACCTTTCTCATGAACTCGTTTATGCAACTTCACTAGAGGACAAAAACAACTCACTAAAGGACAAAATAACAACTCCCCAAGTCCAAAAATGACAACCAACTTCTTACATGTCATCATATATATATATTGTTTCTTACACCTCTTACAATGTCATATATGTTTCTTACACATCTTACAATGTCATAAATTTTCATAGATTACCCTCCACTTTGTGCTAGGTTTCCAATCATGCCTTACACATTTGCTTCCCTCCACATTATACCCCTTACAAACATATTCTAAGTCACCTAGAGAATGTATGGACTCATGTTTAAGTCCAATTTTCCCCTTTTCATGATCCTTGGAGTTGTACACATAATTAATTGACTATTAAATAAATTGTAATAGTCTAAATTGATTGCAAGGTGAATATCATCCCTAGTCCTAATATATCTCATATGTGTTCTTAGAAAATCTACATATAATGTAGCATGGACTGGATTTCTTTAGATTTAACTTATTGTGGGTTCCTCTAGGTAACTATTTTTCTTAAATGTTCCATGACTAACTCACACTTTGAGTAAATATTCTCTCTATAATGATCATCTATGTGTAATACATATACGTTGTGCTACTCTTCTCCATCTACTCCTTGACTTGTGCATGAATCTCTCTCATACATGTTGCATAAATTCCTCAACTTCTACACTTTTGTACTTGCCTTTTTTTTTACTCCCAATAAATTTATGACACCTTGTGTGAATGTCCCATACACCACTCGGAATAGAACCTTCATTGATGATAAATTCACCAAGTTGTTGTACACAAACTTTACTTGCACCAACATAGAGTTCCACAACCTAATAATTTCCCCTACCACACATCTAAGTATATTTCCAAGACTTTGATTAACAATCTATGTCTATCTATCCATTTGCAGATGATACATAGAGATATAATTGAGATTTGTACCTAATTTATTCCATAGGTTGTGCTAAAACTAGCTATGGAACTTCATGTCATGATCAAATGTTATGCTCCATAGCAAGCCATGCAACCAAAACATCTCCTTGAAGAATAAATCCACTATCCAGAATGTCTCATTCAACTACACACAAGGAATGAAGTGTTACATTTAGGAAAAAATACCACTATGAAGATAGAATCATTGCCCCTCTATGTGCATAGATCCAAGGACAAAATATAGATAGTTCCTCCCACAATCTATTTGGCATGCACGATGGCTTATAAAACCCAATGTTTTATGTAATTATCTTTGTTTTTGGTAGATGGTACCTCTTTCAATGTATATGTGTACATCTTTGTTCAAACTTAGCTAGTGATACCTCTACTCCAACATGGATCATGTCTTTTCTAGCCATAAAAATATCCTCCAAGTCCACCTTAATGTAACTCTCTAATGATATTCTCCCTCCTAGAACTCTACAATATGGATAGTTATTAACTCTTGAATAGGTATCCCTCATGCAAATTATTCCTCATATAAGACTATATCTCCCATCTAGGGTTCTACTAATGCATTCCATGTATCTGTAAAATATAGATTTTGGGTGTAGATATCCTACATCACCTCCATTCCCACTAGTTTAACCATCATTACATACAATAATTCCTACCTCCTTTTTAAGGCATATATAAGCTTGTTCAGGAAACTAGAACTTAGAATCATATCCATGAAGTATGGGATGCTACATATTGGTGGAAATCCATCTACAATTCCTTCACAAATCACATCTATGAACTCCTCATGTAGGATCACAACTTGTCTCCTCTAAGTTGTGGCTCAATCTACTCCTTCTATGTGGGATTGACTACTTGTGCATAGTAGTATTTCAAGTCTTCTATCTCCTTGATAAATTTTAATTTTGATAATAGCAACACCTTGGCCTTCTACATGAACTCTTCCTCATCCTTCATGGGAAGTAACTCAAAATTTTCCCATCAGGTTCTTGATGGTGAAGGTGTTCTTGTGCCCCTATGCACAATGCATCGACCATACTACCAAGGATTTCATAGTAACACATGGTAGGCATACATCAAAATCACATCACACCATACCTTATTTGCATATCCTTTAAGGTACAATGTAACTTAATGTTACTATGTCATCATGAGTTACTATCCCTTTTGTATCCATGAGATTGTATTGTGTTATTTGCATGACTATCTTCATCCCTAACTTATGCATAATATTTATTCATACTAATGTGTTTGTGGTTCATCCATTAATGATTAGATTGCAACATTTTCCTCTAAACTTGCACTTAGTCAGAAGAGACTCTTTCTAAACCATGGTTCATCATCCTTTCATGCAAGTTTCAACAAAACAATGTTAATCATCAAGTTCTCGCTAGCCTCTAGGTTTGCACCTACTCTAGCACTCAATGATCTTGCTTCTTTAGCCTACACAACATGCACATGTTTATCTATGTGACCTTTTTTATAGTTCCATTTTTATAGTTCCATGTTTATCTATGCACAATGTAAAGAATAAAAAAAACCATTTTTATAGTTCCAGAAAATGGATATCCTTTTTGGGACCCACAAAATGAATATTTGTTTTGGAAAGGATATCCATTTTGGTTTGGTATCCAAGCCAAAATGGATATTTTTAACATACATGTGAAAGTCAAAGTTGGGCAATTCGCGAATTTGGCTAAGTAAAGACGCGATTTTTTTTCCATTGCCACTGTTTGGCCCACAATGATCCTGCACATACCTATGTAGTCCAGAATACATGACTATCATCTTTGAATGTATTTTGAGTATATGATACTCAGTGATGAGTGACTACATAGTATGGGATATGCATGTCATTCACTAGGTAAGTACTATGTGATTACATGATAATACTTTTGTATATTAAAGTGACACCTAAAATATTGAAATATTTGTATTGAAGATAAGATTGCACATTAATGATGTCAAATTTAAAATATTATTTGATGGGAAATTTATTGTATACACTTGTATTAGCTTCTCAAGTATAAATTTATGATCTATTTCATGTGAAAATGCACTTATAGTCTAATCATGTTATTGATTAACAAAGTATTTCTATGGGAGTTAATTATTAAAGTAGAAGAGTTATTGGACAAATCTTAAATTTGAGAAATATGATTATAAATGAAGTAGATTCATTGTGATATCGATAATGTTGCATCCACACCTACTTAACTAATTATTTTTGCCAAATCATGTTGTAGATTTAACTTGAGTTACTAAGGACAACAATTGATTTACAGGGGGAGAAATGTTATGGGAATTTTTCCCCAAAATGAAAAATAAAGCTATTTTATGATCAAACCCTTTAAAATTATAAGAGTATTAGTTTATTTATTCCTTTATAATTAAAAGGGAGGTGAAAAAATAAAGGATATTATGATCCTTTGGTTAAAATGGAGATAAATAAAGAATATTTATAAAAACCCCTTTTAAAAGGGACGAATAATTATGTTTATTAACTAATTATTAATGACAACCTTTGTGAAAGGGTGTGGTGGTTTAGAAAGCACCCCTTAAAAGGTTATATAAAGTAGTCATGTGAGACTTGGAAAATGAGGCATGGAGATCACTCAAAAAAAAGAAGAAGAAGAAGGAGAAAGGAGGAAATATGAGCATTGCAATAAATCACGAAGGAGAAGGATTATTGATTGGCTGGCCGTGAGCATTGGAGAAGGGGCACACAGTGTGTGTCCAACTCAGGGTACAGTGTACACCCAGGATTGTCCTAGCCAGGGCTTGTGTGTGCACTTGTGTTGAACATGGCTTTGGAGCATTTGTGTGTGTGTGCTTTGTGAAAAGGAGTAGAATACTTGGGAAACATGTGTGTTTTCTGAAAAAGAGCTAAATTCTAGGAAGCACATGGTTAGTTCTGAATAAGAACTAGGTTCCTCCTGGAAGTGCTCACTAGCTGAAAAGGGTTCAATCTCTAATCCGTTCTCTGGAGTGATATTGGAAGAAATTTCTAGAACACCAAAAGATATGTATTTATTCCTTTCTATGATGGAAATTAATTAAGCACTAAAACTTAATGCTAAAGAAAGATATTAGAATCATAAAATCTATGGGTTTTGATGTTAATCTATTATGGATTGTGTTATTCAATTGTATATGTTAATTATTTACTTTAGAGTTCTTATTAAAATATTACATGTAATTTTCATTTGCTATTTATATCTTCACATATTCTAAACTATCTTAACTCTAAATATTAACCATAATAAATCCACTACAAAATAACTCTGCGGAAAAGTAACGATACAATGCCAAGGTAGGAATAGAGAGCCCGATGATATTCATGTGGAGAGAGATAAGCTACATATAGAGTTAACTTAGACATATAAGTGCGAGTAGCTATGTAATATATGCTCCTAAGATGATGATGTAATGCTAATGCAATAAGATTTTGGTAGATATACACTTGATTCTTTTCATTCCTTAATGTTCTCTAGATTTCTTGATAGCTTATAGATAGTTTAAATGAATTAGGGTTAGTCCTTAAATACAATGCCCTAACATGCAATTTGAAATAATTTGTGCTTTAGTTGGCTTATAATAGCTAGTAAGGGAGGGAAACATGGGCTCAATTTAAGAAATTGGAATTTAAAAGTTTTGGGTTTAGATCTAAGTACACAAAAGTGACTTGGGTCAATTCCACAATTGTGGATCTCAATTGAGGTGGTGAATGGTGGGTCTAGCAAGTGAGTTCAAACTCTTAAGATGTGTAGAGATGGAATAAGACTAGAATAAGATTATTTTCTAACTTCCATGCAAAATACACACAAATCATTATGAATCCAAAATATAAAGAAAAAGTACATAAAATATAGAATTTTCACCATTACACACATACTTATAAAAGAACTCAACCATCAAAATAACTTCTTAAAATATAATTCTCAACTCATTATCAAACTCAAATAATTTTAAAATAATATCTAGTAAAAATTTTAAAAATCATTAATTCTCTAAAAGAACTTAGAGATAAATTGAAACTTTCTTAGGAGCCATAATTTGAACCAACTCCAACATTCACAACAACTACCATCATTGATAATTTAAAAAAAAAATTAATATCAAGTGTTGTATAGCAAAAAAAAATACCCTAATTTAAACACCTCAAATCCCTTTAAAGATAAAGTTTGTGGTGTTTGCTTGCTTGTCATATGCAAATTTCATGATAGTTGCTCATTTAATTATCTTTCAATTAACATTTTAAGAAAAATATAAAATGTTAAAAAAATGTCTAATTTATCAAAATCAATAAATAAAAGTGAAGAATTTTAAATAAAATGTTTTATACTAAAATATTTTTATCAAGTTTTATTAATTATACATATTAAAATATTTTTTATATATTAAATATATTAAAATATTTTTTATACATTGAATCTTGAGACACAAGATAGGGCCATTCTCTTACCTAATTGGGTGTTTGGTTTTTTCTTTTATTAAAAGATTTATTAAAGAATATTAGTTTTCATAAATTTATTTGTATACTTTTCTTTGTACTTAATATAGACAAAATAATCAAATAAATAGAGATTTCCTAGCCTTCCATAACAAAATAAATACCAAAAAAAATGACATGCTTAACCAAGAGGTAAATGGTATGAAGATCAATATTTGCTAAAAAGAAAACTAAAGAAAAGAAGAAGAATGAGATTTATGAAAGAGTTAAACCATATTCCAATACATCACTATATTTTAAAATAAAGTCAAATGTTTTAAAAATTAATTAAATAAAATTTTAATTAGATAAATCATCCTTTACAATGAAAAATAAATATTTTTTCTAGTGGGTTTGAACCTTGGTGGCACTCACAACAACTAAGTGAACTCACCATAACAAAATGTACTTTTTAATAAAATAATATACTTGTATTTTTTTTTAAATATATTTTTATAAAGTCAAATTACATGGATTGCCAAAAGGCCCTTGGTATGTGATGCGGAGCGCACAGTGGAAGCGTACACTTTATCAAATTTTTTTGAACCTTCGAACCACACTCGTCGGCAAGACTTAGATCATCGGTGAACTCAAAAACTATTCCACCAACACACCGATCACTCCGATGTCACCTTTGAACCACAACCGTCGGTGTGACTTCCCTCATCGGCGAACTCCTTGTTTATTTTCCCGATATGCCGATATATGTTGTCTTCGGTGAGACCAAAGTCATTCTGCACCGATGCACCTCCTATCGATCCAACACCGTTGATCGGTATAACTTCCAAAAGCTTCCCCGAGGGGCTATATTACGCCGATGACAACTTATGTAACTCTACAACTACGCAGACACTAAACAAGTATACAGAAACAAAAACTCAACAGAACAGAAAACAATCTAACTCTAAGGAAGTCATTGCACTAATTTCGAAGAAATCTCAACCAGTGGAATGCTTCTGATTTACATCTCTGCAATTAAACCGAACAGAACTTTTTATTGCTTCTTCTCAAAAAAATATACATACATCAATCTTTTCTGCCTCTGTGTCTGTGTGTCTTAACGAACACAACCCTGCTATATAGAATCTCATATCGGCAATTACATAAGGTGGAAAGCGAATCGCCCTATAACCACCTCTACCATTCGGTTACATCCATTCAAATTGGTTACAATCTTTAATGACATGTATACAAACTCAATGTTATACCGCTACTCAACCAACTATGATTTAATATGGCACTAAGGCCTTACAGACATGAAAAGACAACTTAGACAAAATAGAGTAGGGATCCTCCTAATCCTCAGTGTCTCGGGATGCTCCTGCACCAGTATGCTTGTGAAGTTGAAAGGTTCTGAATGGGCCCTATTGGAACCTTCAATTTTTTGCAAAATTTGAAGGTCCCATGATGAAAAAATCAATTTCAACACTCAGAAATGCACCTGAAAAAACTACGCCAATAACCTACTTTGGAGTGTCATAATTCAGAGCCTATTCAATTTCATGCCAAATCACTTGACAAGCATGATTATATACCATATGTTAGTGTGCATATCCGATTTCATCCTCCCATGATCAGTTTTGACTGGGTTTTCAAGCATCAAGTTGAAGGGTTTTGGAAAGGTTTGTTGTTTGCACAGTGTGAAATCTACCCGGGAGGTAAACTTTGGAGGCCAATATCTAGCAGTTGGATGATGTCCATGACAAACTAGTTGGTGTTCCAGATTTACCCTATGATAATCTACTTCCATGCTAGTTTTCAAAACCCCAGCATCTCATTTGATATTTTTTTGAGGTCAAAAGCAAATGCAAATAGTTCTGTTTTTATATCTGCATTTCTAGAAAGTTGCAGAGAGGTCAACTTTGGCTTTTAATATTTCATGAAAGAAGTGGATTGGAGAGAGACCCTCTTGCAGATATGCTCATTTGACCTAAATGAACTGATCTCCCAAGTGGCAGCTTCCTAGGAAGAGATTTGGTATTTTTTGGGGGTGGTGACTTGGTGAGCCCTAATTAGGTTTTTGATAGTTGTGTTATGGTGTTCACGAAATGCCCCATTTTACCCTTTAGCAAAATGAGGACCCCCTATTTATGCTTTTACTTTTGGTGTTGGTTGGTTTTGCTTGCTTGGGGGTGTGGGTAAAATGTCCTAAGTGCTTGAAATAAAGGATGCATAGTTCTTGGCAAGAAATGGTTGTTACTGATAGAATCAATATAAAAAATCAGTTAGGGTTGCCTTTTGGACAATTCAAAAATTCTAGGTATTTCGAGAGTTATGCCATTTTTTGTGAAAAGTCAACATGTGGTGGTTTTGGTCAAACTGTATCTCATATACATTGTCTCTTGTATGTATTTTGGATGCAGTGCAGTAACCTACTTTGGAGTGTCATAATTTAGAGCCTATTCAGTTTCATGCCAAATCACTTGACAAGCATGTTTATATACCATATGTCAGTGTGCATATCCAATTTTAGCCTCCCATGATCAGTTTTGACTGGGTTTTCAAGCATCAAGTTGAAGGGTTTTGGAAAGGTTTGTTGTTTGCACAGTGTGAAATCTGCCTAAAAGGTCAACTTTGGAGGCCAATATCTAGCAGCTGGATGATGTTCATGACAAACCAGTTGGTGTTCCAGATTTACCCTATGATAATCTACTTCCATGCCAATTTTTAAAACCCCAGCATCTCATTTGATATTTTTTCGAGGTCAAAAGCAAATGCAAATAGTTCTATTTTTACATCTGCTTTTCCAGAAGTTGTAGAGGTCAACTTTGGATTTTAATATTTCATGAAAGAAGTGGATTGGAAAGAGACCCTCTTGCAGAAATGCTCATTTGACCTAAATGAACTGATCTCCCAAGTGGCAGCCTCCCAGGAAGAGATTTGGTATTTTTTGGGGGTGGTGACTTGGTGAGCCCTAATTAGGTCTTTGACAGTTGTGTTGTGTTCACAAAATGCCCCATTTTACCGTTTAGCAAAATAAGGACCCCCTATTTTTTCTTTTGCTTTTGGTGTTGGTTGGTTCTGCTTGCTTGGCGGTATGGGTAAAATGTCCTAAGTGCTTGAAATTAAGGATGCATAGTTCTTGGCAAGAAAGGGTTGTTACTAATAGAATCAACGTGAAAATTCAGTTAGGGTTGCCTTTTTAACAATTTGAAAATTCCAGGTATTTCGAGAGTTATGCCATTTTTTTGTGAAAAGTCATATACATTGTCTTTTGTATGTATTTTGGATGTAGTGTGCTTTTGGTTTGTCAGGTTATGTTATGCATTTGGTTTAAGTCCCATGTGGGGTTCGTATCTCAAGTATTCCAAATACATACTAATGCAAATCCAAACCCTGTAGTTGTTTATATTGGGCTTATAATGTTTGAAATCCGCATTTGTATTTGTATATCATAACGTATGTATTACATATGCAAATTTAAATCTACATTGGCGGATGTCAACAGGAATTCAAAAGTAGCATATAAGGTCTTGGTCACCTCATGTGCATAGTTAATACATTGCGAGTATTAAACGTTCTTATACATATGCATAGGTGGACTCGAAAAGAAAATCCATTTGAGTTCCGAATATGGGAGTGAAGGGTTATTTGTATGTATAAATGTTTGTATCTAAAATGCAAATACAAGTCTAGACCCGATTAAAGAGTTAAATTTTGAGAACTTTAGGTGAAATCCGTAGTTGTATATTATGATGGATGTATTCAATATTCAAAAAAGAGAAGGTACAATGGCGGACATGAACTAATGATTAAAATGGCGAAATAAAGAAATATGCATAGCGAAAAGTGAAAAGTTAACATCGCGGCTACATGTTTAAAAGTGCACGTATACAATATGCAAAAAGGCAATATAGATGGATATGTATACAAAGATGGATTTGAAGGTCATTTCAATCTGGTTCATAAACCCAATGGAGTTTGCATGTGTATGTTGTTGCGATTGCATAAAATATACAAAAGACATATATAAGGAAATATGCAAAATGAAAGAGAAGAAATTAGAAGTGCATAAAGGTATGTTGTGCATGGTTTCGAGATACAAAAGGTAAACTTAACATAAAAAAGGCACTAAGTCGAAATGTCTGAAGTGAAGTCATCACTTTTATTTTATGTATTAGTGAAAAGTGCATGCATATACATATACAAATGAAAAAGTGCAAAAGATCGGTGTATACAAAACTCAAAGTATGCATCGAGCAGCAAAACAAAAGAAAAATCAAAATGCATATTCTGTCATAGCATTTAACGCATATCTACCTCAGGGGATACCAAATTCCAAAAGGAATAAAAGAAGCATTTTCAATACGTTAACTTCATAGTTGCATGCGAAATTCAATTGCATAGAGCATCCCACGAGCAAGAACCAAAGCATTTTGAAGGCAAAGAAGTCAGATTAAATATTTTATTATTGAAGGTAATTAAAATAACGAAAGGTTGCACTAGAATGAATGAAGGGTCATAACCCTAAAATTACATATATGAGAGATGAAATTTGAAGAAGCAGGAAGGAATCATCAGAAATAGCAGTAATCAGAGCAATCAGCAGTCAGTAGGATTAATATATCAGTCAATGGAGATTTCCAAGCATAAAATGTAAAATCTTATGAAGTAATTCAATGGAGAGGAATATAATAATCTGGTGTCCAAACATTTTTGGTGTTCAATTATTATTTAATATTCATCTATATGTGTTATTTGTGTTGTCTCCAGAATGGTTTTCCTTTGTTATTTAAATTGAATATATCAAGGATGTGTTTAATTTATCAAAGCACATTTGCTACTTCTATGTGATCTGCTTGACTGGTTTCTATGAGAAGTTATTTAAGTCCTTCTAGGTGATTTATGTTTATTGGTCTCTGCCAGGAGTTAAAATCCTTTAAATAAATCATCTTGGTTGGTTTCCTTCACACCAAAATTAAAAGTCCTTTCAATTGATCATAGTAACCTAGGAAAATATCATTGGGATCGATAAGAAGAGCCTCATAACCAATATTTTTGCATGTTTATACAAGGTATAAATATTTGAAAAGTACCAAATAATTTGAGTTAAACCAAGAGGGAGGATAGATCTATCATACACATCTTGACTCCGTTTACCATAATAGATAAAGCATTGGTCATTACAAAGTTGTTGCAAGTATGGGCCTAACTGATGTTGTCATTAATGTTAACATACTCCTGTTGCATTGATGTCAAGGACTGGATGAGTTGTGTGCTGAGGATATTGAGAAAATTAGTCCTATCAGAAACAAAGAAGAATAGTGAAGACAGTGAAGCTCTATGAAGTGAAGATTCCAACTAGATGAAGATCAGAGAATGCACATCAAAGGGTTTGTAGATATGTGTTTGAAGATGATCCAGTCAAGATTTGAGAGGTCCGCATGAAAATGTGAAGGCGTTATGACCATGAGAGTAAAACTGGTTCTGGCAATTGTTCAGAGGTGACAAAGTGACACAAATAGGTCTGGTGAGATCTGAAAATAGAATATCATGTTCTACGGATCTGGTGGCATGTTTGGGAGGCTAATGTGAATTGACAACTCAATTGGTTTGTGGTTTGGAGGTCCACAAGCAATCCTTCTAATGTGATAGTGATGGTTGATTGTGTTCTTGAGGTTTCAAATGAAGATGTGAATGATTACAATAAGCAGAAGTGGTGCGGATGTTCTTGGTGATTCAAGCAAGCTTGTGGAGCTCTTTAGATTGTGTCCAGTTCGTGTTGGCGGTCCGCATTGAAGATTGAGCTTGTAATTGAAGATTTATCTTTGGGTGATGGTGTTCTTCCTAGTCTTGGCCGATCAGATGATTTGCACATGTTGCGGATGATCCTAAAGATGTTTTGTGAAGCATGGTGTGTTCCTCGAAGAAGATTGAAGTCCCAGCTATGTGTGGCCAACAGTGTAGTGATGCGCATGAAGTTTTTGTAATAAGTCAAGTTGTATTTTTGTAATTGCTTTGTAATAAAATAAGTGTATGTTGTGCCAACTTTGATGATCATTCCAAAGTCGATGTCATGTATAAATAAGAGTTGTGAAGTTATTCAAAAGCATCCTTGTGGTCATGATGAGAAGGTGGTACTGAAGAGGAGTGAAAAACAGAGCAGAGGTGTTGAGCTTAAATGGAATTGACTCAAGCATAGTGAAGATGCTAATCTCCAGTTCAAGTATGTAATACTCATATTCTTTTGTAGACAGTGTGTCTCCTGTAGGCAGTGGGCCTCTTGTGAGCAGTGTGCTCAGGCAGTGAGCCCTAACTGGCAAGTGCCATTTTATTCTTCCTATTATTTTAACAGAGAATACAATCTTGGGTTAGTCACCCCGTGGTTTTTCCCTTAACTGGGTTTTCCACGTTAAAATCTTGGTGTTATATGTGTTGAATTTGTTTCTGATCTTGAATTATTGCATTATACTTTCATGATTGAATCATTGATATGTTGTTGAAATATAAGAAGGTTTTTAAGTGAATAAGGAACAGGATTTTGGTGACAACTGATTCACCCCCCCTTTCAGTTATCTGTCCTAAATCCAACAAAAGTAACATTTCAAAACCTTATTCACATATTCAAGATTCAAACATTAGGAGTATGAATAATTCACAGCTTTACATCTATTTCACATCCATATGCCACTTTGAGTAGATCACTAAGGTCACATAAATCTGCATTAGTCATTAAGGTACACCCATCTAGGTCTGGTAGAACCTAAAAAGAATGGGGTTTTTAATCATATTAGCCCTGTTTCGTTGGTCAAAAGTGTTAAGAGAGCTTGGCATCCTCTTAAGGTTAACAACCTATATTTTTGAGACCTAACAGAATTGGTGACTCTGCTAGGGAGTCAAATGAAAGTATTATCCTAGATTTTTTTGAAATTTTGCCCATCTGAGTCCTAACAGAATTGGCGATTCTGCTAGGGAGTCAAGTGAAAGTATTATCCTAGAGGTTTTTGAAGCTTTGCCCATCCGAGTCGTAACAGAATTGGCGACTCTATTAGGGACAACAAAAGAAAATCTTGGTTGAAGACCATCTCATTATAGAGTCAATAAAGTTTTGAATTCAAAGACAGATTGGTAACTCTGATGGCAAGGACCCAGAAAGAAAAAATCATTCCTCGTTTGATAAGAGGTGGTGACTCTAAAAGGAATTCAATGAAGAATACAAAAACATCTTGCAACAACACCATTTTCAGTCAAAATGAATATGTCAGAAGAAGAAAGAAAGTTGGAGTTGCTAGGGGAAGAGAAAAAAGTGATTCGGGAACTGCAACAATTGAGAGCCAAACTTGCTTCAAATAAAACACAGTATATGCCAGTTTCTAAAGAGGATGAGAATTTGCATATTCAAAAACAGGGACAAGGTTCCAACATGAAAAAATATCACATACCTTCCTTAGATGCATTTTTTGACCTAAGGAGACATGAAGGAGAATCTGGATATGCTTTGTTCAAAAGAATGGTGGATATCTATATGCAGATACCTTTTAATCTTAGTCCTGATGAATCCGTATGCATTAGGATATTCATGTTAGCATATGAGCCTAATTCAATTTATTGGTTTGAATCATTGAAACCGATTACTATAGACTAGGTGGGTAAATTGATTGGTATCATACATAAGAAAAGGTATGAGAATGTTATTAATGGTGAATCTAATAATGATATCAATGACAAATACGAAGAGACTGATCAAACAATACAGCTAGTAAAGGAAGCATGTACAAGTGTGTTATGTTAGAAAAATGCACCCTTGGGGGCTTTTTCCTATTAAGGTTTAGCTCCTAGCCTTTTGATTGCATTTAGAGCATCTTGCATGATAATTCAGACTCCCGATGAGAAAACCCTTAGGTCTTGTGACAAATAGGACCTAGGGGTGCTATTTTGATTATCCTGGAACAAAGACAGGGGGTGGACAAGGGCACTAGCACCCTAGTCCAGCCCTATTTTGGGTCTTCCCTAAATTCAAATGTCAGGTTTGTCACCATTATTTGGTTTCCATGCTGACATCATAAGTTTCAATTACGAAATTCTTGGTGGGAATCTTAGTAGTTGTATATATAAGCATGTTTAGGTTATCATTTGCAAACTAGAGAAGATATCTAGAAGATGTTTATGATTGAAAGCTATTGGCACACTTGTGATTTTTCATTATATTGCAGAGCATAGAATTTTTATTGTGTTTGTTTTTGCGGGTTGGATTACATCTTCTCCTCATGGCATTGAAGATCTCTTTCCTTCCATGAGAGCTTCATCATCAAGGTGACATTTATTGTGCTTTATCATCATTTTCATTTATATTTTTGCCTCTATCCCACAAGGATACGCACTCTCTGTGACAACGGTGTTTGGAAGACTCGAATGTCTCTCTGGGGCTTGACTGAGGCAAGCCTCTAAACACCACAACCCCCTCCCACACTCATTGTGATTGCAGGTTATAGGTATCGGATCTGGAGAAAGTGGAGTTGTAGGGAAGATAAGTGGACATTGAAGATTCATGATCTAAAAAGAAGCGAACATTGTGCGGGATTTCGGGACAAGGGTGCCATCACCATTGTCCTCTGCATTTAAAGCCACAAAAATAGACTGGACAATAATCATCAGGGTTTGTAGAGTTTTCAACATCCGGAAGAATCTACCTTAGTGGACTAGGGCACCATCAATATTGTCCTCTACTACCACATCACCAGAAACAGAAGATATAGCAGAGATTAGTGTCGAAAGGAGATTCGAAATCCACAGGAAAAGTTGTACCTTGGACTAGGGCACCATCAACATTGTCCCTGACATTTCCATTTTTTGGACTACGAAAAACAATGAGTTAAGGTTCTCTGCCCTTTTCCTAATTCTAGTAGCAATTGTCATAATTCAAAGATTTACTTACTGTTTTCTTAAATTAGGGTTTCAAGAGCATAAGAGCATTAAGTAGCAACATTGTGTGATAATTTTTGAATTTCCCAGTAGAAAACCAAGTGGCAACCCAATCTGATAGATGACTCTCCTCTCGATAGGAGAAGCACTGGGTTGAAAAGCCCTTGGAATGTTTTGTGGAAAGGAGGATTCAAACTAAACCCCCATACAAACAACAACCTCGCCACTCCCTCTTGTTCACATTAAACATTTAGGTTCTCCCTCTTGTTCACATTAAACATTTTGGTGAACCTAACGGGGTTGTTGTTTGTATGGGGGTTTAGTTTGAATCCTCCTTTCCACAAAACATTCCAAGGGCTTTTCAATCGAGTGCTTCTCCTATCGAGAGGAGAGTCATATATCAAATTGGGTTGTCACTTGGTTTTCTGCTAGGAAATTCAGAAGTTATCACACAATGTTGCTAATTAATGCTCTTATGCTCTTGAAACCATAATTTAAGCAAAACAATAAGTAAATCTACAAATTACGACAAATGCTATTGGAATTAGACAAAGGGTAGAGAACCTTAACTCACTATTTTTCATAGTCCAGAAAACAGAAATATCAGAGACAATGGTGATGGTGCCTAAGTCCAATGTGTTGCTTTTTCTATAGAATCCCAATCTCCTTCCGACATTGATTTCTATTGTATCTTTAGTTTCTGGTGATCTGACAGTGGAGGACAATATTGATGGCGCCCTAGTCCACTCGGAAAGATTCTTTCGGATGTCAGAAGCTCTGCAAACCCTGATGATTTATGTCCAGTCTATTTCTATAGCTACGGATGCAGAGGACAATGGTGATGGCGCCCTAGTCCAAGCAGGCTCCTCTTTCGGGATCTAGAATCTCCACAGTGTCCTCATGTTCCCTACAACTTCACTTCTTCCACTTTCACAACCTGTAATCTACAATCACAAGGAGTGTGGGAGGGGGTTGTGGTGTTTAGAGGCTTGCCTCAGTCAAGCCCCAGAGAGACATTCAAGTTGTGAGGCTTATTTATTTCACTCCCTTATTTTTCTTATATCGCATTTATAGTTTGATGACATTTGGACATTTGGGACTATTGATCCCAATATGTAGATTTTCTGGACTCTACCCTCTTATTTTGATTGGTTATATTTAGTATGATGTGGTGTGACTATATCCTGATTTTAGATTTCACTGATGATTATTTGACACATGACATTCATTTTGATACTATTAGAGTTATTATTTGTGAAATTTTTAAATGGAATTATTATGCAATTTTGATCTTGAGTTGTGTTTAGAAATGCAGTAAAATTATAAATCTTGTAAATGATGCTATGTGATTTTAATAATGTTTTAAATGATTATGCGATATCGTGAGTGTATGCATTTCCTTGCTTCGGCTATGATGTATATGTTGAATTAGTCTGTTTGTTCAAGTGTGCAGGTAATTTTCCATGCCACAAAAAATCAAAGATTGATCCCACACCTAATGTGAATATCGTGTTAGACCAATCTAGTCCCAAGAGGGACCAAGGTCATGTGTGAATTGTATGATACTTTTGTAAATGTCTACATTTTAATTATTTAGTTTAAGTTCCACCTCTTTTGTATAATTTACTTGTAGTGTTGTAAAAATGTGTGATTTAATATACACCACTTGGTGTCTTTTATTTTGATGGCCATCTTATGTGATTTTCTACCTCCTAAGGTGTTTATTATGGGTTAAAATTGATCCTAGGTTATACCCCTAGGGTCTAGGGCCCATCTGAGCATGCTAAACCTTAGGGTAACCTCTATCTAGTCACCTTAACTTCAACCTGAAGTAAAGTGACAAAATTCAATTTGAAATGGAGTGGTGGATGAGTCATGCATTCAAACATGACCCACTCCTCTTTCCAAGGCATGGATTCCCATCACCTTGAAGACTCGGGGAGTCTTCAAGACTCCCAAGTGTGAGAACCCACCTCCAATGCTCTCACACATGTGTGAGAGCATCTTGGAGTGAATGGGTTTCCTTTAGAGAATAGGGTAATGACATGTGTCATTCCTTATCCTCTTGGATTCCATCTTGAGAGATTCCACCTCTCCACCTTTGCTCTCACATATGTGTGAGAGCACATGTGGAGGGAGTGAGGCTTGGATGGATGGGGAGAGTGACACATGTCACCTCCACATTCCATAATCCTTGTAAGTGGATTGGGAGGAGGAAGGAGAAGGTGACATGTGTCACCTTCTCATTCCTCAAGGCTTTGGAATGAAGCCTATATTACTTCCTTTTTGAGAGAGGAAGGGGTTTCTTTTACTTTACGTATTTTTTACTATTTTGGAGGTATTTTTTGAGAGTGAGTAAGTTTGGAGATCTTGGAAGGAAGGCTTGAAGGAGGAGGTTGGAGAGCTCTTCTACAACTTTCTTCCATTATTGTGCCATCATAAGTAAGCCTTAAGGCATGAAGCCTTTCCCATGTATTTAATTTTCTATGTGTGGTTGAAGTTTCTTTGTGTGTTTGCATTTGTTTGGTGTTGTTGGATTTTTTTTCATTTTATGGGTGTTTGAACGAGACTACCATTCTTGGTGTGTCCATTCATGTGAGCGGTGGGAGAGGAGTGAACCTCCTTGAGGTCACCCTCTTTGTATTGGCATATTGTGGCCTTGAGGGCAATTTGGAGAAGTATGGTGATTATTTTTATGGCATGAGTGCCTTGGAGTGATATAGTTTCATTTAGGTGTTTTAGGCTTGAGGCCTTGTTTTGGAGTATCATGAGATCTGGTTTTGTAGGAGTGAATCTCTTTAGTAGAGAGAGTCCACTCTCCTACCCCCTCAAATCTATTTTTATGAATTTTGTGTTGTTAAACCTTGGTGGGTGTTGTTCTGCATGTTTGAGTGTTTGCATTATGTTATGTTTGTTGTGTACACCCGTGTGTGGATCGACCTCCTAACTCGGGGGTGATCCTCTTTCGGATCTATAGTAGGGTGGAGAGCATTTTGGTGGCTTGGAGTTTCTTTTTGGTGTTTTTATTGTAGGTTGGTGTTTTTAGCTATGGGAGCTTGGAGGGAGTTTTTAATCCTTTTCTGTTGTGTTTTTGTATGGTTGTTTTGGAGCCATGGCCTAGAGGCCTTATTGTAAGACTTTATATGAGAGATGAGTTCTCTTTTATTGTGTTGTAAACTAAAAGTAATCTTTATGTAATCAATTTATTTCCCATGTTATAGTGTTGTTTTAATTGTTTGTAATGGTTGCAAGGAAAGAAAATGCATTGGCTATTTTTAAGTTGTTGAAAATACATCTCTGCTATTCATTTCAAGAAAAAGGGGAAATGTAGTTTCATTTTAGTTGAATAGGTTGCTAATGAAAGTTAGTGAATGCATTATTTTACAAAAGAAAAATAGGAAATGCAAATATATATTAAAGAGAAAAGGGGCTTATAGCTTACTGATTTGAAACTTTATCACAGTATGCAATTTAAAAAAAAAAAATAGTAAGAACTTGATGTTAATTATGTAGATGATTACATATATATATATAGTTACATATTTCAGCCTTATGGTTTTAATTTATTTTGCTGGTCTATTCCTTACCACAGAAGTTTATTTTTCTGGTAAGAATTGTCATTGGTATATATATATATATATATATATATATATATATATATATATATATATATATATATATATAATACAGACTTGATGTTATTGAAATTTTTTTAATACTCAAAGAGGTGAATATATATTTGTATGTATATATACATAAACACACACACACACACGTGTGTGTGTGTGTGTATATATTAGATAATAGAGATTATAGAAAAAAAATATAGATTTTAAAATAATTTTTTTAAGGGTCGAAACCCTAACTACAAGGCCAAACGACCAAAAAGGAGGCATAGCAGTGAGGGTGGTGGCCATGGTCGCCGCCGAAGGTCTTTGGAGAGGGCATGGAGGGGGAGCAGCCCCCACCTCGCCCCCACAGTTTATTTTATTGTTGTGGCACTTATGCGCCTCCCTTAATCCTGCGACCACTGCCTTTTGTCGGCCGCCAAAACTCCTATTCGACCATTGTTGCCTGTAATCTATATCTGCAATATGTAATACCTGCAATTTTTTTAATCTCTGCCAACATAAAAAAAAATTAAAAAAAAAAGAGGGGATATATATATATCCCCTTGTAAGCACGAGATTAGGAAGAGGGTCGTCTCTGGTTTCTGTTATTCAGAATTCTAATACAAAAAAGGGGGGGCTTATGCCTGCATCAAACAAAATTTTGCATTATAACCTCCCTGTGTTTGCATATCCTCCATGGCTGCCCTATTCCAAACCTGCAAGCAAAACAAAATAGAAGAGAAAACAAGAGAATACAGAACTATGAGACGAGAAAGAAAAATAGAATTAGGGAAAGGAGAATAGAAGAGAGAATAGAGATTGGGTTTTTTAAAAAGGAAAGAAAATAATATTAAAAAAACAATATTAGGGTTGAGAGGAAAATGTGGAGGGAAAAATAGGAAATAGATTTAATTTCTTCTAATTTTCTTTGCACGTGATTTTTTTTCCCTCATCCTCTTTTCTTAACTTGATTTTAATATTAATGTTATTCTTTCTTATTCTTTTAGAGTTATTTTTATGAGAGTGGATGTTTATAAAAGCTATACTCCTTTATTTCTTTAGTGGGATATAATTTTTAAATGAAAAGTTTGGTGGGGATTTTATTTAGATTGTTTTAAGATAAATTTTACTTTTAATTCTCTCTCCTCATGCCTTTTTGCCTTTATAAGTGGGTAGGATATTTTTGGGGGCCTTTAACTTTCTAACTAGTGGTTTATAATTTATCGAGGGAATTTTTTTTTTTATGGGGAATTAAAGTAGTGCTTTTAGGAAAATAATTTAGGTGTTAGATTTTGTTATTTTAATTTAATGTCTTCTATAGTGTAGTTATTCTAATTAATTTTATTTAATCTAATGGGCTAGACAAATGGTGTTTTGTGCCAATAATTAATTTAATGGGGTGTATTTAATATTTAATTATTTAATAGGCTTATGATTTGATTTTTTTGATAGATTTGTAATATAGACTTTTATTAAAACACTAGGTTTATTATTTTAGTGGGTAGATTATTAACCTAGGCCTTCACTTTTGATATTTGATTTTTTTTGTGAGAATTATTGTTAAGGGAAAATTTATTATTGAAAACCTATTTAATTATTTATGGTTAGTGTTTAAATTTAAGAGTGGAATTTAATCCTTTCGTTAACCTTAGGGTATACATTTAAATAATTAATCAATTTGATTTCCGTTTTGATCAAAAGGAATGTTGGGATAACTTTATGCTTAGGATTGTATTTAAATTTTAATTTAATTTTCTCGTAAATGTTTGAGCTAGGAAATCCTTTCAAATTATTTTCTATGTAGGCCAATAAGGCGTTATGCTGTCAGATTTTTCTGGGATATAGGAATAATAATTTAAGTGTTTTATTTATGCGTTTAATTAATGTTTAAATTTTGCATTATAATTATGTGTTAGAAGAAATTGTATTTTAATCCATTTAAGCTATAGTGTTAGGGATTTAGATTTCGACACATGTCAAAATCACTGCACTTCACTTAGGAAATTAGGGTTAGCTTCAAAATTGATTTTAACCCTATTGGTGACGCTCCTCGCGTCACATAACCCCCTAGTAGGCTTACATCTCGTAGGGGTTGCGAAAGGTGTTTGCATTACCCCGTTGATCGATTGACCTGTATGCGCCTTTGTGTGTATGCCACCAAGCACGCTGATGAGTGTGAGGGGGTTTTTAGAGATATGTGGAAAAGTTTTTGGTATTTCGTGTCATGACCACATGACAAATATGGACATTGAAGAGAACTTGTGTCTCAAATTACTACTTGAACCTCTTAGTTGAACCTATGCATTGAACCACTTCGTTGAACCTCTTGATTGAACCTCTTTGTTGAACCTTTCTAGAGTTCATTTGGTAGGTTCAATGAATTTTAGTTCAACTGTTCCTTGGTTCATTGGTTTGAGGATATGCGATGTTGGCATCGCTGTGACGAAGTACTATCGGCAGGACCGTGTTGAAGACCATTGGCATCGGTGAGACAAGGGCCGTCGGAATAAGCATCGAAGGTTTGTCCGATGCTGAGTGTCACCCCGATGGAAGCATTCAACCGTCGGCAAGACAAGGCCTATCGGCCAAACTTTGTGGAGTTACTCCGACAGGAGTAGTCACTCCGACGAAGGTTACGGGTTGGTCGTCGGCAAGACAAGGCCTATCGGCCAAACTTTGTGGAGTTACTCCGACAGGAGTAGTCACTCCGACGAAGGTTACGAGTTGGTCGTCGGTGAGACAAGGCCTATCGGCCAAACTCTGTAGAGTTACTCCGACAGGAGTAGTCACTCCGATGGCGTATGTCTATCGGCAAGAGAATACCCGTCGGCATAGCCTAAAGGTGTTGGGCCGATGTACTGCGGTCATTCCGATGGAGGTATTGGTGAGACAGAGCACTGTTGGAGCGGGAGCTAATTCTTGTGTCGATAGTGAAAGTTATTCCGATGGTACCATTGGTGATCGGGGAGACTATGCTCATCGGTGGAGGGTGAAGTCTGTGGGCCGATGGTAGTTGTTATGCCGATGGACTTGGAGGCTTGGTATTGTCGGCAACAAAATTGCTGACAATACTCTTTCGTCTGTTGGCGGTTATAAACTGCAAAGTCCTTTGCGACTTGGTACATGTGGGACTAAACGCCTCACTGAAATGTGAACCGTTGCGACGGTTAGATGGCAGCGACGTATGAGGAATTTGTTCTATCAGTTAGAGCAGAAGTGTGTAACGACTCTTGTTCTTGCAGACTGGAAATAGAATGATAAGTCTACAGGTGTCGTTGGTATTATGATGATGAGACTTGAATAAAGGTTCGTTCTGTAAATATACAGTGAGCGAACTGTTGGTAGGGAGTCGAGAATCAAAACCAGAGCAAGAAGTTGAGTTCTTTATTGTAACTGTATATCTTACTGTAATAAAGATTGTTTTCTTGTGGTGGTGGGTTTTTTACCCGTAAGGGTTTTCCCACGTAATACTGTGTGTCTGTGTTCTAAATATTATCTATTTGGTTTCTCTCATGTACTTATCTGTGTTATTTAGTTTTTAAAAGTGACTTGTCTGCATCGTCCCCTTGGAATTAACATTAGGGAAGCTGTCTTCCGCACCTGTGCTTTCCTTACAGACATGACATGTGTGTTGTGTTATGACCACATGGGAAATGTGGGCATGACATTTAGTATCAGAGCCCAAATTTAAACACTGGGCTTGTTTGGGCACATTATTTATTCTACAATTTTAATTAAATTGTAAATTCCTTGTTCGTGTAGGATGTCGCCGAGATCAAGACAGGTGTGCTCACGCGCCAGTGAGTCGTTGAGATACGTAACGAGTCATCAGTCAAGGGACAGGCTCCACTGGCATCGCAGGCACCTAACTTAGGACCACAGATTTTACAGGTGTTGCAGGCCGTGTTAGACATATTACCACCGATCCCGATCGAGCCGTGTGTGGAGCCATGTGTTGAGTCATGTGATGAGATGCGTGCAGAGCCGCATGTTGAGCCACATGTTGAGCCCCATATGGAGCTGCGTGGAGGGCCATACGTAGAGGTACTAGTCACCACAGCTAAGGATGGCGCATCAACACATAGAGCTCGCAATAAGAGCCCTCCATGATATGAGGAGCGCGAGGAGGGAGTGTGGATTGAGCAGATTTATCATGGGCCATATGACTCTGGTCAGCAGGATGAGGTGGATGCACCATTCTGAGGACATAGAGACCGTGGAGACCCCATCAGGGATTTACTTAGATTGAATCCACCCACCTTTGCGGGGACCACAGAGGGAGCGAGGCTGAGACTTGGCCCATCACCCTGGATAGGTGCTTTGCATTGCATCCCTATGGGAGCAACATAAAGGCATGCATGGTGATTCATCTTTTGAGAGACGCAGTGGTGACATGGTGGCGCATTGAGGAGTGCAAGCATCGCCTATCACTGGATACTCTTTACATGGGACACCTTCACTAAGCGCTTTAACACGTGTTATCTTTCAGATCACTCAGACAACGTCAGATTGATGAGTTCCGTGACTTGCAGCAACGAGGTTCCACTGTAGTGCAGTATGAGAGTAGATTCATTGAGTTGTCACAGTATGCAGAGTACCTCCATGATGAAAAACTTCTGGTTCATAAATTTATCAGAGGTTTGAATCATGGGATCTCAGGACCAGTGCACATGGCAGACCCCGAGACCATGAGTGAGGCTGCCGAGAAGGCGTACATTGCAGAGGAGATCTAGGGGCGGAGTCACAGTTCACATCCCTAGTATTAGGACCGTAGCCAACAACAGCATCATGGCTTCTGTCGACCACCACCACCTCAAAGGGGTGGTTTTAGTTCTGCACCGCTACCTCTTAGACCTCCACAGTAGCATCAACAGGTTCCACACAGATATCAGTGACAATAGGCACCTGCTGCAGGACCTGTACGGTCACAATAGTCCTTCAAAGGGTCACAAGGTTCCATGGGTCAACCTGGACAGTAATAGTCTGGCAGGACACAAATATGACAGGTTCAAGCTCGGGGACCATGTTATGTATGTGGTGGTGAGGGTCACTTAGCCAGAGAGTGCCCTCAGGGATTTATAACTGGGGGACAACCTCATGCCGAAGGATCTAAGCAGACAGTTGGAGATGTGGATAGGTCCCACCGCATGTTTTGCAGTGGTTGAGAACCACCAGGTTGACTTTCAGGCCCCCGTTATTGAGACTACAAGTAGAGGCAGATGGATAGTTAGCTTTGGAGCCAATTCACATATTGGCTTGTCGAACGCTGGGCCCTCAAAGTCAAAAGTTGGACCAAGTTAGGGTGCAATGGGACAGGTATGATGAGGTCACGGTGACATGGGAGGATGCAGCTAGATTAAGGACACTTTATCCTCACCTCTTTAACGACTTCTAGGAGGAAGTTTAGTCTTAGGGGGGAGGATGTGAGGCCTATTTATTTCACTCCCTTATTTTGCTTATATCGCATTTACAGTTTGATGACATTTGGACATTTAGGATTGTTGATCCTGATATGTAGATTTTCTGGACTTTACCCTCTTATTTTGATTGGTTCTATTTAGTATGTTGTAGTGTGACTATATCCTGATTTTATATTTCACTGATGATTATTTGACATGTGACATTCATTTTGATGCTATTAGAGTTATTATTTGTAAAATTTTTAAATAGAATTATTATGTGATTTTAATCTTGAGTTGTGTTTAGAAATGCAGTAAAATTATAAATCTTGTAAATGATGTTATGTGATTTTAATAATGTTTTAAATGATTATGCGATATCGTGACTGTATGCATTTCTTTGCTTTGGCTATGATGTATATTTTTGATTAATCTGTTTGTTCAAGTGTGCAGGTGATTTTCCATGCCACGAAAAATTGGAGATTGATCCCACACTAATGTGAATCCTGTATTAGACCAATCTAGTCCCGGGAGGGACGAAAGTCATGTGTGAATTGTATGATGCTTTTGTAAATGTTAGCATTTTAATTATTTGGTTTAGGTTCCACCTCTTTTGTATTATTTACTTGTAGTGTTGTAAAAATATGTGATTTAATATACACCATTTGGTGTCTTTTATTTTGATGGTCATTTTATGTGATTTTCTACCTCCTAAGGTGTTTATTATGGGTTAAAATTGATCAGATTAGGTTATACCCCTAGGGTCTAGGACCCATTTGAGCATGCTAAACCCTATGGTAACCTCTATCTAGTCACTTTAACTTTAGCCTGAAGTAAAGTGACAAAATTCAATTTGAAATGGAGTGGTGGATGAGTCATGCATTCAAGCAAGACCCACTCCTCTTTCCAAGGCATGGATTCCCATCACCTTGAAGACTTGGGGAGTCTTCAAGACTCCCAAGCGTGAGAACTCACCTCCAATGCTCTCACACATGTTTGAGAGCATCTTGGAGTGAATGGGCTTCCTTTAGAGAATAGGGTAATGACATGTGTCATTCCTTATCCTCTTAGAGTCCATCTTGAGAGATTCCACCTCTCCACCTTTACTCACATGTGTGAGAGCACATGTGGAGAGAGTGAGGCTTGAATGGATGGGGAGAGTGACACATGTCACCTCCACATTCCATGATCTTTGTAAGTGGATTGGGAGGAGGAAGGAGAAGGTGACATGTGTCACCTTCTCATTCCTCAAGGCTTTGGAATGAAGCCTATATTACTTCTTCTTTGAGAGAGGAAGGGGGTTCTTTTACTTTACTTGTTTTTTGCTATATTGAAGGTGTTTTTGGAGAGTGAGTAAGTTTGGAGATCTTAGAAGGAAGGCTTGAAGGAGGAGGTTGGATAGCTCTTCTACAACTTTCTTCCATTATTGGGCTATCATAGGTAAGCCTCAAGGCATGGAGCCTTTCCCATGTATTTAATTTTCTATGTGTGGTTGAAGTTTCTTTATGTGTTTGCATTTGTTTGGTGTTGTTGGGTTTTTTTTTTCATTTTATGGGTGTTTGAACGAGACTACCATTCTTGGTGTGTCCATTCATGTGAGCGGTGGGAGAGGAGTGAACCTCCTCGAGGTCACCCTCTTTGTATTGGCATATTGTGGTCTTGAGGGCAATTTGGAGAAGTATGGTGATTATTTTTATGGCATGAGTGCCTTGGAGTTATATAGTTTCATTGAGGTGTTTTAGGCTTGAGGCCCTGTTTTGGAGTATCATGAGATTTGGTTTTATAAGAGTGAACCTCTTGAGTAGAGAGAGTCCACTCTCCTACCCCCTCAAATCTATTTTTATGGATTTTGTGTTGTTAAACCTCGGTGGGTGTTGTTCTTCATGTTTGAGTGTTTGCGTTATGTTGTGTTTATGGTGTGCACCCGTGTGTGGATCGATCTTCTAGCTCGAGGGTGATCCTCTTTCGGATCTATGGTAGGGTGGAAAGCATTTTGGTGGCTTGGAGTTTCTCTTTGGTGTTTTTATTGTAGGTTGGTGTTTTTGCTATGGGATTTTGGAGGGAGTTTTTAATCCTTTTATGTTGTGTTTTTTTATGGTTGTTTTGGAGCCATGGCCTAGAGGCCTTATTGTAAGACTTTATATGAGAGATGAGCTATCTTTTATTGTGTTGTAAATTGAAAGTAATCTTTATGTAATCAATTTATTTCCCATGTTATAGTGTTGTTTTAGTTGTTTGTAATGGTTGCAAGCAAAGAAAATGCATTGGCTATTTTTAAGTTGCTGTTGAAAACACATCTCTACTATTCATCTCAAGAAAAAGGGGAAATGTGGTTTCATTTTAGTTTTAATATGTTGATAATGAAAGTTAGTGAATGCATTATTTTACAAAAGAAAAATAGGAAATGCAAATATATATTAAAGAGAAAAGGGGCTTATAGCTTACTGATTTGAAACTTTATCACAATATGCAATTTCAAAAAAAAAATAGTAAGAACTTGTTGTCCTAAGCCTTGTTATAGAACTATTTTCAAAAAAGTATAGTATGGGCTCATTGTGAAAATTATGTAGATGATTATATATATACATACATGGGTGTGTATATATATATAGTTACTTATTTCAGCCTCATGGTTTTAATTTATTTTGTTGGCCTATTCCTTACCACAGAAGTTTATTATATATATATATACTACATATAATAAATATTAGATAATAGAGATTATACAAAAAATAATAATAAAGAAAACAGATTTTAAAATAATTTTTTTAAGGGCCGAAGCCCTAATTGCAAGGCCGAACGGCCAAAAAGGAGGCATAGCAGTGAGGGCGGCGGCCATGGCCGCCGTCGGAGGTATTTGGAGAGGGCGTGGGGCATGGGGTGGATCCCCCACCCCGCCCCCACAAGTTATTTTATTGTTGTGGCTCTTATGTGCCTCCCTTAATCCTGCGACCACTACCTTTTGTCGGCCGCCAGAACTCCTATTCGGCCATTGTTGCCTGTAATCTAGATCTGCAATATATAATACCTGCAATTTTTTTTAATCTCTGCCAGCATAAAAAAGACTACAAAAAAAAGGGTATATATATATATATATCCCCCTGTAAGCACAAGATTAGGAAGAGGGTTTTCTCTGGTTTCTGTTATTTAGAATTCTAATACAAAAAAAGGGGGGGCTTATACCTCCATCAAACAAAATTTTGCATTTTAACCTACTTGTGTTTGCATATCCTCCATGGCTGCCCTATTTTGAACCTGCAAGCAAAACAAAATAGAAGAGAAAACAAGAGAATAGAGAACTATGAGAAGATAAAGAAAAATAGGATTAGGGCAAGGAGAATAGAAGAGAGAATAGAGATTGGGTTTTTATTAAAAGGAAGAATATAATATTAAAAAAGCAATATTAGGGTTAAGAGGAAAATGTGAAGGGAAAAATAAGAAATAGATTTAATTTCTTCTAATTTTCTTTGCATGTGATTTTTTTTCCCTCATCCTCTTTTCTTAACTTGATTTTAATATTTTTTTTTAATTCATAATAGAGATTTTATATGAAATTTATGGCAAAGGAATACAGAGTTTACCGCCTATCCATGATTGGCAAAATGGACCATACAGCAGCCCAAAACAGACTAGGGGGCAATATCTACGACCACGCAGGGTCACCCCAATAACTATTAACTATGAATATAAGCCTTCTTATAACTATAAAACCTTGCTTCAACTATACAAAAGGAAGCGAAGGGGCCATCCACAGCTAATTACTATATTCAGACAGCTTCCTACTGAAGCTTTCAACCTAGTCGAGCCCATCCACCGTCACCATGCCAAGAGATTTTTTGATGTAATCCACTGCTATCTCTGCCTGTTCCTTCATCATCACCAGCTCAAAACCTCTGGAGTCCAAAATGAATGGGAACAATTTGATGACCTCACCAGGATCTGCAAGCAGAGGCCAATCTCTTGGCTGAGGGATGCCAACGCCTGGCCTAGCAACCTGCAAGGAGAATTTTAGATCCCCTAAATGTTCAGAGTTAAAGATTCCTTTCATAATCATCGCTGTCTCTGCTTTATCGGACCCAATTTCAAGAAGCATGGCCAGCACCTAGGAGGAGATATATGTATCCACCCTATACCTTTCACTGTTGTTCATGAAGGCTTTCCCTAGGAGCATTTTCACAGCCTCGACCATCAGTTCATCCGAGCGGCGGAGTATTCTCTGCAACCTAAGATCGATGACAACCCCGAGGAAAGCCATTTGTCTTTTTTTATTGGTAAGCCTAACCGGGGTGTCCATTCCCCCACAACGAATGTCTTCTACAGAGATTATGACTACGAAATGCGAAGGCATTTGACTGCTTGTGAAGGGAGAAAACGAGATGAGATTGCTACCTCCGCAGACTGCTTATCAAGAGGCCTACCGAAGCTTCTTGAAATCCAACTGGACTCCCAGCTCATGCCAAATCTAACACTTACCTTAATAAATGCAACATCCCTTCCACTCATGCCTTCTTTCTGCATCTGCAAACCATCATTACCACCTTCTCTGTCTCGGCCTTGCCACCCATCATGGGGTGGCAAGACTCCCTCCCAACCACCCACGACTTGATTTTAATATTAATGTTATTCTTTTGGAGTTATTTTTATGAGAGTAGATGTTGATTTTTATAAAAGCTATACTCCTTTATTTCCCTAGTGGGATATAATTTTTAAATGAAAGGTTTGGTGGGGATTTTATTTAGATTGTTTTAAGGAAAATTTTACTTGTAATTCTCTCTCCTTGCTGCCTTTTTGCCTTTATAAGTGGGTAGGATATTTTGGGGGGCCTTTTACTTTCTAACTAGTGGTTTATTATTTATTGAGGGATTTTTTTTATGGGGAATTAAATTAGTGCTTTTAGAAAATTAATTTAGGTGTTAGATTTTGTTATTTTAATTTAATGCCTTCTATAGTGTGGTTATTCTAATTAATTTTATTTAATCTAATGGGC
The DNA here is from genome assembly GCA_027924645.1 of Cunninghamia lanceolata. NCBI lineage: Eukaryota > Viridiplantae > Streptophyta > Pinopsida > Cupressales > Cupressaceae > Cunninghamia > Cunninghamia lanceolata. The sequence continues at coordinate 109,156 of BSBN01000547.1, forward strand.
TAGACAAATGGTGTTTTGTGACAATAATTAATTTAATGGGGCGTATTTAATATTTAATTATTTAATAGGCTTATGATTTGATTTTTTTGATAGATTCGTAATATGGACTTTTATTAAAGCACTAGATTTATTATTTTAGTGGGTAGATTATTATTAACCTAGGCCTTCACTTTTAATATTTGATTTTTTTTTGTGGGAATTATTGTTAAGGGAAAATTTATTATTGAAAACTGATTTAATTATTTATGGTTAGTGTTTAAATTTAAGGGTGGAATTTAATCCCTTCATTAACCTTAGGGTATACATTTAAATAATTAATCAATTTGATTTCCATTTTGATCAAAAGGAATGTTGGGATAACTTTATGCTTAGGATTGTATTTAAATTTTAATTTAATTTTCTCGTAAATGTTTAAGCTAAGAAATCCTTTCAAGTTATTTTCTATGTAGGCCAATAAGGCGTTATGTTGCCAGATTTTTTCAGGAAATAGGAATAATAATTTAAGTGTTTTATTTATGTGTTTAATTAATGTTTAAATTTTGCATTATAATTATGTGTTAGAAGAAATTGTATTTTAATCCATTTAAGCTATAGTGTTAGGGATTTGGATTTCGACACATGTTGAAATCCCTGCACTTCACTTAGGAAACTTAGGGTTAGCTTCAAATTTGATTCTAACCCTATTGGCGACACTCCTCGTGTTGCATAACCCCCTAGTAGGCTTACATCTCGTAGGGGTTGCAAAATTACCCCGTCGATTGATTGACCTGTATGCGCATTTGTGCGTATGCCACTGAGCACGCTAATGCGTGCGATGGGGTTTTTAGGGATGCGTGGAAATTTTTTTGGTATTTTGTGTCATGACCAGATTATAAATGTGGATATGACACGTGTGTTGTGTGTTATGACCACATGGGAAATGTGGGCATGACACAAGTCTTTCGAACACTGTTGTCAAAGAGAGAGTGTGTATCCTTGTGGGATAGAAGCAAAAATTCAAATGATAATGATGATAAAGCACAATAAATGTCACCTTGATGATGACGCTCTCATGGAAGGAAGAGGCTCTTTAATGCCATGAGGAGAAGATGTAGTCCAACATGCAAAACAAACACAATAACAATGCTATGCTCTGCAACACAATGATATCACAAGTATGCCAATAGCTTTTGAAATATAAACATCCTCTATTTTCTAAATGTAACCTACACATGCTTATATATGCAACTACTAAGATTCCCACCAAGAATTTCACATTTGAAACTTATGATGTCAATCTGGAAACCAAATAACGGTCACAAACCTGACATTTAAATTTAGGGCAGACCCAAAATAGGGTTGGATTAGGATGCTAGCGCCCTTGTCCACCCTCCTGTCTTTGTTTCAGAATCATTAAATTAGCACGTTCTAGGTCTTGTTTGTCACAAGACCCACGGGTTTTCTCATCGAGAGTCTGAATTATTATGCAAGATGTTCTAAATGCAATCTAAAGACCGGGAGCTAAACCTTAATAGGAAAAAGCCCCCAAGGGTGCATTTTTTTGACATAACATTTAGTCCCCACTTTAATGTATGTATAAATGCAAGGCCAATACATGCATTAAAGCAAGGTCAACAAACACAGCAAACATGCCAGACACAAAGAAGACACGCCAAACACATTGAAGACAATAACAGGCACACAAAACACAAAGAAGAAAGTTACAGTCACGCAAAACATGGAGAATACAACATTAAAGACATGCAGAGCATAGCGAATACAATGAATGCAGTGATTATTTTCTTTTTGATTTTCCCATATGAAATGTAAAATGCAAGTACAAGGAAAGTAAACAAACAAATCCCAAAAAGTGTAGAGGAGTTGTTCGCCACCGGTCTTGCACTTTTTGAGAACAAACACGCCAAACAAAATCCCAAGGTGTAGAGGAGTTATTCACCACCGGTCTTTCACCTTAAGAACAAACACGCCAAACAAATCTCATAGTGTAGAGGAGCTCATTGTCACCGGTCTTGCACTTTGAGAACAAGCACGCCATACACACACACACGCTGAAGACATGGAGAAAACACGGTAGACAAGCGATGGAGTGAAACTATTGCTAGGTTCATCACCATCTCAGGCACATTATAGACACACACCGATGATTGCACTTCGCCACAATAACCGCCAAAAACATGCTTAAGGGTTGAGTTAGTCATAGAACCGCTCCCCGCCTTGCAATGAGGACTTTTGAAAATAACAAGATAATGCAATCTCTCCAAGAAATACACCATCCTCGCCTTGTGATGAGGGCTTAAGATAAAAAGATATGCTCGATAGCCTGCCTCCGCAAAGGACTTAAATGATTGTGATTAATTTTTAGATTGTTTAAACATGTTTTACTATCATCTAAAGCAGATAGCTTACCTTATACATGACCCCACCTTAAGGTGGTTGATATCGCGTACCAATATCAAGCATGTTAAGGTAGGAAGAAGACATGCAAGGGAACATGAGCTCTCGCAAAACCCTTGCCCCCTAGAGGTGACATGTACTTCACGATCACCGAATGTTCCCACAAACACATCCCTGCAAGAAAAATGTTAGTGTCCAAATAATCATGATAAACAACAATGCATATGATCAACTACACAAAAGAACCAAGCAAGGCGATATTCATGATAAACAAAGTGCACAGAGCAGCAATATTGTTAAAGTGTTGTTAGCAAGATAAGATAACATCGACATCAACATCAAGATAGATAAATCACGAAGTGATTCCACTAGCCAAGCGTCAGATAATATGTTACAACCCCATCGTCATGTATGGACTAGGTCCATTTTTTTTATTACTTGTGAAAGGGACACCAGATCCGTATCAATATAATATGTTTTTCATCATCTGCCAGCTAGGTGGAAAAACTAGAGGAAGATAAACAATAAATCAGAGAGTCGAACAAGTGCCTTAGGGACAATCACATAGGAGGGTGCCCCCAAGTCACCAACCGTAATGCTATGTCTGTAAGACACAACACACAACAATGAAATCAGAGGAGAGAAAATATAGAAGAATGATGATACAAATAGAAGAAGGTCACAACAAAGGCAGTCTGCTGGTATCCTTGACCTTACAAGAGAATCAAGGGTCATTCTAGGAGGCCTAACAACACATAACACATCACGTGGAAAGCACAACACGAGAGATAAATGGTTAGGGATACTTACCTATAGAGAGGTTCATGCTAGAAGTCATCAATAATTGAATCATCTTCTTTCCAATCTCGAATGTTAGAGGGAAGAGGTGTGTAAGGTACCATTGCCACATCTTTGTCATTATTCTTTTGTTCAATCCTAAATGCTTCTTGGTTTGACTTAATGTTGGGTGGAATGTTTTCTTGTTGAATACTACTAGTACACCTATTCACTATCCTCTTGGGTGGTGGGAGAAGCAAATAATTTTGAGTGATCTCAACATCCATCCTTGCGGGATTTAATGTGAGAGACTTCTCCTCATCCACTAGTGCTACATCCTTAGTGATGTCCAAATGACTTGAATATTCAATCAAAGAAGGAAGATTACGGTTCTTCTCCTCCTTGGTGATATCCAAGGTGTGTGAACAATCAACTAAAGGAAGAAGGTTGGTGGGATGATCCATAGAGGTTCCATGCACTAGGGTAGGATTTTGATTATTGTTAAATGAATGCTCATTGTCTACCCATGGAATGTTCTTTGTTAAAGGGAGCTCTTTATTCACTAATGCTTCATCTTGGCCAGGGAGAGTAGTGGAATTACTAGAGCTATCCCTAGGCTTCTCATCTAAGGTTCTTAAATATTCAGTGATAGAAGAAGTAGAATAATCTATGGAATCATTATCAGCATATTCTTTAGTGGAAAAAAAATTTTCACTCTCATCCTTCTAATGAGTATTCCTAGAGATGAATTTAGTTAAATCTTCTAATATCAAAGGATATGCTCCTATGAGTAAAGCGAAGCTACTAAAATCATGTGTATAACAAAGTAATTGCAACTCATATGTAGAACTTATAGACACATCAATACCACTGATAGAAGCTATGTGCTCTAGAACATGAGGATTCTTATTAGTGAAATTAGAGAAATTTTCAAAATCTAGGATATAGTCATGCAAAGTTTTCAGAGATGAATAACATGAAGATGCCATTATCAATGTCTGATGCAAAGTTATAAAATTTATGTTGTCAAATCAATGTGAATTCATATTTTAAAATCTTTTGAAAACTTATGCAAGAGGCAAATGCAAAAGTGATGTCAAATATGCTCTAAAATGCTTGATTTTTTAACTTTTCTCAATGCAAACGAATAAAAGAAGAGGTGTTGTAAAGATTTTTAAGAGGGACAACACATGATATGCCTAAAAACAGTCCACTAATGTAAGAATACCATTCATAACATGATTTTCAAACAACTCTAGAGAGTCTATAAGTCAAAACCTAGTGAAAATAGGCCAAAATATGCAAATTTTCACCAAATCTCAATGCAAAAGAGTAGGGCAATGGGTTTTGTAAGGAAAATGATGATGAAAAACAACTTATAACAGTAATAACAGCCACCTAATGCCAAAAAATCTATTACAACATGCTTATAGTGCCACTGTAGATCAAACCCTAGTGCAAAGATATAAAAATTATGCAATTTTTCCCAAAATTTCAATGTAAAAGCCCAAAAGAAAGGGTGTTGTAAGGAAACTAAGAAGAGGCAGTAGCTAATAATGCTAATAACAGCCAATTAGTGCAACAAAATCTCTTACAACATGTTTGGAGTGCAAATCTAACAAGACAATAAGGCCGAATCTAGACAAAGAGCTAGCTGAATTTCAAGCATTTGTGGAAAATGAACAGATAGTGGAAGAAGATATACCTGTTATTTATAATATAAGAGAATTGATAAAAGAAGGACAAGATGGTGTTAATGTAATTCAAGATTTAGAACACATTATACAAACTTATGTTATGCCTCAATATGATCTAGACAATTACACATCTCTCATGAATACATACCCTCGGGTAGTAGAGGACTTAAAAACCACATTGAGAATGATGAGTATGAAAGTTCTCTTAATGGATTGGAATCATTAGCTAAAACTCATGATGATGATGATGCCGATAGTGATACAACATCTACACTTCTTAACAACACTTTACCTTTCTCTAATCCCAATGCTCTCCCTGACCAAGATGAACCATTGGTGAATGGAGAAAGATATCTCACAGAACAACAAGCTTATTATGACTACTATCAAGATGACTATCTAGACTACGATGATATAATTTCTATTATAGAAGTGGATAAGGAAAGTGCTAAAGTACTACCTTGTCCACGGAGAGACAGTATTTATGCTGAGGTCCCTCCTCCGTTATCCCTTCAAGGATCTAGAGATAATCAAAATACATTAGACAGACAAATGGAACAACCTTACACACCTCTTTCATCTAGCATCTGAGATTGAGAGGATGATGACCTCCTTGATGACGACTTCTAGCATGGACCTCTCTACAGGTAAGTATCTCTAACCCTTCATCTCTCATGTTGTGTTTCCCCCGTGATGTGTTATGTGTTGTTAGGCCTCCTAGGATGACCCTTGATTCTCTTGTTAGGTCAGGGATACTAGGAGACTGCCTCTATTGTGAGCTTCTTCTATTTATATCATCATTCTTCTATATTTCCTCTCCCCTAATTTTATTGTTGTGTGTTGTGTCTTACGGACATAGCGTTGCGGTTGGTGACTTGGGGGCACCCTCCTATGTGACTATCCCTAAGGCACTTGTTCTCCTCTTTGATTTATTGTTTACCTTCCTCTAGTGTTTCCATCCAGTGGGCGGATGACAAAAGACATATTATGCTAATGCGGACCTAGTGTCCCTTTCGCGAGTAATCAAAAAAATAGACCTAGTCCATACATGACGATGGGGTTGTAACATATTATCTGACGCTTGGCTAGTGGAATCACTCCGTGTGATTTCTCTATCTTGATGTTGATGTCGATGTTATCTTATCTTGCTAACAACACTTTAACAATATTACTGCTTTGTGCACTTTGTTTATCAAGGATATCGTCTTGCATGGCTCTTTCATGTAGATGATCATATGCATTGTTGTTTATCATGATTATTTAGACACTAACACCTTTCTTGCAGGAAATTGTGTGTTTGTGGGAACATTTGGCGATCGTAAAGTACATGTCACCTCTGAGGGCATGGGCTTTGCGAGAGCTCGTGTTCCCTTGTGTGTTTTCTTCCTACTTTAACGTGCTTGATATCGGTACGCGATATCAACCACCTTAAGGTGGGGGCATATATAAGGTAAACTGTCTGCTTTCGATGATAGTAAAGCATGTTTGAACAATCTGAAAATTAATCACAGTCATTTAAGCCCTCATCGCAAGGCGGGGATATCACATCCCTTTTCTATCTTAAGCCCTCACCGCGAGGCAGGGATGGTGTATTTCTTAGAGAGATTGCAGTCCTGTTATTTTTAAAAAGTCCTCATCGTGAGGTGGGGAGTGGTTCTGTGACTAACTCAACCCTTAAGCATGTTTTCGACGATTGTTGTGGCGAAGCCTAATCGTTGGTGTGTGCCTATAGTGTGCCTGAGATGGTGATGAACCTAGCAATAGTTTCACTCCATCACTTATTTATCATGTTTTATCTGTGTCTTCCATGTGTGTGTATATGACATGCTTGTTCTCAAAGTGCAAGACCGGTGGCGATGAGCTCCTCTACACTTTGGGATTTGTTTGGTGTGTTTGTTCTCAAGGTGCAAGACCAGTGGCAATGAACTCTACTATACCTTGGGATTTTGTTTGGTGTGTCTGTTCTCAAAAAGTGCAAGACCGGTGGTGAACAACTCCTCTACACTTTTGGGGATTTGTTTGTTTACTTTCCTTGTACTTGCATTTTGCTTTTCGTATGGGAAAATAAAAAAGAAAATAATCACTGCATTCATTGTATTCTTTGTGCTATGCGTGTCTTCAATGTTATATTTTTCGTGTTTTGCATGACTGTAACTGTCTTCTCCATGTTTTGTGTGACTGTAACTCTCTTCTCCATGTTTTGCGTGCCTGTTATTGTCTTCAATATGTTTGGTGTGTCTTCTCCGTGCTTAGCGTGTTTGCTGTGTTTGTTGACCTTACTTGAATTCATGTATTGGCCTTGCATTTATACATACATTAAAGTGGGGTATAAATGTTATGTCAGAAAAATGCATCCTTGGGGGCTTTTTCCTATTAAGGTTTAACTCCTGGCCTTTTGATTGCATTTAGAGCATCTTGCATGATAATTTAGACTCCCGATGAGAAAACCCTTGGGTGTTGTGACAAATAGGACCTAGGGGGTGCTATTTTGATGATCCTAGAACAAAGACAAGGGGTGGACAAGGGCACTAGCGCCCTAGTCCAGCCCTATTTTGGGTCTACCCTAAATTCAAATGTCAGGTTTATGACCATTATTTGGTTTCCAGGCCAACATCATAAGTTTCAATTATGAAATTCTTGGTGGGAACCTTAGTAGTTGCATATATAAGCATGTTTAGGTTATCATTTGCAAACTAGAGAAGATATCTAGAAGATGTTTATGATTGGAAGCTATTGGCATACTCATGATTTTTCATTGTGTTGCAGAGCATAGAATTGTTATTGTGTTTGTTTTTGTAGGTTCGATTACATTTTCTCCTCATGGCATTGAAGAGCTCCTTCCTTCTATGAGAGCTTCATCATCAAGGTGACATTTATTGTGCTTTATCATCATTTTCATTTGGATTTTTGCCTTTATCCCACAAGGATACGCACTCTCTCTGGCAATGGTGTTTGGAAGACTTGAATGTCTCTCCAGGGCTTGACTAAGGCAAGCCTCTAAACACCACAACCCCCTCTCACACTCCTTGTGATTGCAGGTTATAGGTATCAGATCTGGAGAAAGTGGAGTTGCAGGGAAGATAAGTGGATATTCAAGACCCAGATCTAAAAAGAAGTGGACACTATGCGGGATTTCGGGACAAGGGTGCCATCACCATTGTCCTCTGCATTCGAAGCCACAGAAATAGACTGAACAATAATCATCAGGGTTTTTAGAGCTTCCTACATTTGGAAGAATCTCCCTCAGTGGACTAGGGCACCATCAACATTGTCCTCCATTGCCACATCACCAGAAACGGAAGATACAACAGAGATCAGTGTCGGAAGGAGATCAAGAATCCACATGAAAAGTTGTACCTTGGACTAGGGCACCATCACCATTGTCCCCGACATTTCTATTTTCCAGACTGCGAAAAATAGAGAGTTAAGGTTCTCTGCCCTTTGCCTAATTCTAGTAGCATTTGTCGTAATTCATAAATTTATTTACTGTTTTACTTAAATTAGGGTTTCAAGAGCATAAGAGCATTAATTAGCAACATTGTGTGATAACTTTTGAATTTCCCAGCAAAAAACTAAGTGGCAACCCAATCTGATAGATGAGTCTCCTCTCGATAGGAGAAGCACTCGGTTGAAAAACCCTTGGAATGTTTTGTGTAAAGTAGGATTCAAAACCCCATACAAACAACCTCGTCACTCCCTCTTTTTCACATTAAACAAAGTGAAGTTTTATCAGATTTGAATCAAGATAAAGTTATAAAAGATCAATTCTCCACCTTGGATCAAGATTGCAATATCGATGATGTTGTTGAAGACACAACGCCTAAAGAATGTATTAGCAATGAAATAAGCAAAGAAGCAAGTCTGCTTGATAGTGAACAAATATACATCCAGTTACAGGTGAGTACCATAGTGACACAATTAATCAAGAAGAAATTGGCACACTTGAAAATGGTTTTAATTTTTTTTTCAAAACCATTGTATGATCAAATAACAGAAGAAGATCAAATGACATTTTGCCAAGGTGTGCCAGAACATGAATTTTATATATATTCAAGTCCATTCTATAAAGGGGATGAAGCATTTTCAGACAACCAGGAGGATGTATCAACTTGTGAAGCAAATGACTATAAAATCAATGCATCTGATTTTTCATTTCTTGACAATCATGAGTATTGTAGTGATGATGAGAAAAGTAAAAAATAAAACAACAATGTGGTGGATGAAGAAGCATGTTCACTCAGCAGTGAGCACGTTTCAAATTTATTAACCATAGAATATCAAAGGCATGTGCATAAAAATGGTCATGACCTTCTATGCCCTGTTCACATAAACTTTGACAAAGATAATGTTCCATGTCCATTTGTCTTTCCTTCCCCAACTAAACAAGATAATGCTACATCAAACTGTGAGGGAAACAAGTATACTGATGAAACTGTTGTCTCTAATGATTTCAAGTACTGCTGTGATGTTGATCCTAATGGAGATTTATGTGATCTCAAGTATGGTTCTCACAATGGTGGAGGAATTCTTGAAGCTGATCAAGGATTTATGTGTATCCCTGTTCAATAGGAGACATGTAAATCGGAGTTAGAGATCCCAGGCTCATATGAAAATGATGTTGATTCACATATCGTGGATGATGAATGTTTAACATTGGCTGATTCAAATGTGCATAATGACGATTGTATGGATCAGAAATCAATGTCACTCCTAATTAGTGATATAAAAGAGATGGAAAGTATTTCAAATCTGATTGTCTCAGAAGATGTGGATATGACAGATTTCTCAGACTCATATGAGAGGTATTCGAATGATGGAATCAATAACATAGATGGTTATGACTATTTTGCTTCATACACACCCATAAGTTGCTTGCTTAGTTTGCATCTATGGCCATATGATAATTTTAGATTTTTTATGCAAACTTATGATGAAATCAGACCAAATGATCTTGGCTATATGGTGGATTATAAATATTTTCAGTTTTTAGTTCAACTGAGAGATCATTCCATGATACATAACAGTGACCAGAATGATGATTTTGTAAATGTATTCAAGTGGAGTTTGATGAAATCAGATCAGGATAAGATATATGATAGAGGTAAGATTAGGATTTTTTTTTTCTGGTGGCCTTGTGCCATCAGTTATGGTGTGGTTCTTCAAACCATACTAGTTTAGAGCGAAGGAGGTTGTACTTTATTGCCCAATGGACAAGGCACTTGGTCTGCTCCTCTAGAAATCTAGGATCTTGCTATGCCTGCAAGGGGCATACATCCCCAAGCAATAGCCACTGTTGGAACCTTCAATTTTTTGCAAAATTTGAAGGTCCCATGATGAAAAAATTAATTTCAGCACTTAGAAATGCACCTGAAAAAATTGCCCCAATAACCTACTTTGGAGTGTCATAATTTGGAGCCTATTTAGTTTCATGCCAAATCACTTGACAAGCATGTTTATATACCATATGTTAGTGTGCATATCCAATTTCAGCCTCCTGTGATCAGTTTTGACTGGGTTTTCAAGCATCAAGTTGAAGGGTTTTGGAAAGGTTTGCTGTTTGCACAGTGTGAAATCTGCCCGGGAGGTCAACTTTGGAGGTCAATATCTAGCAGCTGGATGATGTTCATGACAAACCAGTTGGTGTTCCAGATTTACCCTATGATAATCTACTTCCATGCTAGTTTTCAAAACCCCAGCATCTCATTTGATATTTTTTGAGGTCAAAAGAAAATGCAAATAGTTCTATTTTTACATCTGCATTTCTAGAAAGTTGCAGAGAGGTCAACTTTAGCTTTTAATATTTTATGAAAGAAGTGGACTGGAAAGATACCCTCTTGCAGACATGCTCATTTGACCTAAATGAATTGATCTCCCAAGTGGCAGCCTCCCAGGAAGAGATTTGGTATTTTTTCAGGGTGCTGACTTGGTGAGCCCTAATTAAGTTTTTGACATTTGTGTTGTGGTGTTCACAAAATGCCCCATTTTACCCTTTAGCAAAATGAGGACCCCTGGTTTTTTCTTTTTCTTTTGGCGTTGGTTGGTTCTGCTTGCTTGGTGGTATGAGCAAAATGTCCTAAGTGCTTGAAATTAAGGATGCATAGTTCTTGACAAGAAAGAGTTGTTACTGATAGAATCAACATGAAAATTCAATTGGGGTTGCCTTTTGAACAATTTGAAAATTTTAGGTATTTTGAGAGTTATGCCAATTTTTGTGAAAAGTCAATGCGTGGTGGTTTTGGTCAAATTGTATCTGATATATATTGTCTTTTGTATGTATTTTGGATGCAGTGTGCTTTTGGTTTGTCAGGTTATGTTATGCATTTGGTTTAAGTCTCGTGTGGGGTTCGTATCTCAAGTATACCAAAATACATACTAATGCAAATCTAGACCCGAGAGCTGTTTATGCTAGGCTTTATAATGTTTGAAATCTGCATTTGTATTTGTATGTCATAACATATGTATTACATATGCAAATTTAAATCTACATTAGCGGATGTCAACAATAATTCAAAAGTAGCATATAAGGTCTTGGTCACCTCATGTGCATAGTTAATACATTGCGAGTATTAAACATTCTTATACATATGCATAGGCAGACCCGAAAAGAAAATCCATTTGAGTTCTGAAAATGGGAGTGAAGGGTTATTTGTATGTATAAATGTTTGTATCTAAAATGTAGATACAAGTTCGGAGCTGATTAGAGAGTTAAATTTTGAGAACTTTAGGTGAAGTCCGTAGTTGTATATTATGATGCATGTATTCAATATGCAAAAAAGAGAAGGTGCAATGGCGGACGTGAACTAATGATTAAAATGGCGAAATAAAGAAATATGCATAGTGAAAAGTGAAAAGTTAACATCATAGCTACATGTTTAAAAGTGCATGTATACAATATGCAGAAAGGTAATACAGATGGAAATGTATACAAAGGTGGATCTGAAGGTAATTTCAATTTGGTTCATAAATTCAATGGAGTCCGCATGTGTATGTTGTTGCGATTGCATAAGATATACAAAAAAACATATACAAGGAAATATGCAAAACGAAAGAAAAGAAATTAGAAGTGCGTAAAGGTATGTCGTGCATGGTTTCCAGATACAAAAGGTAAACTTAACATCGAAAAGGCACTAAGTCGAAATATCTGAAGTGAAGTCATCACTTTTATTTTATGTATTAGTGAAAAGTGCATGCATATACATATACAAATGAAAAAAGTGCAAAAGATCAGCATATACAAAATTCAAAGTATGCATTGAGCGGCAAAACAAAAGAAAAATCAAAGTGCATATTCTGTCATAGCATTTAATGCATATCTACCACAGGGGATACCGAATTCCAAAAGGAATAAAAGAGGCATTTTCAATACGTTAACTTCATAGTTGCATATGAAATTCAATTACACAGAGCATCCCACGAGCAAGAACCAGAGCATTTTGAAGGTAAAGAAGTCAGATTAAATATTTTATTATTGAAGGTAATTAAAATAACGAAAGGTTGCACCAGAATGAATGAAGGGTCATAACCATAAAATTGCATATATGAGAGATGAAAATCGAAGAAGCAAGAAGGAATCATTAGAAACAACAATAATTAGAGCAATCAATAGTCAGTAGGATTAATATATCAGTCAATGGAGTTTTCCAAGCATAAAATGTAAAATCTTTTGAAGTACTTCAATGGAGAGGAATATAATAATTTGATGTCCAAACATTTTTGGTGTTCAATTATTTGTTAATATTCATTTATATGTGTTATTTGTGCTGTCTCCAGAATGGTTTTTCTTTGTTATTTAAATTGAATATATCAAGGATGTGTTTAATTTATCAGAGCATATTTGCTGCTACTGTGTGATCTGCTTGACTAGTTTCTATGAGAAGTTGATTTAAGTCCTAGGTGATTTATGTTTATTGGTCTCTGCCAGGAATTAAAATCCTTTAAATAAATCATCTCGGTTGGTTTCCTTCACACCAAAATTAAAAGTCTTTTCAATTCATCATAGTAACCTGGAAAAATATCATTGGGATTGATAAGAAGAGCCTCATAACCAATATTTTTGCACGTTTATACAAGGTATAAATATTTGAAAAGTGTCAAATAATTCGAGTTAAACCAAGAGGGAGGACAAATCTATCATACACATCTTGACTCCGTTGCCCTTAATAGATAAAGAACTGGTCATTACAAAGTAACATTTCAAAACCTTATTCACATATTCAAGATTCAAACATTAGGAGTATGAATAATTCACAGCCTTACATCTATTTCACATCTATATGCCATTGTGAGTAGATCACTAAGGTCACATAAATCTGCATTAGTCATTAAGATACACCTACCTATGTCTGGCAGAACTTTAAGAGAAGGGGGTTTTTAATCATATTAGCCCTGTTTCGTTGGCCAAAAGCGTTAAGAGAGCTTGACATTCTCTTAAGGTTAACAACATGCGTTTTTGAGACCTAACAGGCCCCCTAGGGATCAAATCTTGCTAAGTGCAAGGCCCCCAACACTATAAAGGATGAGGCCGGGATAGTGCCCCAGATGGATTTTGGTGGAATGGATACCCCTAAGTCCTTGGCTCCTAGGGGAAGAGGTTCAACCTAAAGCTTGTGCAAGGCCCCCAACACCATAAGGAATGAGGCCAGTATAGTGTCCCAGACGGATTTTGGTGGAGTTGATACCCCTCAGTCCTTGGCTCTTAGGGGAAGACACACAGCCTAAAGCTCGTACTCCGGGTAGAAAAAATTACACGACCTAATAAATTTTAAAATTTTAAAATACACTTTAAAATTTAAAAAATAGTCCAAGCTTCCCTCAGTAATTTATTATTATTTTTTTCCTTAGGCTCCCCCCGCTTGCGTTCTTTTTTCCTAAACTTTTTTGAAATTGCTCGGTAACTACACATTACGTGTTCATCGTTTCTTTTGGACTTTCTGTTTTTGAAAATCTCAATGCCGCGTTATTTCGCGGGATGGGAAAGATGAATGGGAAAGTTTGTTTACAGGCGGGATTAAGTCACTGCAAGCGTTATTTTTTTCCCCTTCAGTTTTTTGTCATTTAGCCTGTGCAGTACAATCTTATCCGAGGCACCCTTAATCCAGAATTTTATTTTTCTCTTTTCCGTAGATTTGGCATTTTTTGGTTGTACCCATTCGAAGGTTTTGAAAAAAGGATCTAGCCCGTGGCATTAAACGCCAAAATACCTAAAAAAATCCCTTGCTTTCCAAATTAAAATCCTTGACATGAGCATACGTCTGTAACAGGCGTTGGAGGCTTATAATATAGAGGTATTGAGTAGAGTTCTTGATCAACAAGACGTGAAGGTGCAAGTTAAGACAAGGGTTTCCCGGTGTTTGCTGAGAAGTGTGCTACAAGCTTTTTCTGAAAGAAAAATCTCTCAAGGGTGCCATCTGAATCTGTGTCCTTTTACACTTTATTGGTATGTTAGCACAACCTTGTTCTTTCTTGGCTTTGTTGATTCTATTGCATAATGAAAGTATTACCATCCATTAGTGTATTGTAATGTTTTTGAATTTTGGATTTTTGAATTCTGGATTTTTGAATTTTGGTTTTTTGAATTTTGGTTTTTTGAATTTGATTGTTATATAAAACCAGAGACATATTTGGGTTTTATAGGACATTTGTTCATGATAGAATAAAGAAACTTCCAGAATGTTGAGTCGGGTGATAGATATCGCATTGCTGGAGAAGGAAAAGTTGGGATTGGAATCAAAGGATGAGCTCAACACTCCTTTGTTATCACCTTCAAAAACATACATAGATACACCGGAGGTCAGGAAGGTGACATTCTATGTGAATGGCATGGAGTGTGCTTCTTGTGCAGGAGCAATAGAAAATGCCCTAAAAAAACTTCCAGGGATCAAAGAGGTTACTGTGGCTCTTCTTCAAAACAAGGCCTTGGTACTCTACTGGCCGGCCTTTGTGGAGGTAAGATATATATTTTCATTCTGAACATAGCAGACAAATCTTTTTCTGTTCAACTTCAACTTCAACTTCAACTTTGATTTTTATTTTCTATTCAAATGATATGGCAATACCCATATTGACGCAATCCATGTTGTCGTTATTCATATCTAGTTTTGTAATAATACAAAACTAAAGCCAGCAATGAAACCGGACCATGCTAGAACCCAGCTTTGCTTGAATCTATAATCATGTGCTATTGGGCACCAATGTCAGTATAACCTCATATTTCTTCTTGTATTGTCCTAAATTCAAGTTTGGAAGGAGGAAAAATGAAGACTGTTGCACTATATATAGTTCAAGGGCCAATTATGCAAAACAGAGGTCCTGTAATAATTCAATTGCTTTATTAACTTACATTTATCTGAAGGTCATTCTCCTATATGGTGTAACACTTTTACCGTGATTTCTTTTGCAGCACAACACAATAAAAGAAGTGATCGAAGATGCAGGCTTTGAGGCAAAACTAATTAAGGATGTCACTGCGGAGACCCTGGCAATTTGTCAATTGAGAATCAGGGGTATGACTTGCACAAGTTGTTCAGAGTCCATCTTACACACTCTGAAGAGGATAAGGGGAGTTAAGGAGGCAGTGGTTGCACTTGCACTAGACGAAGCAAAGGTACACTATGATCTCAAGCAATGCACAATTGCTCAGATAATGCAATCAGTGGCAGATGCGGGGTTTGAGTCGGACTTAATCAATGCAGGAGATGAAACAAACAAAGTTCACCTAAGACTGGAAGGAGTAAATTCGAGTGAAGAAGCAAAGCTTATAGAGATTTCTCTACAGTCCTTGCCTGGTGTGAACTTCGTGGAAATGGATTCAAATACAGAAACATTGAGTGTCTCATATGATCCAGATCTAACAGGCCCGCGATCTATAATACAATGCATTCAACAGGTAGGGCCTGAACCAAATTATTACAGAGCAAGCCTACACAGTCCTTTAGGAGGAAGAGACTATGAAAGAGAAAAAGAAATAAAACATTATAAGAAATACTTCCTTTGGAGCTGTGTTTTCTCAGTTCCTGTCTTCTTCTTATCTATGTTTTTTCCAATGGTATCTTCATGGGAAGACCTGAAATTGGTGAACATGCTGACTCTTGGCACAGTCCTCAGATGGGTGTTGTGTACTCCAATACAGTTCATAATAGGTCGCAAATTTTATGTTGGTGCATACCATTCATTACGTAGAGGCTCAGCAAACATGGATGTACTAGTTGCATTGGGCACAAATGCTGCTTACTTCTATTCAGTGTACATTCTTTTGAAATCATTCGCTTCTGATTCTTTCAAGGGGCAAGATTTTTTTGAAACCAGTGCACTGTTAATCTCTTTCATACTCTTGGGGAAATATTTGGAAGTTCTTGCAAAGGGGAAGACCTCAGATGCAATTGCAAAACTGATGGACCTTGCACCCGATACTGCAACACTGCTAACCATAGATGATAATGGAAATGTTACCTCAGAGATGGAGATAAGTAGCCAGCTTATCCAGCGTAATGATATCATAAGGGTTGTTCCAGGTGCTAAGGTTCCAACAGATGGGATTGTTGTAAGAGGTCAGAGTCATGTTAATGAGAGTATGATCACAGGCGAGTCCAGGCCTGTTGCAAAGAGATCTGGGGATAAGGTCATTGGTGGAACCATGAATAAGAGCGGGGTTTTGATTGTCAAAGCAACTCACGTAGGTTCAGAAACTGCATTGTCTCAGATTGTTGAGCTTGTAGAGGCTGCCCAAATGTCCAGAGCACCTGTTCAAAAACTTGCTGACCGTGTATCAAGGGTTTTTGTTCCTTCAGTAAGTATATAACATATTATCTTGACGAAAGTTTCAGCTTAGGCAAAGCAAAAAAAGGCAAATTTAATACTGTCATACTAAATTTCTGATGGTGACTGGTGTCCAGGTGGTTGTAGCTGCTTTCATGACTTGGCTTGGTTGGTTCATTCTGGGGGAAGCCAGGATCTTCCCCAAAACGTGGATTCCAGCATCCATGGATGGATTTGAGTTGGCGCTGCAGTTTGGAATATCAGTCCTTGTGATTGCCTGTCCATGTGCACTAGGTCTTGCAACTCCAACAGCAGTTATGGTTGCCACAGGGATAGGAGCTTCCCAGGGTGTGTTGATTAAGGGGGGAAATGCTTTGGAGAATGCTCATAAGGTATTTAATTTTCTCACCTTAAAAATCTTTATGTTTTTATGTGGACAATTGTGCTTCTTATTGCTTGCAACTTTGGTGAGATTGTAATTCACAAGGGATCAGTTTAACCCTGCCCCTTTGGGTAGCTAATTACCATTCACAGAAACATTGTGATTATTCTGCCCTTTGAAGAAAAGCTGGATGAGAATTTCAATTGGAAAAAGAAAGGCACAATCTGAAAAAGTTTGTTGGTTGTTTGATTCTTGATTTAAAGCAATTGAGTTGTTAAAGCTGATCTTGAAATGTACAAATCACATTCAAGGAAAGGCCCTTTCACTAAATTTAGATACAACAGAAATAAGGATGCTCTTCATTTTTTTAAACATTTAGGAGCATACAGATAGAAGAAAGTTTGTAATACTTCCAGCTTATTTCATTTACCATGTATTTCATTAATTATGTAAGGGATGCTCACAAACACTGAAGTTAGAATTTAGCTTGCAACTTAAAATCTCTTTAATAGACACTTGGGACATTTTTCTTTCCAATTACTTGATCCATGAAAATAAATTGAGTCCATCTAATGCTTAGCATAGGCTCTCTCAAATAATGAAAAACTACACACATTATGGCTGCATATTTTTTTTTGGGCAAGCTAAGTATCAGAGCCTAGCCAGAGCTTTATTTTAGCACGTAGTACTATTTGCTTCATTTTTAAAAATGGCTTCTGCGGAAACCCAATTTTGTTATCCTTCAGCAAGAACTAATCTGCTACATCATTAAAAGGTCAAAGACAGTAACTTCTTATAACAAATGCTACTACATGGTATGACTTTCAATTCATCAATTTGACAACTACTGAAAATTATGATTAAACTGGGATCATAGTAACATCAAATGGATACATAGACTTAATCAGCTATTTTAAATAAAGTGACATCTGGAATGCATGAATCGCAGGTAAGATGTGTTGTTTTTGACAAGACTGGCACCCTTACTGTTGGAAAGCCAGTGGTGGTTGGGACCAAGCTCTTTATGAACCTAACTCTGATAGAATTCTGTGACATGGCAGCTGCTACTGAGGTAATGCTTAACTCTCTTGCAATCACAGCTCTGTATTTCAAGCTGCTTATATTTACCCACAGCCTACATTAGGGTCCCTGCAAAATTTCTTGTGTGTTAAATGTGAAATGCTTGAGAACTTGAGAGCTTTAAAGCTGGGAGAGATTATGTTCATAGGATCCATGAAATGAGAGTCAGAAAAAATAGCAAGGCCTTAGTTTCAGACTCCAGATCTATAGCCTTACATTTTTTTACCAATTTAATTTTATGCAGGTTAACAGTGAGCATCCTCTGGCAAACGCAGTAGTAGATCATGCACGGAAACTTAGAGTTAAACATGGGCTTGACCAAGGATTTCATTTAGAAGCACATGATTTTCAAGCTCTTCCAGGGAAAGGCGTGCAAGCCACCATTCTTGATAAAGAAATACTGATTGGAAACAGAAAACTAATGTTAGATTCAGATATCAAGCTCTCTCCTGAGGTTGAAGAGCACTTACTGGAGACTGAGCAGCTTGCAAGAACGTGTGTTTTAGTGGCCATAGATAAACATATTGCAGGTGCATTTGTGGTGGCAGATCCGGTGAAACCAGAAGCTGAAACTGTGGTATCCATTCTGAAGACCATGGGAATTACTAGCATAATGGTCACAGGAGATAACTGGGGTGTAGCCAATGCAATTGCAAGAGAGGTTGGAATTGAGATGGTTTTTGCTGAAACTGAACCTTTAGGCAAAGCTGAAAGAGTCAAAGAGCTGCAGGTATTCATTTTACTACTTTGTCACTGTTGTATTACAAATCTTTAAATAAGTATGGTTTCCTACAACCAGAAAACACAACTCTATTGTTCATATGTTGCCAGGATTAGTATGAAAATTTTCTGAGGACTATTGAAAAACTTATGAGCAGTAGTCATATGTAATTAAAAGCCTCACAAAATGAATGCAAATATCATACAGCATTTACATAGGCATTATTTTGCAATTTCCCTTCAAGCGTATGGGATTGTATCTTCAGTGATTATACTTCCTGATTTTGGTCCAGTAATTGCCTGCCAGAAAGCTTACAGGCAATAATTCTTGGCAATCAAAATCAGGTAATATTAGGACAATGGATGACAAACAGATTCTATTTGTTCATATTCTCTGGTAAGTATCAGCAAACTTTTAGGTTGTTACCTATATCAGAAACATCTCCCTATACACTTTCCATTATTAAAATACAATTAGAAAACATTCAATTATGGTTGGTACAAAGTAAAAAGTAAAAAGTAAAAACTAATGTTACATGGGGTCCTGGGGACATGTGCCCTAGGTAATTCTAGCTGTTCCCATCCCCGAGATGTTCTGGGGATGCAGGGATATCTAAGAAACGTCCCCAAGGCCATCCCCAATCTGGAAAAACACAAGGAATATCCTGGATATGCCTGAAAAGCAGCAGGGGATGGCTAGCCGTCCCCTACGGTCTGACATGCAAAAGAATAAAAAAATTGAAAAAAACAAAACAAAGAGATAAGAAAAAAGGGGTTGAAGGCCCACAAGCCCCCCCTCACACCCCTTTACACAACCCTAAACCTAAAACAAAGACATTTACACTTAAAAACATAAAATTCCCTCATTTTACCATTTTGCATTTTGTGAGAAGACAAAGAAAGAGAACAACAATGAGAAGAGAAGAGAACAATGAGAAGACAATAGAGCATTAAAACTACATTATTTGAAGTAAGTTTAGCATCCATTGTTCATTTTCACAAATCAATGATTTCATGTTGTTGAACAAGAGTTTCTAGTTGTTGAACAAGAGTTTCTAGTTGTTGCACAAGAGATCCTACTTGCTGCGCAATAGAGCATTAAAACTACATTATTTGAAGTAAGTTTAGCATCCATTGTTCATTTTCACAAATCAATGATTTCGTGTTGTTGAACAAGAGTTTCTAGTTGTTGAACAAGAGTTTCTAGTTGTTGCACAAGAGATCCTACTTGCTGCGCAAGACATGTATTCATGTTGCTAAGTAAGAGATCCTATTTGTTGCACAAAAGATCCTAGTTGTTGTGCAAGACATTTGTTAGAAATTAGGATCTTAGGATACTAATCATTATAAACAAAAATTATATAAATATAAATGAGAATTATAAAAACATAGATGTAACACATTACACAAGATATACATGGGGAAAACCCTTTCGGGTAAAAACCCCCATAAAACATCATTTTATTATAACACTTAAAAAAATAGTATATTAAAAAATAGACTGAACTTGGGGATATGCTCCTTCACATACTTCTACAAGGCCAATAATACCCCCTGTGCATAGTGATATAATTCACTATAAATCTCCAAATTCCCTTACCTCTCAAACGAGACAGAACCTATTTAAATATAAGAGAAGGGGTGGCAAAATACCTAAGGGGTATTAGTTACACCCATTCAAAGCAACCATTTGTAAATAATTAATAATCTAATAGTTATTAGATTATTAATTATTAAATAGTATATGTTTTATAACATAAGGTTTTATAACCTTATATTAAAACAATATATAAATGTCATAGGGTATGATCCTTAATAGCATTATGTTTTAACACTCCCCCTTAATGTTAATAGGGGGCATCACATGTCAATTTCTATAAAAGAAAAAATGAAGTACTCCAATACCGCAGGTCTTCTTTGACAGTGATAAATAGGGACACAAATATATGCCAAAATGAAGAGTATGTATTCCGTATTACATGAAAGTCATCTTGTCACAATTTATAATCCCAATGTTTGAAAAAATGATGCTTAAACGAGGTCTTATAATGTTTTTATTGGAGCCCATAACTCCTCAAAACCAACCCCCCAAGTTCATTACATAGTGCCTGTAGGTCTTATATAATACAATGCTTTTACAAGTGGAAGATTTACAGAGAAGATTTTCGATATGCCCATAGGGCTTACATATAATGCCTAAAGGTTTTATGTTATGCTTGTTAGGTCTTACATCCAAGGAATTAGCCATTCCAAGGTGTTAAAATGCCCAAGGTCTTATTTTATGCCTTAGGTCTTACATCTAGAGGTGCCATTGTCATGCACACTCCCTCTTAATGGCAACTCCTTATGGCCAAGCATTGATTTGAATTTAGAGAATATGAAACTGCACAGGCATTTGATGCTATATTGCATATATGATTCCTTTTGTGATTAATAAGAGCCTAGCCCAATTCTTCTTGATCATAGTATATCTGCCATCCGATAATTAGTCTCGTAGAATTGGAGAATAATATTAGGATGGAAATATTTTCCCTTGAATGAAGTGCCCGTGAACTTCAATGTGCTTTATTTTTGGAAGTAAGAGTCTTTGGTAAGAGTAAATAGCTTTGGTAATATATAATAAAGTGGGACTTGTAATAGTAGTCAGATGAAAAACTCTTCTAGTAATTTTCCTAACCCACATTGATTATTTTGTAGTTACTTTTATAGTCACCTTTTGATTAAAAGGCTATGGAAGATACTTGTTTACATATTACTCCATGCATGTGATAACAGTTGTATCATATCATGAAGACATAGATTGAGGTATATGTCCTATCAATAGGATCATCAAAATAGTCAATAACATAATAAATTTTATTTTTGATGCATAAATAATAAAAGCCCATAACTAATATAATAAGAAGTCAACATATAATATGTTATGACTACTTAAAAATGATCTGACGATCTTATCAAGGAGATCATATGGGATTTTCATAAGTATAAGTATGTATAATTTGCCATGTTTTTACAAGGAAAAGAAATAATCATCCTACTAAACATATAGTAATGATCCATAAAAAAATTAAAGCAACGGGTGAGCTATCATTTCTAGGCTTGCTCCTCAGACAGTTTATTAGGGTGACAACCACCCATTACAAGTAGGTGTTTTTATCCCCAAGAAATTTAGAGTTTTTTTTAGAGAAATATTAACCTCTTTAGATAGTTGTGAAAAACACTTATATATTGAACCAAAATGTCATCTTGGATGTCTTTACCCATTTGGACATATCTTTTTAGCTTGTACTATTTCCCTTCAATGTACCTCTCTTTCTCCATGACATATAGGATAAAATTTCTTCTTGATTATGATAATATACAAATAACTAATATCAAATGTTATCAATCCCTTGGCCATGCAAATTCATCCCAGTTTTTTATCAAATTATTTTAGATATAAGATAATTATTTAAAATTGGAGCCTTTACATATGACAATATCTTATATGCATGACAATGCAAATTATGTGATATCTCATATTTTTAGAGGTGATGATTCTCTTTAACATCCAAGACAACATCCTCTCTGGTTATAACATAAATAGTAATAGAGTTATATTTTTAGGTGTTGCTTACATCTTTTAAAAAACATTAACAATATCAAGGATTTCTCAATTATTATAATAGTATATCTCTAAAGTTAATTTCAATATGTTCAAACATAGAGTATGATGGAGTTTGACTCATTTAGTTTTAGTAGTTCATAAGAGATGTTAGGTTTATAATAAGTGAAGTTAGTCCTTCAATTTTCATAGGTCTAGTGATGGAAGAATTTCTATTTTTGGCCTCTCCAATGTATTTTTTAGGCTTTTCCACTGCCATCTTACCATAGTCCTACAATCCTTGAGACCATAGGAGTATGATATGATAGATAAGTTAACCAGAGGGAGATGAGAAATCCAAACAAAGTCATTGTAAATTTGTAAATATTGCTACCAGATCTAAATGACCTAGGAAAGTTGGAAACTCAATCATAAGAATGCCATAGTTTTCTTGAAGTGGCTGTGTACATAGTCTTAAGTCAAGTCAGTCTAACGAAATCACCAGACACACTAAATTAACTACTTGTTAAGAATGTTGTTATTTTTAATTATAATTATAAATAGAAAAAAATAACATGTTTAATCAAATGTTTAACAAATTTTTTTTAAGGAGGTCATGATGAATTAGATTAAGGGGATCTCTAATTTATTGGCCTTGGAGAATGTAAGGTTTAATGTTACCTTCTAGGAGGCCAGCCAATAAGCTCTACCTTTAATAGACAAGGGGAGCCCATTAAATTAGAACTCCAATTGTTTCATCAAGTTGCCTCTAAACATTATATTGTCCATGGTCATAGCAATAATCGTAATGTATGTTAAAGAAGAAAATACAAAAACTTGTTTTAGGTTTCTTGCCTCCAGAGAGGAGACTTCAAGATTTAACTTTTTGTAAAATAAGTATACATATGCATAGTTTGATAGTAAAAAATTCCTGAAAGTGAGTTAGTTGGAGATGATAAAAAGTATCCAATTTCAACTTGACTTATATAAGCATGTGAAATGATTGTGGGGCACAATGAAGTGTACTCATAAGAGTGTTTTTCAGGTTTAAATCCCCCTTACTATCATATGACATTCATTATAACTAATGAATATGAAGCAAGAGTGATTAAAGGATATGTTGAAAAGGCAACCTTAGGAATTTGAGAATGATGAAGCTAAACCTATGCCACATGATTTATCAACCAGTAAAATTAAAAAAATATATAATATAATATAATATGATCGTTAAGATTTTATAAATTGCATCATAGTATGAATAGTCTTGGTACATTGGAAACTTAGTGGAGTGATATCTTGAGAGGGCAACCTTTTATTGCCTTGTTAATAGGTTGACAAACTTGTGTGAAGACACATATCACTACCCACTCTTTCTCTCACCCTCATTCCAAGGATGGTCAGTGCAAATTCATTTTGTAGTATAATAGATAGCTCTCTATTTTTCACAACTTAAATTTGATTTTGAAGTCGAAGATCATAGAGGATTATTCTATGTTTATGAGCTAGAAATGTTGGCTCTTATTTATACTCGTTAAAATAAAGCACTGTGGTAAAATGTTTTACAAATACCTCACCAACACTGAAAATTCTTTTTGTCGAGAAGGATTTGAACATGTCATTGAGCATTATGATAGGGAGAGAATTGGCTCTTTAGTTTTTGGCATGTACTTTATGTTATAAAACCATATTGACTAGCTAGCTCAGGTCGTCAATCAATTAAGTTTTAATGTGCATTGAAGAAGTGACTAGTTCTAACATGACTAATAAGGTATCGCCATAGACTAATGCTTCAGCTTCAAGTAGACATATAGGAATGATAATGATATAACATGACATAGGATAGACCAATTAACACTATGCATGTGGATATGACAAAAAGTGATCCTTATGAATTGATTCTATGCATCCAATTCTCTCCATTGTCTTCACCTATTGAACATAAGCCTATGTATCATTCTTTGTAGGATCCACTAGCTCTAAAAATGAATGATGAAAAACCAAAATACTCAATATTTTCATTAGTGGGATCTCCATTCATAAATAATATAACCATCTATAAATGATATGACTTATATATAATGGATATAAGGATGCGAATCTCCTTAGAGGGGATGCAACTTAGAGTTTTATTAAAGTGTCGACCTTATCTCTTTAAAAATTAGAATCAACCATCTTAAATAGAGTATCTTCTTTAAGAATTGACTTCCATCTTTTTATAAATGATCAACTCACTTTAAAAGGTTTGACTTTCCTTAGATAATGACTTTCTTTTTAATTAACCATGTCCACGTGAAGTGAGACTTTTATTAAGCTTACACTTTTATAAAAACTAAAAGAAAGCTATGTTATTAAGGATAATAGTTTTATAAGGATGTGACTATTATAAGAGGGAAGTGACTTTAATTAAGGATGCTTAATGACATATATTCATGGCGAATAAATATGGTGGGAATAGATCCATCAACATATGAGGAGGCTTCAATCAACAACATTTAAGACATTCCAATGACAAATAAATTTGTTAACATGTATGGAGGCTTCGATCAACTTAATGAATTTCCTAAATGCATACCTTTGAATTCCTTGATTACTAGATTTTGTGGAAATTTAACTTTTTCTTGAAAGATGAGACTTTTAAAAGATGCGACTTTATTATAGAAAGATGAGACTTTTAAAAAATGCGACTTTGACTATAGCGACTCTCTCATTAAAAAAGGTTCAACTTTCTGTTGTGACCATTTTACATCTCCCCATTGCAAATGGGGTCCCCCTTTTTTTCGCCCCGCTCAGGTTTTTGCTCTGTTTCCGAAGTTTCTGCTCAGTTTCCATTCTGATTAGGAGTGAAGTTCTAAGCATTTGGCTCACTAAAATTGAGGAGGTGAAAACAAAGGATTCCTCCTGCATAGGTTTGAAACCCTAACTGGCAGACCTGCTCAGTCCAGGACAGAAATTTGTCTCGCAAGGGGGTATGAACTCTCTCACCATCTCACTCCCGACATGAAGCCTTGTTCCAAGCCTGCAACCTTACTCCGATGAGTCCAATCCAGAGGATGTCCATTTTCGATCCTGCTCCGGGATTCATCCCAAGATCCTAAGGCCATGACTCAGAGGAAATGCAGTGAATAGGGTTTTCTCAAGACTTAGAAGAATCTCGAAAGACAAATCCAGTTCCATTCCAAGAATCATCCTGAAAGAATTGCAACTTGGCCAAATTCCATTCCCAACTGTCAGATTCCTGTTGGTACTGAAATGTGCGACTTGGAAGAATTCCTCCAGTTCAATCTGGAACTTGCACCATAGGTCAGGATTCCTACTCCCATTGAAATTTTGCGACCAGGAGGAAATTCCTGTTCAGGGTGGATTATGCGACCCAGGAAGGAAAATCCTGTTCCAGGTGAAATTTGCGACCTGGGTGGAAATTCCAGTTCCTACTGGAATTTGCGACTTAGATTTTTCTTCCTTGACCAGAGGAAATATGCGCCCTGGAGTCTAGAAATTTCCTGAGAAGGAATCAGATGCATCTTGTACTAAATTCCATTTCAAAATACTGAGTCTTTGATCAATGTTGAAACCCATCCTTGCAAAATTCCTTGACAAAAATGATAGGTCCTTGGCAAAATTCATGAGTTCTTGTCCCAAGGCCCATATTCCTGTACCTAGTGGATTTTGCGACCTGGAGGAAATTCCTCTACCGAGTGGAATTTGCGACTGGGAAAATTCCTGTTCAAGATGGAAAATGCGACTTGCATAATAGGGTTCCTGATCAAGTCTGAAAGTGTACCATGAAGGAAAATTCCCTGCCTATTTGAAAATTTCACCTTGAAATCCGGAAATCCCTGAGGGGTAGAAGATGCTTCTCATAATGGATCCTATTTCAGATATTGAATCTTTGATCAAAGTCAAAAATCTATCCTTGCTAAAACAGAATGATAAAAGTCCTTAGCCAAAAATCATGAAAACTTGTCAAAGTCGCAAAATCCTGTTGGAGGTGAAATTTGCGCTCAGGGAGGAATTTTTGTCCTGGTCGCAAAATCCAGTTCCTACTGGATTATGCGCCCAGGAAGTAAATTTTGTCCTGGTCGCAAAATCCTGCACCAGGTGGATTGTGCGACCTGAGCAGGAGGATTCCTAGAGAACCTGAAAAGTGCGACTCTGGACAAGGAAGCTCCCGAGGACAGTGAAATTGCAACCTTCCTTCTGGAGGGATTCCACAAAAAGAAAAATTTCAAGACATAGCAAAATTTCAACAAGTGAACTCGAAAATCATTCCAAGGAAAGAGAATTCCTGAACCTGGAGGAGTTTGTCCTTGAGTGCAAAATCCTGTTGGAGGTGAAATGTGCACTCCAGGAAGGATTTTGTCCTGGTCGCAAATTCCCGTGCCTAGTGAAATGTGCGACCTTGGTGAGAATTCCTTCACCCCGTGAAATATGCGCTCAAGGTTAAAAATCCAGTTGCAACTGGATAATGCGACAAAGAAAATTCCTTCACAACACGGAATCCTCGACACCCCCTGAAATGCACCCACCGACCCAGGAGGATAAGACAAAGTTTTAAGTCGGCCAAGCATATAAACTTTTGGCGGCTAGGTTTTTTTGGCCTATCTAGGTCAGCCAAATGGCATAAGGAGCCCAAACGCCTATATATAGAGGCCGCCCAAGTCATTAGCAAACATTCAAACACAATTCCAAAGCAAAAAACAAAAAAGCAGGTTTCAGCTCTCCAAGGCAGATTTTAGCATTCTAGGAAAGGATTTCACCATTGGAGAGGCAAATTTCATCAAGGAGAGTTCAGATTTTATCATTTCCAAAGCCAAATTCTTCATTGGGGCAGATTTTTCTGTAGGATTAAGGCAGAATAGAAATTCATAGTCCAAGGGCAGAAATTCATCCTCCAAGGGCAGAATCATCCATTCCAAGACAGATTTCTTCCATAAGGACTGAAAATTTCTGAAGTTGAAAAGCAGATTTCTTGGTAAGAATCCATTAGAAAATCAGAAATTCATCATAGAAATCAGAAATCTTCTTGGAAATCAGAATTTTATTGTTCAAAGACAGGTTTGGGCAATAAGGCATAGGTTTCTTTTCATTCTTACTCTTTCATTCCTATGCATTAATTTCATGAAGTCTTAGTCCCACATGCATAAATTCGTTGTACTTGCTTCTCATATTGGGAATAAAGTCTCTCATCTTGCCTTTTGCTCTTACTCCTCGAACCTTATACTTTGCATTTTCTCCTTGATTCCACAGGTACATGACAAGCACCAAGACCGGCTCTTCAAGGCAAGCTCAAATGCGGAACGTCCTCAAGGGAACACTTCCAGAGTCCATGATCATCTCGAAATGGGCAAATGTAGGAGACACAAACATCCACCTGTCAAGCATGGAAAAAATCAGGAAGCGGATGTATGGAATAGATGGACGTCCTCCATCCCAGCTTGTAGCAAAACTAGTTCGAAGTGGAATTGTGCCTGCCGCATGTTTCCTGCCTGCCATTCCTTGTTCCGAGTTGATCGTGGAATGTTTCATGCACTATGATCTTGAATGTTGGATGATTGTAGACCGGGACGACATCGTGATAGCCTACTTCTCCAAGGAGGAGATTGCCGAAGCATTCAACATTCTTGTCTATAGCCCCATTGAGTACATGAGCAAGGAGGAAGCATCCGACATGTTCAAGGCCGATCCTGCAACCTGTTTAGGAATCATTAACAATTCCTGGATGCAGAAGAAGAGACCTCACCGTACCAAGCTGCCTAGGACACTCCTTAAATCCAACTTCAACCAGGAGCATGGAGACCTTGTCGCCATGTTGAACAGGATCATGGGAAGTCCTCAATTTTCAACCTTTGAGCCATGGATGTTCTACTACATTGAGGAAGTCACTGTAGGAACAAAGATGATAGATTGGGCTCGAATCCTCAGCGATAGCATTAATGAATGGTTTTGGAATTTGGAGGATTCTAAGGCATTTTACATGAGTTCCTACGTAATCTACATGGTGGCAAGGAACAATAGATACAGGGGACTTGTTGATAATTGTTTTTAGACAAGTCAACAATAGAGTAAAACACTAGAGTATCCCACTCTCTCTTGAATAAAGCTCTTCAAAGGCTGAACTATGTGATCCAGTGAAGTAACTCCAAGGTTCCTTATTTATGATTCATGATGGGTTAACTTAGTGATTACATGTGATCTTGCTGATAATCACAAAGGGACTTACATTAGACTTCTTCATACTTCCTTAGCTTATTCCTCCTTCAGTGTGGATGATGTATCAATAACAAAGAAAAGCAAAAGATAAGAGTTCAGAAAGGCTAATCTAAGGTCAATGAAGCAATGATGATGTATAAATAGACAAACTCCTTGATAAACCTAACTCCACTTCGCCAAGGATGCCTACAACTACATAGAGTTGGTGCAATCTCCTAAGGTAAACGAATGGTTTTCAAATCATGAAGGCTCATATAAGCACCCATCGAATGGCGCAACTCAAACAAGCATCCACAATCAAACTAATGCAAATGAGGCTCAGTCTAGCTTAACACAACACTTCACCGGCGATGAATGTTAAAAGCATGAGCTAGGAGTTGATCAAATATCCAATACAACATACATAACATCAAAGAACTGCTAATCTACTTCTAATCTACTTGAAACATCTCTTCATTCAATTCAAGACACCAGAAATCATGTTACTCGACAAGACAACACTTAACACCAAATAAATTCCAATGTTTTTGCATTACTCTTGAGAAATATTTACAACAACTTCAAGTCCTCTCAGAGAATTTCGAGAGTCTCTTCTAATCTACTCCTAAAATCTAATGATTACAAATGAGTTAACAAGGTCTTTATATAGAGCTCCAGAAATACAATGGATGGCTAGGATCATTTCATGTAGCCAAGGGCTCAGATCATGCCACCTCAATAGGTAGTTACGACAATTTGCTATTTTTAGTACATATGAGAGGCAATGAAGGCACACTTTCCAAGAAGATAAGATAAGATAGAATCTTTTAGAGCATCTTCCACATGGACGTCCTCTCTGTCTTCTTGCTTGTCGAATGATGTGGCGGACTATGATTGGCTTGATGATGAGTGTTTGCCATCTAGGTGCCACCTTAGCATATTCCCAAATTGTATCATCTTGTGTGATGTCTTCGATGTGATTGCTTGAACTTGAATGCTTGAGATGTATCTTGTAGATCTTGCCTTGTTCTTGACTTGTAAACTGGATGTACGATAGATGTTGCTCATTTGGTTTAACTTTCGTAATGCTTCTTCTTCTTGTAGGATACATGATGATCTTCTTTGGATGCATCTTCTTGATGAGTGTAGTATAAAGTAGATGATGATGATGCTTGATTCATGATTAGAAGTAGAAGATCTCTCTTTAGACTTGAAGATTGTGAAAGAACTTGAAGTTGAATGGATGAATGCCTTGGAACGTTTGATGATGGAGTGTTCCAACTTGATGATCTTAACATGATGCCTTTGATACTGAAGTAGTGTACTTGCCAATAATACGTGAACTTGATGTAGATGATGAAATGCTTCCTCGTTGATTATCTTGAAGTGATCCTTCGGAATGTATAAATTGATGACATCTTCCTTATATATGGAGTAGCTGACTTCTCAAAGAGACTTGATGATTGAGAGCACCGGAGAAACTTGAAACTCTATAGATGTCTTTGGGACACTTGATGATAATGAAGATGAAGTTCCTTTAGAGCAGCTACATGCTGATCTTGAAGCTTGAAAGAACTTGAAGTAGTGTGAATGAAAACCTTGTCTTGTGAACATGATGCAATTGATGAAGCATGTTGATCTTGAAGTGATCACTAGGAACAGCAGATAGAATGTCTTCTTCAACATAGCAGTTTGTTAACTTCATTCCTAGCATAAAGGTGATTCAAGCTTTTTCTTCTTGATGACTCCTTAGCTTCGTCCTTATTGCTGCAATACAAGCAAAGAAACAACATCAATCCCTTTTGAAAACACATAAGAATCAGTTCATGTATTTGTAAGCTAAGTGCATTGGTTGCCAAACTAGTTGATTTCTTAAAAGCAATCACAAAATTTCAAACTAAGCATCACACTAGAGTAGCACATTAGATGGCAATTTCAAAACTTGTCAAAGTCTTCAATCAATACTCCTCAAAATCTGGCGCATTGGTTCAATATTTTGGGAACTTCTTGAAAGTATTTTAAAATTTGATCCTATGCTACATTCTTTCCCATCCTTGAGGTGGCGCAGTAGTTGAGGAATCTGATTTCTCCTTGAAATATGTTCAAAGCTTGAACATGGCGCATTAGATAAATGTCTAGGATCCTCCTCTTGAAAGATTTCAAAGTGCTTGCTATTTATCCCTCTTTGAGTAGCGCATTAGATAAGGAATTTGATATTTGTTTAATAATTTCAAAAAACTTAGATCTGATATCACCTTCAAGGCAACTAATATGTGGTGCGCATTGGATTAACAATTGGATATTTTCATTGAAATATTTTCAAAATCAGACTTTAATTTCTTTCAAGAGATGGCGCACTGCTTAGAGCTTTTGGATCCTCACTCCACCATCTACAAACTTAACTCCTTCAAATCATCTTTGGCGTTGTGGTTTAGACTTTTGAGTTCTTCTTGAAGAATTAAGCTTATCTCTTGACAAGGCGCAGCAGATCAATTTTTTGATTCCTCCTTATTCCATACAAACTCACCTTACCTTGTATTGACAAGTACATCACATGAGGCGGGTTAGATCATGATTTTAAGTCCATCTTGAAGTGAGCGCATTGGATGAAGAATTTTGTCTCTGGTTGATTACTGGCTGCCAGATCTTGAACATCTTGGTTTTCTCCTCAACATCCTTCATAAAATTTCATCAAAAGGTAAGGCATTGGATACCATTCTACTTGAAACTTTACTTGTTTGACCCAAAGGGCAGCGCACTGGTTGGATGTTTTGAAACCTCTTTATTTTATAGATTTGACTTTATCATGACTCAACTGTGGTGCAATGGTTGAGGTTCTTGAATCCTCTTCATATGACTTTCAAGACTTTGCCTCTCCTCCTCATAATTGGCGCAATGGATGAGTAGATTGGATATTTTGTTTGACAAGAATTTTGATTTGAAGTCATCTTCAAAGCAGCCAATGGGTGGGCGCATTGGATCAGAGATGTGGATCCTCTTGGATTACCTTAAAAAACTTGATATTAACTTTCTTCATGAGGTAGCGCCTTACTTGATAAACTCAGTTTCCTCTTGTAATCAGATAAAAATCTGCACTTAAACAGTCAAAGGGACTTCTTCTATCATGAGCACTGTGGTTAAGGTTTTTGAAGTTTTGTTTGAATCTCCTCACATAAGGGCGCTTTGGTTAGAGTATTTGGATCCTCATCTAATTGTGTCTTAAACTTAAGTCTTCCCTCCACAAGGTGGCGCTGTAGTTTAGCATTTTGTGTTTTAGATAGACTTACACTTAATACTTGAAATTTATCTCCCACTAGTAGTGGCGCATTGGATCAACATCTTGATTCTTCCTCAACATTTCTTCAAAACTCGCTTTGCTTTGCATTCCTAAATGGCGCATTAGATGAGGAGTTTATTCTCTAGTTTGAAAGTCTTCTTAGCATCAAACAAAGTCTTCTTCTTTAATCACATTACTTGAGGGTTTTGATACCTCCTTGAAACTAGTGGTTTGGGCGCATTAGATGAGCTTTTTGATGCTTGGATAAAATATGCTCTAAAACCATCCTTACCTCTTCTTTCCAAAGGCGCATTGGTCTAGGCGCAAGAGATCATCATTTTGCACTCATCTTAAAACTCACCTAGAACCTCAATCTACACTTCTCCTTCGAATGGCGCATTGAATGAGGCGCATTGGTTCTGGCGCAATGGTTCCACATTTTGTTCTCTGATTAAAAGCACATTTCATCAAGATTTTGCGCCACTCTTATGCCTTGGTGCACTGGTCAAGGATTTTGGATCCTCTGGGGAACTTAGCCATTTTTCAGGGTCTCTCAGGGTAAAGGTATATTAAAAAATATATTTAAGTATAAGAATGAATTTCTTATACTTTAAATATTTTTCAATATACCTTTTAGGATGTTTGAGATAGGTCTCGAATCCACCGGATTTAACATGCAAAATCTAGAATTTGGAGGATCCACTAGATTTCAGACTTAGTCAATTTTTCAGGATTTCAGGATTTCAGGCTACTAGACTTAGTCATTTTCAGGATCTCAAACATACATCAAGATTGGTCTTAGTGTTCATTATTTGGATGGAATTTGATCAAGACTCTTCAATTCTGCAAGTTCATGTTCCTAACGAGACCTCCAGTTATAGAGCAAAACCTTCTAGGAGAAAGACTTACTGTTGGATTGGCAGAAGAAATGAACCTAAAACATCATCCAAAACCAAATGCAAAGCATCAGAGCTAAAAAAAAGGGGGTCCCCAATTGCAATGGGGTGATGTGTGATTAGGTCACAACAGGACTGTCATGGAGGGGATGCGTTGGGAATTCCGAAGGACAGGTCAGAGTCTATGATTGTTAACCACAACTCCATCTCCAGAACATAAACCATTTCAGACGATATAATGACGCATTTGCCATGCACATCACAAGAACCCTTCAAGGAGGCACTCACCAAAGGTTGTCACCCGAGTCTAAGTAGTTGATCAAGACATATGGCTCTTGGTTCATTCAATTTCCAAAGTTCACATACATTCGGGTGCAAGGATTCTTTGCCTTCCCATATAGATTGCCGAGGTACCCTTTGGACAAGATGGTCCTGTTGGAATTAACAAGGCAACTCTCAGCATATGATAAAGTTCAAAAGAAGAAGGAGGCCGGAATTGCTTTTCCAATCCAGACGGAAGATGTAGTCGAGGAGTGTCCTTCCCTCCAAGCTGCGGAGAGGTCCAATGAGGAACTGTAGTTTTACAACCTAGTGACCCATTCCTCGTGGGCAAACTTTGATCCATTCAATACCACCCGGGTTGCATGTGGAAGGAAGCATAGACACAAGGTGCACCTGGAGGATCACTGGGCGAATGCTGAGGATGACTTCTAGATTCGGAGACGGATGTATTCCCGGCTATCAGTGGACATGATCAGAGCAACCAAGGTCTTTTCAGTTCTGGACCAAGTTAACGAGGATGGGAAGCAGGTCCAGCCTGCCTTTGAACAAGAAAAGGATAAACCTCTTCCACCACTGGTTTGGTCTGATCCTGAGGTCACCCACTTGGATGAACTAATGGCACCCGTGCTGACAAGAACACAGAAGTGGATAAATCAACAGATGGAGAGATTGCATAAGAAAGGCATCCCTCCGACCTATAATTTGATGGGAGATTTGGAGTCTTAGTCTCTTGAGGAGGACATGACCGAAGGAACACCCGCGAAGGAACAAGGCACAGGAAGGCATGAAGTAAGAAACAGAACTGCAGAAGATCCGTCGGCAAAGAGAGTAAAGGCCCGGAAGGAGTCTATCAGAAGACCTAACCAGGAAGAGCAAAATGCAAGTAGACCTCATTCCGCCAGCACTTCTTCCGTCCAAGAGATTGATCTATTCTCCAATGACAATATGCAAACAACTAAGGATAAAGGGCCTGTGGAGGAGGAAATGATCCCGAATGAGCAAGCTGAGAAGGGAGACAATGAGTCCATGGATTCCGCCCAAGAACGGACTCCCAGTTTGGTTGTAGGAAATCGTCCTAACCTTTCATCACAGAATCCAGGGGAGGTTCAACTTGAGGACATGCTTCATCACCCTGATCTGGAATTCCTGAATGAGGAGTTCAATTCCGGTGAAGTGCCAATATCCATACCACAAGTGGATCAGGAACCGCAAGAACCACTGAGAGAAGTCAATCCGTCCACAAGACCCAAGTGGCTGCAAGATAAATTGAAGAAGAAGCCAGTGAAGAAGAATGATCCTTCCGTCGAACTTGAGAACTTCCTAGCCAGAATAGGAAAATCCGCAGACCCGAAGAAGACAAAAAAGTTTTCTAGGATCACTAGAGATGAATCAGGGTCTCGCCAGGTGGAGATAGTAGTTCCAAGGGTGGATGAGACAAAAGAAGACATTAGTCCTGAGGATTTTAACGTAGTGACGGTCGATCTTGGACCAACTACGAAGGATCAGGAAATGGAGGAGCTGGAGGATTCCGTTGCTGCCATAAGAGAAAGGTTGAGGAAGGAAGAAGAAAAGAAAAACTAGTTGAAGAGGGAGAATGAAGAATCGAGGCAGTACATCTAGCAACTCATGGGCCCTTTATAGTCTGCCCAAGGAGTGACAGCCCAACCTGCAGGCATAACCAAGGATTCACTAGCAGAGTTCGAAGTGTTAAGAATGGTTGGTCATGTAGCGAAGGAATGGATGGAGAAGGTCTCGGATAGAGCTCATAAGTTTATGGAGGATCTCATCCAGGTGAATGGGAGAGTTTCTGCACTCATGGATAGGACTCAAGCGATTTTGGAAGCCTGTCAGCAATTCACTGTTGTCCGGGAGGAAACCATCCCTAGACCGAAGGCGCTAATGAACACTCCGAAGCAGGACTTGGTGAGAGACAAAGTGATACATGCAAATTTAGTCTATGATTTCCTCAGTTGGTACTCCGCCTTGGTCATGAAGAGGGATAACCTTGAGAAGATTGAGGGCGACACTACCTAGGCCCACGCCATGTTGAAGGAAATCCAGGGCAAAATCCTTGTGTCCATGGAGGCCTAGTTCGATCTTGAGGTAGCACAGGATGGAGTCATTAACTTGGAAGAGTTGAGAGAGAAGATGCGGAGCATATACTTCAAGGATGACTATCCTACCTAGGAATCCCATCTTGAGGATGCATCCTCATTTCTGATCTTCATAAACAGTATCCAGGAGCTGAGGGCGGATTGGGAGGATATCCTTACTGCCTGTGCCACCACTTGTCAGTCATGGAATTTAGGATAGAGAACATGCCCAATATTCCTATGGAGGAGTTGGAAGTCGTCCTGACCAGGTTTGTGGAAGCAGAGACCAAGGAACAGGAGGAAGTTCCAGACAGACAGGACTGTCTTGTCCAGGAGTCCTA
This sequence comes from Cunninghamia lanceolata, assembly GCA_027924645.1. NCBI lineage: Eukaryota > Viridiplantae > Streptophyta > Pinopsida > Cupressales > Cupressaceae > Cunninghamia > Cunninghamia lanceolata. The sequence continues at coordinate 144,621 of BSBN01000547.1, forward strand.
GTCAGCATGGACGCCCAGGACAGGTGGCAGTCATCCACTTGCAGATTTTGACGACCCCACCTACCACATCTAGGGTTTCTAACCTGGGCACATATTTCAAGGAAATCTGATTTGCTTTTTCACCTTATGTACTTGGCTTGCCTATATAAAGGCAAGGGCGCCTCATTTGAGAGGGTCCTCTTTTCTCTGATCTTTTCATGCTCCTAGAGCAACTTGATAGCTAGTTTTAGTTCTGTACTACCTGTTTGAGTTGGAAACTTCAAAGATCAGCAAGATTGTTGTAGACAAACTTTCCAAATCAATAATATAAGCATTGTGGACTGGTGTTTATAGAGTTCTTTGGATTTTGGCATGGTTTTCCTGGTTTCTTTGAAGCATATCTTAAGTTTTCTGAAGTTATTTCATTTCTTCTACTTTTCAAGCTTCATTAGATAGTGTGATGGAAAATATTGTTGTTTGTGGATGATTGAAGCGGTTAGTTCATACCATTTGTGATCTATGGCTTGCAAATCACAGTGCATGGTTGGTCTAAACTTGTTCCAAGCTTAACTTCGATTGTGTCTGCATGTTTTAGTTCCATGTTCCATGCCAGAGCAGTCTGAAAATCTTTATTCCTCCTTTGAAGATAGCACCATCTCTGTTTGAGTTGTTGCCTCATGACGAAGCAGAAGCGTGGTTCCAGTTTCCATCCTTAGCAATAGTTCTTTCCATCAATTAGTTCCTTGAACCCTAATCCTTATCCCTCTTTTTTTTTTCATTTTCTTTTGAATCTGCGTTAGGAATATATCATTTAGAACTTACTGAGAAATCATTCCCTGTTTGCATAGATAAGATAGGTTGAACTTAGACTCCTCCTCCGCCACAAATTGAGAAATCCAAGTCCGAAGTGGAAGAATCTGAATCTAGCCTCCAGAACTCCCAGTGAAATCCAAATCTTTCCTTGAGCATAGAAACCACTAAGTTCGGTACGTAAGCCCCCCTCGTGATTAACAGTAAATCACATCATTCCACAGAGCTTTTCCCATGCCCGTCAAGACCTGACACAAAAGGAACCTTGGAGCAGTCTCATTCGATCACCTAGTTCAGCGTCTGAGAAGCTTTGTTCAAGAGACGATAGAACGCTCCGTGCCTCTATCCTAATGTTTGTTGCAGTCATAAAACACTCATCAACATAAATTGGGGCTAGAAGGAGGGCCGATTGCTCCGGACAGAGAGTTTCATCTCCAAGGAAGGTAAAAGAAGGAGCACGCTTGATCGAATCATCTCTTTCTCACCGGAAAGACATCAAAGAATCCTAAGATCTACTTCGGGAGCTTCCCAGAGTCACGTGGAGTTGGACTTCCTCTCCAGGACTAGGCCAGGAAAGAATACAGCGTCATCCAGTTAGGGATCTCCTAGCAGAGGAGACCTCTCAAGTCTCTTCCAGACCCCGCCGCTTGGAAATCCTGTTTCAGGAGTTGCTCAGCCCAACAATTCGCAAGGACCGACTCAAGCAGTTCTGCTCCAACCAGCAAACGTCCCAATGGCTTGGCTTCCAGCGAATGTTTCCCCTCTTACAACCTTCACAAACTACAATGATATGCTCAAGAATCCTGAGCAGTTCTATTCCAAGTTCCACATCAATGATGTGAACCGGATGGCGGAAGAACATATCAAGATTTTTGAGGACGTGTTGCAGAACAGAAGGATCACATATGAGGATGTGGCTTGCAGACTTTTTCCGTACTCCTTAGAAGGAGATGCATTTTATTGGTATATCAACTTGCCCGCTAATTCAATCACTAGTTGGGGAGACTTGAAGGATGCCTTCCTGGCCAAGTTCAAATTTCCCATCAGTCCCGCGGAGTTGTACAAGCAGTTTGTTGAAGTAAGGAGACAAGAGCACAAACCTATCAACACCGTTAACAATAGGTTCCACAAGGCCTATTCAAGATTGTAGGCCCCATATAACATAAATGATGGCATGGCCAAGGAAATATACTACGCATCGTTGGACCGTCTTACTTCTATGTTCCTACAGAGGAAGACCAATCTTCCAGCCTCCCTGACAGAAGCATATAAAGAGGCTGTCAAAGTGAATGTGGAGCTAGGAATGAATGTGCACGGTCCACTCAATCATTTGGGACATGCTGCTATGCCTAATCAGATCCAAGGGATAAATCAGGCGTGGCACATCACACCCCAGTGATGAATCCCGTTCCAGCTCCTAGCAACCAGTTGGTGCTCCATCCCGGAGTACCTATCTCCCAGGCATTGCCTTCACAGCCAGTATACCTTCAGGGTGCGTCTTCCACAAGAACTCAGGAGGAGAAAGACGAGATGAAAGAACTGATTGACCAAGTGAAAAAGTTGTCCACGGAAGTCACCCACCTGAGGTACTAGAACAATCACTTGCAAAATATGCAGAGGAATTCCCAAGGAAGTCAAGGATATCAAGGGAGTCAGCAAGGAAATAATCAAGGAAATAATCTGGGATTCCGAGGGAACCACCAAGGATACCCGAGGCAGAACAAGATGTGGAATACAACTCTGAACAATGGAAATGTCCCTTCTCCTTTGGATAACCCTCCTAGTCCCACGGACAGGCCGGCGGACAAAGTTTTCCTAGCAGAAGCAGCACTGTTCGGTTGGTGTAGATTGCACAACACCAACCAGCATTCAGAATTGCAGTGCACTGAGTTCAAGATTGCTGCTGACATCTTTCAGAACGAAATGCACAGCTCACAAGCTCAAGACATCTCTCTGCTCGCCACGGGATATGAAATTATTCCCTCAATGAGGTATGATCAAGCCCTAATCCTTGAGGATTTCACATTCCCTCCTGTGCCAGAGTACGACTCAATGGGGTACAACGGAAGATTCCCTCCTGCATCAGCAAATGGCCTTGTCGAAGACCCATACTACTACCCTCCATGCTGAGGAGGTGGACGAAGTACAAGCATTCCAACAATCAACTGGGAATGCAGGTCCAAGGGTCTACCAAAGGAATTATCGTCCCCAGGAACCGTTGACCACCTCGACCCCTCCGAATAGTTATTGGACTCCACCGGATCCAAATGCAAGTAACAATCCAAGCTACCCAAAGGATTCACCAGAGTACTGACAGAGAGACGTTTCTCAAAGGGCCGATTCATCCGGAGGTACCGCTCCCAAAGTCACTGCTTCTAGGGATAGCAATCCCAAAGATATACTAAAAAGATTGAGCCAGTGTGTGACAGAGGAATTCAAAAAGATAAGAGTGAGCCTGCCCATGACTGAGTTAATGAGGGTGCTTGAAATCAAAGAGACTTTCTTGGAGAGTTTGAACGACACCAATGCAAGGAACGTTACCTTAGGCGCGCAAGGCATCTCCAGCTCATCCAACCCATCCAGTTCACCTAACACATCTCGAGCAAATGGGACCCCGAATACCAACGTGGCTCAATCAATCCCTTATGATCCCCAAGTTCAGCTGGATGTCGTGTATATAGCCCAGAACGTCGCTGATACCGCTAGAGGCACCGGGAGGGAACTTGCAGAAGCATAAGGAACCTGCAAGAAGTAATAATACAACAGAAGGTCAAAATCTCGAGCTAGGAAAGAATGCCAGTTTCAGTGCTCCCAAGAAGAAGTTTGTGGTTTTCTACCAAGGAAAGGATGAGCCGCCGCCTTTTCTCCTTTCAGTAAGAATGTTCGACAAGCTCCTACACAACTGTCTGATGGATTCCGGAGCACCCAACAATGTCATGCCCTTAGGCGTATGCAAGAAGTTGGGTCTCATTTCAAAGCAGACCTCCAGGAAGGTCACCCATCTCGACAAGACGGAAGTCCCAGTTGTAGGAGAACTGCATAACATCCATATGCAATTGGCAGCTGATCCAAGAATCCAGCATTATATTGACATTTCTGTGGTAGACATTCCGAAGGGATACAGCATGTTGCTGAGCTGAGACTGGCTAAGGAAGTTGAATGGGTATGTGTCCACTGACTTCTCTCACATGTGGTTGTCATGGAAGGGACTTCCGAACCATATCAGAATAGACAGTACCCCTCGTTTGAAGCTAATGATCACCGAATACGGTGAAGAGAATGAGATAAACCAATCTCGGCCTTTATAGGCCAAAGGTCGATGAAGTTCTCATGATGCAAAGCCCCACAGATGTTCTAGTGGGAAGCGATCGCGACTCCGCCTCTGAAGACGAAAGTCCCGGTATGTTTGAAAATTTTAGAAATTTTGTTCTTAGGAATGTTAAGCAAGGAATGGAATTCGGAAGTCATACCAAGATAGAGGACCCGCTGCTACCTAATTGGTGCCGGATCCACAATGCTTTCCATTTCGAATTTACCTGCGCAATGTGCAAAGTTGCTTTGGAGCAAGTCCATAAGCAGATTCCAGAAGCCTCCGGCTTGGAAATTCCGGTAGTACCCGAGCCTAAAGAGACAACTCCAGAGGAAATGTTAGCAAGTGACAACGTTTCACCTAAGGAGGAGGTTGTCCAGAAAGAACAAAGAAAAAACGGCGATAAGAATCCAAGTCCAGCACCTGCAACTAATCAAGCGTGGACGTTGAGATTCGATGGGTCCAAATCCAAAAGAGGAGCTGGGGTTTGGCTTCGAATTGATAAGCCCAACCGGAGAAGCCTACCTAGCTGCGCACAGATTACAGTTTCCCTGCACCAATAATGTTACTGAATATGAAGCACTCGTCCATGGATTGTTGTTTGCCATCAAGGAGGCTAAAATCCTGCATGTGCTTGGAGATTTCGAAGTGATTATAAGATATATTAGAAGGCAGTATGTCTGCCATGACAAGAGACTGACTAGATACCACAATAGAGTATGGGATCTCATCGAAAGCTTTGATGCTTTTGATATTCGGTCCGTCTATAGGTCCAAAAATCAGGCTGCGAATGCTCTAGCCCAGGCAGCAAGTTCATTAGAACCACTCGCAATGGAAGGATTGAAGAAGTTCATGATGGAATTGACCTCGGTCCCTTCCGTTCCGGATAATATCACCAACTTCCAAGTGTTTGATGACGACAAGCATATATTGGACTTCTTGGCCAACTCCGGGATATTCACTGTCCAGATCATTGATGAAGCAGAAGGTGAGGAAGCAGAATTCGATTCAGATGGAATAATGAATTTGAAAAATAACACTATCCCAAGAGGAATGATTGAGTTGGAAAGACTCTTTGATTCCGACAAATTGAGTGCACTTCCGCATCCCAGTGAAGAAGGAAACAAGTGTGACAGTGAATCTGGGAATTGATGAAGAAATAAAAAATGTTGTCATTGGAAAGACTTCCATGCCGAAGGAAAGGGAAGGTATCCTTAGGTACCTGAAGGAATATATGGATGTGATAGCATGGGGATACGAGGACCTGAAGACCTATGATGCTTCCATCATCACGCATATCATCCCTCTCAGGCCCGGGAGTAGGCCGTTCCGACAGCACCAGAGGCTAGTCAATCCTCTGCTAGAACCTCTGATTTACCAAGAAGTCAAGAAGTTACTCGAAGCCAGAATCATCTTCCCGGTAAGACACTCAACGTGGGTCACCAATCTAGTCCCTGTCAGAAAGAAGAACGACAAGATAAGATTGTGTGTAGACTTCCGCAACCTCAACCAAGCTTCGGATAAGGACAATTACCCTCTCCCCTCATTAAACAAAGTACTACAGATCGTGAATGGGTCTCAAATGATGTCCTTCTTGGATGTGTACTCAGGGTACAACCAAGTGATGGTAGAAGAAGGGGACAGACTGAAAACAACCTTCACTACCAAATGGGGGATTTACGCATACAGAAGGATGCCTTTTGGCTTGATCAATGCCGGAGCTACCTTCCAAAGGGCCATGGACATCGCTTTCAGAGATCTAGTCGGGAAATGCATTGTCATATACATGGATGATCTCACTGTGTTTTCAAAGAAGAGAGAGGATCATGTCGAAGATTTAAGGAAGGTCCTCGAAAGATGCAGAAGGTACGGAATTTCTCTCAATCCAAAGAAGTGTATCTTCAGCATAACGGAAGGGAAGCTCTTAGGCCACGTAATTTCAGAACAGGGGATATTCATTGATCCTGACCGGGTGAAAGCTTTATCCAAAGTCAGCATGCCTGCTAGCAAGAAAGAACTGAAATCTTTCTTCGGAAAGATTAATTTCGTAAGGAAGTTCATTACGGGGTTTGCAGAGATAGTGAAACTATTGAATGAAATGTTGAAAAAAGATGCTAAGTTAGAGTGGACTCCCCTAGCCAGAAGAGCATTCAAAGAGATCAAACAAGCCATCGCTAGTGCTCCTGTCCTAATTAGTCCAGACTATACAAGGCCATTCTACCTGTACTCTTTTGCATCAGAGCACACTTGTGCAGGCATCCTCACTCAAAGGACAGAAGAAAGGGACGAGCATCCCATTGCATTCATGAGTACTCCTTTCAAGGACGCGGAATTAAGATACCCACGTGTGGAAAAGCATGCATATGACCTGGTGAAAGCCATTAAGAAGTTCAGGCATTATGTCTTGAGGAGTAAAGTTTATGCCATAGTCCCGGACGTTGCTATCAAAACACTGTTGATGCAGAATGAACTCGGGGAAAGAAGAGGCAAGTGGGTCGCCACTATCCAAGAATACGATATTGAGATCCAACCGATGAAGATAGTGTGAGGTCAAGCACTCACTCAGACAATTGCAGTCGAAGGACCTGGATTGGTACAACAGACCTATGTGCTTGAAGAGGTATCTCCGGATGAATGGTATGACGACATCGTGCATTACCTGTTAAACCAAAGATGTCCTGCCCACTTGAATCCAACTCAAAAGAGGGCTCTGAGATTCAGAAGTCAACGTTTCATGCTCCAAGGAGCAGTCTTATTCTGATGGAATCATGAAGGGATTTACTTGAGGTGCGTGGGTAGGAATGAAGCAAACCAGATCATGGAACAGTTCCACGACAAATTTGGAACTTGTCACAGAGGAGGATTAGCCAGGGCTCACCAAATCCTGAGGGCAGGATATTATTGGCCGACGTTGTTCCATGGCGCCCACAGGCATGTCAAGACTTGCCACACTTGCCAAGTAGCCGTTGCGAGAGAAAGGAATGCTTCCATGCCTCTTCAGCCTGTGTTTGACGTACGACCTTTCGCCAAATGGGGACTTGATTTTATTGGTATGATCAATCCACCTTCCTCTACGCAACACAGGTATATTCTAACCGCTACTGATTATTGCACTAGATGGTCTGAAGCTCATGCTTTAAAACATTGTACCACTGATGTTGTAATCAAGTTCTTAGAAGAAAATATCATTACCAGGTTTGGATGTCCTCATGCTTTAGCTTGTGATAATGGTTCGACATTTTCCTCTTTAAAGTTTTCAAACTGGGCTTTCGACCATGGAATAACATTGAAATTCTCGTCAAATTACTATCCTCAGGGTAATGGGCTAGTCGAATCCACAAACAAAAACTTGCTCAACGCAATCAAGAAACTATTGGATAAGAACCCACGGGATTGGCACACAACTAAAATTTGCTCTTTGGGCAGACCAGACTCGTGTCAAGTCCTCCCTAGGAACATCTCCTTACCATCTAGTTTACGGCTAGGATCCCATTTTCCCTATCCAATTGAGAATCCCAACTTTCCAATTCATGTAGGAGTACCTAGAAGAGGACGAGAGAATCCAAACTAGGCTTTTGCAACTGTTGCACCTGGAAGAAAAATGAGATACTGCCTTAGATAAATTCATGAAACACCAAGGGGTTGTCAAACGCTGGTTTGATAGACAGGCAAAAATCAAAACATTTAGGATTTCGGACTTAGTCTTGTACTGGGACAAAGCACATGAGAAGAGAGGCGAACATGACAAGTTTGACCACCTTTGGAAGGGTCCTTACCAAATTGTTGAGATCTTGGGAGAGAATGCCTTCAAACACAAAACTCTGACTGGAGAAGACATTCCACTGCTCGTCAACGGGCAATTCCTGAAGCATTATTTCCAACCGTAAGTCCTTTCAGGGACTTACCCTGTACATAGTTAGAATAGTTTCGCTTGTTTTGCTTTAGTTTAGTTTTGCTTTCCATAGGGTAGATGCTCTCTAGGTTTAGATTAGCTTTAGCTGCTTTTGTGTTAGGTCTCCTTTTGTGGGACCTTGATTTGCAAGGAGGTGTTGAACTTCTTAACACAATCTAGCACTTCCACCGTGAGACTCATTCCTAGGATAAATTGCTCATGAAATGGTTTGAATCTTCAAGATAACTTTTCTCTGGCTTATCATTTGTTAAGATTGGTACTTGACTCGAGTGTGGAAGCATATATTACATCTCGACATGGATATCTTTGATTATACGTTTAAAATGCTTAAATCTTTAAATGAACACTTCCTAGTTTTCCTTTGAGAAATTTGTGTCAAATGGATAGATTCATTGTGAGCTCCATTGTTAATGTTTGGATAACATGCTGCTTGCTCATGATGTAGTAAGGGGCAAAATGAATGATAACCTCACCTTGCAACTTAACACCACACAAAGAGAAGAACCCATTAGGCGGAATTTCCTAACCTGCTTATGATCAATTGATTTTAAAACAATAGAAAATGCACACCATATGTCTTGCACAAATGGTCTTACACGTGTTGATTGATTGTAAGGAGGCTTCCCATCAAGTTCTACATGTTTTCTATTATAACTTGTAAAAATGATTAGTATAGGTCTAACATGCTCTGATACTATGTTAGAAATTAGGATATTAGGATACTAATCATTATAAATAAAAATAAAATAAATATAAATGAGAATTATACAAACATAGATTTAATACATTATACAAAATATACATGGGGAAAAACACTTTTGAGTAAAAAAACCCACAAAGCATCATATTTTACTAAAACACTTACAAAAAAATAGTCTATTAAAAAATAGATTGAACTTGAGGATATATTCCTCTACATACTTCCACATGGCTAATAATACCTCTTGTGCATAGTGATCTAATTCATTATAAATCTCCAAATTCCCTTACCTCTCAAATAAGAGAGAACCTCATTAAATATAGGAGAAGGGGTGGCAAATACCTGAAGGAGTATTAATCACACTCATTTATAACATAAATAGTATCTGCTTTATAACATAAGGTTTTATAACCTTGTACTAGAACAATATATAAATGTTATAAGGGTATGACCCCTAATAACATTATGTTCTAACAACATTCCAATTGCTGCACAAGAGATCCTAGTTCTTGCACAAGGGTTCCAGTGGCTACATAAGCGATTGCTTTGTTGTGCAAAGGGAATGTCTTTGCCGTGCAAGTATCTCTCTTGCCCCATAAGGTATTCCTTTGGCTGTGCAAGCAATTTTTTTTTCACATTTGGCACCCTTCGGCTGTGCAACCCAATGTTCCATGGGGACCTGTCCCCCCCCAAATCCAACCATCCCCCTGTCCGGGACGTTTCGGAGACTCGGGGACGGCTGAGAAACGTCCTGTTGTGACCTAATCACACATCGCCCCATTGTAAATGGGGACCCCTTTTTTTTTGCAATTTTGAGCTTGTCAAGTCTTTTAGGAAGTGTCATTAAATCAAGTCTCCTCCACAAACTGGAAAGTGAGCCTCACCAGAAGCAAATCAAGTGAGTTAATCTCCTTGTAAATGAGAAATTAGGGAGGTCATCTTTCAAACAAGGTGTAATTAAGAACATTGAAGCCAATCCCTGAGACACTGAAATTGACTAAGTCTGATATCCTGAAGTCTGATGTTTTGAGATCCTGAAAATTGACTAAGTCTGAAATCTGGTCGATCCTCAAAAATCTAGAATCTACATGTTAAATCCTATGGATTTGGGACCTATCTCAAACATCTTGGAAGTATATTTCAAAAATATTTAAAGTATATCTGAGCATATACTTAAATATATTTTTTAAATATACTTCCACCTAGGGATCTTCACCTTCAAAATTTGCAAGAAAATGGCCCAAGAACTCAAGGCGCGAATTCACTCTTGAAGAATCGCCAAAGTGCGCTTGCGCAAATTCACTCTTGAAGAACCATCAAAGTGCGCCTAGGATTGTTGGAGGAAGAAATATCATTCAAAGACCCAATCTTGCGCCTAAGATCAACAAGAAGTGTTTGAAACTTAGAAGATTTTGAAAAATCATGAAGAGAAGCTAGGCACCAATTTGCTCCTGTGGAACCATGGATGTGCGCCTCCATTAGAACTAGCCTTAAATCATCTCAAACTATGGCACCTTGCTAAGAAATGATGTTTTAACTCTCAAAGTGCCTTAAACATTGAGAATTTTGCAAGAGAATGGACTAAGTTAGGCGCAACTTCACACTTGTAGAGACCTAGATGTGCGCCTAAAGTTAAACTTGAGAAATCATCATGGTCAATGATAAATCTGTGCTTGGAGACAACTTAAAGGTTCAAACCTAGTCAAAATTGCTCCAAGAAGGACAAGGCGCCAGTTTTCACCTGCAGAGCTCCAAATTTGCGCCTTGAAAGAAAGATGTTAGAAGTCATCAAAGGAAGTGGCGCCTTGAATGAGTAGACCTTCTAAAGACGCCTTCAATTGCTCAAAGTCCAAAATTCATGCTCCTAGCCTAAGGCGCACTTTCACACCTCTAGGAACCAATTTTGCCGCCTTGATATGAAAAGTGTCTAGATCTATGAAGAATGGCGCCCAAAGTAGTATAACATTCTTAGAAGTTCATGAGATTGATCAAGCTTGAACAAAATATACATCTCAAGGTTGGGCGCAAATTTGCTCCTATTGAGTCTACTTTTGGCGCCTTGGAAGGAGAATGACTGAATTCATAAGAAGATTGCGCCTTATGAGGTTTAACTTTCTTGAAGTTTCCAAAGTTGATCAAGCACACAAAAGGACACATCTTGAACCTAGGCGCACTTTTACCTCTGTGCAACCTTACTTTTGTGCCTAGGCAAAAACATGATTGAATCTATGATTTTTGAGGATACTTGCGTATCTGGAACTCCTCATGAACATACACAATGACTTGGATCCATAGAATTTGAAGTATGCACCTATCCAAGTGAAGGGGCAAATCCATACTTGAAGAATCATTAAAATGCGCCTGGCAAAAAGAGGCATAAAACCATGAAGTTTGATGTCATCATGAAGCAAGAAGTCTTCTAAGCATCAGTATGGTGGCTTGAAATCATTAAGTTGAGCAAATTCACTCACTCAAGGTGAGGCACACTTCTCTTCTTCAAACCTATTCTAGTGCCTAGCATTAAAGGGGGATTCATCAATCAACTTTGAGGATAGCTAAGTATTGGGACCTCTCTTTGAACATGCATAATGATTGGAAGGCATTAAAAAAAAAATGAACTAAACATCCATTTAAGTCTAGGCGCACTTTCCTATCTCTAAATACCAATTTTGGCGCCTTGAAAGTAAAGTACTTGAAACTATGAGATCTAACGCCTAGTGGTGGGGGGTCCTCCTGAAACTTGGAAGCATAGTGTTTAAAGCCATAAAGAGTTGGCGCCTAGTGATGAAGTGTCCTCCTGGAAGCAAAAACAAGTGTTTGAAATCATTAAAATCCCAAAAGGCAAGCTTAAGAAGCTTGGCGCATATTCCCACTTCTACAACCCTAAACTGGCGCCTCAAGTAAAAGGGCATGGTTCAAGGTTGAAAAAACTTTACTTTGTCAAAAACAAGCAACTCCGAGCATCCAAAAGGGTTAAAAGCCATCAATTTGCACTAACGTGACTTAGGCGCACTTTTCTACCTTTGCAAACCAAAATCAGCGCCTAAACTTGTAACATGTTAAATATGCTTGAAAATGCTTAGCAATGATTGCTATATGCTATGAAATTAAAGATTAATTAATGGTTTAATATATTGCTCTCTCTGTGTTGCAGGAGCATTGATGAGGTTAGGAAGTCATTCAGGGAGCGAAGTGCCTAGAATCTCCTTCATGCAAGGGATGAAGTCAGGAAGTTGCCACTGAAGAGGAGACATCATGTTACCACTTCAAGATCATCATGCTGGTATACTTCATCATCGGCATCATAGAGGACATTCAACTTCAAGCTTTTCCATTTTCAAGTTTCTGAGAGAAGTCTCCTACTCCGTGCTAAGAAGAAGCATCATTATTTACACTACTCTCCATGAAGAAGCAAAAAAGATCAACATATATCCTGCAAAGAGAAGAAGAATCACAAAGTTAGGCAAATGAGCAACAAGTATCATACACATCCGACTTACAAAAGAACAAGGCAAAATCAGCAAGGATATATTCCCAAACGTTCAAGTTCATCAAAGCAATCGCATTCAAAGACATCACAGATGATGCAATTTGGGAATATGCTCAAAAAGCATATTGAATTAACTGTTGGAATCCATAAGAGTTGTTGAGGTGGCACTTACGTGGCATGCACATCATCAAGCCAATCACAGTTCGCCACATCATTCAACAAGCAAGAAGCCAAAGAGGACGCCCATGTGGAAGATGCTCCAAAGATTCCATTTCATCCTTATCTTATTGGAAAATGTGCCTTTATTGCCTCTCTTATGTACTAAAAATAGCAATTTGTTGTAACTACTTGCTGAGATGGCATGATCTGGGCCCTTGGCTACTTGAATTGATCCAGGCCATACATTGTAATTCTGGAACTCTATATAAAGGCCTTGTTGCCTCATTTGTAACAATTGGTTTTTGTAGTAGAGTAGAGTAGGAAGAGACTCGAAATTTCTTGAGAGTACTTGAAAATTGTTGTAAATATTTCTCAAGATTAATGCAATGACATTGGAGCTTGCTTGGTGCTAATTATTGTCTTGTGGAATAACATGGTTTCTTGTATCTTGATGAAATGGAGAGATGTTTCTAAGTAGATTAGAAGTAGAGTAATAGTAGCTCATTGATGTGATGCATGTATGTATTGAATATTTGATCAACTCCTAGCTCATGCTTTTGACATTCATCATTGGTGGAGTGTTGTGTAAAGCTAGTCTGAGCTTCATCATAATTTGCTTAAGTTCAATTGTGGATGCTTGTTTGAGTTGTGCCGTCCAATGGGTGCTTATATGAGCTTTCATGATTTGAAAACCATTTGCTAACCTTAGGAGATTGCACCTACTCTATGTAGTTGTAGGCATTCTTGGCAAAGTGGAGTTAGGTTTATTGAGGAGTTTGTTTATTCATGCATCATCATTGCTTCATTGACCTTAGTTTTAGATTTCTCTAAACCCTTATCTTTTGATATTTCTTTTAAGTTTAATTGAAGAAGTTCCATTTATTCACATTCAAGGAGCAAGTAATTACATACATGTTCGTGAAGAAGGAAAAGTTTAACGTAAGTCCCTTTGTGATTACTAGCAAGATCGCATCACATTAACTGAGTCTATCCACGTACAAGTCAAGACCTGACATCAAAGGAACCTTGGAGCGTTCTTGTTTGATCATATAATTCAGCATTCAGGAAGCTTTGATCAAGAGAGGATAAGATACTCGGCATTTTATTCTATTGTTGTGTTGTCCAAAAAACCTCATCAACACGTCCCCCTGCCGTCCCCCCACTGCCGCCGGGATGTCAGAGACTTGGAGGAAACGGCGGGGACGCCGGGCCGTCCCTTAAGCGTCTCGGGGACGCCCAGGCGTCTCTCGCGTTGGGATGCATGAAAAAACGTTTTTTTTTTTAAATTTCATTTTTTTCTTGGACTTCGAGCCTTGGTCCGAACCCTAATGACTTGTTTGACCCTTCTAAAAGCTAAAAGACTCTCATTCTTCATTTTTTTGCTCAATATGCCATTTGATGTTTTGCAACAGCTAGGTGAAGAAGAGGAAAACCAGTGAGAAGAGTGAGTTTGAGTTGCTGCAAGTGCAAGAGGGGTGAGAAGGAGAAAGAAGAAGAGGAGGAGCATTGTACACCAACTTTGAAGGATTTTTCAAGCACAAGGTAGGTTTTTATGACTGTTTTTTGAAGTTTTTTCAAATTTTTTTGTTTTTTTTTCCTAAGTTTTTAGATTCATTTTGAAAATGTAGTTTGATGTTGAATCTTACAATGGGCATTGAAATGAACACATGAATATGCATTTGCAGCCATGTCTATGAAATTATGATTAAAAATTTAATCATAATTTCATAAACATGGCTGCAAATTCATATTCATATTTTCATTTCAAGGCTCATTGTTCTTTTTTCATCTTTCCATTAAGATTCAACATCAAATTTTAAAATTTGTTAAACTAGGCTGAAACTAGGCACTTATAGAATTTATTTGTTTATTGCAGTGTCACAATGAGCTCTCATGACATAAGTGAGGATGAGGTTCATTCTCATAGCGATACTAATACTGAATATGCCCCTGAGGCTGAGGGGAGTGACCATGGGGCTGAGGTTGAAGCCCAAACTAGTTCCATGGCAAGTGAAGCAAGTACTTTTGAGTGCCCTTCTGCAGTACTGGCAAAGTATGCTAAGGGTCCTTTTGATCGCAAAATCCCCTCTCAAATAGTTTGCAACAAAAATACTAAACAAGCAAGAGGCACCAACTGGTGGCACAAGGAGGTGGAAGTGCAACTTTTGTGGTCTAGAGTGGTTTGGGAACATCACTAGAGTTAAGGCACACCTTCTTTTCATTAGAGGAAAAGGTGTGGACATATGTTCTTTTTTGGCAAAACCGGAAAATATCAAATACAAAGTTGAAATAAAGAAGTTATGGGGTGTTCCTAATGATACTCCAGCTGCATTTGTGCCTATTACTTTGCATCATAGGACACGTCTTTAGCATAGCCAGCCACGGAGTTCCAGGCCCAGCCATACTTTGCAGACAAGAGTAGGAGGGACACCAGGTTCTTCTTCCAGTGCCTATGCAGGAGAGGCGAGGGCGAAACGGAAATTGCAAAGTAACCCCATAGCAGATTTGTTTAATGTGCAGCTCAAGGATGACATAGATGATGCCATTGGCAAGTTCTTTGCCAATGGCATCCCGTTTCATGTTGCCCGATCTCCTTATTATAAGGAGATGATATCGATGGTGGCAAGGGGAGGACCATCATATGTGCCACCAGGTGAGACGAAATTGAGGACCACGATCATGGATAAGAACTATTCCAAGATCAATTTGTTGATGGAGAAGATGGAGTGTTGGGTTAAGACAGGATGCAGCATAGTCATGGATGGGTGGACGGACATTAGCCATCATCCACTCATTAATATCATGGTTACATGTATTGAGGGCCCATATTTTCTTAAGGCAGTTGATTGTTCAGGGCATCGCAAAGATGCTGATTTTTAGTTTCAGGTCCTCAAGGAGGCTATTGAGGAGGTTGGGCCACAAAATGTGGTCCAAATAGTGACAGATGCAACACATGTGTGCAAAGCTACGGCGAGACTTGTTGAGGCAACTTATAGGCATATTTGGTGGACTCCATGTTGTGTGCATGCCATGAACAATGCACTTAACGACATAGGGAAGATTGGTTGGATTAGAGCAGTGGTGAATGATGCGAGAGATGTGCAGATGTTTATCTGCAACCACCACACATCACATGCACTCTTCAGGACCTTTGCTAAGGAGTTCCTGAAACCTATTGATACAAGATATGCTTCCTATTTCATTATCTTGGATAGAATGATTGAGTTGCAAGAGGCATTGCAATTCAAGGTTATGACAACAGATTGGAATAGGTGGGCCGAGTCTAAGACAAAGCAGGGGATAAGGGTGAAGGATACGGTGAAGAGTGATGTGTTCTGGGGTGATGCAAAATATATTGTCTCCATCATTAAACCAGTTTGCCAGTTTATCAGGTACGGGGATGCGGCTGCACCTAACCTTGGAGAGGTGTATGAGTGCATCGATTCTATGCTTGATCAGATGAGGGCTGTTGTGCGAGAGATGGACCCCACATTAGCATTCTACCACGAGGACATTCAGCCAATCATTTAGAGGAGATGGGAGAAACTCAACACTCCCTTGCACATGGCAGCCTATGCATTGAATCCTAAGTGGTACTTGACTAGGCCTGGTGGAGTGACACCGATAGAGGATGCAGAGGTGAAGGCATGGTTCTTCAGGTGCATTGAGAGGATGTACGATGTTGTAGATGCCAGCATGATTCGCACTGAGTGGACCAAATTCGCCACTCTTAGGGGTTATTCAGATGCGGCCAAGATGGATATGGCAACTATGGCGCAGGATGACCCAATTTTGTGGTGGACTTGCCATGGATCGAGATCTTTGACTACCACTCTAGCCATTCGATTGTTATGTCAAGTTTCTAGTTCTTTAGCTGCTGAGAGGAACTAGTCTACATATAGCTTCATCCACTCTCTTAAGAGGAACAAACTTACCTCTAGGAGAGCAGAGAAGCTTGTGGCTGTACATAGTGCTTTGCGTCTCATCGACTGCAAAACACTTGTGTACAAAGGGAGTTCAGCAGCATGATGGGATGTAAAGCCAGAGGAGCTAGCATAGATTGATGAGGATGCTTCAGTTTCGACTTTAGATGCAGGGCTGGTTGGTGTTAGTTTGGCAAAGCTTGACCACGAGGATTCTAGTAGTTCGAGTGATGAGGAGTTTGGGGATGATTAGAGGCCTCCCTTCACTACATTTTTGCATTTTGTACTTATTTTGATAACAATGTATCATGCTACTCATTGTAATCATCTTTATGATATGATATTATGATGTGACATGTCATATTTTCCGATTTTGGATATAATAGAAACTAAGAAATCTCAAATTCGACATTTCATTTGTTAAATTTAATATTTTATTTACTTTTAGTCTTTTAGTAATAGTATTCAAGTATTTAAAATGTTAGTATTTGCAATTTTGCTATTTTACTAATTTGCCAAAGTTTAATTTGAAATGTTATTCTTAAACATCTTTTTATAACTAGTTATTCAAGTACCATATGTATATCAGCACCACCCCCCCGCCGCCGTCCCCAAACTTAGACCCTTTGTCCCCCGCCCCTGAAACCCGTCCTCAACAGGGGACGCGTCCCCGTCAGGAAACTCCGTGGAACACTGGTGCAGCCTCTTTGCTTTGCTGTGCAAGACATACATTCTTTGTGCTATTATTCTGAAAATCAAAAGTGTGTTGAGAGTTAAAAGAGTTCCTTTAAAGTTTTGATAGATTTAGCCAGTTTCTTTGATTACAGTCATTTGTTCTTTAGCTTTTTCTAATAGTCCCTATTACATCTGCATTATCATTTAGATACTCAGCTTTAGGAAGGATTTGTGATCCTGCATATACTTTGCAAGACAGTTGCTCAAACCAATCTTCCTAGATCTCAAATGATATTGAGTGTGTGCAACAATTGTTAAATAAACAACAAATTAATAATATATGTGCACATTGACAATGAAAGCAATTTTTTTTTTGTTAATTTGTGTGTTGACTCCAATTTGAATTCTCAGTTCAGTTCTAGTGTCATGTAATATGATTCTATAATGTATCTGATGAATGCCTTAGAATGAATAATTGAAAGTTTCTATATTTTACCCTAGTTTTTTAATTGCTGTCCCCTACTGTCCCAGAACATGCCCTGCCGTCTCCTGCCATCCCCGTCCTGGAAACTCCATGGAACATAGGAAAAAACTGACTTTAAGATACAATGTTTATCATCAAAACCTTTTGGAGAACAAGTTTGAAGATTTTAATGACCTTCAAAATACTATTGTATCAAGCATGGAAAGATGGGACACTTTGTATTCCAAAAAATAATTCCTTGTAAATTTCTGTCAGAAAAACATCTCTCTGTGTTGCATCTGACTGACTTCCATATCACAGACCTTTCCAAAATGATGCTTGATTGCAATGATTGAATGCATGTTCTTATTGAAAAAAGCAATTTTATATCACTACAAAAAAAATAGTAAATAAATGTGAACCTGTTTACATTGTGTTTTTAATGCTTTTGTACAGATGAAAGAAATGACAGTAGCAATGGTTGGAGATGGCATAAATGACTCTCCAGCTTTGGTGGCAGCAAATGTGGGCATGGCCATAGGCGCAGGAACAGATGTTGCAATCGAAGCTGCAGACATTGTTCTGATGAAAAGCAACCTGGAAGATGTGATCACTGCAATAGATTTAGCAAAGAAAACAATCTCCCGCATCTATCTCAACTATGTCTGGGCTTTAGGGTACAATCTTATGGGAATTCCTATTGCTGCAGGTGTGCTATTTCCTTTCACCGGCATCCGTCTTCCTCCCTGGCTTGCAGGTGCATGCATGGCTGCATCTTCAGTCAGTGTTGTATGCTCTTCACTTCTTCTTCAATCCTACAAAAAGCCCAAGGAGATCAGATCTTTGCAAAAAGAAATAACACCCCATAATTACTATTCAACTTGAAAATTTCATACAAAATGGATGGACAGGAATCCTTGAAAACTTCAAAACCTAGAATGATTATGTAGGTTTGGACATCATCCTCCTGTAGTCTGATGCATTCTATGGTCATGCCTATCACCAATCTTTAAAAGACCGAGCAGAATTTAAATCAGCAGCACAGTAGCTGTTTGAATAGTTTTAAATGCAAAGAAAAACCATTGCAACATCATGTTGAATGTTACTCCAATAATAGCACTATTGTAAATTCTCGGATTTCTATGGAACTGATACAGTTAGTAGTGAAAAATCTGGGGGCCAGTAGAACATTTTTATGAATATCAATTTTCTGTACACCTATAATCATATCGCCAGTCAAAATGTGGACAGGGATCTCATTATTTTTTAATGTAATAGGTGGTATATCAAATATAGTATGACATATAATAAAATCATTCACTGCTTTTGAGTGGTAGTTGTTTCATAGGAATGACCGTAGTTGTTTAAGGATTTCTGTTTCTTCCGTTGCAATGATAGTAGTGATTGGATTTGTCTAATGTCATCAGGTAAATGAGAGTAAATAAATATATATTCTCTAGATGGTCACCTCTATTCTCCATGGTAGAAAATCTAATAATTTTGAAAAGTTTACCCGAAGTACTGCTTCGTTAGCTTCATTTACTTGTATTTCAAGCAACTTGTATTAGCCAGATTATTTCCAACCTTCTTTAGGTAAGTTTGTATTAATTCATGCTGATCAACACACTTTGAAAGTTTGGAATAAAATTATTCATATTTATAGTTTGGGTGCGAGGAAAACAGTTTTGAATGTGAACCACTCCCGACTTCTTTGGAGCTGCAACCACAATAGACTTCTATATATTTAACAGGATAAACATCAAGCTAGGTGGGGTAGCAAGCTAAGTGGGCTTGATCTTGGGGGAAACTCCATGGTTAAGCGCGCTTGAGTCGGAGTAGTGCTGGGATGGGTGACCTCCCGGGAAGTCCCGATGCTTCACCCCTGTGAGCATCACCTAGATGCAATGAGTGCTAAGTGGACCATTTATTAACATGAGAGATGGGTTCATGTGAACCACTACTCATGAAATATGGGTCATGTGTTTGACTCAAAAACTCTCTAGTTAAACCCTGAAATAAAATATCATAATTTGACACGCTGCAAAAAATACCTCCTACTTATCAATTAAAAGTAATTCAGGAAAAATATTTTTGTTTCGAAAAAAAACATGGAAGAATAATGTTCATTCTTCTACTCATTCTCATCTCTTATTGAAATTTTCATCCCCTTTCTAGCAATATCACTTTAGTTTTTGCTTTTAGTCATAGTTACCATGATTGAAAATTCAGTTCGGTTTAGGAGGCAAAAAAAATTCAAAAATCCAGAATTTAAAAAAAAGATCAGTGAAATTTCTACAGGAGATGAAAATCTGGACCAAATCAGACAAATCTGGTCAGTCAAAAAAATTCAGATCTGGCCGGATTTGGATGAATCTGGTAACTATGCTCAGTGAGCTAGGTTCTAATGCCTGATTCATAGTTTGTTTCTTAGCCATTGGAAGCCAATCTTTTACCATATATCTCTGCAAGGAGTAAGCACTAGAATTCCCATCACATGCAGAACTTCATATTGACTGGATGAGAACATCCACAAACACCCAATGTACCATCGAAACGTGAGGAAGCTCTACCAATAAAGGATTTCTGAATAAGATGCTTTGATATTAATGTAATCATTTCAAGAGTGGATAATGAGAATATTGGGCCCACAAGATCAAGATTTATCTGAAAAGTAAATTATTGATCAATTTAGTTGATGCTATATAAGAGAGCCCAGCACATGGAAGGGTTTCTCATCAGAAAAATCTCCAGTTCTTGAGCCCAACTCATCCACTATGTAGAATAGAGAATTCTCCCTAGCAAGGTATCTGATACAATCTCCAACAAGTGAGTTCCAGGTTATCTGTAAGCCCAAGATAAGGCGAGGGGGGTCACTGGGCAGAGTCGCGGGGACACCTCTGAGTTAAAAAATAAAAATAAAAAATGAGGATCCCTCAACAAGGTATCCGGTAGACAATCTATTATCTGAGTGCCAGATTATCCTCAGTAGAGATTCTGAGGATCAACTTTAGTAGATTCTTAATGAAGTTATACAGTCCTTCAAAGTCCTAGATACAAGATAGTAGTGGAAGTGGAAGAATTGGAAAGGAGAAACTATTACAGGAACAACTCCTAATCCAATTGAGTAGGAATAATTACCATATGACAAAATGGAAAGGAAGCTTATCCAATGTCTGATGTTTAGCACAAGCTTTTTGCTTTCTTCCATTCTATGAATGATTTCACAATATACTAAAGCAATCATTGAGTGCCACAACTTATTATGGTAACTAGATGGCATATTTTGAAGGGGAATGACACCTGACTGCATGTAGAATCAATTCCTGACTGTTGGCACTTTATTTGAAATTTGAAATGGTTTTCTAAGGGACAAAATGATGAAGGCTTCTGTCAAACAAGAATGAATGCATTCCGAACCCTTATTGTGTCCAGGTTTATAAACAAACAACATTCAGAAGAGGCTGTTTGCAAAGACAAGAATCTGACATCCTTATACTCTACACAGATGATGTATTGCTGCCTACTCAAAGTACAGATGACATGAGCTACTAATTCAGCAATGTGAACCCAGAAACTTACAGTTGAAAATTAGGAATTCCATGTGACTGGAAAGAACAAAATGTCATGATCATGAAATAATCAGGTTATTACTCATTGCAATTTAGAACAATTGAGGAGGTAAGCTCTTCTGTGAATCTCCAGATTGATTCCATTGAAATTGGACCTGGAACCAATGTATAGAAAAAATAATAAACGGAGGCTTAAAAGCATATTTTGGATAAAAGTGCAGCACTACAGAAAAAGCCATTTGACATCCTGGTTGACAATTAATAATGTAAAGATGCAAAATGGATAGGTATTGCTTTCACAAGATTATATTGGAAATTTAAATAAGGCTAATTTGCAAGTTAATTTGCTGTCAATGTTGTCCTTTTTTCCCATTCTTATGAATTATAAGAGCACTCCAATGCAATTGCCATTGTGATTCTAATATGTTAAAAACGTTTGGTCAGGATATGGCATGGTTAACTTCATAGGGTATCTATGGCCACTTATGAAATTCTTTTGAGAGTGTAGAATTATGTGAGACAATCTTTTGCTGATGAAGTCAGTCTAAATGAAGCTTTAATCTGGGAAGCTGCTTCTAGTTTAGTCCATGTATACACATCTCTGAATGGTTTCTGTTGTGCTTTGGGGGACACCTTACCATGTAGCTGTTACCATTGTGACATTCTCACTTGCATTTTGTTGATATACAAGTGGCTTATCCCTTCTGTAGAATTTCTTTCCACCTTGGTACACCCCCTATCTCTCTTCAGCTTGATTCACCCCCAGATTGTGTTACTATTTATAATCGAAAGCAACAGCATATTTGGGCCAGTAGATGTGACTAGATGACAATTAAAGTCTGACAGCACATTCAATATCTTATATAGTAGTGCTCTCCATACCTACACTAATGAATGGCATCAAACACAATATAAATTGTAAGTTGATCAAGGAGCAAGCATTTTCATTTTGCTTTGACTTGGACACTGCTCAAATTTGGGTGTTCAAACATTTCAGGAAAAAAGGCATGATAAAATAGTATTATTCCTTAATACTCTGTAGAGAAACTGATATAATACATGATCTCTAAAACAATGCCCAAGAGCTTCATCTATAACATTACAGGCCTAATATAAATCCCTTAACAAGATTTTGAGGCCCCATGCTACTTAATTATTATAATCTGTTGACACAAGAAACTCTTAAATTTGATAGCAGCTATGTTATCATGTCCTTGTGTTTTGGGTCCCATAGCACAACAAAATGGGCTCGGGAGAGGGAGCAGGCACCAATTCTAGGACAAGACAGATAGGGCATGGCCTTGATGCCCCAGGTACCTTGTGGGTATGTCTCTGCTGTGCCCTAGCTGTCCTGTGACGTGCCCGACCATTGGCCAAAGGAACCCACAGGCGTAGATGCAGTTTGGACACGAAAAAACAGTTTTAAAATATTAAAAAATAAATTTTAATAACATTAAAAACCCTAAAACGTTAATGACAACCCTAAAGGTGACCATTCATTAGTTTCTTTCGTTCATTTTACAATCACAAAACATAAAACAACCAATATCACTCCAAATTGCCACTTCTGTATTTGTGAAGCTTGTTGGTTATGTATTGCGAAGGAGCCAAAGACGTTTGTTAAGTTCTATGGGAGGGAACACAAAATATATTTATTGATTAAAGGTAGTTACGTTGTGAGATTTTTTCAAGTTTTTGAGATTCCTTTTCAAAATTTTTTCCAAAAAAATACAAGTTTTTTGTAGATTAAAAAAAACATTTTGAATGTTTTGAATGTTTTTTTTAAATTGCTTTTTGTTTTTATTACATTTATGTCTATTCTAGGGTTGTATTTTTTTGTTTGTTTTATTTAATATCTTTTTAAGTTCTTGTACTCTAGGGTTACATTTTCAAGTTTTAAAAATTTCTTATAACAATCTATTTAGAATGGTTGCTAGTTTAAATTTAGTGGCCCTAGAGGTAGTTAGTTCAAATATGATCAAGTATCACCTCTATGAAAATATGTTATGATGATTGAATAACTTCTAGGAGGTGGGGCTTTTCTTTAGTATTGTTTACTACGTGGTTGAGTATAAGAGCTCATATAGTCAAGTGAAAGCTCACTTGTGTATTATGACCAGAGATAAAATTAAGTTTGTCATGGGCCAAACGAGAAGGGGTTGTCAAAGGAACAAAAAATGTCATATCTTAGAGAACAAGAAGAAGTTGATATCATAAGTCAGAGCAAAATTAAAAACTCGTCCTTTAGCAAATAAAAGATTAGGGAAGCCACCTACAAGGGCTCTAGTAGTGGCTGCCCCACGTCCTGTCTTGGAGACACCATCTATTCAAGAAGATCCCTCTCTTTCTACAAAAGAAGCCCAATTGGAGAAAGCATTTCAAAATGAGGCGAGAGACAATGATTATAAGAACACCCCAATGCAGTTGCCATTGTGATTCTAATATGTTAAAAACTTTTGGTCATGATATGGCATGGTTAACTTCATAGGGTATTTATGGCCACTTATGAAATTCTTTTGAGTGTAGAATTTTGTGAGATAATCTTTTGTTGATGAAGACATTGTCTTAAATGAACCTTTAATCTAGGAAGTTACTTCTAGTTTAGTCCATGAATACACATCTTTGAATGGTTTTTGTTGTGCTTGGGGGGACAACTTACCTTGTAGTTTTTACCATTGTGATATTTTCTCACTTGCATTTTGTTGATATACAAGTGGCCTATCCCTTTTATGGAATTTCTTTCCACCTTGGTATGCCCTCTTTCTCTCTTCAACTTGATTCACCCACATATTGCATTATTATTTATGATCAAAAGCAATAACACATTTAGACCAGTAGATGTGACTAGATGACAATTAAAGTCTAACAACACATTCAATATCTTATATAGTAGTGCTCTCCATACCTACAATAATGAATGGCATAAAAACAATATAAATTGTATGTTGATCAAGGTGCAAGCGTTTTCATCTTTCTTTGAGTTGGACATTGCTCAAATTTGGATGTACAAGCATTTTAGGGAAAAAAGGCAACATGACAAAATAGTATTATTCCTTAATACTTTGTAGAGAAACTGATATAATACATGATATGGCAAACAATGCCCAAGAGCTTATAAACCTAATATAAATCCCTTAATAAAAATTTAGGGCATCATGTTGCTTAATTATAATAATTTGCTGACACAAGAAACTCTTAAATTTGAGAGTAGCTATGTTATCGAGTCCTTGTGTTCTGGGTCTCATTGCATAACTGAATGGGTTTGAGAGTGGGAGCAGGCACTGGTTCTAGGAGGGGATAGGTAGGGCATGAGCTTGCCACCTTAGGTACCCTATGGGTATGTCTATGTCGCACCCCGGCAATCCCTTGATGTGCCTGACCACACCCAATGGAACCTACAAGTGCAAACAAAGTTTGGACATGAAAAAACACTTTTAAATACTAAAAAATTCATTTTAATAACATTAAAAACCCTAAAATGTTAATGACAACCCTAAAGTGACCATTCATTAGTTTTTGTTCTTTCATTTTACAATCACAAAGCATAAAAACAACTAATATCACTCCAAATTGCCATTTTTGTATTTGTGAAGCTTGGTTTTCTTGAAAGCTGAATGATTGCAAAGGAGCCAAAGACGTTGCTAAGTGCTACGAGAGGGAGCACAAAGGAGATTTATCAATCAAAGGTAGATATTTTGTAAGATTTTTTCAAGTTTTTGAAGATTTTTTTTCAATTTTTTATTCCAAAAAATACAAAGTTTTTTATAGATTTAAAAAACAATATTTTGAATGTTTTTTTAAAGTCGCCTTTTGTTTTTATTACATTTATATGTATTCTAGGGCTGTATTTTTGTTTTTGTTTTATTTAATGTTTTTCTAAGTTCTTGCACTCTATGGTTACATTTTCAATTTTTTAAATTTTTCTTATAACAATCTATTTAGAATGACTACTAGTTCAAGTTTAGTGGTCCTAGAGGCAGTTAGATAGTTCAAATATGATCAAGCATAACCTTTATGGAAGTATGTTATGATGATTGAGCAACTTTCAGGAGGTGGGGATTTTCTTTAGCATTATAGTCACTGCGGGGTTGAATATAAGGGCACATATAGTTGTGTGAAAGCTCACCTATGTGCTATGACCAGCCATGGAATTAAAGTTTGTCAAGGGCCAAACAAAAAGAGGTTGCCAAAACGAAACAAATTATGACATATTAGAGAACAAGAAGTTGACACTATAAGTGAGAAAAATTAAAATCTCATCCTTTAGCAAAGAAAGGACTAGGGAAGCCACCTATAGGGGCTTCAATCGTGGTCGCCCCACATCTTTTCTTAGAGACATTGTTTATTCAAGAAGATCCCTCTCTTTCTTTCTACAAAAGAGGCCCATTGGAGAAGGGATTTCAAAATGAAGCAAGGGACAATGATCATAAGAACACTCCAATGCAATTGTCATTGTGATTCTAATAGGTTAAAAACATTTGGTCATGATATGACATGGTTAACTTTATAGGGTATATATGGCCACTTATGAAATTCTTTCGAGAGTGTAGAATTTTGTGAAACAATCTTTTGTTGATGAAGACATTGTCTTAAATGAAGCTTTAATTTGGGAAGCTGCTTCTAGTTTAGTCCATGAGTACACATCTATAAAAGGGTTTTGTTGTGCTTTGGGGGACACCTTACCTTGTAGTTGTTATCATTGTGATATTTTCTCACTTGCATTTTGTTGATATACAAGTGGCCTATCCCGTTTGTGGAATTTCGTTCCACCTTGGTATGCCCTCTTTCTCTCTTCAACTTGATTCACCCACAGATTGTGTTACTATTTATGATTGAAAGCAACAACATATTTGGACTAGTAGATGTGACTAGATGACAATTAGAGTCTAACAACACATTCAATATCTTATAGAGGAGTGATCTCCATACTTACACTAATGAATGACATACAAACTATAGAGTTAAAACTCTACATTTTGTTGCATCAATTCATAGTGGCAAAATACCTATATGTTATCGGCCTGGTAATCTGTTTTATATTGCAAGTCATAGCCCGCGCAAGATCACCAAGTGTCACATGACGGGATTTCGAAGAAATGAAGGTTTGTGAAAGCTGCGCGAATGCGCCACGTGGCGTGGTAATCGAAAGAAGCTAGCACAGTGTCTAGTTGCAGCTAAAAGCGCCAAATGTCTTCTTCCGAGTTTGCAGGCTTTGAGAATCACAGAGCATGCCACGTGTTTGTGTCGCGTTCTTTTCCCTTTTTGGTTTCATACAGTTTCTAAGCTATGCGTGTAGGAATACACACAACACTGAGAGGGGGGGTGAATCAGTGTTAACAATTTTAACACTTTTTACACCTTTTGATAAACTTAACTTCACAATTATAGAATTCTTCAGATAGATAAAAAGATTATGCAGAGTATCAACACAAAATTTGACACAAGAAATTTCCCGAGTGGAAAACCCTCCTGGGGTATAAAAACCACTCAACTGCCTCACTGGCTTAACAAAAATTTCAGATTTACAACTGTCTCACTGACATTACAATTTTGCCTCACTGGCATATTGTACTTCTCTGCATGTCTCACTGACATTACAACATCAAAAATTTATTGAAAAGAACAACTCAGGGGGTTTCCCTGTTTCAATAAGAATAATACCTTATTTCTCCCTTTAAAAAAAAAATAAAACTTATATATATTTTCTCTGCAACACAATTCCCAAAATCAGTTCACAACATTATAAACTTTCTCACTGCAAATTTGAAGAAATTAACCTTCTCTGAAAAATTGTTATCTTTCAACACTTCCACCTTCTCTGAGAAAATATTGATCCTGATTGAAAACTTCATTCATTTAATGCATCATCACACTTCTAAAATTGAACATATCTCCCTGTCCAAGAAAAATGTCTCTTCATGCCTCAAACATACCTGCAATACAAAAATACATTTCTCTGCAAGCTAATGTATTGAATTGACATCATCAATTATTCATCATCTTCAAATCACTTAATTAATCTGGTCTTCAAACACTTTTCATACCTCTGCAACACACCAAAAACTTCATTTCAATTTTATCAATAAATAAACCTTCTTCACAATTTTAACATCCTGTATCTCTGCAACAAAACTGATGTGCCATCTTTTCTGCAAAACAAAACTAACATAAACCTCTTCACAAAATTCCTCTAGTCCATTTCACAGCTGATTGATCTCTCCTCTGTCAAAAACTCTTCCACATTTTTCATGATCAACAACTTTTTAAGAAACCAAAATCACACCATTTTATTATCACACTTCAAAAGGAAAAATCAAAGTTTTCATCTTGAATACAATCATGTCGATTCACATTCCAAATCTGACAAAAACAACTTAATAAACTTTCTAACTTCAAACCTCCAAACTTCACATCTTTTGGACTTCGCTGTCACACACAAAAATAGAAACAAACTTGATTTTCTTGCTTTTTGTGAACACAGAACCCGTCAAATTTAAGATATGCCAACTGGAGCTCCGTTTAAAACTCGACCATCCGATGAAGAGACCTCGCCATCTGTCTTTCAAATGTTGGACATCGATGAGCATTTCCCGCTGGATTAGAACCTCCGCTACCTGGTGACCGGATACCCTAGGCGATGGGACTGGTAAAAACAACAGAGTCTCAACCCTTAAGTCATTACTTAAGTCCCGACAACCTCCTCGACCGGTCAACATGAGATTATAATAAAAGTGCCTTGACAGTTTTAAAAAAGAATTTATGATAATGACTTAGGTTTTTTTAAGGGCTTTGACATACATATGGAGCTTTAAAACATACTACATATGACCTGATTTAACAATAGAACATCATACTAATTAACTATATTTTGGCAGGATATACATTAGACACAACTTGTGAATATGACAGACCAATTTGTGGAAGGCAACAAATGATTATGACCAATGAACTTAAAAGACAAAACTTGAAAAACAAATGTCACACCTTGAAACAAATAAGTCAAGTATACCATTTGAGACTAAGCAATTGTGCACTGAGATGACCAAGACTAGGCAACTGTGATTCACTGAGATGATCAAGACTAGGCAATTTTGATTCACTGAGATGACCAAGACTAATAAACTGTGATTCACTGTAATCCATTGAAACCTTCACTGAAACTTCACTGAAATGATTAACCCACTGTAACTTCACAAAACTGTTTCACTGATAAATCTGAGAGATCATAACCAAGATCATCAACATTTTGACATCAATGAAAAGACAACCATAATCAAAACAGAAGTACTACAATGCGGAGTGGGCCACGTGTTGCAACGACGAGAAGAGGAAAACTTTTGATAAAGTAGCTTGGATGCGAGCGGGATATGTCGCGTGTCTTTGTTGCAAATGAAGCGGAGCTTGCCGCGTGTCACTTTTTTTGCGGTATATTAAAGTATCGAAGTAAAATATGGTGGGCCCAAGATATTAAGGGTTGTTTTGCTAGAGTAGCGGAAAGTGCCAAGTGTTGCGATGGTGAGCGTTTGAAGGAAAGAAACAAAGCAACTTAGAAGAAGCGCCAGCCTGCCATGTGTCCCAGTTTTGAAGCTAGTGGGTGCTGCCACGTGTCTTGAGCATCAGTTAAAGTAAAGAGAAGCCGAAGGTGCCAAGTGTCAATATGGCGTGCATTTAAAGAAATATGAGAGAGGCCGACTCGATGAGCGCAAATGCGCCACGTAGCAACTTTTGAGCCGTTTGGAAGCCCGCGGAAGAGGCCGTTTGTCCCAATGGTATTGGTAGTTACAGAGCCGTATGTTCAACGCCAGTCAACCAATCGGAAGGTGAGGACGATGCAAAAGTGGATTCAGAAAGATTTCTGGCGCGTGATCAGTTCCAGTTCAATTTTGTAGGCAGTTGAGAAGCTTAACGACCATCAGTATCTCAAGCCCCATCTTTCTGGTATAAATAGGGGAATTTTGTAACTGATATATATGTGTAGAGATACCGAAATAGAAGAATATACATGAGAAGAGATTTGTGGTGTGACTGGAAGATATCATTTTGCCTCTACAGTTGTTTCAAAAGAAAAGCATCGTAGATCTGTGCATGTTCTGTGCCTTATGTATTCTCTGAATCTGTTAATGAAAAACCTCTGTTCTGTGCTATTTGGTGATATTTTTCTGTCTTTATTGCAAGTTCTCTGAGTTTAGCCTCTGAGTTTAAATCTGTTCATAACCTGTTTATATTAACCATCCTTATTGCTCTTTAATATAGTAGAAATCATAAAGATTTAGTCAATGTGTTGATTGTTGAATCAAATATAAGTCTGGCATATCACCTTAGAAGTTATTTCATATTGTATATGTAATTTTGTTTCTCTTCCCCTTTTCCCAAAACCCCATTGGAAAAAGAAGAGCCAGCTTCTATAAAATCTAGAGGTTGTTCTGAGAGTCATCCCACATTCTCAGAATCTTCCATGTTGGTGCTGGAACTCGTGCAATTTTATACATCAATAGTTTTTGGCACGCCCGGTGGGACCTTTCTAGATTCTTGATCAGAATCGTATGAGCCAGAGATTAGGAAGGAGCCAAAGCTGTGGACCAACCACCAGAGCCCAATCAGTTGCTAATCCAGGAATTTTGTTGCCACCTTTATCAGCCACTCCAAGAAGAAGGGTAAATCAATCATCCAGAGTACCAGGAATAGCTATGGCAACATCTGCTCCTCCTAATCTACCACAGAACTTTGCAAATTGGAACAACAATAGCCCCCTTGTTCTCCCAACGCTGTCGTATACTTGGGATCCAATTCCTGCCAACGCTTTGAAAGCATTACCCAAGTTTACAGGAGAAGAGTCCAAGACTCCAGGAGAACACCTCCAAGATGTGTCAGATGTTTGTGTTGTGCATGTCATCATAGAACAAAACGTTGCTATCAGATTGTTGGTAGCTTCTTTCAAGGGGAAATCTTTGGATTGGTACATGTCCTTGGCCTCAAATTCAATATCTACTTGGGATCAGCTCGAAGATGCTTTCTTTGCAAGATTCAGTGAGAAGGGTGATAGATCATCTCTGTTACAACAACTGATCACCATAAAGAGAGCACCCCAAGAAGCCACAACGGATTTCAACACTAGGTTTCAAAAGACTTGAGATAGAATCCCTGCCATAGCTAGGCCATCAGTAGGTATGACAATTGTATTTTATCTTAAGGCTTTTAATTCTGATATCTCGGTGATGATTCATTCCTTAGGAGGACAGACCCTGCCAGCGACATATGAATTAGCTTTAAGAGTTGAAAATAGCCTAATAGACACTAGGAAATTGCCTCCAAGGCCTCCCATGCCTATGTTCCCAGAGATTTCTATTCCGCTTCCACAAGAAGCTCCTAATTCTCCATCAGTCCTTGTGTCTATGTACACTTCTCCAACACCTCAATAACCCACTACATCAACACCTTCTGCTCCTCCATCTGAAATGGATGATGTCAAGAATATTCTTAGAACCTTTTCAAATGAAATTATTAATCTCAAGAGACAACAAACTGCTTATTCAAAACCTCCTTACTAGGGATTCCAAGGTAATAGGCCTCCATACCAGCCAAACCAATACCAAGGGGCACAGAGACTAAACAATCCTCAACCTTCAAACTAGCTAGTTCCAGTACCCACACCATTACAAGCTATCCTAGCTAATCTAGGCAAAGAAATGGTCCCTGGACAAAATAACATAGCTAAAGAGTCCAATGCTTGGTGTTTCCCTTGGAACAATGCACATATGCCTAGAGATTGTCCTAGAGGCAACTTACAACAGAGGGTAGCAAAGCAAAGAATAATGGAGGGTCAAACTGTTGCATCTCTTGCTCCTCTGTATTAGTCGCCTGGTGTTCAGAACGCAGTAATGGTGGCCCAAATGCAAGGAATGTCCATTGAACAAGAAGAAGAAATTGCCCCAGAGCATGCCCTGTTTTCATGGATTGAAGAAGAAGATTCAGTGTTTGTAAATGAGGCATCTATCTCCAAGAAGCCCTTGGTATAGTCTGACTATTTCACTAGATCAAAGAGAAGAATGGTTGAACAACCTGAAGCCATCAATAATGAAGTCGCTAGAGTTCCTTCATTCCAATCTCAATATACCCCCACTTCAAGACAAGAGGTACCTATGGCAGCTCAAAATCAAGGAGTCTCCAACCAGGTGGTGGAAAGAGCAAGATATCCCTACTATCCTAAGACAGACATTGGGACCTATAAACGTGGTAGAATAGTTGAAGAAAACCCTTGCAAATGTGTTGATATGGGATATGTTGGCTATTCCTAAACAAAAGTCTCTTTTACAAGAAGCATTGCAGTCTTAGACGGATCCCAAAGTTGTTAACCCAAAAGGAGGCATAGAAAAGGGAAGGGCTCAAAACAAAGATGCTCCACCTCAGTAGACATCCACTTTGGTAAATGCCACGCCAGAGGTAAGTAAGTCTAAGCCAAACCCATTTTAGTTAACCCTAATAGTGGGCAAGAAACTGTTACATAACTCCATGATAGACTCGGGGGCTAGTACCATAGTCATGCCTAAACAAGTAGCTGATGCTTTAAAAATAGAGTACCAACCACTAGCTAAAGGAGTTATGCAGTTAGATGGGAAGCCTGTCCAAACCATAGGAATCATCAAACAACTCCCATTACAGCTGTATACTTGTCCAAATATAACTGTCTTACAAGATGTTGTGATCATTGACATTCCCCCTGTCTTTGGACTATGCCTATCTAGAGATTTCATTGCTAAAATAGGAGGGTATATGTCACTAGATTGGTCACACTTGATCTTGAGAACTAAATATGGAACAAAGATGAAGGTGTTGTCAGAACCCTTATCTAAAGAACATATCACTGAGGAATCATCACCAAGATTTGAAGCGTCTCATGCTATGATGAATAGAGAGGACAAAGCTTTTATTGAAGATATAGGGGAATGGACTGAATATGATCAAAATGAAGAAGAGAACAATCAGCTGATGTCTATGATGCGGAGTGACCCTTATGGCAACTATGATTCTACTATTTTAGGAACTTATGTAATCTTTCAGGAAGATCAAGAAATACCAAACATAATGAGTCAAGAAATAGTTGAAAAGGAAGATTCAAATAAAGACTCTGAGATCTGGACCTTAAACTTCGATGGAGCTAGGAGCAAGAATGGTGCAGGAGCAGGTATCTGTCTCACCTCTCCAAAGGAAGAAAAAATTATCAGGGCCATACGCTTCCAGTTTGCTTGTAAAAATAATGATGCTAAATATGAGTCTTTGGTAGATGGTCTTATGTTAGCCAAGAAGAAAGAATCTAAGAGTCAGAGGCGATTCAGAGCTAGTTGTAAGACAAATAAGAGAGAAGGTTGTGGCAAAAAATGTGAGAATGAGGTCATATCACCACAGAATTTAGGACCTGATTGATGGCTTTGATGCTTTTAATATAGAAGTTGTACCTAGAGCTCAGAATACTGAAGCAGACAGGATGGCACAAATTGACTCTCAGTTTGACCCAACAAGTGATCTACTTATCAATAATGAGGCAGTGAAGGTCATTATCAGACCAACAATCCCTGACAATGTTCAAAACTGGCAAGTTTTCGACAACGACCTTCAAGTACTTTTGTTATTACAACAGTTTGGAGAATTTGCTGACCAGTTGTAGCCTAAGATTGAGGAAGCATATGGCGACCAAATCATTTAATTGAAATCTAATAAGCTTCCGAGGGGGTTAATAATGTTAGAAAACCTATTTGACCTAGATGATGCAAGCATATATAAGAGAAAGTTCACGACATGTAAAGAAGATTATTCTAAAATTCAGGTCAGCGAAGGAAGGAAGTTGAAAGCAGGTAATGCCACCACTTAGGAGGAAAAGAATAGGTTAATCTCTTTATGCAACCAATATGATAGGGTGATTTCATGGACCTAAGATGATCTCCACGGTTATAATGGGGACATTATCCAACATACTATAGAGCTTACTGAAGGATCAAAGCTTGTCCGCCATAAACAAAGACTAGTAAATCCTAGAATTGAACCTTTAATGGTGGATGAGTTACAAAAGCTTCGAGTCTAAGATTATTTTCCCGATCAAGCATTCAACCTAGGTATCTAATTTAGTGGCAGTAAGAAAGAAAAATGGAGATATTAGGCTCTGTGTGGACTTCAGAGACTTAAATAAAGCTTCATTAAAAGATCATTATCCTCTGCCATCCATGTAGCAGATCTTACAAACAGTAGCCGGATCAGAAAGATTTTCTCTGCTTGATGGTTTTTCAGGATATAATCAAATTTGGCTGGCAGATGAAGACCAGCACAAAATAGCGTTCACAACCAAATGGGGAACCTTTGCATATGCCAAGATGCCCTTTCGTCTCTCAACTGCTGGTGCCACTTTTTAGCGTGCTATGGATATAGCGTTTAAGGGGCTCATAAATAAGATCATTCTAATTTATTTGGATGATCTCACTATATTTACAAAAAATGCCAAAGATCACTTTGAGCATTTAGAGGCTATCTTTTAGAGGTGTCAAGAGTTTGGGATTTCTTTAAATCCTAAGAAATGCATTTTTGGTGTACCTCAAGGGAAACTTTTAGGGCATATTGTTTCAAAAGATGGAATCTCTATTGACCCAGAGAGAGTCAAGGCCATACTGGACTTATCCTTACCAGTCAATTAAAAGGTAGTTTAGTCTTTCTTGGGGAAGATTAATTTTGTCAGTAGATTCATATATGATTTTGCAGGGCTAGTCAGGCCTATTAATTTGATGTTGAAGAAGGACTTAGCCTTTAAGTGGACAACTGAAGGGAGGCAGTCTTTTGAAGAAATTAAGAAGGCTATCTCCATTGCCACAGTATTGCGAAATCCTGATTTCTCTAGACACTTCATAATGTATGTGTATGGAGGTGAGCACAATATTGTAGCTGTCCTAACTCAAAAACATGAAAAAGAAGAAGGAGAATATCCAGTTGCATTCTTCTCTAGGACATTAAGAGAGTACGAATCCAAGTACAATTTTTTTGAAAAGCAAGCTTATGCCATAGTTAAAGCACTTAAGAAATTCATACACTTGGTAACAGGAAACAAAATCTTGATATTAGTAGCCCATTTGAGTGTTAGAGAATACATTATGGAGGGAGAGATTACAGAAAAAAGAGCTAACTGGATAACCAAGATCTTTGAATATGATGTAGAAGTAAGGCCTACCAAATTGGTTAGAGGAAGAGGACTCTGCCAATATATTGTTCAAGACACAGAAGCATCAATGTCGAAAGAAATAGAGGATGAAACTGTGTTAAAACTCCAAGAGCCCGACCAAGACTCTTGGGTTAATGATAGGATACAGTTCATGAGGATTGGTATATTCCCTAGTATGCTCTCCCTTGATAAAAGAAGGTACTATAGACAACAGGGAAGTTATTTTGTGTTGATTGATCACATTCTGTTTAAAAGAAATTTTGATGGGATCCTACTAAGGTGTGTTGAAAAGGATGAAGCTCAAAAGATACTACATGGATTCCATCATGGAGCCTCATGAGGACACTTCTCAGCAAAAACTACTACCATCAAGATTACACAGGCTGGTTACTACTGGCCCACATTGTTTGTAGATTGTCATCAAATGGTTAAGTGTAAGGCTTGTCAATTCTATGTTGGAAAGAGAAGGAATGCAACTTTACCTCTGAGTCACATAATTGTAGATGAACCTTTTGCATAGTGGGGTTTAGATTTCATAGGAATGATCAATCAGTCTCAAGTATGGGGTACAAATGGATACTCACTGGAACTGATTATTTTACAAGATGGAGCGAGGCAGTCCCACTTAAAGAAGCCACTGAGAAGGTAATTCTAGATTTTTTGGAAGGAATAACTACAAGATTTGGCCCACCCCACACTATTATATCTGATAATGCTAAGGCATTTTTGGGTACCAAACTGTCAGAGTATGCTTTAAAAAATGATATATATTTGAAGACTTCATAAAACTATTATCCGCAAGGCAATGGTTTGGCAGAATCTACAAATAAGAATTTGATTAGACTCATCAAAAGAATAGGAGCCAATCATCAGAAAGATTGGTATAAGCATCTCAATTCGTAACTATGGGTAGATAGGACTATGCTGAAGCAAGTGACTAAGATGTTTCCTTATGAACTGGTTTATGGCAAGAATGCAGTTATGCCGCTGAATATAGAAATCCCTGCCTTACAATTGATTAAACAATTGGAGATAGAAGAAAATGGCCCAATGCATGTGAGGCTTGCTGAACTACTAGAGGTACAAGGGAAAAGAGAGTTGGCACATGAATCCTTGATGAATCGTCAGCATGCCGTAAAGAGCTGGTTTGATCGAAAGACTTCCGAACCAAATTTTGAAGTCGGGTCTTTGGTTTTGAAATGGGATGAAAGAGCTTCTAAGCTAGGGCGACACAACAAGTTTGATTCACTATGGACTGGCCCTTTTAAGATTCGCGCCTGCAAGCAACAAAATGCATTTGAGTTGGAAAATATGGAAGGAGAACCTGAAGAGATTCTCGTCAATGGGATCTTCTTGAAACACTTCACATAAATTCAATTTCCGCCCCTGTATCATAGTTAATTAGGTTTCTTTTAAGTTTTGTTCCTTTCCTGTTTTGCTTTTCCCGCTTTCTTTTGAATAAGTGTTCCAAGAACACGTGTTCACAGTGCATTGGCCTCTATATCGGCAATTGCACACTCCTCAAAGTTGTTAGGCAGTACTCGTACTTCAAGGAAGATAACCAATCATTTCGAAAGATCGCCGCCTTTAATGCTGAGTTGGCGTATACTCTTCTGTAGATTTGGAATGATGCACTAACAGTCACTTTGGCACATCTATTAGTGTCATTAATTATAAATGATGGGTCATTTAATACATTATTAATGCTACTGCCAAGTTAAGTAGTTAAGTATCTCAATAGTTTGCAGTTGCCATTCTTGTTTCTAAATCTCTCGAATTTCATCTGCTTGTGTCAAAGAAGTTTCAACAGCTATTGGAAGTTCTAGCAGTGAATTGAGTCCAATTGCAGTTTCTAGAGCCCTTGAAAAGAGATACAAAAATGGAAGAGGGATAGTCACCACAAGAGGGTTTGTTTGATTTACCAGAGAAGTGGAAGAATAGTAAGTCCTATGCATCTGTGAAGGCGCAGGTGAGGATCAATTACCCAAGGACCGGAGCCTTGGAGAAAGGGAGAAGTGCCGACCCTACATAGATAGATGATTATGCAGACAACATCTTTGACACCTAGATGACCAAAATTTGAAGAATTTGAGAGAAGGGGCACATATAAGATGTCTCCGACGAGCGGAGAAGGGAGAATCTGAAACTTTTGGCATGAGGATTTGGACCTCACAGTTGGCTCAGTTCTTGGTCCCTACCGTTCACCCATATCCCAAATTGGTTCAAATGTGTGCAAATCTTTTTGACCCACAGACCTCGACAATTCAGAATAGAAGTTTCATGCTCCAGATAAACCCTAAGGTAATTTGGGACATGTTGGGCCTATATAATGATCAGAATGCTACTTTCGCCACCATACCCAAGTTGCAAAATATATGGAACGGTGCCAATAATAAACTCAGGTTTCTACATACTGAGATACACCTAGATGACAACAATACCCAATTGCCTGCACTACCCACGACACGAGGCCAGTTCAATGCTGATATGCAGGATGCCCTCTCTATGCTAGCTTTCATTTTCGGTCAGGATGAAGATGCAAATGTGTATGACTGGCAATTGGCAGCCATTTTTAGACTCAAAACAGTAAGCAAGTCTGCCGAGTACAGATTTGACTTCTTAGAACATATCTCCCGGGCCATCAGTGAGCAGCTATCCAATTTCTCTGAGGTGCAAACTTTCAGGTACTCGACCTATCTTTTCCATTTAATTTTGTATGAAAATTATCAGCTCTTCCAGCGGCATATGCATCTAGATATGTATGACCCTGAAGTAAGTAGCAGAAAAACCATTCCAATGTCAGCATGGACTCACGTCCTTTCAGAAACTTCAGACCCTTATGAATTTGCTGAGTGTTTTGTGGCTCCTATTTTTGAACAATTGGAATCTGAAGTTGTGAATAGAATGACAAATAGCTTAAGAGGCTTCTTAGTTAATTCCAAAGTTCCTTGTGACTATTTCTTTGGTGCCCATTTTACAATTATTAGGCTTCATGGTTTTGCTGGTGAGTCCGTTTTGCTCCCAAAAGTTTTAACTCCTAGGGTTGTAGCCTTGGAAGTGGGCCGCCAGCTATCAATTATTGATAATAATTTTGGCAACAAGAAGAGGAAGAAGTTCTATGATATTCCTTGGAGTAAGGAGTTCAAGATAAAGAAAAGGGAAACTAAAAATCTTTTGCTAAGAAAACCGCCAGCCTATGGTTTTGTGATAGTTCAGGATAAATGGAACTATGATCTAGACAATTTCTTGGCGTCCTGGATAGTGAGTAACAAGGTCTCCACTGATTTCATTCATGAGAATCAGCCCTTCTGGGAGCAGAGGAAGTCACCACAACAAGATACTCCAGAGTTCTATGTAGAGGTCAAAGATCTACCTGACGAAGGCCCCAAGCCATGGGAAACTTTCTACACTTGTTAGTAGGAG
This sequence comes from Cunninghamia lanceolata, assembly GCA_027924645.1. NCBI lineage: Eukaryota > Viridiplantae > Streptophyta > Pinopsida > Cupressales > Cupressaceae > Cunninghamia > Cunninghamia lanceolata. The sequence continues at coordinate 182,233 of BSBN01000547.1, forward strand.
TATGATCCTAAGAGGCTCATGACACATGGTGTGAGGTTGACTCTCAAGAATAAGGATTGGAGCAATGAAAAGATAGCGGCCTATTGGAAGTATAGGCAAGAAATTGCTGAGTTCACCCACACTTTCGGGGGAGGTCCAATAGATGAGCAATGGGAGAGGCTATGGGATGATTATCATATGACTCTCGTATCGAGCCTAGACAGAAGCAATCTTCTAGGCCACTCGGAAGAGTTGGAAGAGGTAGAAGAGACAGAGGAAACAAAGAAAGCAACATAATGAGCTCCTAGGGTTCCTTGGCCTCAACCTCTCAGTGTTATCGAGAAGCAAAAAGATGTACAATCACTGTCTCATGAAGACCATATAGATTTGGCATTAGGGGGTCTTGAAGCGGTAATTTCTCAACAAACATTCATGTCAATAGAAGAGGCATCGGAGGAAGAAGACCCTGAAGACAAAATTGGAATGCCCCTGAAAAGAAGACGCAAGCTAGTGTCACACAAGGAAATTGAGAGTGATGTCTTGGTGGCCCCACAATAACAAGTTCTCACAACTACAGCGGCGGTCTAGGTAAGTATTATTGTGTGGTTACACAACATGCCCCATTCTGCCTTAGCAAAATAGGGACCCAACTTTTGCTTCTGCTTGCTTATTTTCTTGCTTTGGGTGGTTTGGTAAAATTTAGTTTGTCACCTTTGCTTATACATGTGCATCATAAGAAGAGGTTAGTTGCCAAAGTTAGTATTTGCTATCACAAACCTCATAGTTGGAAAGGATACAAAATTCTAAGCAGGTTTGCCTTTTGGATCACCCTGATATTGTTTAAGGATAGAAAGTTATATTGAGTCAAAGATCAGTCAACCCTGATGTTTTCCATGGGGTTCATATTTCTGAATATCAGTCATATTTGTTAACATGACCCTAACTTAGAAAAATGACCTGATGTCCACTCGATCCTCGATATACGAACGTCAAACTTAAATAGGGACGAGTATTTGCCCGTCATAAACTTCATGTATTTGCGGGGGGGGGGGGTGGTCATATTTCCTAATATCCGTCATCTTAAAAAAAATCACCCCTTCACGAATATCACCCTACACGAATATGACGATGACATCATTTAGTTCCAACGAATGAAAGAGATTACCCTGTGGATGACGTAATCATTGCACCGGACCCATGGAGGGTCATATTTCTAAGCATCCGTCATATTTCTCAATATGACGATGATGTCATCACAACCCAATAATAAAGAGGACAGGATGGCACGATGATGTCATCATGATCTATACCCGAGGTCACATTTCGTAATATCCATGACCTCAGTAAACATGAGGATGACCTAGTGAGAAGGATATTTGTGATTACCGAAAGACCTGGATATTTTTGAATATCCCTGATCTTTAAATTTATGACTCGATCTTGCTTAGTAGTCAAAGGTTGACCAAATCACCCTTATCTTTAGTAAACGATTATCCCGCGCGAAGGGGGGTCATATTTTCTGTTAGAGGTCATATTTTCAAATATCCTTGTTCTTTGAAAGATCACGCTCTGGCATTAAATGCAAATCAAAAGGTAGATGGAGCCCTGTCGATTTTGAATACAAATGCAACACTTGGTGAGATCTGCAAACTTCATGCAAATGATCAATGGATTTAATCAAAACAACGCATATGCCCTAATTTGTCTCGTTGATCAGTTTAAAAGTAAAATTTAGGGATTATTTACATTTACCCTACGACTAGTGAAATCTACAGAGCTCTGAAAGTCAAACACCTCACAGTCATCTACCTATAGAACGTGACACTCAACGTAACGGAATGGAACAGTCGACGCTGTGTATCTACATTTCCCGTTATCAGTCATATAGCAAAAAGGGGGGAAAGCGAATATCAGGTAAGTAAGTTAAAACCCTCTCCGTTGTCGTTTACTGCAAATCACCATGTAAAATAATTCTTTATTAGGTTAGTTTGCATGATGATGCATGGAATAAACTGAAATCTTGAATAATGACCATGAAATGCATGATATCTTTGAGCTTCCCATACAAACACCCTAGGGTAAGAAATGCATATTTCCATTGCAGAATCTAATGGAGGTCAGAAAGAATAGATCCAACATCGAATTTTTGAAACCCATGTTTGTACAACCTGAGGGAGTAGGATTTAGATATGGTGATATCGGTGATGCACATCAAGGGAAAACAGAGTTAGATGCGTGGACAAGGAGATTAGACAATGACACTGATAACCTTATACTGGATAGGATATTCACAACGAGTATGTGGTACACCGCAGGATTCCCATATGCAATGGACGCCACTAAGCTAGTGGTGGAATGTGCTAGAAATTACAATCCTGAGACCAGAAGAGTAGAAAAGCATGGCAGAGTGTATGCCGACTTTTCAATCAAGGGCATCACTTCTGCATTCAATTTACCTGTGGGGAAAAAGATAGTTAGTGTGAGCTTAAGTAAGTTGGAGAAAGAATATAACAATAATAAGGAGGCCAGGAAGATCACGTATCAATGGAGGGCCAAGAACAATACATACACAACTTCTACCAAGTTACCGGTGTACTTGTACAAATTTGACTTTGATGAGGAATATTAGTATATGATTTCCCTGTTGAGCAGGATGACCGGCAGTCGACATGCTTGGAACTTTGAGAATTAGATGTATGTGATCATCCAGATGGTACTATATTCAGACAACAAGCCTCTCTGGGCCAAGATCATCAGTGATTGCTTAGATGAGGGATGAGAAAGCTAGGTTGTAAAGCTTTTATATTTTACATGACCTCCTATGTTGTATATGCCTGTGCTTTCTGAGGAACATTTGATGCCTTACGAACAGTGGGCAAAGTTGGAAACAGTGCTGGTGAGGTGAACGTTTGGGACCATTACCCACAATTACAGAGAAGAGCATACCTCCAAGACTATAAGCTGGTAAATGACTCATTTTCAATGCATTTAGTCAGAACCATGGAGGAGGACAGAACCAAGAGATTGAGCACGAAGGCTCAGACAGTTATCTATAAGCATGGGGCTTGGTTTATCCAATTCCCCACCTTTTCATACATAAGAATAGAAGGATTTGAAGGGCAACCCTTCATGTTGCCAAGATACCCCACTGATAGGGTCATCTTAATGGAATTTGTTAGACAAATATCAACTTCAGTTGAAGCTCACCTGGAGTAGAAGAAGATTCCTCTTGTGTTGTTCCTAGTGTACATGGGCTGGTACATATGCCCTGATAGACAGAGCATCAAGGATGCTATTGGAGGGTTAAAGCTGATGTACTTGTAGCCATTTCCTATAGCCAGGTCATATGACCCATATGGCAGAATGCAAAAGTTATTAGGAAAGCAAGTACATCAAAAACATCTTGAAGATTTTTGGACTGATTGTGATGATGAGGTAGAGGTCAGAAGAAGGAAAAATCAAAGGCTCACTCTCAATCAGATCCAGACTTTTGACTGCATTCCAGTGCCTGCACAATTACATGATGATGACGGGAAAATAATGTCAAATGAATATAAAGATAAGATGGTGTATAATGACACCATTTCAGCTCCTGATCTGACATAGCCAGAGGAGACCTCATTGGACCAAATAATGCAAGGGGTCATCCAGCTGACCTAGAGTTAGGTAAATAATGAGATTACTAAATTGAAGAAGGATATGGCCCTCACAGATGATAATAAAAAGAAAAGACAAGAGCTATCAGATGAAGACTATGATGATTTTCTCATTGAAAAGAGGAAATCTAATGGAGAGAGATTACCTGCTGAAGAACAAAAGCCACCAAGCAAGGGCAAGAAGGTTGAGCTTGAACAACAGGGGGTGATTATTAAGAGGCTTCCATCAAAAGGTGATGGGGCATCAACATTTGCACATGCATCTACATCACAACCACCCCTTGATAAACATAAAACCAAGAGGATGATAAAGCCTGTTCCTAAGGTTATAGAGAAACAAATGGAGAACGAGCCTTTGCAGGATGAACCAGAGAAAGAAAATCCCTTGGAGGAAGAGCAATTCGATCAAGGACCCAAAGATGATGATTTATTAATAACAAGGAAGAAGAGAAAGGAAGTGCAACAAACACCACCACCAAAGAAGCAAAGGACAAGAATGATGTGAAACGTCAGCACTGATCCTATCCTATTAAGGGGTGCTGGTGGTTTGACTTTCATGAGGGAACTACAACATGAAGTCCCCATTCCTGAAATAATTCAATTTAAAACTCAGAAAGCCGAAGAGTAGACAAAAAAGGAAATGCATATGGCTAGTAAGGAGTCCCCCTTTCCACTTGATAGCACTGTTGAATTGTCTGATGATGAGGTGGTTCAAGATGTGGCGGCTCAGTGTATGGAGACCTTAGTTGCTAATACTAAGATGAACCCTCATGGGACCCCAATGGATCAAAAGATGACTAGCCAAGGGAAAGATGAAATGGATGAAATAGAGCAAGATAACCCTAAAGAAGTAGCCCAACAGACAGGGCTAGCTAATTTGGTAGAGCAGGTTACTAGTCCTGCAACAATAGATTTAACTTACCAGGGTGATATGACTCAGAACAAGGATGATGATCACCCTTTGGAACCTAAAAAGGCTAAGAATATAGTACATATAGAGGCTGGTAAGGTGACACCAAATCAAAACAGAGATCAGGACAGTATGCCTACAGAGCAAGAAAAGTTAGGGTCACAACCATAGAGTAGAGGTGATCAAGAGATACCAGACAAGGTTGCTGATCAAGACCAAGGTGTTTTATCACGACATGCTGAAGGAGATAATCTGGGTAATCCAAGATTAAAAAAGAAATCAAGTGATAAAGAATCAAGCCTGGAAGAAACTAGCACATCTACGGCTGAAGAGCATAGTTTACCACAAGGTGGAGGTCCAGAGAAAGAAATAGATAATGTGACGAAGGGTGATCTGGGTGATCCCCAAGGTCAGAATACACAGTCTTCTCAAAAGACCAATGTACCACAAAATGAGAAGAAGGAGAAAGTTGAAGAAACCCCTAAGGAGAATCTACAAGAGGAGGTGCAAGATCAAGGTATGCATACTTTACAAAATTCTTCACCTCGGAAAGAAATCCCTCAACAAGATCCCCCTCATGAGAAAGTACATGAGGAAGAAATTAGAAAATAAAATTCACCATTGAGGGAAGAGCTTGGTACACAGTCCCAAGATATTAGAATTAAGGATGGTGATCATCAAAAGCCCAAGGGTGATGTTCCTTATTGGTTGCAACAAGAGGTAAATTTGCAACAAGTTGATGAAGTGCAGGACTTTGATGTTTCTACATTGTTTGCGGGAAGCATGATTAAACCAAGAAGAAAGGCAAGGCTGACATCTACAATAAGAAGAGACCCTACTACAGGTAGGAGAACAACACAAGTAGCTTTACCTACAGTTGAAAAGGATAAAGGCAAAATAGGCCTTGAAGAATTTCAAATCATTGATATTGATCTAGGTTTTGCAAATGAGGACCAAGAAGGTCAGGAAGGTAAGGACATTATTGATTCTTTGACCCAAAGGGTGAAAAGGGAAAAGGATAAGAATAAGAAACATAAAGAGCACATTGCTCAGTTGCATTCTTTTATTAAAGGATTAATTGATCCTAAGCATACACCTGTCAGTCCAGCCACTCCATTAACCATTATATCACAAGAAGAGGCTACAGGATAAGATTTGATGAAGCATAAGGCACAACTAATGGACAAGTGGTTCATGTCTTCTATTTTTGAGGCTGAGGAAGTAGTGAAGACCTCCTTAGAGAGGTGGAATTCTCATAGGACTTTGAAAAGAAAGGTGGATAAGCTGCAAAATGAAGTGGGCAGAAGATCCTTCAAATTGGAGAAGCACCTAGATGCTTTGAATGAAATGAATAGAATTGATATGCAGATACTTATGAGTAACAACATACTAGATAATAACACATCCCAGCTGCTCGGTATTTGGTATGAAGACACTCGATTTGAATGTGACATTTTGAAGGAATGTAGCGGTAAACTCAGGGACATAAGTGTCAAATTGCATAATCTAATGGCACAAGAAGAAGAAACCCTGTAGACACTAGAAGGAAAGGTAGAAGGGAAGATAGAAAATCAAGATGTTGATTTTGCTGTTTAGGCTTTCCATGACAACTTTAAGCAAGCTGCAGAGGATCTTGTGCACCATTTGATAGAAGAAGTTATAAACAAAGTCATGAGGATGAAGGTCAGGGTAGAAACATATAATGAAACATTGAACAGTAGGAAGAGTAAAATGGACGCCCTTCAAGCATAGTTTTATTCCCACAAGCATGCAGTGTGTTGGAGTTCTCTTGAATCAACATTAGGGTTTGCCAGTTCCAATGCACAGGCATATTCGGTCCACTAATATAGGAGGTTGCGTGAGCTGCCTCCCCTTCACTTCTGGTTTTGCCGCACCAAGGGGGGTGTCCCTATAGCTAAAGATTTGATCTTGACTCGCCCAATGATAGAAAGATTTAGCTTTACAACAACAAGCAAAATACTCTCATGTGTGGACCAAGACATGCATGATACATCACAAGTTTGGCAACATTCTTGCACATAACTAACTGGTTGAGTATGAGAGCATGCAGGGGTCCTATTCCTATTCCTACAACTAACAGGTTGGAACTTTAAAAGGATTTTTTTTAATGTTTTGTATGCAAGACAGGGGTTTTTGGATCATAACTACTAATCCAAAAGCAGACTAGTGCCTATCTTTGGGCAAGGAGTCAACTAGACGTATACAAGAGAATGGTTTGCAACTGGCATCCAAGTTTCAAGGGGTTAGAACTGGTATTTTCCTTACAAACACCACCCAATACTGAGTATTTAGCTGTCTCTACTTACAAACATCCTTGTTGACATACATTCTTCTCCATACTTAACCTAAAACAATTTAATCCACTCCTTGAATGGAAGTCAGAGATCAAGCATGCAATACAGCAAGTCTGTATTCTAGAATATGAGAAACCCTTAGCAACCAGATTCAAAAGAAGCTATGCATACAGCAAATGGAGACATACAACTAAACACATGCATTAAAGCATTTCTCATATAAAAACAACAATGAAACTGAACATGTGTGCAAAATACATTCATATTGCAACTCATAAACTCTAAAAAGAAATAGAACAACCAAGAACAGCTCTGTTCTTCATTATTTTCCCCAAAAAATGCCCAAGTCTTCAACAACCAGAAATGAGTAACACAGTTTACCATTTATAGCAAGACTATGTACTCAACAATAAGTACAATGGTCTTTCAAAATCCTGCCAAATACATCGCACCACAGAATGGCGCTCAAATCATTAAAAGTTCCAGGTAGAGAGAAGGAAAGGACCAGGTGAAATTGGGAACTGTGTAGCTGCTCAAGATTTTCTCCCTAAAACTGGTAGTTGACCTGTCAATCATTGACCCATACTTTTGCATGTCAGCCATTAATGCCAACCTACCCGCATCTTCAGAAAATGCAGCAATCTGTGTGTTCTATGGTTTTCCCGCCTGAAACGTAACTGCACATATAAAGGAAATCCTTCTCTGAAAGATTTTAAAACAGGGCCGTCGATTCCCCTTCCTCTTACCAAGATCAATGGCTTCGGTTCATGCTGAAAAGTCGTTGCCCAATGAAATCGCGCCATGTAGGCTCACCTTTTCCATCGCTGACTTCTCACCATCCATTTTGCCATTTTCGCCTTTCAAAACCTTTGTATATGCAAAAGCATATACATACAATCACAACATACAAGGCACAAACCCCAAATATTCATGAAACAATTTGAAAACGAATTCGGGTCTGGCTTGTATCTCCCTCCTTTGTATATCTGCGATATACAACACACACATACATACAAGCCGTGGACTTCAAATCATTATGAATTGGAATGTACTTCCTTTTGAAATCTGGCTTGTATCCTTTTCATTGCACATTGGCTTGTATATCGGCATATACAATGCAAAACATACAACCTGCGGGCCTGACCATGCATTTGAAACTGCTGACCTTTTGACCACTCCCGCTTGTATGTTTCACTTGTATCTTTTGCTTGTATGTTTGAATGTACATTGGGAACATACAATCCCAATATACAACCTGCGGACTTCATCCACTTCACCAATGCACTTAATCTTCTTGTCGCGTCCGCTTTGCATCTACTTTTCCTCTTGTATGTGGCGAATGTATGTCACATATACAATACGACTTGTATATGAAGCAGGTCCCACCAATTGTATCTTACCTTTGTATCTCGATGCTTGCATGTTGACTTGTATATCAAAGATACATTCACCCTTGAATATGTCTCGATGTATATTGTCCCTTGCATATTTCTTTGTATGTTGTGAATGTATATTCAAACATACAAACAAACATACATGCAATCCTTTGCACATAACTGTGGACCCGACCACCACTTTAGACCGATTTGAAACTTTATTGACATCCACATTGTATCTCACCCGTTGTATATCAAATATACAACACAATATACATGCAACTGCGAAGATACAACCGTAGAATATTCTTGGAATCTTCAATGCATATTCCACCTTTGTATGTCCAGAATGCATATACAAGCCCGATATGCATACAAAGATGCATACAACTAAATTTTTGTACTTTTTTGAAGCCAATTGACTTCTCCTTTGGGCCCGCCCATGTACATTTGCATTTGCACATACAAACCCCTTTGTATATACAAAGATACATGCATTTAAAACTATTTTTTGCACTTTTAAACTGCAAAGGCCAAAAGACTGAGAATTTTTTGGATTTTTTATGAAAGGTGCTTGCGAATTTAAATGCTTGAAACTTGAATGTTTATGCAGGAACCAACACAGTGATAAAGGCCAAGGTCCAAGATGGAGGTGAGATTGATAGAGTAGTACATTCATATGAATCCATTAGGGCAACTATAAAGATACACATAGGAGATGATCTACATCAGAGTGACAGTGATAATGAAGATGATGATGATGAAGAAAATGATGGAGAAGAGGAAAGTGAAGAGGAAGAAGGAGATGAAGAGTAAGTAAAGATGCATGAGAATGGAATCATATGCATAATCCACTTGCAAGCGAATAAGTCTTGCTAGATAGTTGCCAGCTGGCAACTTGTGCCACATATGTGGATATTGACTAAGTCAATGAAAGATGTTGACCATTGATCTAAATAGATATATCTTGACCGTTGGTCATTTGTAACTGCCTCCTCTCCTTATTCTATAAAAGGGGATGGAGTGCACTCTTTAAATCATTAGAAACTTAATTGAAGTTGGATTGTTGAAGCATTTAGGACTGATTTCAAGGCTATTGTGAATGTACATGTTTTTGAATACTTAATGAAAGAGAAGTTGTGTTGATTACAAATTATTGTAAATCTTGAGTATTTAGTGAATGAAATCTAGATATATGCATTGATTAGCTGCGTCCCTTGGAGTGCTTGTCAGTCTACATGTGTTGTTTTCATTCCTTGTTCCTTTGAAGTTAGCATCAACCATACCTAGCTGTGGAACATCCTGGTGAAATTATGGTTTGATTTCTTCTCTTCATGATTGTATCTAGAATGTATGTGACTCAGTAGCTAAAGGTTCACCAAATTTAGAAGTATTTCTTTAAATTTCTTTGAATTTCATTACAAATCACCTTTATAATTGCAAATATCATACAATCTGAAGCAAATAACATAAAATATGCCTAGAACTCGTAAATAATTGAATATACAAAGCATATTTTGAGCAAAAGCATGTCAATAATGATAAATATCTTGCAAATACATATGAATATCAATGATAAATATGTGAATATCTACTTATAGGCACATCATTTGATTAAATACACAGTGCAAAAGTATATACATGTTAATGACATTAAATGCTCAGAAGAATTGATCAAACTTATGAATACAACCATAATCTGTGAAGCATAGTGGAAATAACCTCGTTTGTGAAGTGAATTTACAGTAAATAGGTGCAGAATCGATCATCAAGACAACGTAAGACCCCTTGAAATGGAAAAAAACATGTCACATCAACCTCTGAGTAACGTCAGAAGCTCATGACTTGATCAACGGAGACTTGGAGTCATCAGCTTGTTTCAAACTTATCGTACTTTTCAAGATAATAAAAGTTTGTTGTGCAAATTTTTATGAGTGTTGTTGTGACTAACAATCATCATCAACAGAAATTGGTGCTAGAAGGAGGGCTTTCTTTCTCATTTGGAAGGTAAATCAGTTGTATATGCGTGTCCCTGTGTTGGAAGTGAGGTAATCTTCTCAAAGCTCATCACAACTGTTCATGCTTTGAGTGTTCTTGCAAAGATTTGCTTGTTCTGTATCCTTTCATATTTGTTCATCATAAATATTTTAGAATTGAGCATAGATATCTCAAACTTTATAGTCAATTCTTGCAATCTTTGAAAATTGAGTTGTTATTTAGGTCTTCCTACTAGACCCTTGCTGTAATTTGCTTGTGTTTCTTGATATCTTGATATCAAGGTCTAGAAATCCAATACCTGCTCATATTTGCAAGTTTTATGCAAATATTGCATAAATATCTAGTCAGTAGTGGATTTTGATTATAAATATCTCCTTTATTTGGTCAGTTCAGTTGATCTTTACAGAAAACCAAGTCAAATTTCCACAAATTATCGAAATCCTGGCTCACAGGCCAAATACCATTTCTAGATCCGGTGGACTTCTTGAGGAACTGCCTATCCGTGGACTTTGACCTAGAACTATAGACATTCATCACACTCCTTGTTCTAGTACATCAAAATCTTCACCAGGAAATACTCCAATAACCCCTGCTGTACTGCAAACACCTATAGGACCACTTGTTATCCTTCAAGTCCAACCACCACTAGTCACAATGTTCTTTGCTGCAGAGTCACCTTTGACCTTCAATGCATATCATCCTTTACCTAAAAATCCTGATAAGATTTGTCCTAAATATCATCCATATCAGGATGCTAATGATCACATGAGAACATTCAAGGAAGCTTGCTGTAGAGCAAGGATTGAACATCAAGACGTGCTATGTAGATTATTTCCATTTTCCTTAGGAGAAGAGGCATATAATTGGTATATCAGTCTTGGTCAAGGTTCAGTTTGTTCATGGGTAGCCTTGGAGAAAGCCTTCAAAGACATTTAAGATACCTATAGATCCTTCAATGAATTATCACCTATTTGCCACAATCAAGAGATTTGAAGGAGAGCCTATTGCTAACTTTAATGCTAGATTTCAAAAGATGTTTTCAAATCTGGTAGCTCCATATACTGTAGTAGATGAAGTTGCTAGGAGTATATACTATTTAGCCTTAGATCCCCTGACTTCTATGTTCATAAGGAGGACACATCCTAATGTCAACTCTGGCAGGAGCTTTTGAAGAAGCTATAAAAGTCAATCAACAACTAATCCTTGCTCCAACACCAAATATAGCATTTCCAACATATCCTGCACATCCTACATACCCTAGATATCTTTCTCATCAGCAGACCAATGGAGTTATGATGCCTCTAGCTGTAGTGCCAAGTCCTTTACAAGTACCTCCACTTAGCATCATGCCACCTCCAAATGGAAATGGCCAGATAATGCAATATCCAAAACATGCACAAGTACCTCAGGATATAGGACAGAATAATAACAATGGTTCTTCCTTTGTCAAACCTCAAGCTAAGAATGTAGTAGCCAAGGCTCAGGAAGAAAAGGATAAAGAGATATCAGCACAATTGAGAAAATTGACAACTGAAATCACTCATTTGAGAAGTCAGAATTTCTATTCTCAACCAAATCAGAACAGAGGATATAACAATGACAAATCTGGATATCCTGATAGGGGATATAACAACGATAGGAACTACAACAATAACAATAACAACAATGGTAATAATAATGCCCCTAGACAGCCTAGAGTGTGGAACACTAGGCCAAAGAATGGTTCTCTACCATCACCCTTAGATAATCAGCCTCCTAGTGAACCTAAGCAGACCACTAGAGTGAACCTGATAGAGGCAACTCTTACAAACTGGTGTAGGATCCATAACACCAATGCTCATGCTGAGTTAGATTGTCCTCAATTTAGGATAGCAGCCAGTATCTTTTAGGTAGAGGTATCAAATACTGCGGGTAATTCTCCTTTTGTTGAAGGAAACAAAATTGTCCCTTGTGGATATGACTCTACCCTGGTATTGGAAAGTTTTACCAATCATCCTCACCATCAAGTAACTTCAACTCATGAGAATTATACTCTAGCATGTGAAGAATCAACCATGGCTTTTGAAACAAATTATGTTTTTCCTTTTGAGGATGAAAATGAACCATTAGTTGAATATGAGGAAGTACATGCTTACCAACAACAATATCAAGGTAGACACAATTATAACCTCATGAATAACTCAAACAAACCTTCTGGTCCCTTGACCACATTATTGCCTCCAAGCAATTTCAATACTCCTCCTGATCCAAAGGCCAGTAATAACCCTGGATTTCCTAAGGTTAATGCTCAATACTTAGCACCACAAAATGTAGTGGCAAAGGCTAATAACTAGCCTCCTGAGTCTAATAAATTGGTTACATAGTAGATGAAATGAAAAAGATCAAAATCAGCTTGTCATTGTCAGAATTACTTAAAACCCTAGCTATTAAGAAGGCATTCATGAAATCCTTAGATGACCCTACACCAAAAGAGGATAGCCATCCCTCTAATTCAAACCAGACCTTGAACAAGGATCATTCAACTAAGGATAATAATGTTAAACACAAAACTTCAGCTACTATCCAAGCTGTTGAAACTTCACACATGACCCATTATAGGGATAAGACTGAGTCACCTCCATTTCTTCTTTCTGTAAGGATGTTTGGTAAGAACTTGCATAATTGCTTAGTAGATTTGGGTGACCATATGCAATGCTTTAGGGTTACACCCTGCAAAGTCACTAAAGAAGGTAACACAGTTAGACAAAACTGAGGTGAGTGTTGTAGGAGAGTTAACTCACATTCATATGTAATTAGCATCAGATCCAAGGATCCAATATTACATTGATATCTAGGTAGTAGATATCCCTGATACATATGGAATGCTGCTTAGCAGGGATTGGTCAAAGACACTTAATGGATATATGTCCACTAATATCAGTCACATGTGGCTACATTGGAAAGGGATTCCTAATCAGATTAGGATAGATGCTGAACCTCGGATGAAGCACATGATTACTAAATATAATAAAACCAATGAGATCATGTATGTGGATGTTGAACCTAGAGTTTATGCCATCATACCCCAAATAGTCAAGATAGAGGAGATCCTCATGTATGATATTCATGTTGATAAGGATGATCACCAAGATGACAGAGTAATCATAAAGTCTAATCATAGTTCAGATGATAGTGAAGAGTTAGATAATTTTAAGAACTTTGAATTATATTTATCCAAAAAGATGCAACGTTGTCGAATGTTAAATATGTCTAATGAAGATGTCTTGATTGAAGGATGGTGCAGGTTGCATGAAGAGGCACATTCTAAAAAAACTTGTGATGCCTGTTTAGACATGATGGAGCTGGAATGGACATGTAGTGAGAAAGGATTATCATCACTTGAGGTAAGTCATATAGATAGTTATAGTGATACTAACTCTTGTTCATCATTTGTAGGTACAGAGGAAAGTACATAGAAGGATGAAAGCCATGGTCATAGTTTAGAAGAGATCCTGGTGTGCAATGAGAATATTTCTAGCAGTAAAAACAACATCACCCTAGGGACTGACTATTTGATTGAGTTAGCTTATGAAATATTTGATGAAGATAAAGGGAGTAATTTGACCAAGTTTGAGGAGTTTTTATCAAAACAAATTTAGAAGATGTTGTTACAACATATTCCTCCACATAATGCCCTAATTGAAGGTTGGTGTAGATTACATGAAGCACCACATTCAGAGACTGCTTGCTCATTATGCTTGCATATCTTGAAGAAATAAATGATGCCTCATTCAAAGGACCATTCTCCTGATAATAAGGAAGGAAAACAAGTATCAGTTTCACATCAGTCGGATAAACTAAAAGTAGAGAAGAATGAGTCACCAAAACTAAAATGGATATCAGGTGATGCAGTTGCCAGAGCTAAAAAGAAGAGAGAAGGCCTTGATAAGCCTTTAACTAAAGATAAGCCGTTGATCCTTAGATTTGATGGATCTAAGTCAAAAAAAGGAGCTGAAGTAGGAATAGATCTCATTGATCCAGCTGGAAAATCTTATTTAGTAGCATATAGATTACGATTCCCATGCACAAATAATGTGATGTAGAGTATGAAGCTTTAATTCATGGGATATTGTTTGCACTCAAGAAAAAAGTGAAGATTCTGCATGTTTATGGAGACTCATAATTGGTGGTAAGACAAGTAAGAGGCATATACTCTTACAATTACAAAAGGTTGTCTAATTACAGACACATGGTATGGGATTTGATAGAAGACTTTGATGCATTCAACATCACCCATGTGCCTAGAGAAATGAATCACAGAGCAGATGCTTTAGCTCAAGCTGTAAGTACTTTGGAGCCATTATCTATATCTGGTTTGAAGAGGTTTTTAGTTGAATTAATAGCAGTATCTTCTGTACCAGATAATGTCACTAATCTCCAAGTGTTTGATGATGACCAACACATTTTGGATTTTATATCAAACAGGGATGTGTTTGATGCACAGATCATAGATGAAAGAAATGTAGATCATACTTGGGAAGAAGAGATCATGGATCTGCCTAGTAATAAGATTCCCAAGGGGATGATAGAATTAGAAAGAGCATTTGACTTAGACAATATGTTGAAATAGAAAGATCTCCCAAGGACCGATGGAGGAGAATATTCACCAGTCAATATAGGACAAAATGAAGAAAAAAAGAATGTCCTAATTGGTAAAGTGTGTACAAAAGAAGAAATGGAAGGGATAACCCAAGCACTTAAGGATTACATCCATGTTATTGCCTGGACTTATGATGAGTTGAAGACTTATGATACCTCAATCATAACCCATACTATATCATTGAAACCAGATGTCAAGCCTTTTAGACAAAAATAGAGACCGTTAATGCCTTATTGGAGCCCATCATCTTTGAAGAAGTAAAGAAACTACGCAATGCCAGGATCATATTTCCTGTGAGACACTCCACATGGCCAGCCAATTTGGTTCCTGTGAGAAAGAAAAACAGTGATATCAGGTTATGTGTAGACTTCAGAAATTTGAACAGAGCTTCTGAAAAAGATAACTATCCTTTACCTTCACTGGATGAGGTCTTGAGAATAGTAAATGGTGCACAGATGATGTCATTTTTGGATGGTTTCTCAGGTTATAACCAGGTGATGGTAGATAAAATAGATAGATTGAAAACTGCATTCACCACTAAGTGGGGTATATTTGCCTATAGGCACATGCCTTTTGGATTGATAAATGCTGGTGCCACCTTTCAACGTGCAATGGATATAGCTTTCAGGGGTCTGATTGGTAAATGCATAGTCATAAACATGGATGACTTGACAGTTTTTTCCAAAAAGAGAGGTGACCATATAGAAGACCTTAGGAATGTGCTTAAAAAGTGTGAACAGTATGGTATATCCCTGAATCCCAAGAAATGCATATTTGGAGTAACCACAGGTAAGTTACTAGGCCATTTGATCACAGAGAATGGGATCATCATTGACCTTGCAAGAGTGGAATCAATCATGAAGTTGCAGTTGCCTGGAAGCAAGAAAGAGCTTAAGTCTTATTTTGGCAAGATAAATTTTGTTAGGAAATTCATTACTGGCTTTGCAAAGATTGTCAGGCCATTGAATGCAATGCTCAAGAAGGATGCCAAAATTGAGTGGACTCCTGAAGCCAGAGCAGCTTTTGAGGACATCAAGAAAGCCATATTTGATGCCCCTATTCTGATCAGTCTAGATTATACAAGAGATTTTTACATATATTCATTTGCTTCAGAGCATACATCAGCAGCAATATTGACACAAAGGAATGAGGCTAAAGAAGAGAGGCCTATAGCTTTCATGAGCTACCCATTCAAGGATGCAGAGCTTAGATACATGGATGTTGAGAGACAAGCTCTTGCCCTAGTCTGAGCAGTCAAGAAATTTAGACACTACATTTTGGGAGGTAAAATAATTGCTGTAGTACCAGATGCAACAGTGAAAATGCTTTTAATGCAAAGTGAGCCTGGTGAAAAGAGGGCTAAATGGATTACAGTTCTCCAAGAATATGATATGGATATAACACCCATGAAGTTAGTAAGAGGACAAGCTTTGAGCCAGATGATATCAGAAATTGATCCTAACATCATGAGCCAACAATATGTGGTGAACACTAGAGAAACTGAAGAATGGTATTCAGATATCAAGCATGTCTTGATTACTGGAAGATGCCCATCAAAATTGCAGGCCTCACAGAGGAGAGCCTTGAAATTAAGATCACAAAAGTATATGATAAAAGGAGGGATCCTTTTCAAAATGAACTATGAAGGAATATATCTCAGGTGCCTAGAAAGGCAAGAAGCAGATAAAGTGATAGTAGAATTACATGATAAGTTTGGAACTGCACATGGATCACCTTTGGCTACTGCTCATGCTATCCTGAAAGTAGGATACTATTGGCCCACTATCTTCAAAGACACTGCTGAACATATTAAATGTTGTCATACATGTCAGGCTGCAGCTAACAGAGAAAGATATGTTGCTCAACCCTTGCAACCAGTGATGGAGATGCGGCCATTTGCTTAATGGGGCATGGACTTCATAGGACCCATCAATCCTCCATCATCTTCAGGCCATAGGTATCTCTTGACTATCACTGATTATTGTACCAGGTGGATTGAAGTAGTCAATAGTAAGACATGCAATGCAGATGATGTGATCAAGTTCTTGGAAAGCAACGTAGTGGCGAGGTATGGAATCCCTTATGCATTGGTATGTGATAATGGACCCGCTTTTGCATCACTAAAACTATCTAGTTGGGCTTTTCATCATGGAGTTATCTTGAAATTCTCCTCAAATTATTATCCTCAAGGGAATGGCTTAAAAGAGTCAACAAATAAGAACTTATTGAATATCATAAAGAAATTGATAGAGAAGAACCCTAGGGAGTGGAATACCCTATTAAAATATGCCTTATGGGTGGATAGAACTAGGATGAAGGCTGTATTAGGAAATTCTCCTTATCAGATAGTGTATGGGGTGGATCCTATCCTTCCTGTCAACCTGAAGATCCCCACATTGCAATTCACACAAAAATATCTAGGCATAGACAACAAACAAGAAGTTAGGTTACTTCAACTCATGCATTTAGAAGAGAAAAGAATAGAGAAATTGATTAGTTTGCCAAACATCTGGCTATTGTCAAACACTGGTTTGATAAAAGAGCCAGATTTAAGGCTTTTAGGATTTCAGATCTAGTCCTTATGTGGGATAAAGCACATGAAAGAAAAGGTGACCATGGTAAATTTGACAAACTTTGGATAGGTCCTTTTCAAATTTCAGAGATCCTAGGAGATAGTACCTACAAACTTAAGACTCTAACTGGTGAGGATGTCCCATTACCAGTTAATGGACAATTCCTCAAACATTACTTCCAAGCCTGAAACGGGGTCATGTAAGTCATTTGTATCATAATGTGCATATTGTATAGTTGTTTGTACAATTTTGTTTTGTTTCTGTGTTTGTTTGTTTGTTTTGTTGAGTCTTTGTTTTGGTTAGTCATGATGATGCAGCTTATCACCCTAAGAAACCAACCAAATTGTTAGGATTCAAGTGATGAGAACAAATTCCTATATAGGTTATGACTCATTTTGAGGAGTGTCTTTAATCAGGTCTGTGATATCCTTTTCATCATGGTGCCTTTTCTTAATTAAGGAGATTTTCACAATGACTCACCTAACAACCTTGGGTTTGTTGAACACATCAGTATAGGTGTTAAGTGAAAAATCTAAATGGTCTCCCTTGCTACCAATACAATCTCCAACCCAAATCAGCAAGTGACCACACCTTGCATATTGAGCTTACATGATGATATCATATGAACAAAAGAGATGAATATTGAATATCTAGAAAGAATACAATTAGGCCATCTAAGTAACCTTACCCAGGCTATAGACGCCTCTTGGTAGTGGGGCTCTACTTAGGGGGATTATATAGATAACCTTGTCGGGGCTATGGACGCCTACTGGCAACAAGGCTCTATCCCGGTTGGCTATGAGGGATGAATCCAAAATATGTAGCTTAACACCAGTTACTCATGTTTTCAACTTACTTTCAAGATGAGGATAATTAATCATTTGCACACACTTGATCCCTTGCTAGCATTGTTGCAATAATGAACATCATATCATTCAAAAAGGTCATAATACTTATGCTCAAAAAGAGTTAAAATGCTATGTTAAAATGTGATCCCATCACTTGAATCATTTGAATTTGGTTGTCTTCTTTGGTGGCAAGTTGTTGTATGGTTACACAACACGCCCCATTCTGCCTTAGCAAAACAAGGACCCAACTTTTGCTTCTGCTTTCTTGTTTTCTTGCTTTGGGCGGTTTGGTAAAATTCAGTTTGTCACCTTTGCTTATACATGTGCATCATAAGAAGAGGTCAGTTGGCAAAGTTAGTATTTGCTATCACAAACCTCATAGTTGGAAATGATACAAAATTCTAAGCAGGTTTGCCTTTTGGATCACCCTGATATTGTTTAAGGATAGAAAGTTATATTGAGTCAAAGATCAGTCAACCCTAATGTTTTCCATGGGGGTCATATTTCTGAATATTAGTCATATTTGTTAACATGACCCTGACTTAGAAAAATCACCCAATGTCCACTCGATCCCCGATATGCAAATGTCAAACTTAAATAGGGACGAGTATTTACTGATCATAAACTTCATGTATTTGTGGGGGGGTCATATTTCCTAATATCCATCATCTTAAAAATATCACCCCTTCACGAATATCACCCTACACGAATATGAGGACGTCATTCATTTCCAACGAATGAAAGAGATCACCCTGTGGATGACGTAATGATTGCACCTAACCCATGGAGGGTCATATTTCTAAGCATCCGTCATATTTCTCAATATGATGATGACATCATCACAACCCGATAATAAAGAGGACAGGATGGCAGGAGATGTCATCATGATCTACACCCGAGGAGGTCACATTTCGTTATATCCATGACCTTAGTAAACATGACGATGACGTAGTGAGGAGGATATTTGTGATTACCGAAAGACCCAGATATTTTTGAATATCCCTGATCTTTAAATTTATGACCCGATCTTGCTTAGTAGTCAAAGGTTGACCAAATCACCCTCATCTTTAGTAAACGATTATCCTGCGCGGAGGGGGGTCATATTTTCAAATATCCCTATTCTTTGAAAGATCACCCTCTGGCATTAAATGCAAATCAAAAGGTAGATGGAGCCCTGCCGATTTCGAATACAAATGCAACACTTGGTGAGATTTGCAAACTTCATGCGAATGATCGATGGATTTAATCAAAACAACGCATATGCCCTAATTTATCTTGTTGATCAGTTTAAAAGTAAAATTTAGTGATTATTTACATTTACCCTGCGACTAGTGAAATCTATAGAGCTCTGAAAGTCAAACATCTCACAATCATCTACCTGCGGAATGTGACACTCAGCGTAACGAAACGAAATAGTCGATAGTGTGTATCTATATTTCCCGTTATCAGTCATATGTCAAAAAGGGGGAAAAGCGAATATCAGGTAAGTAAGTTAAAACCCTCTTCAATGTCGTTTACTGCAAATTACGAGGTAAACTAATTCTTTATTAGTTTAATCTGTAGGATGATGCATGGAATAAATTGAAATCTTGAATAATGACCATGAAATGCATGATATCTTTGAGCTTCCCATATAAACACCCTAGGGTAAGAAATGCATATTTCCATTGCAGAATCTAATGGAGGTTAGAAAGAACAGATCCAATGCCGAATTCTTGAAACCCATGTTCGTACAGCCTGAGGGAGTAGGATTTAGATATGGTGATATCGGTGAGACACATCAAGGGAAAATAGAGTTAGATGCGTGGACAAGGAGATTAGACAATAACACTGATAACCCTATACTGGATAGGATATTCACAACCGATATGTGGCATGCCACAGGAATCCCATATCCAATGGACGCCATTGAGCTAGTGGTGGAATGTGTTAGAAATTATAACCCTGAGACTAGAAGAGTAGAAAAGCATGGCAGAGTGTATGCCGACTTTTCAATCAAGGGCATCACTTCTGCATTCAATTTACCTGTGGGGAATAAGATAGTTTGTGTGAGCTTAAGTAAGCTGGAGAAAGAATATAACAATAATAAGGAGGCCAGGAAGATCATGTATCAATGGAGGGCCAAGAACAGTACATACACAACTTCTGCCAAGTTACTGGTGTACTTGTACAAATTTAACTTTGATGAGGAATATTAGTATATGATTGCCCTGTTGAGCAGGATGACCGGCAGACGACATGCTGGGAACTTTGAGAATTGGATGTATGGGATCATCTAGATGGTACTATATTCAGACAACAAGCCTCTCTGGGCCAAGATCATCAGTGATTTCTTAGATGAGGGGATGAGAAAGCTGGGTGGTAAAGCTTTTATATTTTACATGACCTCCTATGTTGTATATGCCTGTGCTTTTTGAGGAACATTTGATGCCTTACGAACAGTGGGAAAAGTTGGAAACAGTGTTGGTGAGGTGAACGTTTGGGACCATTACCTACAATTATAGAGAAGAGCATACCTCCAAGACTATAAGCTGGTAAATGACTCATTTTCAATGCATTTAGTTAGAACCATGGAGGAGGATAGAACCAAGAGATTGAGCATACAGGCTCAGGCAGTTATCTATAAGCATGGGGCTTGGTTTATCCAATTCCCCACCTTTTCATACATAAGAATAGAAGAATTTGAGGGGCAGCCCCTCATGTTGCCAAGATACCCCACTGATAGGGTCATCTTAATGGAATTTGTTAGACAAATATCAACTTCAGTTGAAGCTCACCTGGAGCAAAAGAAGATTCCTCCTATGTTGTTCCCAGTGTACATGGGCTAGTACATATGCCTTGACAGACAGAGCATCAAGGATGCTATTGGAGGGTTAAAGCTAATGTACTTGAAGCCATTTCCTATAGCCAGGTCATATGACCCATATGGTAGAATGCAGAAGTTATTAGGAAAGCAAGTACATTAAAAACATCTTGAAGATTTTTGGACTGATTGTGATGATGGGGTAGAGGTCAGAAGAAGGAAATATCAAAGGCTCACTCTTAATCAGATCCAGACTTTTGACTGCACTCCAGTGCCTACACAATTACATGATGATGACAGGAAAATAATGTCAAATGAATATGAAGATAAGGTGTATAATGACACCATTTCAACTCCTGATCTGACACAGCCAGAGGAGACCCCATTGGACCAAATAATGCAAGGGGTCATCCAAATGACCCAGAGTTGGGTAGATAATGAGATTACTAAATTGAAGAAGAAGGGTATGGCCCTCACAGTTGATAATAAAAAGAAAAGATGAGAGCTATCAGATGAAGAATATGATGATTTTCTCATTGAAAAGAAGAAATCTAATGGAGAGAGATTACCTGCTGAAGAACAAAAGCCACCAAGCAAGGGCAAGAAGGTTGATCCTGAACAACAGGGATTGATTATTAAGATGCTTCCATCAAAAGGTGCTGGGGCATCAACATCTACACATGCATCTATGTCACAACCACCCCTTGATAAATATAAAACCAAGAGGATAATAAAGCCTGTTCCTAAGGTTATAGAGAAACAAATGGAGAATGAGCCTTTGTAGGATGAACCAGAGAAAGAAAATCCCTTGGAGGAAGAGCAATTGGATCTGGGACCCAAAGATGATGATTTATTAATAACAAGGAAGAAGAGAAAGGAAGTGCAACAAACACCACCACCAAAGAAGCAAAGGACAACAATGAGGGGAAACGTCAGCACTGATCCTATCCTGTTAAGGGGTGTTGGTTGTTTGACTTTCATGAGGGAACTACAACATGAAGTCCCCATTCCTGAAATAATTCAATTTAAAATTGAGAAAGCCGAAGAGCAGACAAAAAAGGAAATGCATATGGCTAGTAAGAAGTCCCACTTTCCACTTGATAGCACTATTGAATTGTCTGATGATGAGGTGGTTCACGATGTGGCTGCGCAGCGTATGGAGACCTTAGTTGCTAATACTAAGATGACCCCTCATGGGACCCCAATGGCTCAAAAGATGACTAGCCAAGGGAAAGATGAAATGGATGAAATAGAGTAGGATAACCTTTAAGAAGTAGCCCAACAGATAGGGCTAGCTAATTTGGTAGAGCAGGTTACTAGTCCTACAACAATAGATTTAACTTACCAGAGTGTTATGACTCAGAACAAGGATGATGATCAACCTTTGGAACCTGAAAAGGCTGAGAATATAGTACATACAGAGGCTGGTAAGGTGACACCAAATCGAAACAGAGATCAGGACAGTATGCCTACAGAGCAAGAAAAGTTAGGGTCACAACCACAGAGCTGAGGTGATCAAGAGATACCGGACAAGGTTGCTGATCAAGACCAAGGTGTTTTATCACCACATGCTGAAGGAGATAACCCGGGTAATCCTGGATTAGAAAAGAAATCAAGTTGTAAAGAATCAAGCCTGGAAGAAACTAGCACATCTAAGGCTAAAGAGCTTCGTTTACCACAAGGTGGAGGTCCAGAGAAAGAAATAGAGAATGTGACATAGGGCGATCTAGGTGATCCCGAAGTTCAGAATACACAGTCTTCTCAAGAGAACAATGGACCACAAGATGAGCAAAAGGGGAAAGTTCAAGAAACCCCTGAGGAGAATCTACAAGAGGAGGTGCAAGATCAAGGTATGCATACTTTACAAAATCCTTCACCTTAGAAAGAAATCCCTCAACAAGATCCCCCTCATGAGAAAGTGCATGAGGAAGAAATCAGAAAAGAAAATTCATGATTGAGGGCAGAGCCTGGTACACAGTTCCAAGATACTATAAGTAAGGAGGGTGATCATCAAAAGCCCAAGAGTGATGTTCCTTATTGGTTGCAAAAAGAGGTAAATTTGCAACAAGTTGATGAAGTGCAGAACTTTGATGTTTCTACATTGTTTGCGGGAAGCATGATTAAACCAAGAAGAAAGGCAAGGTTGACATCTGCAATAAGAAGAGACCCTACTACAGGTAGGAGAATAGCACAAGTAGCTTTACCTACAGTTGAAAAGGATAAAGGCAAAATAGGCCTTGAAGAATTTCAGATCACTGATGTTGATCTAGGTTTTGCAAATGAGGACCAAGAAGGTCAGGAAGGTAAGGACATTATTGATTCTTTGACCCAAAGGGTGAAAAGGGAAAAGGATAAGAATAAGAAACATAAAGAGCACATTGCTCAGTTGTATTCTTTTATTAAAGGATTAATTGATCTTAAGCATACACCTGTCAGTCTAGCCACTCCATTAACCATTATATCACAAGAAGAGGCTACAAGATTAGATCTGATGAAGCATAAGGCACAACTAATGGACAAGTGGTTCATGTCTTCTATTTTTGAGGCTGAGGAAGTAGTGAAGACCTCCTTAGAGAGGTGGAATTCTCTTAGCACTTTGAAAAGAAAGGTGGATAAGCTGCAAAATGAAGTGCGCAGATCCTTCAAATTGGAGAAGCACCTAGATGCTTTGAATGAAATGAAGAGAACTGATATGCAGATACTTATGAGTAACAACATACTAGATAATAACACCTCCTAGCTGCTCGGTATTTGGTATGAAGACACTGGATTGGAATGTGACATTTTGAAGAGATGCAGTGGTAAACTCAGGGACATAAGTGTCAAATTGCATAATCTAATGGCACAAGAAGTAGAAACCCTGTAGACACTAGAAGGAAAGGTAGAAGGGAAGATAGAAAATCAAGACGTTGATTTTGGTGTTCAGGCTTTCCATGACAACTTTAAGCAAGTTGCAGAGGATCCCTTGCACCATTTGACAGAAGAAGTGATAAACAAAGTCATGACGATGAAGGTCAGGGTAGAAACATATAATGAAACATTAAACAATAGGAAGCGTAAAATGG
This sequence comes from Cunninghamia lanceolata, assembly GCA_027924645.1. Lineage (NCBI taxonomy): Eukaryota > Viridiplantae > Streptophyta > Pinopsida > Cupressales > Cupressaceae > Cunninghamia > Cunninghamia lanceolata. Next base: position 206,395 of record BSBN01000547.1, read on the forward strand.
ATGCCCTTCAAGTAAAGTTTTATTCCCACCTGCATATAGTGATAAATGCCAAGGTCCAGGATGGAGGTGAGATTGATAGAGTAGTACAGTCATATGAATGCATTAGGGCAACTATAAAGATACATAGGGTTGATCTACATTAGTGTGACAGTGATAATGAAGATGATGATGATGAAGAAAATGATGGAGAAGAGGAAAGTGCAGAGGAAGAAGGAGATGAAGAGTAAGTAAAGATGCATGACAATGGAATCATATGCATAATCCACTTGCAAGTGAATGAGTCTTGCTAGATAGTTGCCAGCTGACAACTTGTGCCACATATGCGGATATTGACTAAGTCAATGGAAGATGTTGATTGTTGAACTGAATAGATAAATCTTGACCGTTGGTCATTTGTAACCGCCTCCTCTCCTATTCTATAAAAGGGGATGGAGTGTACTCTTTAAAGCATTAGAAACTTAATTGAAGTTGGATTGCTGAAGCATTCATGACTGACTTCAAGGCTATTGTGAATGTACATGTTTTTTGAATACTTAATGAAACAAAAGTTGTGTTGATTACAAATTATTGTAAATCTTGAGTAGTCAGTGAATGGAATCTAGATATATGCATTGATTAGCTGCGTCCCTTGGAGTGCTTGTCAGTTTGCATGTGTTGTTTTCATTCCTTGTTCCTTTGAAGTTAGCATCAACCATACCTAGCTGTAGAACATCCTAGTGAAATTATGGTTGGATTTCTTCTCTTCATGACTGTATCTGGAATGTATGTGACTCAATATCTAAAGGTTCACCAAATTTAGAACTATTTCTTTAAATTTCTTTGAATTTCATTACAAATCACCTTTATAATTGCAAATATTATACAATCTGAAGCAAATAACATAAAATATGCCTATAACTCGTAAATAATTGAATATACAAAGCATATTTTGAGCAAAAGCATGTCAATAATGATAAATATCATGCAAATACATATGAATATGAATGATAAATATGTGAATATCTACTTATAGGAACAACATTTGATTAAATACACATTGCAAAAGTATATACATGTTCATGACATTAAATGCTCAGAAGAATTGATCAAACTTATGAATACAACCATAATTTGTGAAGCATAGTGGAAATAACCTCATTTGTGAAGTGAATTTACAGTAAACAAGTGTAGAATTGATCATCAAGGCAACGTAAGACCGCTTGAAATGGAAAACAACATGTCACATCAACCTCTGAGTAACATTAGAAGATCATGACCTGATCAACGGAGACTTCGAGTCATCAGCTTGTTTCAAACTGATCGTACTTTTCAAGATAATAAAGGTTTGTTGTGCAAATGTTTATGAGTGTTGTTGTGACTAACAATCATCATCAACAAGTATTCCTCCCCCCTGTTTCTCCTTCTTCATCTTCTTCTTTAATGGGGGTGGCAACCCAATTTACCTACTCTTCCACGCCTCCTGCCACCTCCGTTGTGCCATTACAATCTTTTGTTCCTACTTCTAGTTTGCCAGCCTTAGCATCATCACAGACCATTTTATTGCCTTTGTTTTCCCCATCCATGCCCAAGAGGGCTTTTCCTCAGATAGACCCGAGCCAACAAATTATAACCATCCCATATGGCCTACCACAGGGTTACCCCTTCGCTGGAGGGCTCATTGCCTCCCCACCTACCTTTCAAACACAAGCAAACGCTACTAGGAAAGCAAGGGAAGCTAGAAGAGAGAAGAAAAATATGAAAGAAAGCAAAAGCCTTGCTACCCCTCACATGAAGTCCCTCTTTGATCCCATCCAGGAATCCCTGACTATCACTCACTTGACCCCCAATGAAGTCAAGCCTATTGAGTAGATGAAGCTAGAAGATTATACCATGAATGAAGTGGCTATGGACTTAGCCCACTTTAGGCCCCAAGATAAAGTTGAGTTAATGAATGAGACTTCCCCAACAGTCACAACTGACTATCTCAAAGCAACAAAGAAGCTGCAAAAGCTGGAAACAGATTTGGCAAAGGCGAAAGCTACAATTGATGGCCTTTCTGCAGAGATTAAGGTGAAAAACCAAGAAATTAACACTCTGAACAAAGATTTGCAGTCTACTGTATCTTTAGAAGTGTACCAGGCAACACAAACTAAAGCTGCAAACTTTCAGACTGAACTGATACAAGCATACGCTATCACAAACACATTGAAGTAGGAAAAGGCCCTTGTTGAGAAGAAATACCAAGATAAGATGCAAGAGGTGTCTCAGTTGTAGTAGAGCCTACTAAAGGAGCAGAATCAAATCAGTGCCTATCAAGCTCAATTCATGGCTAAGCAAGCGAAGACTAAGGAATTGACCATTGAGCTAAGTCAGAGGCCTTCGAATACCAGAGTGTTAGAAATGGTCAAGGAGATGTATGTATCCAATGGTAGAGAATCTTTGATGAGGTTACACAACTTAAGCCTGCCCTCAGTTTTCTTCTCAAGGCTCAACAGTTGTGTGAAAGAGTAGAGTCTTCAGTTTAAGCTACTTTATCCATTGTTTTTTTGAGAGTCTCAGACTCTCAACTTTTGTTACAAAAGTTCTATGATGTGACTGATGAAGTTTTGTTAGTGGCAAGGGTGAGTGACAGAATGACTGTAGCTTAAAAAGTGGATGAAGTTCTCAGTTGTAATGAGGTCACGACGAAATGCAAGACACTTTTGGATATTTTGAAGGAAGGAGTCAAAGGCATGAAAGAGCACATTGAGAAGTTGGTGCAAATGGGACTCCCATCTCCTTTCCCAAATGATAACATAGTCTTAATGACTGATCAGATCAAGGCACTCTTGTTGTTGAAGCAAAATGACCAAACTATTTTTCAAAGTTTGAGTGACTCGTCAAGTGTGCGGGAGGTGGAATTAGTTCTCATTCCAATGAACCAGCTTGAGTTTTAGTTGCATTTAGTGGTGCAAATTCTTCGGTCCTCTCATAAGGACATTATCAATTTGTATCTTGCTTTCTAGGCTTTACAGAAGAGGCAAGGCTTGTCAGACTTAGAAAGGTCTGGGTATCAAGCTGCCTTGTAGAAGTTGTAATTTTCTAGGCTGTGGTAGTGCAATTTTGAATTTTTGATCTTTTTGTATAATTTCTGGGTTCTTTCTACACAGGCACATAGTCTTGTGTGGTTGCCAAGAACTGTAGAGTTAAAAATCCACATTTTGTTGCATCAATTCACAGTGGCAAAATACCTATATGTTAACGACCTAGTAATTTATTTTATATTGCAAGTCATAGCCTATGGGGAATGGCCAAGTGTCACATGACGAGATTTTGAAGAAACGAAGGTTCGTGAAAGTTACGCGAATGCACCACGTGGCGTGGTAATCGAAAGAAGTTGGCACAGTGTCTATTTGCAACAGAAAGCACCAAATGTCTTCTTCCGAGTTTGCAAGCTTTGAGAATCACAGAGCATGCCACATGTTTGTGTCACGTTCTTTTCCCTTTTTGGTTTCATAAAGTTTCTAAGTTGTGTGGAGTGCGCCGCATGTTGCAATGGTAGGAAGAGGAAAACTTTTGATAAAACAACTCGGATGCGAGTGAGATATGCCGCGTGTTTGTTGCAAATGAAGTGGAGCTTGCTGCGTGTCACTTTTTTTTGTGGTATATTAAAATATCAAAGTAAAATATGGTGGGCCCAAGATATTAAGGGTTGTTTTTCTAGAGCAATGGAAAGTGCCAAGTGTTGCGATGACAGGCGTTTGAAGGAAAGAAACAAAGCAACTTAGAAGAAGCGCCAGCCTACTGTGTGTCTTAGTTTTGAAGCTAGCGGGTGTTGCCACATGTCTTGAACATCAGTTAAAGTAAAGAGAAGCCGAAGGCGCCAAGTGTCAATATGGTGCGTATTCGAAGAAATATGAGAGAGTTTGACCCAATGAGCGCAAATGCACCACATAGCAACTTTTGAGCTATTTGGAAGCCCGCGGAAGAGGCCATCTGTCCCAATGGTATCGATAGTTACAAAACCATATGTTCAGTGCCAGTCAACCAATCAGAACACAAGGATGATGCAGAAGCGGATTTAGAAAGATTTCCAGCGCGTGCCCAGTTCTAGTTTAGTTTTGTAGGCGGTTGAGAATCTTAACGACCATCAGTATCTCAAGCCCCATCTTTCTACTATAAATAGGGCAATTCTATAACTGATATATATGTGTAGAGATACTAAAATAGAAGAATATACATGAGAAGAGATTTGTGGTGTGACTGGAAGATATCTTTTTGCCTCTGTAGTTGTTTCAAAAGAAAAGCATCGTAGATCTGTGCATGTTCTGTGCCTTATGTATTCTGCTGAATCTATTAATGAAAAACCTCTGTTTTGTGCTATTTGGTGATATTTTTCTATCTTTATTGCAAGTTCTCTGATTTTAGCCTCTGAGTTTAAATTTGTTCCTAACCTGTTTATATTAACCATGCTTATTGCTCTTTAATATAGCAGAAATCATAAAGATTTAGTCACTGTGCTGATTGTTGAATCAAATATAAGTCTGGCGTATCGCCTTAGAAGTTATTTCATATTGTATATGTAATCTTGTTTTTCTTCCCCTTTTCCCAAAACTCCATTGGAAAAAGAAGAGCCAACTTCTAATAAAATCTGGAGGTCATTCTGAGAGTCATCCCACATTCTCAGAATCTCCCATGTTAGTGCTCGAACTCGCACAATTTTATACATCAACATAAACAATGTAAATTGTAAGTTCATCAAGTTACAAGCATTTTCATTTTTCTTTGAGTTGGACATTGCTCAAGTTTGGATGTATAAGCATTTTAGGAAAAAAATGCAACATGAGAACATAGTATTATTCCTTAATACTTTGTACATCAACACAAACAATTCTGAGAGGTCATTCTGAGAGTCATCCCACATTCTCAGAATCTCCCATGTTAGTTCTGGAACTCGCACAATTTTGTACATCAACACAAACAATGTAAATTGTAAGTTCATCAAGTTACAAGCATTTTCATTTTTTTGAGTTGGACATTGCTCAAATTTGGATGTATAAGCATTTTAGGAAAAAAAGGCAACATGATAAAATAGTATTATTCCTTAATACTTTGTAGAGAAATTGATATAATACATGATATGGTAAACAATGCCCAAGAGCTTCATCTATAACATTAGAAACCTATTATAAATCCCTTAACAAAAATTTGGGGCATCATGCTACTTAATTATAATAATTTGTTGACACAAGAATCTCTTAAATTTGAGTAGCTATGTTATTAGGTCCTTGTGTTATGGGTCTCATTGTAGAACTAAATGGGTTTGGGAGTGGGAGGAGGCACCGGTTCTAGGACGAGATAGGCAGGGCACAACCTTGCCATCCTGGGTGCCTTGTGGGTATGTCTATGTTGTGCCTTCGTCATCCTGCGATGTGCCCAACCATGCCCAAAGGAACCCATAGGTGTAAACATGGTTTAGAGGTCAAAAAACACTTTAAAATATTAAAAAATACATTTTAATAACATTAAAAACCCCAAAATGTTAATGACAACCCTAAAAATGACCATTCATTAGTTTTTTGTTCATTCATTTTAGAATCACAAAGTATAAAAGCAACCAATATCACTCCAAATTGCCATTTTTGTATTTGTGAAGCTTCTTGTTTTTTTTCAAATGTGAAGGATTGCAAGGGAGTTGAAGATGTTTGCTAAGTGCTATGGGATGGAGTACAATGGAGATTTATCGATCAAAGGTAGGTACTTTGTGAGGTTTTTTGAAGTTTTTGAAGATTTTGTTTATTTTTTTTCAAAAAAGTACAAGTTCTTTATAGATATATATTTTTAAATTGAATGTTTTTTGAAATTGGTTTTTGTTTTTATTACATTTATATGTATTATAGGGTTGTATTTTTTTTTGTTTTATTTAATATTTTCTAAGTTCATGTACCTAGGGTTATATTTTTTAAATTTTTCTTAACAACAATCTGTTCAAAATGGTTGCTAGTTCAAGTTTAGTGGCCACTTAGGCAATTATATAGTTTGAATATGATCAAGCATCACCTCTATAGAAATGTTTATGATGATTGAACAACTTCTAGGAGGTGAGGCTTTTCTTTAGCATTGTAGTCACTACAGGGTTGAGTATAAGAGCTCGCATAGTTGAGTGAAAGCTCACTTATGTACTATGAATGTCCATGTAATTAAATTTTGTTAAGGGCCAAATAAGAAAGGGGTTTCCAACATAACAAATTATGGCATATATTAGAGAACAAGAAGAAATTGATACTATAAGTGAGAAAGAAAAATTAAAATCTCATCTTTTAGCAAAGAAATGATTAGGGAAGCCACATGTAGGGGCTCTAATAGTGGTTGTCTCACATCCTTTTTTGGAGGCACCGTCTATTCAAGAAGATCACTCTTTCTTTCTGCAAAAAAGGCCCATTGGAGAAGGCATTTCAAAATGAGGTGAGGGACAATGTAGATGAACACACTGCATGTTGCATTTATTCCAGTGGTCTTCCTTTTGACCTAGTGAGATCACCATATTGGTAGAAAATAGTAACAACAATTAGTTAAACACCCTTAGGTTACACAAGTCTTGAGTATGAGAAGGTGCACATCACCTTATTGGCAATTTTATTTTGTAGAGACATCACTTAGACCACTTAGGGATTCATGGGTCGAAACATGAGTGTCCATCATTTTTGATGGATGGAAATTGCAAAAACAACATTTAATAAATGCCATTTTTGTGTTCCCTAAAGGGGTAATGTTTTTGAAGCTAGTTGATTGTGAGTGGCAAGTGAAGGATGTAGACCTCATTTCCAAAATCCTCATGTTGATGGGTGTTTTTGCATACAATTTAGATAAAATACTAAGTATCTTATCTCTCTTGAAAGGAATCAAATCCTTAAAAAATAGAATATCACTACCCCAAGGTATTTACTAGCCAAGTCTTGGCCTTACAAGATAACTGAATAGCTTAATGTTCTTTCTTATTTTAACAAGGGGCCTTACATGAATTGGATCAAGAAGATTAGGGTTTCACAAATGATGAAGTCCACTAATGTACCAACCCTAAGTGGTTTTTAGATAACACAATTAATTTTTTTTCTTCTTATCATCAAATAAATAAGAGGTTGATGCTTAATCCTGATTCTAATTTAAGTGCGATTGATTTAAAAATAAAACTCAAAAGCTGGGTGAGAGAGAGAGAGAAGGGTGTAGAATACCAAACTACAAACATTTAGAAGTATGAGCTCTTATTCAAATAGACAGATCCTAAAATAACCAATCTCTTCTTAACCAGGTAACCCATAAAGCTATAGAGATAGTGCAATCTTCAAAGGTAAATATATGATTTTCAAATCATGAAAATATTTCATTAAACACCTATATATGGTGTAGCTCAATCAAATTCTTCACAATAGAACTCAAAAGAGTATTTAGACTAACCACAGAGAGTAACTTACTTTCAGCAAACGACTAGTGGTATGAACATGAGATCCATCAGATATTTTAGAATAATCACCCATAATTGTAAATGAAATCTACTAAATGAAAAGGAATCATGCAAGCAATTTCTTCAACTAACAATCAAGCTCAATTTGCCTCAACAATTTTTCTGAATTGCAAAGAACCATAGAATGAACTTGTTTGTATTAATCTCAAAATATTGCCAAGTCTCAACAATTCCTGATCAATTTTACAAAAGAGAATGATTGCCTATTTATAGATGAGGCAAGAGCACTTATTATATAATGAATGGTTAGGATTCATCCTTCACCAATGGCTCAAATTTGGTCACAATTAATTAGTTGGGGCAAATACATATTAATCATCCATCTCTAACTTCTTTTTTGATCCAATAGCTACAATTTTCCCACTTTGAATTTGTATAAAAGACAAAATACACTTTTAGGAAAAGACAAAAGGGAGAGTGAGCAAAAAAGAAAAAATAACACATTTTCCCCAGGAAGTAATGTCCAACTTAGGATTTATGAAGCGGTTTGCCCAAATGACAAGTGTGAATAGGTGCCTATGGGCTAGGAACATAATCTTCCACTATGATTTGGTCTTTCACTCTTTCTCTTCTCCTATAATATATTAATACATTGAGGGATGGGTTTAGAGCTTCTGGAAGTGGCTCTCTAACATAGTTCATTCTAAATTTCTATGTATCATATGTCCTAGAGAAGATGTTGAAGGCCTTTAATTTCCATCATCTTGTTCATTCTGGGCACATTAAAAGAATAAGGGATTGTCTGTAATCCTTCCTGCAAAACTTGCTTTAATTGCTCTTTGAACAATTCTGCATTTAATTATGTGTCGTCTCCATCATAATGCCCTGTTATGTCACTTAACAAGTCAAAACAATCACTTTGAATATCCAAAACTTGTGACATGGTAGGTCCTAGCTCTTGTGCGCTCTTGTCCATAGTTTCCATTATGAATTTCATCAATTCATACCACATGTGGGGTAGATTTAGACTCTCTTTGGTGAGAATATTTTCTTTCAATAGTATTTTTGGAGACAATTTACACATAATTTCAATTCTTGGAAAGATTTGTGAGTGATTCTCCTCATTTCTTTACAATCTTACAACGTAGCACTCACTTCAACCCTTAGTTGAGTAAAGTCTCCTAGAGCTTAGACTGCCTCATCTATGGCTTGGCATCCTTGATCATAAATCTCTTCAAGCTAGCTTTGGGTGGTCCTTGCCACACATTTCATTTTTTCAAGCTCATCCACCTCTTGTTGTGACAAAACTATAAGATGGGAAATACTTCCATCCTCTTGCTGGAGAGGAGCTATTAGATGTTTCACATAACCTTGCAACTTAGCTACGTACTCTTCTAGCTCCCTCTTGGTCCTCTCATCTTTGTGCATTCGACTTATCACTATAGACACAACATTTTGTACTTCTATTTCTTGTTCTCTAGTGGAATGACCAAGATTGATGGTGGAGATTTGATAATCTTCCGCTCAAAGATTCCTATTATCTTTATAAACATAGGAGTTGCAATTTGTGCAACCCTGGATCCTGAAACATCCCTAGAAATGGAGGATAGAACCCTAGGTTTCTTTTTACCCTTAGGTTTATCCGGTTTATTGACTAAGTTGGAAAAATCCAATGATGCTAGATTTATTATAGGATGTCTTTGATCAAGACTTATTTGTAGCCATTGAGGAACCACATAATTCTCATCAATTGTCTCCATAGCCTGCTGCCGAGGAGAAAGAACTGGAACTTCTTGTTCTTCTTGAGCTTTGCTTTCTTTCTCACCTTCCAATTGTTGATCCTTTGAATCATGATCTTTATTTCTAAGGGAGACTTCTTAGTCTTGTGATGGGACTTGTTCAAGTAATGGAATCTCTACCTTCTCATCCTCCTTTTGAAGATCTAGCTGTTGCTTAACTATTACTTCTTGTGGTTTCTCTAGAGCTTCTGGTAGCGCACCTTCATTTATTTTATCTTTTATTTGCTTAGAGGGAGTCCCTTTACTCATAGTGGCTTCTTGTTCCTCCAACTCTTGGTTCACCTTGTAGATAATCTCTAGGACAGGAGGCTCAAGTTGTCCTAGTGGTGAGCTCAGAGGAGTGTACGGATCAATACTAGCTTGCTCAAGTACAACCTTATTTACATATGAGAAGACTAATTAAAGACAAGGTGGGACATGGACTATAGGTAGGGGCTCAATATCTATGGGTGAAGGCATAGTAGAAAGAGGGATGGATTGAGGAACATATGAGACAATGGATGGAGTGGAAATGGTAGGAGCAATGGTAGATATGATAGGTGTAGGAGTAGGAAGTGAAAGTTGTACCTGTTACAAGGATGGATATGGAAGTGGAATAAAGGATGATGGGGGTGGGATAGTAACAGGTATAGAAGGAGTGGGATGAATCACAAAAAATGGGATGGTAGTTTGAATGGAGGGAGAGGGAGGATGGGATGATTGAACAAAGAAATGTTGTGTAAGAGTTGGAAGTGGAGTAGAGATAACTAGAACTAGCTCAAAGACCTTATCCTTCTTCTTCCTTGTTAGTTGTGTCTCTGGCTCTTATTCTGCACCCTCCTCCTCTCGATCCTTCTTTCTTTTATACACTTGTGGCTATGATGGGGGAGGTTTCTTGCTCCCTCTAATTCCTCGTGGAGCAACATAAGAGACTTTCTTCTCTTTTCCCTTGCTCTTGGGTGGAGGAAGTTGCTCTTCTTCTTTTGTACTTTCCTCATCTCTTTCAATTTCTTTCCCTTTGGCTTTGGAAGCTTCTCCTTCTTGATGTAATTCTTCTTCTCCAACAACCTCCTCAATTTCTTGCTTCTTCTTCTTTGGTTTTTCCTTGGTGTATGTCAACTTTACTCCTTGAGCAACCAATTCGGCCACCTTGTGGTCTACCCATCTCTTACTATACCTAATATTTTCCTTCATTAACTCCTCTAAGGAAGTAACTTCTTCCTCAACCAAATTAGATGGAGGGATGGGATCATTGGACACTTTATTATAATCTTCCTTTTGCAAAATATTCCCATCATCTGAGATCTAGTCAGACACATGATGTATGTTGAACATATTAATGTGGAAGGCCAACAACCTGGAATGTCTTCTTTTCTTTACTTTGTGTTCATTAGGACAATCTGCCCAAAAGTCTTCCAAAAGAGGGATATGATAATATTTTTCCCAACCAATTGCTCCAACTTGTGATGAGGATCAAAATTTGGTCTTGCATTGTATAAATGGAAGTACTTTTGAATCTCCGCATCTGAATCCTTGGCAAAAGGGAAAGGAGGACATGCAAACATACCATCTCCCAAGATCAAAGGAAATGGAACCCCAAGTTGGTTCTTGTCTATTAAGAGCTGTCAGGATTCACAAATTTTCCTTGTAAGCTCCAACAAAATGATTTTATTTGAGGGTAATTTGGGGATTTTATAGGCAGGTCCTGTGAATCCCTCTATTCTGATATATGAAAATTTGGGAAATTGAATGAACCAATTCCCATACTTCACTAGTTCTATTGCTAGTACTAAAAGCCTTTTGTTTAAATCTCCTTCCAACGTTACAGTAATATACATGGTGAAGGCATCACTGACTCTCCTATAATGATTGAGATCATAAACTTTGACTTGGACTACTCCATTCCTAATTGTTCCATTCCTTGTTAGCCCAGGATATTGAACATTTCATGCCAATGTGAAAACCACATAGGAATTCATGTAGAATTATCTAGAGACTCCTACTCGAGTGAGATGAATGTGTAGGTTGTCACTAATAATCTTTTCCCAATGAATCTTTTTAGTTCCAACCAACACCTTCTATATGAATTTGAACATCCACTCATGGAAGGTGGAGGTAGTGGACAAACCCATTACTCTACTCATAAGAGTCACCAAATCATTGATTTTTGTCTTGAAATCACTCATGTAAAGGGTCTTAGGCAGTTTGGAGACTTAAAGTTTAGAGGTCTTCATCCACCTAGAATTGATAACTCTCTATATTCTTCTGGCCCTTGGTTATATAATGCCAATCCATCATCCTTAGTCAAGTCAACCATAACAGGGTAGACTGGGATGACAAAAGCCTTAGCCAAAGCTTGAATTGAAAGATCTACCAATACTGTGCCATTATTAGTGATTATCCTCCTTAGACCAAGATGATAATGGTTAGCACATTCCATTATAAGCTGAAGGCATTGGGCAGAAGTGGGGAATCCTGTTGCTTGGGCAATACCATTTGTTACCAATTTTTTGGCTCTTTCTGTTGGGTTGGGTCCATTCATCCTTTGTCTAAAATCCTCCATGTCTATATGTCCCAAATCTGTATCTAATACTGAATTCCGAACTAAAGTGATCTTGGAGGGGGGAGATACCCCTTTGAGTTCAAACGTCATGTCCTTAATCTTGGACATCACCCTACAAAAAGAGAACCAAATTGAATTTTCTTCCAAAAATATATTTTATTCAGTTATAATGGTTTTTTAGGATTTTCCTACTTAGAAGGATGTTAAGATCTAAAAAGGATTCTTAGTTAATTCACTTTTAGAAACATATATTGAAATACAAGAACCTTGAATACCCATGTAGAGCTTTAATTATGCTTAGGATAGAAGGGAAGCCCTACCATATTCAAATTTAGTGAAAATCTATGCAATTTCATATTTATCCAAAGATTGCAAATGTTTTGCGGGAAAAAAAGGCGAGGAGGGATGTAGGATGCATATAATTTCCATCTTATGAAAATTCCAAAACCTTTTATATTTCCGCAATTAAGATGTAGAATTTTGCATCGGAAATGGATACGGGCCTAGAAAAGTGGTCGGGATATTACAATACATCCATCCTAAAGATAAAACTTTGCTATTTAGAGATGAATACACATTTTGTGGGGATTCGTGGGTCATCCGGATTTGCGGGAGAAAATGGTGATAGTGGATATTTCCATATCCCTTACAAAACTTTACAAAAGTGACCTATGGGTGTTTAGCAGAAATCAAGAGGGGAATTAGATTTGCAGGGAAAGTCCTAGCAAAGGATATGTTTGGTTCCCTTATGAAACTCCATAAATAACTCATAGATTCTGATGCAGAGCTGTTAACGGAAGCGTTCAATACTGGTGAAATTTGAAAGATTTCTTTTTATCGGCAAGAGTTACCCTAATGTCTTTCCGACATATTCCATCGACCAGACTTATGACTATTGGTTGGGTAAAATGACCATACTCCGATCGCATACGTTTCACCGATGTATACACTTTGCATTTGTTGCCTATCAGCAACACATATGCTATCGGCCTCCTCAATAGGTTTCACCCCGATGCTTGCAGTCACCCCGATATACTCGGCTTTGTACATATAACCTTTGACTTACCATACCGGTTCCTCCTACCGCTCCTACCGGTCATCTCCTACATATAAGTCAATGTATCTACAGAATGTATATTCCAATATACATTCGAAACATACAACTCAGACTTGCATTCGGAACATGCACTCACTGAAGTCAACCGTTGACTTTCCTTGTATCAACCCATTGTAAATTCACAATGTACATTCATCACATACAATCTGCCAGATGCATCTGCGGGATACTCACAAATATTCAACTGCAGGATATACAGGGAATGAACCTGATACTCATTAGCGATATACACATAGATTGTATATCAACAATATACATTCTCAACATGTATTCCGATTATGCATCTGATGCGTTTGACCGAACCACTGACTCCCTTGTATATGCGATAGACAAATGTGATATACACAGGAACATGCAATAGCGATATACTCACATAATGTATATCTCACATGCAAAAGTGATATATACACAAATTGTATGTCTATCGAAAACCCCACAGATTTTCACGATTTGGACCCGCTTTATACTTAGTGATTTGCACAGAACTGTCTCTCTTGGAAACATACAAACTTTTGCACTTGCCAACCTAACACATGAGGATGCTAGGGTTTTTCCAAGCATACTACAAATGATCTTGCAATCATGGAATGAACAAATAGAAAGTACAAAACAAGAACACAAACTAATATATATAGCCATTCCACTGATTACAAAGTAATCCAACTGGTGGAATTGGCTAAGAACCCATTTCGATTCCAAAGCAGAAATCGATTACACAGTGAATTCGAACACCAGAAAGATAACACAAACAAGATCTTCTTATTGCTTTCAGAAATGTATATAGATATTTGATTCCACAGTTCCACAACTCAATCTCACAACTACTGCTCTGTCTAATCTCTAATCTCTTCTTAATCTATTCTCTATATGTGAAATTGATCTGATCTAGGCTACTTATCTACTCACTACGAGTAGTATAGACTTGGTTCCCAATGGCTGGGAGACAATTCCAAGTGGCTGGGAGATAACAACCCTCTAACAAACTCTAACTGACTAACAACCTTGTCATTCCAGATCAACAAGTGTCCCAGGGACTTACACAGAAACCTAGAAGCAACTACCATAACATGAACTGGTCAAACAGACCTTATTACATTTAATATAGAAAAGCATAACATATTGAGACCTTAATTGACTTGTTGGAGGGGTGCCCCTACACCATACTCCTCGAGTCCACTTGAGATGAGAGTTTGAAGGTCTGCACCATTTGATGATCTATTCTGTAGTCATCCAAACTACCTCTGAATCATGTTTCCCTTGCCAAGCCACCAAGTATTCCATATACTCTTTGTTCCTTGTCTTCTTTACCACTCTTGAGTCTAAAATCTTCTGCAATTGTGGGGGATCATGTTTAGGAATATCATCAGCTGCTGTACCCTATAATGGTTCTCGCTCTATATCGGCATTATGCTTGTATGGAGTTAAATCACAGACATTGATTATGGGTGACAATCCAAGATCAGAAGGAAGTTGGATCTCATAAACATTCGGTCCACATTTCTTCAAAATCTGATAGGGTCCAATCTTCCTCTGCATGAGTTTGGTATGTTTACCTTTTGGAAGTCTTTCCTTCTTCAAATGAACCCATACCAAATCTCCAACATCAAACTATACATCTCTCTTCTTTTTATCAGCATAGGCTTTATACTTCAAAGTAGTTTGCTGGAGTTGGTTCTTGACGTGATCATGCACCTCTTTGATTGTGGATGCAAAAGCTTCTCCAGCTACACTAATAGATTCTCCTGCAAGTAGATCTCTTAACTCCAAAATACCTCTTGGATGAATACCATATACCACCTAGAAAGATGACTTCCCTGTACTCCTATTGATGGTGTCATTATAGGAAAATTCTGTTTGTGGTAGGATGTTATCCCACTTCTCTCCATGCTGTCTTGTCAAACACCTTAGCAAATTTCTCAGTGAACAGTTAACCACTTCAGTTTGTCCATCTGTTTGAGGATGATAGGCTGAGGAGAAGGATAAATTGGTTCCAAGTTTCTTCCAAAGAGTCCTCCAAAAATGGCCAATAAATTTCACATCTCTATCTGACACTATGCTTAATGGCAATCCATGTATCCTCACTATTTCCTTGAAAAACAAGTCTGCAACATATGAAGCATCACAAGTGGTTTTGCATGGCAAGAAGTGTGCCATTTTACTGAATCTATCCACTACAACAAAAACACTATCATAACCCTTCCTTGTTGTAGGTAAACCCAACACAAAATCCATGTTAATGCTCTCCCATGGCCTAGAAGGAATGGGTAGTGGTTGATACAAACCTGCATTAGTGGATCTCCCTTTTGCTTTTTGACATATCACACATGCCTCCACAAATTTCCTTACATCTGATTGTAACTTAGGGCAATAGTAATGCCTCTTCACAAGATCAAGAGTCTTATCCAGACCAAAATGTCTTGCCATGGCTCCACAATGTTTCTCCCTAATGATATTCAATCTCATAGAACACCTTGGAATACACAACTGTCCACCCTTGAAAAGTAATCCATCTTGGATCAGAAATTCAGAGAACTCAACATGATATTTGTCACCAAAAGAAACACATACCTTGTAGATCTCTCCAAAGTCTTCATCAGTATCATACATGGCCTTCAAGGAATCAATGCCACCACTCTCTAATTGGATCTAATTTATGGTTAGAGCCCTCCTGCTCAAAGCATCTGCTACCTTGTTCTTGACCCCTTTCTTGAGTGTGAAGGCGAAAGATTGCAAAGTCTCCACCCACTTCATGTGTCGATGGTTGGGCTTCTCTTGACTATTTATGAAACTAAAAGCCTGATTATCTGTAAACACTATGAATTCTTTTGGCATCAAGTAATGCCTCCACTTTTTGAGTGACTGGACTAGAGCATACATCTCCAAATCATAGGATGAGTATCTCTTCTTAGCATCATTTAGCTTCTCACTAAAAAATGCAATAGGCCTACCTTCTTGACTGAGTACTGCTCCAATTGCATGCCACCTTCTTCTTCAGTGTTTCAAATGAATCATCTGCCTCCTTTGTCCAAGTGAATCTGTACTTCTATCCTCCTTTTATGGTGTCAAGCATGGGTGCACAGACATGACTAAACCCTTTTATAAACTTCATATAGAAGGTTGCTAACCCATGGAAACTTCTGACATCATTCATGGTTCTAGGAGTTGGCCAAGACAATATGGCACTTACCTTCTCTTGATCCATTTTCAGTTTGCCATGTGAGATGACAAAACCCAAGTAGATGATCTCCTCTTGCATGAACAAACACTTCTCCAAGTTGATCATTAGCTGTTCTTCATGTAACCTTTTGAGGACCAGGTCTATATGTTTGAGATGCTCTTCCCTTGTATTACTGAAAATTAGAATGTCATCTAGATATACTATGACAAATTTGCCTATAAATTCTCTCAAGACCTCATTCATCAGCCTCATAAAGGTATTAGGGGCATTGGACAAACCAAAAGGCATAACCTTCCACTCATATAACCCCTAATTGGTCTTAAATGTAGTTTTCCACTCATCTCCTAGCCTAATCCTAATATGATGATAGCCACTCTTTAAATCTATTTTTGTAAAATATTTAGCACCCCCAAGCAATCAAGTACATCTTCTATCCTAGGGATTGGGAACCTATGCCTGATTGTTATCTTGTTGATAGCCCTTGAATCAGTACAAAGTCTCCAAGTGCCTTCCTTCTTTGGTGCTAGTACAGCCGGTACTGCACATGGGCTTAA
This sequence comes from Cunninghamia lanceolata, assembly GCA_027924645.1. NCBI lineage: Eukaryota > Viridiplantae > Streptophyta > Pinopsida > Cupressales > Cupressaceae > Cunninghamia > Cunninghamia lanceolata. The sequence goes on from BSBN01000547.1 coordinate 223,005, forward strand.
ACTTTTGCCAATTAGGCCTGTCTCCAACAACTCCTTAATATGTCTTGTTACTTCTTCATTCTGCTCTGGGGTAAGCTTGTATGCTGCCTTGTTTGGAAGTGTAGATCCTGGGATCAGATCTATGCAATGGTTGATGTCCCTTACAGGTGGTAGGGACCTTGGCATTCCATCAGAGATGATGCCTTTGTATTTGTCCAATAGTTCTTGGACAGCCGGGTCTATGAACCTTTACCTCTTCTCTCCTTTGACTTCTTGTTGCTGCTCCTTGTTCACCTTTAGGCATGGAATTAGAGCATATGCAATTGCACCCTCTTCTACCATCTCTTTCATGAATTGTTTGCCTCCTACCATCATCACCTTTACTTCTTTCCCTTTTGATTCTACCTCATCCTCCATCAATGGTAGCAACTCTATCACCTTACCATCCTTGGTGATTGAATATGTGTTTCTAACTCCATCATGGTGTGATTTCAAGTCATACTTCCATGGTCTTCCAAATAGGAGATGGCAAGCATCCTTCTTGGCAATGTCAAACAATAATCTGTCCTTGTATGTCCAATTTGAAACTCCACCCAAGCCTGTTCTTCCACAATTGTTTGCTGACCTTGGGTGAGCCATGATACCTTATATGGACAAGGATGTGGCAGTCTTCTAAGCTTAAGCTTTTCTACCATCTGAATGGACACAAAATTTTTAGTGGATCTAGAGTCAATCAGAACTTTACATACCTTTCCTCCTGCTTTGCAAGTAGTTCTAAAAAGAGACTTCCTTTGTGGGGGTTCTTTGTCAGGCACCTTCATGGTGGTCATTACTCTCCTAATCATCAAAGCTTCTCCTCTCTTAGGATATCCATAACTATTAGGAACATTCACACTTTGATAAGTGTTTGAGCTTGTCACACTTTGATAATCAGACTCTTGTATCAGGTTTATCCTCCTTTCTCCCATTGAACTTGTTACCTTTTCTGGACATCTGTTGGCTATGTGGCCTTCTTGATTGCAATTGTAACACCTGAGAGGTCCGCTGCCCTGAGATCTCCCTCTAAATGGTGGTCTTCTACCCCTAAAGTTTCCTTTCTGATCATAACTTCCTTTTTGAGTTTGACTGCTTTCTCCCTTGCTACTCTCCTGATTGGATTCACCTTGGTATCCAAATCCACGTCCTCTACCTCTGAAAGGACTTCTTCCCCCTCTTTGCTATCTTCCTCTTCCTCTACTGTTCTTCTCTTGTATTCTCTTTAATTTTTCTTCCACTATGAGTGCCAATTGGTAGCACTTCTGAACTATATCTGGATTATGCAGATTTAAATCTTCCAGAATAGCAAATGTCAATCCATCGAGATACCTTGCTACCCCCTCTTCCTCATTTTCTTTCACCTTTGTCTTGACACATAGTTTCATGAATTCTTCAGTGTATGAGCTGACATCTAAATCTTTTTGTTTCAAATTTTGTCTCCTCTTGTGTAATTGGATGTTGTAATCCAATGGAACATAGGCTTCCTTCACTAAAGCCACCATCTTCTTCCAAGTAGCAACTCTACTTTTTCCTTCTTTCACGCTATCATCTTGGATGAAATTCCACCAAGTTAATGCAGCCTCCTTCATTTTGGACTGGGCCATCTTTACCCTTTGATGATCTGGTATTTCCTCTGTTTCAAAGAAATTATTCAAGGAGTCTATCCACTCCATCACTAAATCAGGATCCATCTTTCTTGTCAACGCTGGCAGGTCTATTTTCATATCCATGGTCCTCTCCATGGATTTGAGGACATTGAGTAAGGGTCTCTGGTTTGCAGGAAGCTCTATCTCTTCCTACCTTGGGATCTCCTCTTCATCCCAATCTTCTCATTCACCAGAATCTTCATCTCCCTTCTCTACCTTGTCCTTCAACTTCTCTAACTCATCTTTCAAGGCCTGATTCTGAGCTCTAACTACTTTGCTCTCTGCCAATTGTTTCTTCACTAAGACCTCCAACTCAGCTTTGATCATCTTTGCTGGGTACTCTTCTGACCCCTCTCCTTCTGACATCTTGTCTTCCTCTTCTACCCAAAGATACTCCTTTGCTCTGATACCACTTGATGTAGAGCTGCCAACGAAAGTGTTCACTACTGGTGAAATTTGAAAGATTTCTTTCTATCGGCAAGAGTTACCCTAATGTCTTTCTGACATATTCCATCGACTAGACTTATGACTATCGGTTGGGTAAAATGACCATACTCCGATCGCATACGTTTCACCGATGTATACACTTTGCTTTTGTTGCCTATCGACAACACATATGCTATCGGCCTCCTTAATAGGTTTCACCCTGATGCTTGTAGTCACCCTGATATACTCGACTTTGTACATACAACCTTTGACTTACCACACCGGTTCCTCCTACCGCTCCTACCAGTCACCTCCTACATATAACTCAATGTATCTGTGGAATGTATATTCCAATATACATTCGAAACATACAACTCAGACTTGCATCCAGAACATGCACTCGCCGAAGTCAACCGTTGACTTTCCTTGTATCAACCCGATGTACATTCACAATGAACATTCATTACATACAATCCGCCAGATGCATCTGCGGGATACTCACAAATATTCAACTGCAGGATATACAGGGAATGAACCCGATACTCATTAGCGATATACACACAGATTGTATATCAACAATATACATTCTCAACATGAATTCCGATTATGCATTCAATGGGTTTGACCGGACCACTGACTCCCTTGTATATGCGATAGACAAATGTGATATACATAGGAACGTGCGATAGCGATATACTCACAAAATGTATATCTTGCATGCAAAAGTGATATGTACACAAATTGTATGTCTATCAAAAACCCTACGGATTTTCACGATTTGGACCTGCTTTATACTTAGCGATTTGTACAAAACTGTCTCTCTTGCAAACATACAGACTTTTCCACTTGCCAACCTAGCACATGAGGATGCTAGGGTTTATCCAAGCATGCTACAAATAATCCTACAATCATGGAATGAACAAACAAAAATTACAAAACAAGAACACAAACTAATATATATAGCCATTCCACCGATTATGAAGTAATCCAACCGGTGGAATGGGCTAAGAACCCATTTCGATTCCAAAGCAGAAATCGATTACACAGTGAATTTGAACACCAGAAAGATAATACAAACAGGATCTTCTTATTGCTTTCAGAAATGTATACAGATATCTGATTCCACAGTTCCACAACTCAATCTCACAACTACTGCTCTATCTAATCTCTGATCTCTTCTCAATCTATTCTCTATATGTGAAATCGATCTGATCTAGGCTACTTATCTACTCACTACGAGTAGTACAGACTGGTTCCCAGCGGCTGGGAGACAATTCCAAGTGGCTGGGAGATAACAACCCTCTAACAAACTCTAACTGACTAACAACCTTGTCATTCTAGATCGACAAGTGTCCCAGGGACTTACACAAAAACCTAGAAGCAACTACCATAACATGAACTGGTCAAACAAACCTTATTACATTTAATATAGAAAAGCATAACATATTGAGACCTTAATTGACTTGTTGGAGGGGTGCCTCTACATCAGATTCCCTTTTCACGAGAAATCTATGAAGATCTAGACTTTGCAGGGAAAATATAAAGAAGTGGAAAAATCCACTTTCTCTCTTGAACTCCACAAAAAGGTTTTGCAAACTCCACAAAAAGGTTTTGCAAGAGGCAATATGGACTTTGCAGGGAATCAAATGAATAATGAAAAGCCTATCACTGTCAATGGAGAAACTAGGAATTTTCAAATCATCTACCTCATTTGGAAATTCTGCAAAAAGTATTAAAGGGTCAAATGTCAGTTATTCAAAATTTTTTTTATTAGGGCAAGCACAAGGGTATGAGGTTCCATGGATAAATTAGGGCATCGATTATAAACCATTCAAAGATACCTAGGGCACCCTATTCGTATGCTGGTAATCCTCATTTGGATATCACCCTAAAAGAATGTTTACCTAACCCTATTAGGTTTCCGACGGTTTATTTTCAAAACTATGATAGCGTGGGATTCAAAATGTCCAACATTTTTTGTGAATATGATTTAGTTCAAAAATCATGGAAAACTAGGGGGTTTGAGAACCTACCAAGTTGGTAGTCGATCAAGTGAAGATATGAAATTCAATGTTTATGGTGTGTCTATTGGGGTGAGTGTACTAAACGTGCTTGCAGGAGAGAGAAATAATTACAGGGTCGTTGTGAAGATTGCATCAATCATGAAATTTAAAATTTATAGATGAAGAAACGAGCATTTTGAGAGCAAATGGTGTTCAAATGATAATGAAAATCAACTTAAATACTTCACAATCCCCCTTAGCTCATATTCATTAATGCAAACTAGGTGGCTGGATAGGTAGTGACGAAACCTCTACATCATGAATGCATGGAAATACACCTAGAAGGATAATGCAAAAGAATGAGAACCTGTGAGATGTGAGCGAAACTCTACAAATTTTAGGAAAAGATAAGATACACTAGATCTACGGAGTTACCCAACCAAATAAGAGAATTTAGAAAGAGGTGTAATGTCCCACCCTAGTTTGGGACAATTCTTTTTCTCAAACACCCATAAAGTTTATTGACTTCTAGTGAGCTAACATTTCGTCAAACACTTGGCATGCAAACTATGTATTGACTGATTTCTGAGTTTTTTTTGTTGTTTGATGTTTGTTAAGATTGAGCTTCAACATAAAACACATATACCAAGTGATAGTACCAAGGACCAAACACTTTGCAACAATAAACAAACACTTTGCTAATAATTTCAATGCCAAATATAGGACTGTTATAACATAGTGAAAGTCTGATATAACTCAAAACAACAAGATAATTTCATTCAAATTAAAGATTTGAATCATTTCATTTCAATGCAACATACCCGATTTATTCTCCTTTGATATAACAATGAATGAAAGCTTTAATTACAAGTAAAGGGACTGCTGATAAACAATTATGAAGTCTGATATATCAACAAACTCTTCACATAACAACGCCTAGGGTTTGAGTGATTCCATGACTGATTTCTCATTCCTTTGGATAATGATCAATCTTTGACATGCAATGACTCCATTATACCTTCAAACTACTACTTGTATTGTTCACAAATCCTTAGCAGGTACCGTAGCGATACTGTAGTGTTCACTGTAGCATCTACTGTAGTGATTACTATAGTGATCACTGTAGTGATCACTATAGCATTTCCTTTAAATATCCACTATAATCTACTTTGCCAATATGGCATCAACCCTCCAATTTGTATTTGGCACAAATCCATAAATTGGACAATGAAATCCTCTAAGCTGGCTTGCAAATCAATACCTCCTTTGAAACTCCAAACAATGCCAAACCTACAATGAAGTCCAATGCATCAACTTTGAATAAGTTTACTAACAATCAACCCGGGAGGATCTTTCACCACTAAAGTTGATCTTCTCCAAGAGGGTTTTTGTCCTCAAGAAGGTTGAGATGAACCAAGTTCAATCTCCTAGGACCATGAGGGTTTCATCAGAGGAAAATATAATAATATGCATAATCCAAATGAGCTCTCACAACCTCCTTTTATACTTTTCCACCAAACTCTCTAGAAGCTTATATTTTAAAATTCACTTTTTAATTGAAACTCCATTTTAGCTCTGAAAAAAGACCTTTTTATTAAATTAATGATAAATTGACACACAAGGTCCCTGTTTTATGCATCCACAATTTAAAACATTTCATCTCGGCTTCGACGAGCTATAACACTAAGGTGCTTTTAAAATATTTTAAATAATATTTAGCGACCTTAGTAAAATAATTAAAATAAAGCCATTAATATACCCAATTTGTGGAAACTACTAGAATGCATCATAATTTAAAAATAACTGCACTGGAGTGATCTCGATGAAGAATAAAGATAATCAGAGCTAATTGAGTGACTTACTATAAATAGGCACCCTCTTGAAGATTGTATGAAAGCACACTAGGAGCCAAAAATCACCCCAGAAAGTGGTATATGAGTCCTATAGACCACATGAGCTCATTAGAATCATCAAATAGCTCCTTTGATAATGTTGACACACATCCACAAGGTCAGTGCCAACTGTACTGTAAGAGAACCTAAAAAATGGGGACATTACAGTCCTCCTTTCCCCAAGATTGCTTGTCCTCAAGCAATGCCAACTCAACCTCAAAATAACCAAACTGAAAACAAATAAGATCCCAGGTTCCCATGTCAATCTGAGGAAAGAACCACCATGTTGACACTGCACCACTCTGATCATAATTGTAAAACCATCGTGCTAAAACTACACTCTCCTCTCTTGGAACCCCAAAAAGTAACCATTGTGACAACCCAAACTAGAATACCTGGAAAGGTTGAAACCTATACCTTGAAACAACTCTTGCTAAAACATCACAGTAAGGTCTACATCTGCATTCCAATTGCCTGACATGATCCTGGGCAACAAGAAAAATAACCCGCACAACCATAAAACATAAACCTCAACACATCTCTTTATGGTGTCCCAAAAATGATTTAGATTGGTCCCTGTCAAGTGGCTGATATAGAAGATGACAACAGTGTTAAATCTGAAAATTTGATTCATAGCTATCTTGGGAATGCTTTCGTTGTTATAAACTGATAACACCTCATTAACACTTAATCTCCATGTGTTAAAAAATAGTCCTGAGCATACCAACTCACACAACTAGCTGCAATAATCAATGTAACATATGAAGATATATAGACCAACAACATGAATTGACTGTAATAACCATTACTCACCAATGTGGAAGTTAGAACTAACTGAATAATGTCTGAAATTTCTCCCACAACCTAATGCAGGAGCATTCAGTGGTGTAAGGGTAATCTTGCATCACCCAAAAAAGAAGTTAATTCAAAATCATTGTAGTTGTTTTCATTTCTTTCCACAATTAGTGTTTCTGGTTCCATAATATCCAGAATAATGATGTAGGACTTTCAATTTTTCCAAAAATGCTAAAAATAGAAACCTGCCTATTTTGGAAAGTCTACTTGCTATTTTTGGAAAGTTTGCAGTAGGGCACGGATTGAAGTGAAAACTTGCAGAAAGTTACTAAATGGAAATATAAGACCTTTGGTGAAGGAATCAGGCAAAGATCATTTGTGAGCTGAAAGATATTAAAGTTTTTGTTTTCTGAAAAACCCCTAAAATTTTTTGAAACGAGATATGAGGCCCTAAAACTTCCCTAAATGTCCCAAAAAGTTGACAGAAATCCGTTTATGGATTTTCAGTGTGATAGTTCACATTGCGAGATTTCTGACGCCTAAAACGGTTCGTCAATCGGACACCCGGATCAAAAGTTATGCTTCCCGGAAGTTGACCTACTTTTGGAGGGAGTTGTAAATTTCAAAATTTAGCTGGAGGCTGCCAAAAAGTGTTATTTATGGCTATTTTGGGGACCCTGGGCAGTAGTAGAGTCAAGGGGGCAAGTGTAGAGTCAAGAATAGGGGAAAAAATAGAAACCCTAGTAGATTTGGGGTTACAGAAGGCTAAAGATTCTAGAGTCTTGAGGTTGGGGAAAGTTGTAATGTGTTGCAGCCAGTAGGGGATTCATCCTCTAATTGTAATTGGGATTCTGTAATGTAATGAGTTGCCTAGATCAATAAAAGAAAGTTCTATTTTCTGTGTTCCATTCCTGTTGTTGTGTATTTTGTGATTTACCCCCTTCATCAAGTGGTATCAGAGCAAGGGTTCCTGAGTGTGTAGATAGATCGCCGACTGTGAGGCAGTTTGCACCAGGACCTGAGGTTGTGGGTTTGCTGTGGAGTCCAGGATGCCTCCACGAAGAAATCGTGTTGGGAGGAATGCTTTGACAGAAGAGGGTATTAGAGCCCTGCAAAGGCAAATCGATGCATTACAAGAGGAGCTACGAAGAGGGTTTGAGCCGAGGATAAGAGAGGAAAGTGAAGATGAAGCTGAAGAAGAGCTATCTGAGGAAGAACAAGAAGCTGCCAAAGATCCTGCAGAAGTTAGGTTGTTGAGGGCTATTTCGAAGATCGGAAAGAGGCCCAGGATCAAGGTTTCTACATATTCTGGGGATTTGAACCCAGAACAGCTTATTGATTGGATCAATGACATGGAGGAGTATTTTGAGTATGAATATGTGGAGGACCCAGATCGGGTCAAGTTTGCAAAAACAAAGTTGAAGGGCCACACCAATATTTGGTGGAAGGAGGTCCAACTAGAGAGGAATAGAAGAGGAAAAGGAAAGATCACCAGATGGGATCGGATGATGGAGAAACTAAAGAAGCAGTTCATTCCTGTGGACTATGAGATGGAGTTACTGAAGAAGTTGCAAGGACTGAAGCAAGGTAACAAGTCTGTTAAGGAGTATACAGAAGATTTTTGTAAGATCACTATCAGGACAGGCCATGGAGAGGCTAACAAGGAGAAGGTGGCCCGTTACATTAATGGGTTAAGGCCAAGTATTCAAGAAGAGTTGAGCCTGGTCAGAATGACCACCATAGAAGATGTGTACTAGTTTTCCCTGAAAGTGGAAGAGAAGCTGAATAAAAGATTTGACAACAAGCAAAGGGGAATAGGTCAAGGTAGAAGGACTGGTGGAAGACCCTATGGGGGCCGAAATGAAGATGCAAAGAAAAGTGAAGAAGTTGGAACCAGTCGAAATCAGAGAGGAGATGATACCGACCGCCCTCGTGACCAGAATAATGGTGAGCAAAGAGGAAGAGGTAGACCTGGGCAAGGACCTGGAAGAGGAGGTTTCAGAGGAACATGTTTCGAATGTGGAGAAGAAGGACATCAAGCATACGAGTGTTCGCAACATCAAGGAAGGACAAATAGAAGACCTGAAGGCAATGCATGAGTTGCACATGTAAATGAAGATGCACATTCTGAGCATTTTGAAGATGCTGAAAGGGGAGAAACCCTAGTTGTCAGAAGAACCTTGCTGAATGAGGAAAAAGAACCCAATCAGAGGAAGAGTTTATTCCGCACAAGGTGCAAATGTGAAGGTAAGTGTTGTGATATTATTATTGACAGTGGAAGCACTGACAATCTTGTTTTAGAGGAGATGGTTGACAAGTTGAAGTTGACAAGAAGAAAGCATCCACATCCATATCAGATTGCATGGTTGCAGAAGGACCACCGAGCTTTGGTCAATGAGCAGTGTTTAGTAAAGTTCAAGATTGGGGACTACCATGATGAGGTGTTGTGTGATATCATACTGATGGATGCATGTCATATGCTGTTGGGGAGGCCGTGGCAGTATGATAGGAGCGTTGTCCATGATGGTCGTGCAAACACATATTCCCTAACAAAGGATGGAGTTAGTCATAAGTTGAAGCCCTTGAAGGAGGTGGAAGAAAAGGTATGTAGTACTGGTAGAATTTGCTTGGTAGATGGTAGGAAATTTTTGGAGGGTATGAAGTGTGAGCGTCATTGCTTTGCATTGATTCCTAAGATTAATCAAGAGAACTGTGAAGATGTACCCGTAGAAGTTTTAGATATGTTGGAAGAGTTCCAAGACATTATCTCTGATAATGTACCAAAAGGTTTACCACCAGTAAGGAAGATAAGTCATCAAATGGATTTGATACCAGGAGCCAGTTTGCCAAATAAGGCAGCCCACAAAATGACCCCTACAGAGAATGAAGAGCTGAACAGACAAGTTTGGGAGTTGTTGAGGAAGGGACTGATAAGGGAGAGCCTAAGTCCATGTGTGGTACCTGCAGTACTAGCACCAAAGAAGGATGGAGAATGGAGGATGTGTACAGACTCTCAAGCCATCAATAAGATAATGATCAAATATAGATTTCCATTGCCAAGAATGGATGACATCATGGATTATTTGAGTGGAGCCAAGTACTTCACAAAAATTGACCTGAAGAGTGGGTATCACCAGATCCGTATCAGAGAAGGAGATGAGTGGAAGACAGCCTTCAAGACAAAGGAAGGTTTGCATGAGTGGCTAGTCATGCCATTTGGGCTAACCAATGCACCGAGCACATTCATGCGGCTCATGAACAAGGTATTGAAAGAGTTTTTGGGAAGTTTTGTTATTGTTTATTTGGATGATATTTTGATTTTTAGTAAGACTTGGGATGAGCATCTGATGCATATCAGAAGAGTTCTGGAGAAGCTTAGGGAGGAGAAGTTGCTGATTAATATGAAGAAATGTAGTTTTGTAAAGAAGGAGTTGGTATAGCTGGGATTTGTAGTCTCAGAGGAAGGTCTTAAGATGGACCCAGAAAAGTAAGGGCTATCATTGAATGGCCTACGCCAAGGAGTGCAACGAAGGTAAGTTCCTTTCATGGTTTGGCAAGTTTTTATAGAAAGTTTATTAGGAATTTTAGTAGCATTTGTGCACCCCTAACTGAGACAATGAGAGGGGATAGAAAAGAGTTTAGATGGACTAAAGGAGCAGACAAGAGGTTTGATACATTGAAGCAGAAAGTTGTAGAACAACCCGTTTTGGCACTTCCAAATTTTAATAAGGTATTTCAGGTAGATTGTGATGCTAGTGGTAGTGGTATAGGAGCTGTTTTGAGCCAAGAAGGTAAGCCCATTGCCTATTTTAGTGAGAAGCTTAATGATGCCAAGAAAAAATATTCTGTTTATGATCAGGAGTTTTATGCAATAGTTCAGGCTTTGAAGAAATGGAGACATTATTTGCTGCCAAAGGAGTTTGTTTTATATACTGATCATCAGGCTTTGCAGTATCTTAATAGTCAAGGGAAGTTGAACCAAAGGCACTTAAAATGGGTTGAGTTTTTGCAGAGCTATACTTTTGTTTTGAAGCACAGGAGTGGGAAGTCCAACAAAGTTGCAGATGCCTTGAGTAGAAGGCAAAATTTGTTTACATAAATGAAGATAGAGGTTGTTGGGTTCGATGAGCTCAAAAGTTTGTATCCTAAAGATCCAGATTTTGCAGAGGCTTGGAAAGCTTGTATGGAACCTGTTACTTTGGACAGGACAAAATGGTTGGATTTCATAATCCAAGATGGCATGTTATTTAGAGGAAGCCAGTTGTGCATTCCAAGGAGTTCCATGAGAGAGAACCTAATTAGGGAGAAGCATAGTGGAGGATTGGCTGGACACTTTGGTCGAGATAAGACCATTGCTATTGTTGGTGAAAATTATTATTAGCCACAATTGCAGTAGGATGTGCAGAAATTTGTACAGAGTTGTAGAGTATGTCAGATGGCAAAAGGAGCAAGTCAGAATACGGGTCTATATCAGCCATTACCTGTACCAGAGAAGCCATGGGATGATATCAGTATGGATTTTGTTCTTGGTTTACCAAGGACACAGAGAGGACATGATTCCATTTCTGTGGTGGTGGACAGATTCTCAAAGATGGCACATTTTATTCCTTGCAAGAAGACCAATGATGCTGTTCATATTGCTAAATTATTTTTCAGAGAGGTGGTGAGACTACATGGTCTACCAAAGAGCATAGTTTCAGATCGAGATACCAAGTTCGTTGGTTATTTTTGGAGGACATTATGGAAGAAATTGAAGACAGATTTGAAGTTCAGTTCTGCACACCATCCACAGACTGATGGACAGACTGAAGTGGTGAATAGGAGTTTGGGTAACCTGCTATGGTGCTTAGTAGGAGACAAGCCCAAGGGATGGGATTTGATTTTACCACAGGCAGAATTTGCTTACAACAATTCTGTCAATATGAGTACTGGTAAATCACCATTTCAGGTTGTATATGGCAATAGCCCGAGAAATGCTTATAAGTTAAGGAAGCTGGACAAAGGAGAAAAGACAAGCGCTAAAGCTGAAGACTTTGCAGAACATCTGAAGAATTTGCATGAAGAGGTAAGAAAGCACATTGATAGGATGAATATTCAGTACAAGGCTAAGGCAGATCAGAAGAGGAGATATAAGGAGTTCCAGGTAGGAGATGAAGTCATGGTTCACTTGAGAAAAGAAAGGTTCCCAATTGGAACATACAATAAGTTGAAAATGAAGAAATTTGGACCATGCAGAATCTTGAAGAAGCATGATTCATGAAATGCATATGAGGTAGAGCTGCCGAATGGGATCAATATTTCCCCTATTTTCAACATTGCTGATTTATCAGAATATCATGAAGGTGGAGCAGAGGATGGACCAACAGAAGCAAAGTGGAGTATTCCAGCATCTACTTCAATGGACGAGATAGAAGAGATCTTGGATAGCTGTGTGGGAAGAAGTACTCGGAACAAGCAATATGAAGAATATCTGGTAAAATGGAAAGGAAGGCCTATTGAAGATTCCTCTTGGTTATCTAAGGCAGAGGTTGACCATTTGGGTTTCCCTCATGCCAACATTTGAGACGTGATAGGGTCACTTCTCAAATTACCCTGGGTGTCTAATGCAGGAGCATCCAGTGGTGTAAGGGCAATCTTGCATCACCCAAAAAAGAAGTTAATTCAAAATCATTGTAGTTGTTTTCATTTCTTTCCACAATTAGTGTTTCTAGTTCCATAATATCTAGAATAATGATGTAGGACTTTCAGTTTTTCCAAAAATGCTAAAAATAGCAACCTGCCTATTTTGGAAAGTCTACCTGCTATTTTTGGAAAGTTTGCAGTAGGGCACGGATTGAAGCGAAAACTTGTAGAAAGTTACTAAATGGAAATATAAGACCTTTGGCGAAGGAATCAGGCAAAGATCATTTGTGAGTTGAAAGATATTAAAGTTTTTGTTTTCTGAAAAACCCCTAAAAATTTCCAAAACAAGATATGAGGCACTAAAACTTCCCTAAACGTCCCAAAAATTTGACAAAAATCTGTTTATGGATTTCCAGCGTGATAGTTCACATTGCGAGCTTTTCGATGCCTAAAACAGTTCGTCAATCAGACACCCGGATCAAAAGTTATGCTTCCCGGAAGTTGACCTACTTTTGGAGGGAGTTGTAAATTTTACCAAAAAGTGTTATTTATGGCTATTTTGGGGACCCTGGGCAGTAGTAGAGTCAAGGGGGCAAGTGTAGAGTCAAGAATAGGGGGAAAAATAGAAACCCTAGCGGATTTGGGGTTATAGAAGGCCGAAGATTCCAGAGTCTTGAGGTTGGGGAAAGTTGTAATGTGTTGCAACCAGTAGGGCATTCATCCTCTAATTGTAATTGGGATTTTTTTAATGTAATGAGTTGCCCAGATCAATAAAAGAAAGTTCTATTTTCTATGTTCCATTCCTGTTGTTGTGTGTTTTGTGATTTACCCCCTTCATCACAACCTGCTACCATAAGACCTGTAAGTACTCAAAATCACTGTGCTCATTAACTGCTTCATTAATTGCTGTTGCTAAAATCAATGTTATAATGCTGGGGCAACAACTGTCATAAAGAAGACCTCTTGAATACATAGGAGATGTGAGCATGGAATTGATTGGAGAGACCTCTCCAATGACAGAATTATTTTCTTTGTTCAACTCGTACCAAGAAAAAAACCACTCATTTGCTAGAAATGTTTGCCAAACCACCTGTATGCAAGTAACCAAAATCATGTGTTGATTGATTGGAATGAGGACAGCAACATCAAAACTTAATTTTTGTTTCATAATCCTCCATCATGGAACATGCCTTCTATCATCACTAGTATCCAACAACCCTTGTTGATGACCCGTTATAATGAAACTCAGCCATGAATCTTCTCCAATATGTTTGCACTGAGCCATTATGATTTTCGTGTGATCCTCATGAAGAGATCTCCTAACTCTTTCAAAAGCATCTTTTCCAAAACAAATCCCTCTCATGCAATGAATCCAAGTGCCATCGACCAATTGAACCTTCCAAGCACTATGAGTTTTGAAGCTACCATAAGTCAAATCAGCCTCCAATCCAAGAGGGTGATTGCCCCGTGAGAAGGAATCTTTCTTAGCCCCTTGTCTTACCAAAACTTCATGCAAGATAAGTTCTAAACTTGCTTTTTCTGTTGCTGTTATGAAAATTCTAGCAAGCACAAAATCTCCGTTTAAAACCTTTTCAAGGTTAGGAATGTTGTTTCCTCCATGTATCATCACATTCCAAGTGAAATCCTTATTTTCCACCCAAGTTTCAATCTCCTTATAAGTGGTCCCCTTGGAGGATTACCAACCAAAAGGCTTGGCACCTCCTTGTGATATGCACCCAAATCTTCAACAAGTGGTATGCTGCAATCTTCATGCAATAATTCATCCTTGCTGAATTCTTCTTCATAAATTGTTGAACAACTTGGCTCCACATGAGAATCATTTTAGAGCTCATCAATGCCTTAAACCCAAAGATTTTTTTAGTGGTGAATATCGCAGATTGGCCAAGTCAGAATTGGCGAATAAATCACATCCATCAGGGTGGTCAAATCGCTTAGATTTTATGTATTATCGGTTGAATCCATATCCATTCGCCATCGATTTATTTTATGAGAATCAATGAAGTAAGATTTTGGCCATAACAAACTACGCGTTTCAAATGGGCCGACTAATATTTTTGCTTGGAATCTCGAAAGTAAGTACTAAATCACCTGTATATTCACCAATACTATTAAAACAACATTGTGTATCGGGACACGTTTGACCAACTCCCTTAAATCGTCGCTGCATGTGAGGACCCATTTCGCCAACCCCATTAAATGGTCACTGCGTGTGAGGACCCATTTCGCCAATTAAAATTTACAAGTAGTTGATTATGAGGGGCCTTTTCACCAATTTTCATGACACCTTCGTGCTAATCATAGGGCCATATTCACCTTGGAAATTGTAATGTATGTAGTTCGTCGAGGTTTGATTTGCCAACACTTAAATGTATTCCTTATATAATCATGCGAGATTCACCAAAATTTTTAATATACCATATAGAATTCCCACGGAATTCACCAAATATGGATTGATATAAATACAATTGAAACTCTGATTTATTCTTACACATTTTGTTCAGTTCTGAACTTGTGAGCTCTCGATTCGGATTTCGGAAGTTGGAGTTGGAACCTTGAAGTTGATCATAGGCAAAGTTACGAAATTACAACACATGCATTCTTGCATTAATGAATAGCAAGTTAGTGAAAACCTAAACTTAAAGGTGAGTAATCATTTCTTCATAGTATTAGTGTTATAAGATTTCTTTATCTCTTGTCCATTCTTGATTCAATCTTAAAGAAGATATTTAGTAGGGAATGAGATCTATATTCTAAGTATGTCCTTCTTAAACAAGAAGACATTTTTTTCTAGCTTTTATTCGAAGTGATAGATCAAGATGTCGAGCCACAGTGCAACAAGGGTAAGACTCCTCAGGGTGGTGAAGGGACTGGGAGGCCATCAAAATGATGAAAATGTGGAGTTACTATACAGTCTTACTTTGGAATTGGCAATGTTTCTGATCCATCAAATCAAGATGGAGCTACATCATCAACTCTTGCACCAAATATTAATGAAGAAGCCATTCGCAATACCTCACCACCACCAGAAGGTGGGATTGCCATTGAGTTAAATGAGGATGGCAATACCGTAGAAGATGTTCCAAGGGTACCCTGGTTAGCCAGAATGAGGATCGCAATACCGTAGAAGATGTTCCAAGGGATACCCTGGTTAGCCAGAATGAGGATGGCATATCCATAAAAGGTGTTTCAAGGGATACCCTGGTTAGCCAGAATGAGGATGGCAATACTGTAGAAGATGTTCCAAGGGAAACCCTAGTTAGCTAGAATGAGGATAGCAATATCGCATAAGATGTTCCAAGGGATACCTCAGTTAGCTAGATTGAGATAATTGACTTGGATGAAAAAGAAAATGCTAGCACTGTATATGATGTTGGCAAGAAGAAAAGATAAGGCAAATCAAAAGATTCAAAACTAGGGTGTGAGTGGGAAATGTCAAGGAATTTTTATCTTGATTGGGTGTCAAAGTAGCCATTCATTGAACCAGTGGAGAAAACAAAAAAAGATGAACAGCCAACATAATGCAAGTGTATGATTTGTAGTTGGAAATGTAAAAGAGACAAGAAATTGCAGCTAAAGCTTGACACTATAGAAAGGCATATAGGTAAAGTTTATGAAAAACAAATCATAGACGGAAAGGAAATATCAATAGTAAGATGTAAATCAAAGGAAGAATGTCTTCATGTGAAGTATGCCGTAGAATATGATAAGCATAAGAAAAGAATGACGAAGCTTGCTGTAAGTGGAGGTACAATCAAGGCTTAATTTGAAAAAACAATGGAAGGAGCACAACTGGCAAAAACTATTTAGATGAATGCTGTTTTTCATACTTTGTCCAGAAGGCGTCCTATGACAGAATACCCAAAGTATAATAATTTATTATCTTTTTTGAGTGTTCCTCACTATCCTAGCACACATTGGTCAATAAACGCTGGATGGGAAAGGGCAAACTGTCTCGTTGTGGTTGGAAAAGCAAGATTTAAAGGAGAATGTAAAAGAGTCAAACTTCATTGCATTATCTTTAGATGAAGTTACTACGGTAGATAATGCTTCTTGGGTCTGTATGCATGTGCATATTGTAAAAGAACATGTCCGTCGAGCTCATCTACTCTGCTCATAAAATGAAGGACAGTTCAACATCGCAAAATCTGTTTGAACTAGTTAAGAAGTCTTTGAATGAAATTGCAAGTATGGATGACTTGACAATTGGCAAAAAGTTGGTGTGTGTAGGAGCTGATGGAGCTGCAGTAATGCAAGTCATAGGACCAGTCTTTGCACAAAATTATAAAATACTTGTGCACCATACATGCTTGCCATTCATTGCATGGCCCACAGAATGAATTTAGCATTTTAAATTGTAAGCAAGTTTCCTACAGTATCAAAAGTTGAAAATCTAGTCTGCGAGCTCCACACATACTTCTGCAGAAATCCCAAACATTTTGCAGAATTTCAAAATTTTGCTGAGGGAATAACAACAGGAAACAAGCTTCTAAAAGATGTTGATACCAGATGGATCTCCTTGCATGGACCAGTGCAATAAGTTCTTTCAGAATATCCATCCTTGATTGGAATAATGTATGAGCATCGCAACACAGTAGACAAAGTTCTTGACCTCTTACATAGGATAAGCGATATAGAGACACTCTTAACTTTAGCTAGTCTTCTCCCCATGCTGGATGAAATGAACAATCTTGTGAAGAAATCCCAAGACAGAACAATGTATGTCTATGAGTATACGAAACTACGTAGAATGACATGCATGGCCCTTGATAATCTATATCTAGATCTAACTTCTCAAAGCCCAATTTTTTTTAGGTGGTAGATAATTATAGATTTGAATCATCGTGAAAATTATTTATAGTTTAATGCAAGCAGGAAGTTATGTGCCTTTGTACGTGGATTTGAGATACCAATGCACCATTGTAAGATGGTCAAGCACTTTATCAGAGAAGTACCTGTTAAAAAGGAAGATTTTGATGGCATTGTTTAATCTATTAGTAATAATTTGAAGGAGATTGCAAGAATCTTTCAACATAGATTTATAATCGATTCCATCGAGAAGAAATACTTGATGCCATGTCTATTGTGTATCCTCAATTTTGGGTTCAAGGCCACTGAGATAGCCCAAGATTTTTCATCAAAAAGTAACTACCTTGATCGCATACTTTTTGAAAAGTGCAGAATACAATGGATAGACAATAGAAGGAATTATAGATGGAAATAAGCTTAGAGGACAATGTAGTTAGTTTGCAAGAAGTATGATAGACTAGTTTATTGCCATGGAGAATCCCTTTGAAGCGGGATCAATAACAAAGGCTTGGAAAAACTTGGGTTAGAGTGAAATATTGCATGATTCGATATCAGAATATTTCAAACTTGCTGATTTATGTCAAACGATGATATTCAGTTCGGTGGAAGATGAGATAGTTTTGAGTGCATTGGGGTTTTTGAAATCAAAGATATGAAACAAACTAGACAGGAATTTAGAAAATTGCTTGAGGGTGTTAGGAAGTGCATATAATATCAAAAATTTTCCTTATGAAAGGGCACTTACAATCTAGAAGTTCAGATGCTAAAGAAGAGGGTTGTACAACACTTCAAGTTCAAATGCTGGTGGTGGTGGGATAAATGACAGTGACACAATGACTGATGAATTTGAATTTGAGACTCAGAATCAAGACAAAGAAAATGAGGACTGGACTCATAATCAAGACAACTCTTTTTCTTTATCTGAATGTCAGTTTGAGGACCCTGACTCGTTTTGGGATATGGAAGTGAATTAGCAATTTTTAGGTATTTATACTACATTTCGTGAATCATATTCCAAAACTATAGTTGATGATATTTTATATTGTATTCCTTGAAATTGTGAATGAAATTGAATACATTAACATATTATTAATTATTTCATATTTTAATTTTGCTAATAAGTTTTACATGTACTCAGTGATTCATCATTCAACTCAATGCTTAATATTTCCTTGCTAAAGTTGATTTGTGCATAAAAAATAAAAAAAATTGCAGTAAAGTAGAATTTTGGTTTTTGATTTGATATGTGATTTTGCATCATTTTTCATAGTTTATGAATTATTTTGATCAGTGCCTTATCCGCAACTGAGTCAGAAAATGAAATATACTACTACAATAGACCATTTGATCAGCTGGTTTAGGGTTTGTCTTCATTTCATACATAAACCTTGTTGGGTTTTTTCCAACTGATAGGTCCTAAGTTCCCCTACAAGGTAGTCATCTCTTATCAATAGGGTTCTCAGGTTAGAGGCCAATAGTATAGGAGAGACTCTAAATGTCTCCTCTCCTTCAGGCTCTGCAAAACCTAGGGGGTATTCCCCATTCAATACCTATGAGATAAATCCTTGACTGTAATTAGATATTGACACAAAGAAGATGAATCCTTTTTTATGAAGGCCAAAACTGTAAGATAAATGCAAAGGGGCTAGCTTTGGACCCTACTCCAGTTGTGCACCAAAGGATTTTGAACCTAAACTACTTCTAAAATCCAAAATGTTTATAAATGTTGTTTAGTTTTTGTTTTATGCTTGGCTACAAGACTTCGGTTTTAAATCATAAACTCAATACTAGATCTGACCGGTGCTTATCTTAGGGCATGGAGTCACATTGGCATATATGTGTGAATGACCTACATAAACTAAACTAACAATCAGATTTCAAGGGGGTAATCAGTATCTGCCTTACAGATACCTCCCAAAATAGAGTATCCTGTTAACTCTACTTACATATATCCCTGCTGCAATACATTCTTCCCCATACTTAACCCAGAACATTTAATCTATCCCTTGAATAGAATTAAAATATTAAGCATGCAATATAGAAAACCTATATTCTAGAATCTCAGATAACCCTTAGGCATTAGATTCAAAAGAACACATACAACCATGGAGATAGTTAACAGAATACATGCAAGAAGCATTTCTCATTTGTAATCAACATGAAACTGATAAAACCTAATACAAAAATATATTCAACACATAACTCATAGACTTACACGACAAGAGATGAGACAACCCAACAAAAATTGTATTTTATTTACTCTCCAAGAGTTTCCAAAATATTCAACAACAATAAAAAATGAGTAACACTAAGAATATGTACTCAACATTAATTACAATGTCACTTCAGAGAATGTTTGATACAATGCACCACCTTCTTTGGCATTGAGAACATTTACTACAATAGAGAGAAGAAGAGAAAATGTATATAGACTTGGAGGATGTGCAACCACTTGAAGGAGATCTGCCTCATTAATGCAGGGGAGGTGGTGGTTTTCCTTTCCTTTCAATCATGCAAGCCCATACTTTTCTGTCCATTCACTGTATGTCTTTTCAAATGGCCACTGGAATGAGATTATCTTTCCAATTATGCCATTATGACTGACGTACTGGGCATCCAACAAAATCTTCACTTCCTTACAAAATATTTTAAAATTTATCTCAACTATATGCAGCTTGTCAAGTGCTAAACTCAACATCTTCATAGTTGGATCGCCATCAGCACAACAAGTAGGAATTAGCTGGTAGGCATTTTCTTTTATTTCTATTTTCCACTTGTCTAAGTCTTTGGTTTGCCCATCACCTTCCAAAATATTTGGAAGACACTTTGTATCCATTTTTTCTATAGCCTGCTTCTTATCCACCAAAACTTTATCCAATCTTAATTGAAAGTTGGCAACATCCTCACAATGCTTCAACATATCTGCTACCATTTTTAGCTCAGGAGGTGCCTGTGCATCAAACCTTGAGCACCTGAGGAGATCCATGACTTCTCCAGTTCTTGGAAACCATCTTGTTTTCACAACTAAAAGCCTCTCCTTATCTGATTCATGCTTTTCATAGGAAATCCTTAGTTGTGAATAAGACCTCAAGGTCTCATCTACCCTTTCCAAGAGTTTGGTCACCTTGTTATGTATCAAATTTGTGACCATGTCCTTTACTATACTCTTTTTCTCCTCTAATTTCTTCACCTCTTCCTTCAGCTTTCTGATTTCAGTCAATAGAGGCTCTGTATCAACTGGGAAGGACTCTGCTGTTGGAATCACTGGTGGGGGAGCTGAAGTGCTAGGCCCTAATGACAATTGCTGCTTCAACCTGTTTATCTCTACAACTGCCTGGGCATAATTGAGTTGTAGCTCATTGTGATCTTTCTACAATTTGTTGGTGACTACTTCTGCAAATTGTGCAGTCTGGACATTCAAGCTTGCAACTTGGGGGACAGGGGTGTCAGATACCCTCTTTATTATCACATCTCCTACCAATTCCCCCAATTCAACCCTAGGATTGATATTATTTGGGGCTAGAGCCCATATAGCCAATGTTTCAAACCTAGGATTGAAGGCTGCACCAGAGAGAGCCTTATCTATCTGTTCACATGTTATATCATAGTCTTCTCTGGTAATTGTGTCAAATGCAATTGCATCTGACAAGGTCCAATGAGGAAGAAGCAAGATGTTACTCTTTGCAACCAATGCCCTCCCCTCTATAGTCATTGCACTAATGGATTGATTGACTTCTTTTAAGACCCTTTGTGTTATAGCTTCATACTCAGTAGGGTCTGCTCCACTCGTAGCATCTTCAATCCTTTTCTGAAAATCTTCACTTCTTACTTTTAATTAATAACTCCTGAATTTAGGAGTATTTATAAATTCATCATCCTCTAAAAATTTGTTGCAAGCCATTATTCTAACATCTTCAATGTCTACAGTTTGGCTTCTCATTGTCTTGATTGCCCTATTTTTAGGGGATGAGTAGGGTCTTACTCTATCAGGTGAATTCACTTGATGGGTAGCTTCTTGTACATGTTCCCCTGCCTCCTCTTCTAAATCTACCACTTCAAGTTCTTTAGGGCTTTCCAAATCAATAATTTTTGCTTTCTTGGCAGGGGAGGGATCAATTGACTCCCTCTTGGTTGCATATCCTCTGCTAGAGCTGCTAGGTTGATATGTTGGTCTTTCTTCTCCTGCAGGGGCAATAGCAATTAATTGCTCTGCATTTTCTAGCATCTTCTTAATTCTATGAATGAGATCTTGTACTTCTAAGAAGGCACCTTGATATGCTGCATTTATATTTTTTCTCATTCTCTCACCTGCTATTATGGTGTTCCACTTGATTCTCAAGTGATGGACCTCATCCATTGTAAAGTAGTTCCTGATTGGATCCTCATTCATGTCAACCTGATGAGTATACCTTGGCCTTCCTTTGTTGACCCTTACCTTGTTGATGAAGGCTTCAAGGTAAAAAAATCCTTGGATGCTCCAAATATATCCCAAAACACTGCATTACTGAATAGATTTGATTGAGCCCACTCTTGTCAGTTATCAAAAAATCACTGAATCTAAGGGAAGAGGGAAAGAATGAGCCCTTCTTATGATGCCTCAGGTGCTCCTTGTCTGAATCATTCAATTGTCTACTGATTTCTAAGAATGCCACTCTTTTATGCACATATTTAGGCAAGATATGGGGTGGGGTCTCACATCCATAGACCCTGATACAAGTAGTGTGCTCATGAAAGAACCAGTCACCCCAATTGTGGTCAATCGCCAAATGAGGGGTCCTGTCCAAAGGCTCTAGGAAACCAAGTATCCTTTTCATAAAATACTCTTCAAAAATTACATAATCTACGGTAGTGCAATGCATATCCAGTATACAAGTCCATACCTGCACTGGCAACATATTTCCCTGAGCATCTGTCATTTTGACATGCAAGTTATGGTGCCACATCCCAGATAAAGTAAACAAAAGCATGTGACATAGCATGGAGTACCATGTGAATTCAACATGGACATGCGGCTTAGACAGATTGTTCTCAATTTCTGTCATTTGTTTGTGCATCTTGTCAACAATGTAAGTGGCATAATCATATGGCTCTTTGGGATCCTGACTTTGAATGTCAACTGCCATCATCATTAGAGAAATGGCCATATTATCTAAGGCATCCATACCCAATACCTAGCACAAATTGTGATAAGTCCTGACAATGTAATCCATGAACATCCTGCAGTGAAAAGGCTCCTGTTCATTGGTTGAAATCTTCACTAATTTGCCATCTACACCCTTCAGCCTATGCTTGGCTAGGTTGTACTCCTTATAAACACATTTGATAGTCTGATATTTCTTCTTCAAAGCAGCTAGGTCAATTGGCTTTTTAGCTGCAAGGTCCAAGTTGAATACAGAGGCAATGTATCCTTTGGTGAGTTTAATCATTTTTGTGCCATTTCCTGCTATGAGTGTCCTTGTAGCAGGACCATATCTCATTTCTATTGCCCTAACTAGGTTAGGGTTAGGGAAAACATTGGAGAAAATAAGCTTGGCCAGATCAAATTGCCACACATGATAGATGGGGGCCTTATAATCCATTCTTCTATGCCAATGTTCAAATAGGATCCAACCAGGAACAGGCAGAATTGCATCTCTACAGTTGTAGCAATAATCAAGAAATTTATCATCGGGCCCACCTGGGCCATGAAGATTCAAAGCCCTTCTAGCAGAACCTGGAAGCTGGATCATAAGATCCTCATCTAAGCCGCGCTTAGAAGTGGAGGGCTGGCTAGCTTGACTCATTTTTTCAAACTTATCGTAACAAGCTAGGGTTTCATTTACAGGCAATTATCTACCTCCTTAATCAAGCAGTCAACTTAAAAATATTCCAGGCATGAGAAGTTAGAATGAACTTACTGGTTTGAAACTTGTAGAGTCCCAAATTTTTGCTCTTCACCCGCTTGAGAATTCTCCGTGCACCTAAAATTTGTATGTGCTTGAAGAACTAATGTGCAATGCCCTAACTTTTCTTCCTTTTTAAGCTTCACAACATAGTTTCTACTGCATTAATGGAGGTAACCTCGGCTATTACCTTTCGTTCATGCCACATGGTGCCTTCAACGTTCACCATAAAAGTTTAAACCTGCACCGTTGATTTGAATTCATTCCTACAAGATCCACGGCCACCATTCACCCCTAAGATTTGAAAATCTCAATCATCATGTTTGAAAAGTCTTCGACTAATCAGGATGAGCCACATAGGATGTACATTCATTGCTAACTGCATGACCTCTTGTCCTTGCCTAGATGCGTGGCACCACCCCGCGGCATCGCAACCGACACTGGGCCACCACTTTACCTACCTTGCATGGGTGCGATTCCTAATGTAATGGGATGTAAGCATAGATTCTTATGACAGGTGTCACCATGTTGCGGCCGCACAGTGGAGTGGTGACATCATTGATGATGTGTTGCGATGCTACAATTTTCACTTTATTAAACTTTATAACTTACGGGAAACTTAGGATATAGATTTAATTTTTCATAGGGCACAGAAGGTAAAACCTAGAACACAGGGCTGGTCACCTAACAGGTATAAAGGCTTAAAGTTGTAACTTAAGGGACCAGAAACCTACAACAAGCAGTCAACAAAGAATCAGAAATAAAGTGCATGAGCTTAGCGACCTAGGTTCAATGGATTTCTTCAAAGGGCAAATACTTATAATTTTTCAAACCTAAAACCTTAAACCCTAAGGGGACTACCAAAACTAACCTTTTAGCCTTTTGCGTTATAATTTTAAGTTAACTTGTTAGCACTGGTTACCGGTCATTCAAGTTCACACTTAAGCCATCAAACCCATCATGTATTTAAGGGAAAATGGGGAAAATACATGAAGAATAGGCTTAAAACCCTAAACTTAAGCAGGTGCCACCACAGTGATTCATCTCTCAACTCAATGGCAATGCTTAATAACATATTAACAATAGTAGCATATACAACAATGAACATCAACAATCGTTGAATGTGTATCTAGTAGTTGAAACCAAAGTTTTTATTCAATTGATAAAATAAATAATACAAATAATTAAACATCAACACATTACTGAATTTGAGTTTCTATTGATTTTCAAATGAAGGAATACATAGAGGCAATGTAAAATCTTGCTCAAAGGCAACTTTGTACAGAGCTAAGTTGGAACTTGGAAACTCATATTATCAATATCAAATCATTGTAACAGCTTTTTTAGCAAATTCAACTGTTCAGGTGGTGGAATTGTCATTTCTTTTAGCTGATGTTATCTGACTTGAATTTTTGTTAACAATGTATGATCAAATTTCAATTTGGATCCTGACTTGAATGTTTCAGCCAAAGATACATTCAAGATTATTAGTGGTTTGATGCAATCCAAAAAGTTTGCCTCATCTAGGTTCTGAGGAAACTGGTCCAAATCAATCTTCCTTGCATCCTCCATCTTCTTTTTAAAATTATCCTTTCCAATGAATCGCTCATTTGTGTCAAAATCTTGTCGCAAACCAAGCTTTGTCAAGTTCCTTACCTTTTCATCCTCCTTAATATTTGTTGCAGCCTCAATCACAAATTCTACTATTTCACACATTTTTGAACACTTTTGAATGATAGATGTCACCTTCATTGAGGCTTTAATCCGATTAGTAATGCCTTTTGAAATCAATTAATTATCACTGGCTTTGTAGACTGTTTCTAGAACTTGATTTGCATATTTCTCTTCTGTCTGCAGTTGCACATTTTTGTTCTCCATTAAATATTTGCTTAACTTATTATGATGTAGTCTCATGGCATCAATCAATTGAAACAATTCACACAAATGATCAATCCTCTGACGAAAGTAGATTGTCATTGATGTAAAAGAGGTGTTGGTATTGATAGGAGTTGTTCATGTCATTAGGATCAGTGGTTGATAAGAGATGTCATCAGGCTATCTTCATGGTTTGGTGTTCATATTGGTTCATTCTTGATCACCATGTTTATGACTAGTTCATACTTGGTTCATACTTGTTTGTGTTGGGTCATCTCATGCAGTGGTGGTTGAAGGAGTTGGTTAAGTGATGTTTGATGTTAAGTTTTTTTGTTAATCATTTCAGGAAGTTCATATACTTGAGTTCATATTTTGACAATGTTGTGTTCATGCTTATTGTTGTTATCATGCCATTCAAAATGGTGCTTCATAATGATTGTCATATATGTTACTCATATCATGCAGATTCAAGATTCAGGGTGCTATGTTGTTGATCATATTTAGTTCATGATGTCTTGATGGTGTTCATAGGTTCTTTGATATTAGTTATTATGATCTTGCTTCATGTTTCACAGAGATTTCACATGAAAGGGGTTTAGACACAGGTTGATGACTTGTAGATGCATAGAAGGGAGATGTTGATCATCTAATGATTTCCATGTTGATAGTATGGTGTTCTCCATGTGGGCATTGGCATTGGTATTCACTGTCATTGTTATTGGTTGAGTGTATTGGTTGACTATGTGTATGTGTTATTGGTGTTGTTATGATCACAGGTGATGGTGATGATCAGGTTCACACATGCATGTTATCATCATGCCTAAGATCAAAGGATGTAAGGATGCCATTAGTATTTATCTGGATGCCTTCAATATGTTTTTATTGTCATCATGCCATGCTTCATCTTCAAAGGATACATTTGATGTTGGGTTCAAGTATGACAATGATAGTGGCTGTGTGATAGGAGTACAATTGCAGAATCAAGTGATATTTACCTCAAGCCATGATTATTCTCTAGAGTTTACTCTCTTATCAAGTCTAAAATGTCTTGAATAAAAAATGCAATGTTGACTCACTTATGAAGAAGCTTTCATGCTATCCTACATGTCACATTAATATGCACTTTTTGTTATAGAAAGAGGTTGCCCCTGTTATTGTAGGTAGTATGTCACTTAAGTGACATCTTTATGGGGTCACAGTCATGGCTTGACTGGCCCTTTCCTCCTTGCACAACCATTTTCTTCGGTCTCTTCATAATGTCATGAGCGCCCAAAAAGTGACTTTATTTAATATGTGTGATGGAAGTTTAAATAAGCTATATTAATAGATTTGTTTTAAAGTTGGAGACTTTGTTTTATCGCCCCCCTAAATGTCATATCCTTATGACATCAAAGAAAATGAATTTTATATGCTTTGAGGGCTAAAGACTTATTAAAGATAATGTGGCACGAATTTGTTTTAAATATTAGGAACTTTGTTTTATATGCAAAAGTTATAAAAGTTTTTTTTGGTGGGGAATGTGAATAAGCCAACAATGGCTTTATTCTAATTTTTAGAAACTTGTCATCTTATCTCCTATTTTGGTAGTCTTTTTATTGCCATTTTTTATGACAAATAAATTGAATATTTTAAGGAGATATTTTTTGGAATGAAAGATTTGTTTCTAATTTTGTGGCATGGAAGCTAAGAAGGTGGAGGATATTAAAAATGTTTTTGGGATTTATTTTATGTTTTTTTTGCAGAGTTTTTGGAGATTGATAAAATTGATTGAAGTTTGTTATGATCTAATTTTTTTGTGAAAATGGTTTATTGCAGAGAAGATGAAGAGAGCATAGATTGAAGAAATTTTTGAAAGGATATTGTTTGTAGATTATGAAAAGTCAAGAAATGGCAAGAGAAATTAAACAAATTTGTGAGAAGTTGAAGGATTTTGAGAATGTAAAAAATATGCAGTGGAAAATGAAGGGTTTTCATTTTCTTTGTGAAGATGAAAATGAATAAGAAAAGAGGAAGAATATGAATGGTTTTTCAAAGAAGAGGAAATTGATTTTATTTTTTGAAATGATTTTGTAGAGAAGAAAAATATGAAAAGTTATCTCATTTATAATGTTTGTGCAGGAACATGGTTTGTGTGGTAGTGTGATTCATCATGCAGGGTTGAAGACATTTTTATAGAGATCCTTTTAAAGAGAAAGACATATGAGAATATGATACTGGGTATGTGATGAAGAAAGAGTGTTGAGATATGTAGAGATAATTTTTTTAAAGAAATGAATGAGGGTTTGAAAGAGTGCAAATCAGATTGTATAGCAATCAATTCTTGCACAAGTTAAGTTTGATGATTTGATAAATGTGATTGTTAATTTTTGTCAGTGAGACATTGATGAAAAGCCAGTGAGGCACAATGATTTGTCAGTGAGACACCCACATCAGTCAGTGAGGCTTGTAAATATGTTTTCAAGGTTAAGCCAGTGAGGTAGTTTTGGAGTGGTTTTTCTACCCCAGGAGGGTTTTCCACTCATGCAAATTTGTGTTATGACTTATATTATTTTCATCTGTATGTGTGTATGTTAATATTTTCCTCATGATTTTTTGTTCACTCATTTCACACTCAGTTATGTGCATATGTGTAACAAATTAATGATATCTTTCTCTCTTTGTGTTTTGAAAGTTAAAGTTTGCAAAAAGGTTTCAAAATTTATACAACACTGATTCACCCCCCCTCTCAGTGTTGTCCTAGACTCCAACATCTTCTACATTATTTCCTCCCAGATCTTTTGTTTCATGTGCCTCATTGTTTGTCTACAAAATTCATTTAACTTATTTTGACAAGATTTTACTTCATTTTTTGCTTCCATAAGCTCTGCGGCCAATGTTTCATTTTTTTTCTCTCTTTCTCTAATTTTTGTTCCCACTGTTCATTTGCTTTCCCAATGCTTTGTCTTAATTTTTTTGAAGTGGATTTTTCCTCATCATATTTTCTTTTGCTCTCATCTAACTGTAAGGAAAGCACAGGTGCGGAATACAACTTCCCTAATGTTAATTCTAAAGGGGATAATGTAGACAAGTAGCTTTCAATTCAAAGACCACAGATAAACACACCAGAAAAATAGAATATCATTCTAGACAACAAAGAATGACACAAGATTTACATGGGAAAAACCTTTCAGGTAAAAAACCCACCACCACAATAGAACAATCTTTATTACAGTAAAACTGAATATACAATAAAGATCTCCTGTTCTAATGTTCAGGTATTGGTCATTTTTACAATTTGTACAAAATTGTTTATATCATCTGCACATTCTACAGAATAAACTTGTACAATCAAATCGTTTCCTTGATAAAGATAAACTCACCAAATTTGTAAATAAAACCACAGTCTTCAAGAGCAAGAAAATCATTTTTCACTTCTACCTTAACTGTTCATTTCAACTGACTCAACACCGCTATCACAACTGTCGCGTAACTGCTGACAGTTCATATCCCAGTGAGATGATTAATCCCACATGTACCAGGTCACGTAAACTATTCCGGTTTATAACCACAAATGATCAATATAACTATCATCGGCAATTTTGTTGCCGACGATGACAGTCAAAGACTCATCGGGATAACCTTCATCATCGATGAACTGTTCAACACTTACTCCAATGGATCCTTGTCTCACCAATGCCAACACAATGCCTTCATCGGAGTGACCTTTGTCCATCGGCCCAAAGTCTTTACATTTCTCTGATAAACTATCTCATGCCGATTGTCCGAAGGAACTCCATCGCTGACTCCTATCAGAGTAACACATGACTATCGGAGCAGATATCCTACGTTCACCTGATGACCAACTTCACACCGATAGATATAAGTCATCGTTGAGACTTCATACATCGGACAATGTCTTCGAAATCCCGCCGATACAGTAAGTCATAGCGATGGACCTTGAACCCAACACTTGAACAGTTCATCGAACCATTGAACCCAATGAACTCATGAAAGGTTCAACGAAGAACAACTAGGAAACATGAGGTTCAAGTAGTAAAATTGAGACACAAGTTCTCTTCAATCTCCCACTTGTTGAAGAGATTACTGCTACCTCTTTGTCCTCTTTCGATTATTGAGAACTGTGAGCCCGTAGACCCATTTCATTTGAACACCATTTAAACTTGGTCATGCTCACTAGTTTAGTTAAGGCATCAACAACTTTTTCCAAAGTGTCAACCTTTTCCAGCTTCACCTTCTTGTCTTCCACCATATCATGAACAAAGTGATATTGGACATCAATATGTTTTGTCCTAGCATGGAATGTAGGGTTCTTCACCAAACATATAGCACTTTGACTGTCACAATGAATTTGTATTTGCCCTGCATCAAAACCAACATTAGAACACAACCTCTTCAACCAAACAACTTCTTGGCATGCACGAGTAGCTGCCATGTACTCTACCTCTGTTGTGGACAAAGTGACTATAGCCTATCGCTTGCTCATCCAACTAATAGCACCACCATTTAATGTGAATACATATCCACTGGTAGATCTTCTACTGTCCATGTCCCCTGCCCAATCAGAATCAACATATCCCTGTATGCTGATAGATCTCTTAGATCCATTTGAGTTTCCATGATAGCAAATAGCATTGTCAGAAGTTCCCTTCAAATACCTCATAACTCTTTTCACAGCATCCCAATGTGACCTGCCTGGATTCGCCATAAACCGGCTCAAAACTCCCACTGCTTGGGCAATGTCTGGTCTAGTATAGACCATTGCATACATTAAATTGCCAACAACACTTGCATAAGGCACTTTTTTCATATCATCAATTTCATTCGAAGATTCTGGATAATCTTCAACAGATAATTTCGTTCCCTGCAAAACTGAAACAACTAACTGTTTAGAATCAGACATATGAAACTTATCAAGAACATTGGTAATATACTTGCTTTGGCTGAGCCAAATCTTTCTGTTAGATCTGTCCCTTTTGATTTCCATTCCCAGAATGTACTTCGCTGCCCCCAGATTCTTCATTTCAAATTTCAAGGACAATTGAGATTTTAATTCTGAGATAATTCCCTTACCA
Organism: Cunninghamia lanceolata; assembly: GCA_027924645.1. Taxonomy (NCBI): domain Eukaryota; kingdom Viridiplantae; phylum Streptophyta; class Pinopsida; order Cupressales; family Cupressaceae; genus Cunninghamia; species Cunninghamia lanceolata. The sequence goes on from BSBN01000547.1 coordinate 253,060, forward strand.
TTGCCAATGAACAACATGTCATCCACATACAGTGCAATTATAAGAATCCGATCACCATTAGTTTTATAATAGACACAGTGATCAGATTTAGATCTCACATATCCCAAAGATAAAACATACGTATCAAATTTCTGATACCACATTTTGGGAGACTGTTTCAAACCATAAAGAGACTTCTTAAGTTTACATACCAAATGTTCTTTACCTTTTTCCACAAAATGCTCTGGCTGGGACATATAAATTTCTTCTTCAAGATCTCCATGAAGAAATGCTGTTGTCACATCCATCTACTCAATTTCAAAGTCATACGCTGTTGCAAGTGACAACAGAAATCTAATGGATGTCAGCTTAGCTACAGGGGAAAAAATTTCTCCATAATCTATACCTTCCTTTTGGGAATACCCCTTAGCAACCAATCTTGCCTTGTACTTTTCAATACTACCATCTGGACCATATTTCTTCTTAAATACCCACTTACAACCTACAGGTTTTCTTCCTTCAGGCAAGGGCACCAGATCCCAGGTTCCATTCTTCTCCAATGATGTCATTTCACTATCCATGGCTTCCAACCAAGAATCTGAATCAGGTAAACTAATAGCTTCTTTCATAGTCCTAGGCTCATCAGTATCAGTAAGTAAAGCATAGGCACAACTTGAATCAAGTACTAAAAATCCATACCTATTTGGTTGTCTTCTTTCACGTGTAGACCGTCTCAAAAGCTGAGGTGCAGGTTCAGGTTCTTGCTCTGGATCTGAATCTTCAGATGTACTCAAACTCACATCTGAACCTTCTACACTTGGTGTTTGTTGTTCCTCTTTTACAGGGGTTAGAGGAATATTCACAACTCTTTTCTTTATTCTCTTATGTCTTCTCCAGCTGAGGGTTAATAACCAAAGGTTTCAGCTCTCTGAAAATTACATTCCTGCTGTAAATTACCTTTTCAGTTTCAGGATTCTAAAGCTTGTACCCTTTAACACCGACTCCATAGCCAATAAAGATACATTTGACAGCCTTGTTATCTAACTTAGATCTTTTTACCTCAGGAATATGAGCATATGCCTCACAGCCAAAGACACGGAGATGTCTTAGACATGGCTTCTTTCTAGACCACGCTTCCATAGGCATTTTATCAACCAGTGCTGAAGTAGGAGAATGATTCAGCAAGTAACAAGCTGTAGCAACTGCCTCAGCCCAGAACTTTTGTTTAGGCCCAACAAAACTCAACATACTTCTTGCTTTCTACATCAACGATCGATTTAGCCTTTCAGTAACTCCATTTTGCTATGGAGTATAAGGTGTAGTCTTATGTCTTTTAATTCCGTGGTCTACACAATACTTATCAAAATCCGCATTGCAATATTCACCACCATTATCCGTTCTCAAACATTTTATTTTTCTACCAGTCTGATTTTCCACAAGAGTTTTAAATTCTTTAAACCAACTGAACACTTCTGATTTATTCTTCAAAAAATATATAAATGCCCTCCTTGAATAATCATCAATAAACGATACGTAGTATCTTGATTTAGACATAGAAGGAACATCGACTGGACCAAAAACATCAGAATGTACATAGTCCAGAACACCAGAAGATTTATGAGAACTAGAGTAAAAAGAAACACGGTTCTATTTTCCATATATGCAATGTTCACAGAAATCAAATTCCAGGTTACAATCAATCAGCCCATCTACCAGGTTTTTGTTTTTCAAGGTTTTTAAACCTTTTTCACCTATGTGACTAAGTCTATGATGCCAGAGCATTGTTTTCTCTGCAAGGAGTTTAACTTCCAAAGAGTTTGCATTATGTGTTACAATGGTAGTTTCTTCAGATTTTATAGACATTATTACAACATACTGGTTTTGCATCTAACCTCTACAAAGTTCTAATGCGTTCACCCTTTGCCAGTACAATAGAACCTCTAGTCAGCTTACAGCCACCATGCACAAAAGTAACTTGCACTCCAACATCATTAAGCTTACTAACAGAAAGTAAATTTCGAGCCAGACCTGGTATATGTAGTACTCCATTCATTCCCTTTATTCTGCCATCTGGGAACTGGATTCTGACTCGTCCTCGGCCAACAATTTCCAGTGTTGAATCACTAGCCAGGAACACCTTCCCACTAGCATATGGTTCATACTTTGTGAACCATTCTCTATGAGATGTCATATGAAAAGATGCTCCTGAATCCACCAGCCACACATCTTCAGATGTAGGCGTTGCCAAGGCAACAATGAAAGCATCAGCATCACTCTGAGAGGAATCGTTGTCAGAAGAGTTCTTCTTCTTCTTTTCTCCTCTTTGTAGTCTTTTCTGATGTGTCCTTTCTTCCCACAATTCTAGTACTTCACCTTGGACTTTGTACCAGGAGATTTCAATCTCCCCTCTGATTTGGACTTAGACTTCTTGTCCTTCTTCTTGCCTCTTTCCTTTGATCTACCTCGAATAGACAGGGCCTCTTTAGCTGTCTCAGAAGATTTCCTCCTCATCTCTTCAGATAACAACGAGGTAACAACCGCTTCAGTTGTAAATGTGGTTGTTGTACTTCCAATAGCCATCACAAGTTGATCCCATGAGCTAGGTAAGGAACACAATAGAAGCATACAACTGTCTTCCTCTTCTATTTTTACACCTATAGACATCAACTGTGCAACAATCAGATTAAATGTATTCAGATGGTCTGCTACAGATGCACCTTCATCCATCTTCAGAGAATACAACTTCTTTCTGAGGAATAGTTTATTCACCAAGGACTTGCCCTGGTAAATATCTCCCAACTTCTTCCACAAATCTTTGGCTGACTTCTCTTCATGGACGTTCAATAGAACAGAATCCGCAAGACTTAATCTTATCAGTCCTCTAGCTTTTCTATCAGCTAGGTCCCAATCTTCTTGTTTCATGCTTGTAGGTTTAACCCCAGACACAGCAATCCAAAGATCTCTATCGACCAGCAAATCTTCAGCCTTAATCTTCCACAACTCAAAGTTTGTGCCATTAAAATTTTCAATGTCTATTTTTCCTGATGTACTTGCCATCTTATTTAACGGAATAGACCTCTACAGAATTCCCACTCACTGAACTAACACAAAAAACCCAACCTACCAACAAGGATAACACAACTGGCCAAGCTCTGATACCACTTGTAAGGAAAGCACAGGTGCGGAATACAGCTTTCCTAATGTTAATTCCAAAGGGGATAATGCAGACAAGTAGCTTTCAATTCAAAGACCATAGATAAACACACCAGAAAAATAGAATATCATTCCAGACAACAAAGAATGACACAAGATTTACGTTGGAAAACCCTTTCGGGTAAAAAACCCACCACCACAATAGAACAATCTTTATTACAGTAAAACTGAATATACAATAAAGATCCCCTGTTCTAATGTTCAGGTATCGGTCATTTTTACAATTTGTACAAAACTGTTTATATCATATGCACATTCTATAGAATAAACTTGTACACTCAAATCGTTTCCTTGATAAAGACAAACTCACCAAATCTGTAAATAAAACCACAGTCTTCAAGAGCAAGAAAACTATTTTTCACTTTTGCCTTAACTGTTCGTTTCAACTGACTCAGCACCACTGTCACAACCATCACGTAACTGTTGACAGTTCACATCCCAGTGAGATGATTAATCCCACATGTACTAGGTCACATAAACTATTTCGGTTTATAACCAAAAATGATCAATATGACTATCATCGGCAATTTTGTTGCCGACGATGACAGTCAAAGACTCATCGGGATAACCTTCATCATCGGTGAACTGTTTGACACTTACTCCGATGGATCCTTGTCTCACTGGCGCCAACACAATGCCTTCATCGGAGTGACCTCTGTCCATCGGCCCAAAGTCTTTACATTTCTTTGATAAACTATCTCATGCCGATCGTCTGAAGGAACTCCATCACTGACTCCTGTCAGAGTAACACATGACTATCGGAGCAGATATCCTAGGTTCACCCAATGACCAACTTCATGCTGATAGATATAAGTCATCACTGAGACTTTGTACATCAGACAATGTCTTCGAAATCCCATCGATACAGTAAGTCATAGCGATGGACCTTGAACCCAACATTTGAACAGTTCATCGAACCATTGAACCCAATGAACTCATGAAAGGTTCAATGAAGAACAACTAGGAAACATGAGGTTCAAGCAATAAAATTAAGACACAAGTTCTCTTCACTAACCTTTGCTTCAATCCATTCAATTCCACCTTTGTTTGTTTATCCTCTTTGCTTGTTGATGTAGAGGCATATTTTTTAATTCTTTTTTCTAATTCATTGCTCTTGTTATTTGCTGATTTCCTCTTTGCTTTCTCATTTGCTAAGTCTGCCAGTAATTTTTCTATTTGATTCTGTAACTTTTTTTTCTCTCTATCATGCTTTAGCAATGATGTGTACACCAATTCATTGTTCTTCTTTGATATATTAATTTTGTCAGTATTTTTTAATCCAAAAAAATCAAATTATAAATTGCTCACCTAAAATTCAGATTGATCCATCTGATTTTCTAGTTTATTTTGAACTGTGGGAATAACAATTGTGTACTTCATGATTTTTGAATTTGTGTCAAATGTGTGTAATATCATGGTTGTTGCAGACTCTGAAGTTACAACAGACACACTCTCCATCAGTTACTTCTTTTCTTTTTTATACAATTCTGACTTCTTTTTAAACTCTTGGATGTAATCAAAACCTGGGGACGCAGGAATAAGGGAATGCTTGAATGGCAAAGGAATAAGAGTACTTGCAATTTCTATTGCAGCCACACTAACTGGGGGAGAGCCTAGAAATAACTCCTTTGTGGTGGAACTAGTAGTTGGAATTGGACCTAGGTCATCCCACAATAATGGGTTACACTTTTTGGCCAAACTTGACATTGAAATCAACATTTTGAACTAAATCTTCACTTTCTAACACCTATAGCTGCTACACTGTTAGGAATTTGAAGATGATGTGAACTAGTGATTTGTGAGATTTTGATTGTAGATTCTAAATATATATATTTTTAAAAATTTGAATTTAAAATATAAATTTTTTTGCATCTCCTTTGATAACTAGTTTTTAATAGTAAACAACATCTTTTTAAAGTGATGTGTATTCTGTAGCACATAACTTTTTTTCTATAAAGGATAAAATTCTGATTCTTTTGAATTTAGATTGGTAACACCAATATATAGGGCATACATTTAGTTTCATAATGTTTTGTTGAATATTTTTTTTTGAATTAAGTTTTGAAGTCAAACCAATTATAATTTAGACGGGCGTATTCCGTAAAACATAACTTTTTCTGTATGTATCAAAGTTCAATTTTTCTTTTTGTTGAAACAAGGACATCAATACCTAGGGCATAGATATTTTTTAGATTTTTTTTTTCACTAATTTACTAATTTTCTATGTGTGTAGAATAGAGAACTTGATGTTCAGTGAAATACCTACATTTACAAGAAATAAAAAATAAATATAATAATCAAATTAAATATATTTAAAATTATACTTTTAGGAAGCTTATAATAAGGACTACACACTTACAAAACATAAATTTTAAATGAATTCATTTGATCTCCCAAAACGTAAATCAAAAGTGGTTTTATATTAGCATTTTGATAGGTGTAGAGGAGACTCCATTATAGGTATGGTTTAAAACTAGCAGGGTTCTATGCAAGGGGGTTTGATCAAACCCTCTTCAATTAAAATCCTTTAAATGGAACCTTTCAAGGCTTAAATCATTATATTTTCTAAAAATATTAGATTTCAACAAGAATCAGGATGTCCCAGAAAGTGTAACCCATTATTGTGGCAACACCCACCTATCATAATCCTTTGTCTCTTCTATATCCCTTGATCACTGAGTGTTTGTGTGGTATCTTGTATTGGTGTCCTCTTGTGTGTAATTTATTGCTGGACCTATTGTTGTAGCACATGTTGACTAAGTTCTCCACCAATGGCAGTGCCAGTCGTATTAGGCTCTCCACCATGGGCATGTCCAAGTTGTGATTGCATCTTACCATGAGGATTAGGATTTGAAACTGTAACAAAATGAATTCTCTTAGCTGTACTTGTATGCCCTTGGTCTATTTTATCAGCTAATTCAACTCTAAGGCCTTGTTTATCAAAGGGTTTTTTGGTGACTAAATCTATTGGGTTCCAAATGCCTTGTCCTTGGGACCTCAAACCACCACCATGATAACCCATATTTTCAGCTATGACTGCTCCTGAAGTATATGCTTCTTCTATGGCCTGGCTTAAACCAGGTTTGAAATTGCTTTGTTCATCCCTATCATCATCAGGTTCATCATCACTATCAATTTCTTCATCTTCATGTTCATTGGGATGCTCTATATTCCACAATTTGCTAAACTCTTCATCTTTATCAATTTCTCCATACTTTGCAATAGTTCTTGGTTCACCTAGCTCCTTCCTCATAGACCAAAATGCAGTAATTTTTGATTGTGACCAATATTTGTTTGTAACAGACTCATCTAGAGGATCTGGTGTTTTTGCTCTAATAGATGGTTTATCACTTTTTCCATAAAAATTGTTGTACCTCCTGATTTCATTCTCTGCTAGTGCTAGTGCTCCTATATTTTGGTGCAATGCCATAATTTCTGCTGACAATTGTTCAAAAGAAATACCTTTCTTAGCAACAGTTTTCTCCATTGCTATTTTGACCTCATCTCAGGAATCCTTGTTTCTCAAGTTTTTAAGAAAGGGTTTACTTTGATGTTGAATTCTACTTGCAACATTCCTATTGGCCACAATCATTGTTTTAATGGTGTCACATGGATCATACTGCCAGTGATAGACAATATCAAAATTAAAATTTTTCAAAAGATCATGTGCCACCTTAAATGCTTTTCTCTCGAATGTGAACCCTCCACATGAAATAGGTAAAGAAGGAAATAAGGTCTTCTTTTGCTGACCGACAAAGTGTAGTTCATCAGTACTCTGCATCTGCCTTACATATTCCAATGCAAAAACCCTTTCTGTCACATGTATTGGAAGTTTATATGGCTCTACTTCTGATCCATAAAATCTTAGCACAATATATTCTTCCAATAAGTACCAATCAACCAATTGTATTTCTTTTCCTAGTTGAATGAAATCTCTACATGATATAGGCGATCTAGGCATAGGACTATTTATAATTGCTTGATGCAATGGAGCCAAAAAGTAGTCTACAAAATGATTGTAGTTCTTTCAAGAATCAAGCATCCCTATCTTAGTGGTCCAATCATATACTAGAGCCATTTTCTTTTCATTAGCATTACTATAGGCCTGAATCTGAAGCTTGTTGGTCTGAAACATTCCACTAAATTTGAATAGAAAAAAATAGCACAAATAGGTTGTGAACCTAAATGTCTTGGTGGAACCTCCTTTAATCATTAATTTTTTTTTATGCATGGATTCTACAATGTTCTCAATAAATTTATATTTGACATGTACACCAATACCATAATGGCTATTATATACCATTTCAAGGAAGCTTACAGCTACTTCCCAATTGCTATCCAGTCTGAGGCAAAATGCTAGCATGGAAATAGTACCCTGAGCCCATGATTTAAAAATTTTCAAAGGATAAGGAGGCTTACGGTTACTTTTCAACTTATTTTTTCTTGAACTATTTTATTTAGGGAAAACATTTTTGTCCTTTCATCTGTTGCTTCATAATCACTAGAAAACTTTTCTAGGTCAATGTGGACGTCTCCAAATTCTTTGGTTGTAAACCCCAACACTTTTCTAAATTCTTTTGTATTAATGGATAAAATTTCTTCTTTGGTATCCTTATTTACAATTGCTCTTTTGTTATCATCATAATTGTGGGCACAGACCACGATAAATTTTGGGCAAGGGAAAACCTCATGTAACATCATGCGCTCTAATCCAGTTACCCACAGTGCATTGATACTATCAACTTTCTTTTTCTTGGTAGCCTTATTCTCACATGAAAATCTAAGTTCTAAGGTAAGTTTACCATAGATCTTAGGATCATAAATATCATGGTATTCATCAGTCAAACCTGAGGTTTTAAGCAATCCAAAATAATCTATTTTTCTATGAGAACTTGCTCTGCCTTTCCCAAAAACTTTGTCTGGTCTGCTAGTGGTGGTAGACATGCTTATATAGTGTGAAATTGTAAATTCTCTCTTAAGTCCTTAATTTTTCTAAAGTCTCTCAACCCTAAACCAAGAGTTTGACAAAATAAGATTTTAAGAAAAAAGTTTGACAAAAAAAGATTTTAAGAAATGATGAAATGTAGCCTAGGAATTTTGTCTTTTGTCTTACCAGCTTTGTTGGAATTGGCACTGCAATGAGCAATTTGAAATCTCCCTAGTGTACTGCAATTAGCAATTTGAAATCTCCTTGTGTGTTGGCCCTCTCACTTAAAAATAAAATCACTTAGCAGTAGAAAGTTTGCTTTTTTTATAAAGTAAAAAAAATATTAAAGTGATTGAAACATCAAGTCAACGTGTTGCTTCTGGACTACACAATTAGTACATGGTTGACAATTGTCCTGCATTGACAGCTCACAACAATTTCTAAACCGTTGATCTTTGTAAATCTAATGGTTATAGGGTGAGTCCAGAGATTTAAGTTTGCAAGACTAGCGATTTGTGCATTTCATTCTAGAACACAACTACAACCATCCATCAAATGTTCACCAAACGGTCAAGTAATTTATGATATAAATAATTTATAATGTAATTTGTCAATTTGCTGGCAACTTTCTTTTTTCATTTGTATTGATTTATGTTTTAAATCTGCATACAAATATTTTTTTATGTTTTAAATCTGCAAAGCGGCCTTTAAGCGAGTATTCAATTGATATTAATTCAAAAAATTCTTACAGTTGGGGGATAGCTACGCCCCTGGCATATTCTTACAAAAGATTCCCATGTATTACATATATTACATCAAAATTACATAGAAAAAATAAAAACATTGGCTAAGGGAAACCATAGAAATTGCTGGTTTGCACCAAGTCTGCGAAACACATCACCCATTCCATATTCGGCTCCATGTCGAGAGATTGAGTGCACCTTTCGACTGATGGTGGCCTAGTGATGATGGCGGGCGAGAGCCCCATCTGTCATGTTGAGAAGAAAGGGAAGCCACTAAACCATCACACCCATCTTTGCCCCAAAAGCCACCAATGATAGGTCAGAAGACCACAGAATCCCCACACCCATATCTACCCCAATTACCACCTCCAAATCATTACCTACAAAATCTGGCTTGAAAATTTATTGCAATAGAACGAGAATATCCACCTTCACACCTCCAAGATCTAACAATGACGCTAAGAACTAAGAAGCTATGTCAGAATTCACTCTGTATCTGTTCCTGTCTATTAAGAAATCTCTCCCAAGCACCATTTTCACAACTTCCAACTCCAGGAAGCACAAATGAGCAATTCTGTGAGGCTTCGTTATCGCTTTAAGCCTCAAGTTTGTGATGAAACCCAAGAAAGCAATTTGCCTTTGTAGTGCTATAAGGTAAATTGGCGTATCCATTTTCTTTGTTAAGCTAGCTTCAATCTTTGGTATGAGAAAGCGTTGTTGGGCTCCATTAAATAGAGCTAGGCTTCTATAATGGCGTTCAATTTTAAAGCTTTGGGATATCTTTCCAAGCGTGCCAAAATTTAAGTGATATGATATCCGTTCAAGTGAATTTAATCTGCATGCAAATATTTATACTTGATTTGGCTTAAGTATATAGAGTTTCCAAAGTATGTTCCTGTTGATAACTGAGAGGGGGGGGGTGAATCAGTTATCCTAATTATTTCTTCTTTTGAACCTTCTTCTTAATCAAAGCAGTATTGAATCAAACAGACAAATATCATCATGAAATAAGAAACACATGACACAGTATTTTGACATGGAAACCCGGTTAAGGGAGAAAACCACGGGGTGATTAACCCAAAGATTATTCTCTATTAGAAGAATAAGGAATTACAAAATGGCACATGCCAATTAGGGCTCACTGCCCGAGCACACTGCTCACAAAGAGGCCCACTGCCTACAAGGAGACACACTGTCTACAAAGTGATAAGAATCACAGTCTTGAACTGGAGAATGACATCTTTACCATGTCCGGATCAGTTCCATTAAGCCCAGAAACATCTGCTCTTCCTTCTGCACTTCTCTTCGCTACTTCACCTTTTTCCACATAAGCCACACTTCAAAATGAACTCACAAATCTTTATTTATACAAGACATCAACTTAGGAACAATCATCTAAGTCAGCAATCAATCATAAGAATATCTGCAAGATGAATGACACATCCGGTCGGCCACCATAAGAACATTCGCAGGATGAACAACTCATCTGGTCGGCTAAACAGAGCAAAAACTTCATCCGGAAGAATATCTTCAATTCCGGGCTCTACTGTCAATGCGGACCAACAACACGACCTCAACATGATCCAGGAAGCTTCACAAGCCTACCTGAATGACCAGGTACGTCCGCATTTCCTTTACTTACTGAAATCTCTTATCCTCTTTATCCGAAACTTCAAGAATACTGTCTGTCACCACTGTCATAATGCAAGAGGTACTTCCAGACCTCCAAATCATACACAACTCGAGATGGCACATCACAAGGACATCCCAAAGACTCCTTCCAATCCGCAGATTAGGATTATACAGTTCCAGACCTCACCGGACCTTTTGTGATCCTCTGTCACCTCTGAATACTTGCCGGAACCGGTTCTACACCGACAGCCACAACTCCTTCAGATCTTCATGCAGACCTCTGAAATCTTAACTGAAGCATCTCAAGACCCAAATCTACAAACCCTTTAATCCGCATCCTCCGGTTCGCATCCTATACAGTACATTTGCCTTCTTCTTATCACTGTTCTTTACTGTTCCTGACTGAGGCTAATTTTCTCAATATCCTCAGCACACTGCTCATTGAATCCTTCTTGTCAAAGCAATATGAGTATGTTGACATCAATGACAACACTGGTTTACCTTATACTTGCAACAATCTCCCCCTTTGTCATTGATGGCAACATATGATGTGAAAAACCATCAAGACAAGAAACTTCTCCTTTCTGTCACTTCTCCCCCTATCAGCAACATGTCTTCTCCTCATTTTACTGCTCCTCTTTTGATCATCAGCTACTTGTTTTTCACATGTCTTCTCTCCCCCTTTGACATCAATGGCAAAGGGCTCATACTTGCAATTTTAACATATCAGAATCATACCAGCTGCTCCCCCTTAGTAGCAGCTCCCCATCATCAATCCGGATCACAAGATATGACTGTGATATCCACCGGACTGATGCACATCAGTGCATCCTAGTTTATCACCGGAGGGGCCATGACCCCTAACTTCTCCCGGAGATATTCAAAAGAGTCCTTGGGAAGAGGTTTAGTAAAGATATCTGCAATCTGATCCTTGGAGGGAACATACTCCAACCTGACTTCTTCCTTGTTCACTTGTTCTCTCAAGAAATGAAACTTGATAGATATGTGCTTAGTCTTAGAGTGTAATATCGGATTCTTGGAAATATTAATTGCACTTGAATTATCACAGAAAATTGTGATAGGCTCCGCATATTTAATTTTAATATCTCTTAGCATCTGCTTCATCCATAGGATTTGAGTGCAACTACTTGCTGCTGCAATGTATTCTGCTTCAGTTGTAGACAGAGATATTGCATCTTGTTTCTTGCTTAGCCAAGAAACCAATCTTTTCCCCAAAAAGAATGCTCCACCACTGGTGCTCTTTCGATCATCTACATCTCCTGCCCAATCTGCATCTGTGTAAGCATGAAGAGAGAAATCCGGATCTCTAGGGTACCATAGACCATACTCAACTGTTCCTTTCAAGTACCTAAAAATTCTTTTGATTGCCATAACATGAGATTTTCTAGGATCAGCCTGGAATCTTGCCACAAGACCAACAGCCTGCATTATATCTGGTCTAGTCTGAGTGAGATACAACAATCCACCAATCATTGATCTATACATTGTCTGATCTGCCTTTGGAGAGTCATCATCTTTGCTCAACTTACATCCGGTTGCCATGGGAGTGTTCATTGGTTTTGAATCTTCCATACCAAATTTTCTTAACAATTCTTTCACATATTTGGTCTGAGAAATGAAGATTCCTTTCTTTGTTTGAGTAATTTGCAGACCCAAGAAGAAATTCATTTCACCAAGCATAGACATTTCAAACTCACATTTCATCTGATTTGCAAAAGTTTTGCACATACTATCTCTTCCTCCAAAAATGATATCATCTACAAACACTTCAACAATCAAAATGTTTTCATGATCAATTTTGAAATATAAGTTACTGTCAGCAGTACCTTTGCTGAATCCAATCTGCACAAGATGCTTATCCAACCTTTCATACCATGCTCTTGGAGCTTGTTTTAATCCATACAATGCTTTCTTTAACTTACAGACCATATCATCATTGTCAGATAATTGAAATCCATCCGGTTGTTCAATGTAAACTTCTTCTTCCAGATCACCATTTAGGAAGGCAGACTTGACATCCATCTGATATACCTTGAAGTCTTTGAAGGCAACAAATGCAAGAAATAATCTGACTGCTTCAATTCTTGCCACGGGAGCAAAGGTCTCTTCATAATCAATTCCTTCTATTTGGGAGTAGCCTTTGTAGACCAATCTAGCTTTGTTTCTGATTACTTTACCAGCTTCATTTAATTTGTTCCGGAAGACCCATTTGGTTCCAATCACATTCCTATCTCTAGGTCTGGGAACAAGATCCCAAGTATGATTTTTCTCAATTTGCATTAATTCATCTTTCATTGCTTTAGTCCAGTTTTCATCATTGCAGGCTTCATTTACTGTTTTAGGTTCAATCTTTGAAATCAGACAACATTCATCCTGATTTTGAGCAACATTCCTTCTAGTTTGCACACCTTTGCTTCTGTCCCCTATGATCTGATCTTCAGAGTGGTTTAGTGTCACATACCTTGGAATTTTGGGAGTATCCTGCACTGCTACTTCTTGATCAGGCTCATTCAAACCTATCTCTTCTTCCTGATTTACCGGATCAGGCTGACTCTGTCTTACCGGAGAGGATTGAGTTCCTTGAACACTGTCTTGGTCATCTTCATCAGATTCATAAAAACTTGAGGGCTTCTCAATTCCTTCATCAACTTTCACATTAGTGCTTTCTATCATCTTCCTCAGTCTCTTATTGTAACACCAGTATGCTTTGCTTTGAGTGGAGTAGCCCAAGAAAATTCCTTCATCACTTCTAGCATCAAACTTTCCTAGATCTTCATCTCTTTTAATATAACACTTGCTACCAAATACTCTAAAATATTTCACAGTGGGAGTGATGCCAAACCAGAGTTCATAGGGGGTCTTACCGGTATTGTTTCTGATTTGAACTCGATTTAGAGTGTAGACTGCAGTGCTGATAGCTTCTTTCCAGAACATCTGAGGAACATTTGCTTCCAACATCATTGTCCTGGCAGCTTCCTAGATGGTCCGATTCTTTCTTTCAACTACTCCATTCTGCTGTGGAGTCCTAGGAGCAGACAATTGTCTCCTTATAGCCTACTTCTCACAATAGTCAATGAACTCTCCAGATGTAAATTCACCACCTCTATCAGACCTTAGACACTTTAGTTTTAATCCGGTTTGATTCTCTACCAAAGCTTTGAAGATTTTGAACTTCTCAAATGCTTCAGATTTTTCTTTTAGAAAGGTAACCCACATCATCCGGGAATGATCATCAATTAACAACATGAAATATCTATCACCTTGCTGACTCTTGATTCTTGTCGGACCACAGAGATCAGTATGTACTAATTCCAACAATCCGGTAGAAGACTGATCTTTGCTTTTGAAAGAGACTCTGCTTTGTTTACCTAGCTGACATTCTTTGCACAAACTATTTGTAGGTTTCATCAATTTTGGAAGATCTCTTACAGCCTGAGTATTGCTTATCTTGATGATGTTATCAAAATTTACATGACACATTCTTCTATGCCATAACCAACTTTGATCAATTTGAACAAACAAACAACTTTTATTTGAACCAACCAGATGAAAGATATTACCTTTTGTCTGAGTACCGGATGCAATTTTAGTTCCGGAGCTTGTAAGTATTCTGCATTTTCCATTCTTAAACCGAAGATCATAGCCTTTGTCTACTAACTGACCAACACTGAGAAGATTGTGCTTCAATCCTTCAACATATAGTACATTACCTGTTTTGCTCTTTCCATCAAAGGAAATAGTTCCCCTGCCTCTGATTCTGCCAGCAGAATTGTCACCAAACTTTACCATTCCTCCTTCATACCTTTCCAAATTCAAGAACTTATTCTTGTCACCAGTCATATGGTGAGAACATCCACTGTCAATAACCCAATCATCCTTTTCTTCCACTTGAGCAGCCAAAGCTTTTTCAACAACTTTGTGATTGACAGATTCAGAGAGTATTGAATCTTCTTCCTTGATGGCAATAAACACCCACTCATTTCTGGATTTGCTTCCTAGTTCTGATTCATCATCTGTTACTCCTTCATTGTCATCTTCTTCATGAACATAATAGCAATTCTTTTGAAACCTTTGTCTGTTAGTATTAGACCTTGCAGATCTTTCCGGACATCTTGAAGCAAAATGACCAATCTTATTGCAGTTGAAGCACTTAAAGGGTAGTTTTCCTTCATACTTACCGGATCCTCTTGGTAGTCTTTTTGCAATGAGGGCTTTAAGTTGAGCTGTTTCTGCTTCTTCTTCTTCCATGTCTCTTCTTGCTTGATCATACCATGTCATCTTCCTTGAAGAGTTTTCTCCCGGATCAATTCTCTGTTTGCCTTTCACATAGGCACTGGCTTTGAAAGCAGATTCAGTCTTGGGAAGATCATCTCCAAACTCAGTCATTTCAAATGCAGCTAGCTTGCCAGCCAATTGTTCTCTTGTGACAGTTGTGTGGGCTCTGAATTCATCAATTGCAGCAACCTTGATTTTGTAGGCAGCAGGAAGGGATCTAAGGATTTTGCAAACGATCTCATTTTCATCCAGAGTTCCACCAGCATTTCTAATTCCACACACTAGTTCATTCACTCTTGGCATAAAAGTAGTGATGTTTTCATCATCTCTCATCTTCAATCTTTCGAATTTCCCTTTCAGACTTTGCAACCTTGCACTTTTGACAAACTCATCTCCTTCATACAGAAGTTCCAGTTTAGTCAGGATCTCATATGCAGTTGGTAGGTCAATAACATTTGAGAGATCTGAGTCATTCAATGCGCTTAGAAGAGCTTCCTTGGTCCGCAGATTGTTTTCAGCTTCTGTGATTTCATTCAGAGTTGTCGGACCACCTTGTGGAGGTACATATGGTTTTGAAACCATGGCCAAGTATGCTTTTCCCATACATTCCAGGTGACATTTCATGCGACCCTTCCAGAGAGTAAAATTGGTTCCATCGAACTTCGGACTATCCTTTTTGTATGACAACATCCTAGATCTCCTCAAGCGGTTAAGCTTCTTTCAGAGGAACCTCGCTCTGATACCAATTGTTGATAACTGAGAGGGGGGGGTGAATCAGTTATCCTAATTATTTCTTCTTTTGAACCTTCTTCTTAATCAAAGCAGTATTGAATCAAACAGACAAATATCATCATGAAATAAGAAACACATGACACAGTATTTTGACGTGGAAACCCAGTTAAGGGAGAAAACCACGGGGTGATTAACCCAAAGATTATTCTCTATTAGAAGAATAAGGAATTACAAAATGGCACATGCCAATTAGGGCTCACTGCCCGAGCACACTGCTCACAAAGAGGCCCACTGCCTACAAGGAGACACACTGTCTACAAAGTGATAAGAATCACAGTCTTGAACTGGAGAATGACATCTTTACCATGTCCAGATCAGTTCCATTAAGCCCAGAAACATCTGCTCTTCCTTCTGCACTTCTCTTCGCTACTTCACCTTTTTCCACATAAGCCACACTTCAAAATGAACTCACAAATCTTTATTTATACAAGACATCAACTTAGGAACAATCATCTAAGTTGGCAATCAATCATAATATCCGCAAGATGAATGACACATCCGGTCGGCCACCATAAGAACATTCGCAGGATGAACAACTCATCCGGTCGGCTAAACAGAGCAAAAACTTCATCCGGAAGAATATCTTCAATTCTGGGCTCTACTGTCAATGCGGACCAACAACACGACCTCAACATGATCCAGGAACCTTCACAAGCCTGCCTGAATGACCAGGTACATCCGCATTTCCTTTACTTACTGAAATCTCTTATCCTCCTTATCCGGAACTTCAAGAATACTGTCTGTTGCCACTGTCATAATGCAAGAGGTACTTCCGGACCTCCAAATCATACACAACTCGAGATGGCACATAACAAGGACATCCCAAAGACTCCTTCCAATCCGTAGATTAGGATTATACAGTTCCGGACCTCACCGGACCTTTTGTGATCCTCTGTCACCTCTGAATACTTGCCGGAACCGGTTCTACACCGACAGCCACAACTCCTTCAGATCTTCATGCGGACCTCTGAAATCTTAACTGAAGCATCTCAAGACCCATATCTACAAACCCTTTAATCCGCATCCTCCAGTTCGCATCCTATACAGTACATTTGCCTTCTTCTTATCACTGTTCTTTACTGTTCCTGACTGAGGCTAATTTTCTCAATATCCTCAGCACACTGCTCATTGAATCCTTCTTGTCAAAGCAATATGAGTATGTTGACATCAATGACAACACTGGTTTACCTTATACTTGCAACAGTTCCATGTATGCAATTTGGTGGTACCTTTATCTTCCATGTATGCAATCTGGTTTAGGGTTTTAGGTCCATAAAATTGCAAGTCTTTACCTTTAAAATCTTTTAAGCCTAAGTCCCTAGGTCTCATGCGCTTTATCTTTTATATCCTTGTTGACCACCTGTAGTATGTCCTCGGTTACTTAAGTTATAACTTGAGCCCTTTATCTTCATTAGATGACTGGCCCCATGTCCTAAGTTTACCCTTTATACCCCATGAAATATTAAATCTATGTCCTAAGTCTTCGTAAGGGTATAGAGTGTTATGTAAAGTATTTCGCAATGTCGTAGCACATCATAGATGACATCATCATCTCTCTACGTGGCTGTGACAAGGCGACACCTGTCAAGGGCTTACAACCCCTTAATCAAAGATCCCAGATCGATGAATCGTATGTTGCTAGGTGTCAACCTAAGAAGTCATCTGCAGGGAGCTTAAATCTAACAGGTTGTGCAAGCTTGCAAGGGAATCTTGCAAGAAAGGAATCTTCGCTGCACGATCATGAGATAGTGACACATGGCCTCATCTTAATAAATATATGAAAAGCAAATGAAAAGGAGATGCGTGGAGGCTTTAGCGCACCCGCGCATGGTAGGTAAGTGGTGGGCCATTTTTGGCTGCAATGCACAAAATGATGCCACGTGTCTAGATCAGACAAAAGGTGATGCGGTCAGCTAGCTTCAATATTTGGTATAAAAAATCATTGTTGGGCTCCATTAAGTAGAGCCAGGCTTCATTAATGACACTTGACTTCAAAGCTTTGGGATATCTTTCCAAGCGTGCCAATATTTAAGTGATACGATGTATCTGTTCAAGTGAATTTAATTTGCATGCAAATATTTATACTTGATTTGACTTAAGTATATAGATAATACTTAATATTTGATTTGAATTAAGTCTCTTAGAGCTACTTCAAAATATTAGCTAAAACATTTAAAAAGTGGACCCTGCTAGGTTAACCCGTTCCCCACCAAGCAGTGACTGACAAGTCTAGGTAAACAACACAATTTTGATGGCTTAGGTTTCAACTTAGACAACCGACAACTGGAGATAGCAAGTGTACATAAGATTATGCAGAGGGTTTCTCATATGAAATGTCAACCATTGATATTTGGAAATCTAACGATTCAAGTGTTAATCTAGAGGTTTGAAGTCGAAGGTCTAGTGTTTCATACATTTTCTTCCAGAATACAACTACAACCATCCATCAAAAATTCATCGAACGGTCGTTTGTTATATTAAGTTGCATTGACATCTTCCTTCAGACATAATAAATATGTTGATACTTTTCCCCATTCTAGACACTTTATGAAGGAATTTGGATGTGTGGAAAATTTGTCCTGAAATAGAACAATATGTAACATTTGATATTTTTGCCACACTGTATGATTTTTTATTGGCATAACAATTTATTTCGCCAATTAATTTTTATTGGTTTGAAACTATATTTAATTTGCCAATGATTTTTTAGTTGGTTTGAAAATTGGTTTAATTCGCCAATGAAAAAAATATTTTTTGGTTTGAAATTAGATTTTAACCGCCAGCAAAATTTTTTTTTTTTTTAGAAAACAGGTTTAATTCACCCATAGAAATATTTTATTGGTTTGAAAATAGGTTTTAATTTGCCAATGAAAATATTTAACTGGTTTAAAAAAAATTACAATTCGCCAGGATTTTCCATAGACCTCTAGCGATTACAAAAGATTCGCCAAATAAGATTATTTTTTTCCCAGAAAAATGAAAAAAATTTGCCAATAAAGTTAATATTTTTCTCGGGAAGTATACATGATTCACCAATTTTATACACCTTCTCCAAGGGGGGGGGTTCTTAAAGTTATCCCTACTTTAACCAGTTTCTTGATCTCCATGAATCTTGGATTTGCTACTTGTTCCTTGTTCATGGCTACAATTGTTGACTAATTTTTAGCTTGATAAAGAGAGTGGTGAGCTAGGCTAAGATCAAGGCAAAACCTATAAATCTCATTCTCCTTTTCTTAGAATGCATCCAAGGCCTCTTCCACAAACTTGATGGCACAATCCCTATTTGAGAGCAAATGCAAGTTATCTGATTTCATTACCTGTAAAGCTTCTTTGATGGTTTGTAAATTTGAAAGGGTAGTTCCATCCTTAATGCCCTTCTATCTCTCCTTAACTTGAGCCTTCCAGAAGAGGTCTTCAACAAAATTGTGTGTACTATCAAACCTTGATAGAGCTTCCACAATCTTCTCTTTTGAAACCACTAATTTGTCTTTCAAAGCTTGTAGCTCTTTAGGCTCTTGATCAAAATCAACAAAGAAACTTTGCTCAACAAACCTCAAATTTTCTAATTTGTCTCCATTGGTATGAATTTCAAAATCAGCTTCCTCTATATTGCTAGCCTTGCTAAATTCTTCAAATTTTGAATTAACTTCATTAGAACTATTTGAGTGTTCAAAGTTACTTGTTAATTTAGAATTTCCAGCCAATCCAATTTCACCATTAGTGATTTCAAAATTCTGATCATATGCATACCTTCAAATGGTGTCATCATAGATCTCATACACATCTTCTTCAATTTCTGGATGCTCATCATTATTTATTGATCCAAAAATTGTATCACGCGAAAAACTGCATGCAATACATGTTATAGCATCTATCCCATCATCTATAGCTGCATGTACTTCAATGAGGTTATTCTGGTACTTTGTCATGCATGTCTCATTAAGTAAGTCATTTCCCCCTTTGTAGGGGAGTTCTTCAACTCTTCTATCAAATCTGTCAATTAACCTCTCTGCAAACTCAGTATAAGAATCAATCTGAGCATGACCCAAAGTAACCAACCCATGGTACCACCATTCGTGTGCACTACCATCCAAGTGTAAAATACATATTCAATTGCTTCATCTTCAGCCATATGATTAAGTTGAAAATAAGTGTTAAGTTTGTGCACCAAAGCTCTTGCGGTAGTTTTTCCAGAACCATCAAAATAAGAAATGGACAACTTACCCACCTTCCTCTACAAATCATGGTTCTGTGGCCTTCCACCTCCACCTCTATGGGTTCTATGCCTCAACCTAAGATCCAAATAATCATGGGATGATATTTCAACCTGAAAATCAACCCTAAAGCTCTCCAATCTGTTATTATTTGGTTTAGCAATCCCTTCTTTATTGGTTTATTTTCAACTAGAGGATTATTTCTTAGGGTAAAGTTAGGCATAAGAGGCCTAGTGTTGGTTGTTCCAGCAACAATATGGTGATGAGAAGCCCTATTGTTGACTGAGTGATCCCCATTTGCACCATTATTTCCATTATTTCTTCCATGTGCATTGTTTCCACCATTATTAGCATTGTGATGCAGGAGCATCCCTAGTTCAAGAGCAATCTTGCATCAACCAAAATATTTGCATTTCAGTTTGTTTGTAGTTCAGTTTGTTTCTTTTCATTTTCTAGTTCAGTTCAAGTAGTTCAGTTAGAAGCAGTTTCAACTTTTGGTTCAGTATTCTACCACAGTTTCATTTCACACCTTGCGGATCTAGACTTAGCATCTACATTCATTCATCTACATCATATCCAAAATTCAAAGCATTTGGATCAGTTACTGGAAAGTTATCGCTATCAGAGGATTGATTGTTTTCAGAGCAGAGCATCCTGACAGTCTCAGACAATTAGCTGAAGGAGAAGACTTGTGGATCATTCCTTAACCTACGAATCTTAATGACACATCATTCAATGATCTTTGGTGCATGGCCGACCTTCCTCGGAGATCTGCACATTATTCCATTCATTTGAGGAAGTGTTCCATGCATTTAGGTTTGACCTATCTATGTACACACGTTACAACTCTTCATTGGAGTTTGTGACCTTCCTTGGCTGACACAGAGGAATCTATTGGTCCAGAGATGATATATATTGATGTAATAGATCCTTAGGAAAGTATTTCTCATGATTTAGAAGATTGATAGTTCTAATTATTGGTGAAGGAGCTTCAAAGTTTTATCTTGTGCATGTATGTAATCAGGCTTGTGAGCCCTAATTGTAAGCCCGCATTTTGCCAGCCAAATTGTATTTGAATTCTATGATATATTGAATGACTGAATATAGATTTGCTTCATTTCTTTGAGTTGTTTCCATTATGTTTACTCTTGCTACATGGTCTAGACAGTTCATTCTGTGAACCCTCCTACCGTGACTACACCAAGTGGTATCAGAGAGAAAGTTCAAATCTTTGGGAACGAATTGAGAGAATTAAGCGAAGTTGGCGAGGGAATTCTATAAGATCTTGCTATGGATAGATCACCAAATTGAGGTAGGTTACTTGTGTCGTAACCGATCGCTGATTGAGAGGCAGTTGTCACCTTCTATCTTGATCGCTGAACTTGAGGCAATTTGCACTTGATCCTAGGAAGAATGTCACTAAGGAGAGTTGCTACTATTGGAACAATGGTTGGTAGAATGGATGAGATGACGGAGATGATGAAAACAATGTGAATCTATTTGGATGCTGTTGAAGAAGATGGGTGAAGAGGATTGACACCTAGACCTAATGTTGAGAGTGATGATGAAGAGGAATTTCAATCCATTGAACAAACTGGCAAAACCCTAGGAGGTGATGAAGAAGAAGAATCAGATCAAGTAAAGATGTTGCGAGCTATTTCAAAGATTGGAAAGAGACCTAGAGTTGATGTGCCAAACTATATTGGTAATTTGAACCTTGAAGAATTGATTGATTGGATAAATGACATGGAAGAATACTTTAAATATGAGGAAATTGAAGATTCAGAGAAGCTGAAATTTGTAAAGGCAAAGTTGAAAGGACATGCTGCTATATGGTGGAAAGAAGTTTAGTTGGAAAGAAATAGAAGAGGGAAAGAAAAGATTACAAAGTGGGACTACATGGTGACAAAGTTGAAGAATCAGTTTAGACCTGCTGACTATGAGTTAGAACTATTGAAAAGATTGCAGAACTTGAGACAAAAGGAGAAATATGTGAAGGAGTACACTGAAGAATTTCATAAGATTATCTTAAGGATGGGACATAGTGAAGCAAACAAGGAGAAAGTGGCTAGATACATCAATGGACTGAGATTGAACATTCAAGAGGAACTAAGCTTGGTAAGGATGACATCTTTAGAGGAAGCATATCAGTTTGCCCTAAAAGTTGAAGAGAAAATGAATAAAAGACATGATCAGAGACAAAGAGGTAGAGGAGGTAAATTTCAGAGAAGTAGAACATTTTCCAGAGGATATAGATCATATCCGGAGTAGAACAAGTTTGACAACCCATTTAAGGAGGACATAGATAACAATGCTTACCAGAGAGATGACATAAATTTTTACCGGAGAGGAAACCTAGTTTATAACGAAATGAAGGATATAGAGGAGAAGGAAGAGGATTTGATAAGAGAACATTCAGAGGTACTTGTTTCAAGTGTGAAGGTGAAGGACATAGAGAATTTGAGTGTAATTAGGGTAGTACAGGTAAGAGGACAGAAAATAGTGGAAGAGCAGCCTATGTTGAAGAACCTGTTGGATCCCCTAGTTCAGTTGGAAAACCTGAGAAAGGAGAATCATTGGTGATGAGGAGAACACTATTTCAAGTAGAGACAAATGAGGAACCACCACAGAGGAAAAGCTTGTTCAGAACTAGATGCAAATCATGAGGTAAGTGTTGTAAAGTTGTAATTGATAGTGGTAGTTTAGATAACCTAGTTTTAGAGGAGATGGTGACTAAGCTGAAGTTGGAAAGATTGAAACACCCTAAGCCCTATTAGATAGCATGGATTTAGGATGATCATAAGGTACTAGTGAGTGAATAATTTTTGGTGAAATTTCATATTGTATCTTATCATGATGAAGTCTTGTGTGATATTATGCCTACGGATGTTTGTCATATCTTATTGGGTAGACCTTAGTAGTATGATAGGAAATCTATACATTATGGGAGAAAGAATACATACACTATAACAATAAATGGAAAGAGAATTACCTTGATTCCTTTGGAGGATGATCCTAAGAGTGAAGTATGTGGGAATGCTAGAATCTATTTGGTAGATGGAAGAAATTTTTTGGATGGTTTGAGACATGAGAATATGTGTTATGCCTTGATTCCTAAGAAGCCTAAAAAATTGAAGGAGACTGAAGAATCACAACTAGAGGAGATAAAGGAATTGCTGATAGAGTATAAAGACATCATATCAGATAATGTACCTGAAGGATTTCCACCTATTAGGAGTATCAATCATCACATGGATCTTATACCAGGAGCAAGTTTGCCTAACAAAGCAGTACATAGAATGACACTGGTAGAGAATGAAGAACTGAATAGACAGATATAAGAGTTGTTGAGGAAAGGTTTGATCAAAGAAAGTTTGAGTCCTTGTACAGTACCTGCAGTCTTAGCACCAAAGAAAGATGGAGAATGGAGAATGTGTACTGACTCTAGAGTAATAAACAAGATCACAGTTAAGTATAGATTTCCTTTACCTAGGATGGATGATATCATGGATTGTTTGAATCGAGCAAGATATTTCACAAAGATAGACTTGAAGAGTGGATACCATCAGATCAAAATCAGAGAAGGTGATGAATGGAAGACTTCTTTTAAGACAAATGAAGGATTGTATGAGTGGTTAGTGATGCCCTTTGGATTGACAAATGCACCGAGTACTTTCATGAGATTGATGAATGAAGTTCTGAAGAAATTCTTGGGTAAGTTTGTGATTGTATACTTGGATGATATTCTAATTTTTAGTAAGACAAAAGAAGAACATTTGTGGCATATTAGACAAGTTTTGTAGAGACTGAGAGGAGACAAATTGCTGATAAACATCAAGAAGTGTAGTTTCATGAAAGAAGAGTTGGTGTATTTGGGATTTGTGATTTCTGCATAAGGATTGAAGATGGACCCTGAGAAAGTGAAAGAAATTGTTGAATGGCCTACACTGGAGAGCATTGGAGAGGTTAGATCATTTCATGGATTGGCTAGTTTCTACCAGAAGTTCATCAGAAATTTCAGTTCAGTTTGTAACCCTATGACAGAGACAGTGAGAGGTGACATAAAAGATTTCAAGTGGACATCAAGAGTAGAAAAAAGTTTTGAGTTGTTGAAGCAAAAAGTGACAGAGCAACCTTTTTTGGCTTTACCAGATTTCAAAAAGGTATTTCAAGTTGATTATGATGTAAGTGGAAATGCAATTGGAGCAGTGTTAAGTCAACAAGGTAGACCTAAAGCATATTTCAGTGAGAAGTTGAATGATGCAAGGAAAAGATATTCAGTTTGTGATCAAGAGTTCTATGCCATAATTCAAGCCTTGAAGAAGTGGAGACATTACTTGTTGCCTAAGGAGTTTGTGTTGTATACAGATCATCAATCTTTGCAATATTTGAATAGTCAAGGTAAGTTGAATCAGAGACATATGAGATGGGTAGAGTTCATGTAGAGTTATACTTTTGTGTTGAAGCATAGGAGTGGAAAATCAAACAAAGTTGCTGATGCATTGAGTAGAACAAGAAACTTGTTGACAGAGATGAGAGTTGAGGTGTTGGGTTTTGATGAATTGAAGAACATGTATGAGGGAGACACTGATTTTGTAGAACCTTGGAAAGCATGTAAGGAACCTGTTGTGATAGATAGGAGTAAGTGGTTGGATTATTTCATTCAAGAAGATATGTTGTTCAAAGGAAGTCAGTTGTGCATGCCTACAAGTTCAATAAGAGATAATTTGATCAAGGAGAAACATAGTGGTGGATTGGCAGAACATTTCGGCATTGATAAGACAGTGGCTTTAGTGAGTGAACACTACTTTTGGCCTCAGATACATAAGGATGTTAGGAGATTTGTGCAGAGTTGTAGAGTTTGTCAAGTTGCAAAAGGGAGTAGTCAGAATACTGGATTGTATAAACCTTTGAGAGTACCAGAGAGACCTTGGGAAGACATAAGCATGGATTTTGTAATGGGATTGCCTAAGACATAGAGAGGACATGATTCAATATTTGTAGTGGTGGACATACTTTCAAAGATGGCTCATTTCATACCTTGTAAGAAGATAACTGATGCAGTGTATGTGGCTAACCTATTTTTCAAGGAGATTGTGAGATTGCATGGATTACCTAAGAGTATAGTTTCAGACAGAGATACAAAGTTTGTTGGATATTTTTGGAAGACACTTTGGAATTAGATGAAGACAGATTTGAAGTTCAGTTCAACTTTTCATCCACAAACTGATGGACATACAGAGGTACTGAATATGAGTTTTGGAAACTTGTTGAGATGTTTGGTTGGAGAGAAAGCCGGAAGTTGGGATTTGATTCTTTCACAAGCAGAGTTTGCATACAATAATTTCGTAAATAGAAGTACCAGAAGAACACCCTTTGAGATTGTGACCAGAGTGCATCCTAGAGGAGTAGCAGAATTAAGAGATATCAACATGGATGAAAAGAGGAGTGCAGAAGCAGAATAATTTGCACATCACATGAGGATAGTGCATAATTAGGTGAAGAAGCATTTGGAGGATATGAATAGTAAGTATAAGGAAAAGGTAGATGAGAAGAAAAGACATAAGGAATTTGAAGTGGGAGATGAAGTGATGGTGTACTTGAGAAAAGAAAGATTTCCAGTTGGGACATATAACAAGTTGAAGATGAAGAAGTTTAGACCTTGTAAGATACTCAAAAAATTTGATTCAGTAAATGCATATGAAGTGGAGTTACCGAAGACATTGGGTATTTCACCTTTTTTTGAACATTGCAGACTTATATCAGTATCATGAAGTAGAGTTCAGTGACAACATGGAAAAATACTTGAAGAAGCAGTTACCACATAAAGCACAGGAGCAGATTGAAGATATTTTGGATAATAGAGTTAGATGCAGCACTAGAGGAAGACATTACAAAGAATATCTTGTGAAGTGGAAAGGTAGACCGGAAGAAGATTCATCATGAATTTCTTAGGCTGAGGTGGACCGTCTTGGTTCTCCCTTAGCCCCAGCAAAGTGAGGGACTCACTTTTTCAATAACCCCAGATATTTGATGCAGGAGCATCCTTGGTTTAAGAGCAATCTTGCATCAACCAAAATGCAATATCCTTATTTAGGATATTCTCTAGAACACTTGTTATAGATAGAACTAGTTGCTTCAAATTAAAGATTTGAAGTATGATGGCTAATTGTATACTATTGTTTGATTTTTTCTGAGACTATAAATCTTTGTTTCAGATACTAGCAACTACTGTAGCTGAGTTATACTGTCTTCTATTTTGAAACTCTATATTACCTCAGAAAACTCTTCCTTCCTTTCAAAGTAGAGATCATTGTCAGACTTTGCAACTTATTCAATACACCAATGAGTACAAATCATATGTCTCTGGTAAACTCAGGTGTGAATAATAAAGCAAAAAATACCAAACTATTTGACACTGATGGCAATTAATAACATGGTTGATCCCTTATGATGATATGGTCATTGTTGTTGTTTATCAATTCCTCCACACTGATCACTGTCTCTGTGTGCTTATAGCATAATGATGCAAGTCGTTCCCCTAGCTGAGTGATGGCCTAGCACAAAGATAAGCAATAATGACTCTGCAATATATCTCCACCTCCTTTGAAATGGCACTTCAATGATTTACGGTGTCTCAGCGGATTGGGCTTGTAATAGCTTCTACAATGATATGTAATGGCGGCCTCCAATGAATCCGTGGTGTAATCCTTCGAACAAGTCCTTAGCATCTACTACAAGATGCTTTTATGAGGTTTCAACACTTTTAACTTATTCTAGATTTGTCAATCATCCTGCCAATAGAAATGTATATATGCCCATGAAACGGTGCCCTTGGAACTCCACGCAGACTTCAAAATCCATGATTACTTGCTGAGGTCCATGCCAAATATACCCCACACAGATTTAACAAAATCCACAATCTCTTTTAATATCAAATGCAAAACTTATAAACTTTAAATTCCATTAAATCAATATGAGATGGCCAATGAATAGTGGCATTTGGGACCCATGACTCAGATAGCAACAAACACCTGTCAATATGG
Organism: Cunninghamia lanceolata; assembly: GCA_027924645.1. Classification (NCBI taxonomy): domain Eukaryota; kingdom Viridiplantae; phylum Streptophyta; class Pinopsida; order Cupressales; family Cupressaceae; genus Cunninghamia; species Cunninghamia lanceolata. The sequence continues at coordinate 279,902 of BSBN01000547.1, forward strand.
AGTTGCTGGCTAATCTTCAAAGACTTTCCATGAATTACCTGGGTCAAGCATATGCAATGAACAGCTTTAGACCTTTGAAAATGTTCATAGAAATATACAAGATCCTTATTATATGTTGCAATTTCATAAACCATTCACTGGGACCCATGATCTGCTGCACCTGTCAAGTTTGTCTCCTCAAAGGCCTACAACACATATAATTTGGATATATAGATATAAACTTTAAACACAGATATATATATATCGATTCAATATTAACAAATTTATATTGATTTAGCAATCAATAAATTTGTGAAAGAAACTCTTTGCACATCAAATCTACATCATCTTTATTCTGAAATTTGCATACATAAAAATCAATAAAATGGTCTCCAACCAAATAATGAAAACCCAACAAATTGACCTTGAAGCCCAATTGAGAAACCTGAGTGATTTCTCCTCTAAAATTCAGCAAAAGCCAAGAAACCTTCTTTGACACTAACTGAATACAGAACATAAGTCATAGACTTAGTCAAAAAACCAAAACACACCTAGATTGATAGATATCTTCTTCCAACACTCAGCCCTCCTTTTAAACTTTCATAAATTAGGACAGGCCCTAATTTTATTAAATGAAAGTTTTTATGTACACGGTCACACCTAAACATTATTAAATGCTTGCACTTGCACTTTTTAAATGTGTGTGTACAATAACACTTTAATTTATAAAGTGTTTTTAAACCGACTTAAGTAACTTAAAATAAAATATTAATTTTATAAAGCAAAATAAAAATACTTTTTTAAAATTATTTTACAATTAAAACATTTTTAAGTTACTCCAAAAAATGGGGACATGACAGCCCTCCCTTCCCAACATTGCTTGTCCCCCAGTAATGGGAAGAAAACTGAACTCAATCAATCCCCGGATCCAAATCCATCGAGGCTCTTTAAGCATGCTGAACCGCATCTCTTCAAGGCTACTAACGAAGAAGATCCTGGGACCGCTTCCGCTGTCACACAATGTAGCAAACACAAATGTATCCAAGCTGTCATGAATTAGAATAGCACTATGCAATCTCAAAATATCATCCTAAGTGATATGTAAAATATCATCTTTAATGCATGAAGATAAGGAATCATCATGGAACCATTTGCCAACAAGAAAATATGGATTCCCATCATGATAAACTCTTTCATATGCCGTTGTTCCAAAACTGAAACCACATGCTTCACTACCCAACAATAAATAGTAATCATCAAACCATGGAACAATCAAGATATTCACATGCTCCAATAAGAAAACATCATCAAAATGATGTTGTGTCACCTCAAGAGTCAGCTGATCCTCATCAATGGAAACCAATGTATCCTGCAAATTTGATTTACTTTCATTATCACATACTTGCATAACATCCATGACTTGTTCTTTCATGTTTGGAATCTCCTCCAAATGACAAATCTTATCAACCTCATTATCTCCCTCATTGGAACAATTGTTATTTCCTGATTCATCTTCCCTTAGAATGAAGAGACTTCTAATGTAGTTAATCTTTTCTTGTCTTGCAATATTGATGAGATTGATCTTTTTTTTGACTTCTTGAAGATGTTTTCTTGCATTGGAAGCCACCATCTTGGCCTCTTTGGCTCTTTTCATCCATTCTTCATTCATCTTTTCACATCTCTTTACCTCATCTATGCCAAAGTATACAAAATCAGTCCTCTTAGGATTGATATCTTCATGTGTATCATTTGATATATGGCTGCCATCCATAGATGATGTCAAATCATTGACCTCTCCATGATCAAAATCTGCCATCTCATTAGAATAATGAGTCATCATGCTGCTGTCTTCAAACAAATCAGTAATGACATCATGCCATTCTATTGTATTTTCTTCATCAAATGTTGATTCAATGTATGTCTCCTTATTAACATGAAAAAGAGATGAAACAACAATGTTAGTCTCATCATGAGGAACCATACCTTCATCTACCATAACTGATTTGTCTTGTACATCTTCTTCATCAAACTTGCAATCATCACGAAGTGTTAGCTCTTCATTTTTGCCTTCAAACTCCTCTTGATCATTAATAGGCTGCAAATCATTTGGAAGTGAATCACCTGCATGCTCATCAAACTCACCATAGAAGTTCCTATAAACTTCATTAGCAAATGATTTAATTTCCACTATCCTTTGGAGAGACATCAAACTTTTTGACATATAATCTGAAAACTCCTTTGATTGTCGTCTGTGATCAACCCAAAATTTTCCTATCTCTTTCTTGCAACTCTTTGATAATCTGACCATGATGAACCTTGTTTTATGACTAAAACAAATTCTGATCTTTTTCCCTCAGGCTAGCAAGATCATGGCTATGATACCACTGTAATATCCTTATTCAAGACATTCTCTAGAACACTTGTTATAGATAGAACTAGTAACTTCAAATTAAAGATTTGAAGTATGATGGCTGATTGCATACTGTTGTTTAATTTTTTCTAAGACTATAAATCTTTTTTTCACATACCAACAACTACCATAGCTGAGTTATACTATCTTCTATTATGAAACTCTATATTAACTCAGAAAACTCTATTCCTTCCTTTCAAAGTAGAGATCACTGTCAGACTTTGCAACTGATTCAATACACCAATGAGTACAAATCATATGTCTCTGGTAAACTCAGGTGTGAACAATAAAGCAAAACATACCAAACTATTTGACACTGATGGCAATTAATAACACGGTTGATCTCTTATGATGATATGGTCGCTGCTGTTGTTTATCGATTCCTTCACATTGATTGCTGTCTCTGTGTGCTTATGGCGTAATGATGCAAGTCGTTCCCCTAGATGAGTGATGACCTAGCACAAAGATAAGCAATAATGACTCTGCAATATATCTCCACCTCCTTTGAAATGGCACTTCAATGATTTATGGTGTCTTAGTGGATCGAGCTTGTAATAGCTTCTACAATGATATGTAATGGCGACCTCCAATGAATCCGTGGTGTAATCCTTCGAACAAGTCTTCAACATCTACTACAAGATGCTTTTATGAGGTTTCAACACTTTAACTTATTATGGATTTGTCAATCATCTTGCCAATAGAAATGTATATATGCCCGTGAAACAGTGCCCTTGGAACTCCACGCAGACTTCAAAATCCACGATTACTTGCTGAGGTCGACACCAAATATACCCCACATGGATTTAACAAAATCCATAATCTCTTTTAATATCAAATGCAAAACTTATAAACTCTAAATTCCATTCAATGAATATGAGATGGCCAACAAATAGTGGGATTTGGGATCCACGACTCAGATAACAACAAACACTTGTCAATATGGAGTTGCTGGCTAATCTTCAAAGATTTTCCACAAATTACCTGGGTCAAGCGTATGCAATGAACAACTTCAGACCTTTGAAAATGCACATATAAATATACAAGATCCTTATTATATGTTGCAATTTCATAAACCATTCACTGGGACCCACGATCTGCTACACCTGTCAGGGTTTGTCTCCTCAAAGGCCTGTAACACATTTAATTTGGCTATACATATAAACTTTAAACACAGATATATATATATATATATATCGATTCAATATTAACAAATTTATATTGATTTAGCAGTCAATAAATTTGTGAAAGAAACTCTCTGCACATCAAATCTACATCATCTTTATTCTGAAATTTGCATACATAAAAATCGATAAAATGGTCTTCGACCAAATATCGAAAACCCAACAAATTGACCTTGAAGCCCAATTGAGAAACCTGAGTGATTTCTCCTCTAAAATTCAGCAAAAGCCAAGAAACCTTCTTTGACACTGACTGAATATAGAACATAAGTCATAGACTTAATCATAAAACCAAAATACACATAGATTGATAGATATCTTCTTCCAACACTTAGCTCTCCTTTTAAACTTTCATAAATTAGGACATGCCCTAATTCTATTAAATGAAAGTTTTTATGTTTACGGTCACACCTAAACATTATTAAATGCTTGTACTTGCACTTTTTAAATGTGTGTGTACAATAACACTTTAATTTATAAAGTGTTTTTAAACCGACTTAAGTAACTTAAAATAAAACATTAATTTTATAAAGAAAAATAAAAAAAACTTTATAAAATTAATTTACAATTAAAACATTTTTAAGTTACTCCAAAAAATGGGGACATGACACAAAAACATTTGCATTTCAGTTTGTTTCTTTTCATTTTCTAGTTTAGTTCAGGCAGTTCAGTCAGAAGTAGTTTCAGCTTTTGGTCCGGTATTCTACCACAGTTTCATTTCACACCTTATGGATATGGACTTAGCATCTACATTCATTCATCTACATCATATCTAGAATTTAGAGCATTTGGATTAGTTACCAGAAAGTTATCACTATCAGAGGATCGATTATTTTCAGAGCAGAGCATCCTGATAGTCTCAGAGAATCAACTGAAGGAGAATACTTGCAGATCATTCCTTGACCTATGGATCTTAATGACACATCATTCAATTATCTTTGGTGTGTGGCTGACCTTCCCTAGAGATCCGCACATTATTCCATTCATTTGAGGAAGTGTTCTATGCATTTAGGTCTGACCTATTTGTGTACACACGTTACAGCTCTTCATTGGAGTTTGTTGTGACCTTCCTTGGCTGACGCAAAGGAATCTATTGGTCTAGAGATGATATATATTGATGTAATAGATCCTTAGGAAAGTAGTTCTCATGATTTAGAAGATTGATAGTTTTGATTCTTGGCAAAGGAGCTTCAAAGATTTATCTTATGCATGTATGTAATCAGAGCTGTGAGCCCTAATTGTAAGCCCGCATGTTGCCAACCAGATTGTATTTTAATTTTATGATATATTGAATAACTGAATCTGCATTTGCTTCATTTCTTTGAGTTGTTTCCATTGTGTTTACTCTTGCTGCATAGTCTGGATAGTTCATTCTATGAACCCTCCTACTGTGAATGCACCATATTGTTACCATTATTGTTTTGCTTCATCTGTGCAATCAGTTGGGCCATCTACTGTTTCATTTTTTATTGACTATTAAGAATATCATTGTGGATCTTTTCCCAATTAGACATCTCAAACTTTTTTCCTCTAGCTGCAATGACTTTAGAACATAGACATGCAACTACTGAAACTAATCATGCAAGTGATTAACTGTAGCAATGTTAAACTCCAATAGGTTGGCAGGAAAACCAAGTCTGATACCACTATAATCTCCCACCTTAGTTTGGAACAATTCTTTTTCTCAAACACCCATAAAGTTTATTGACTTCTAGTGAGCTGACATTCCATCAAACACTTGGCATGCAAACTATCTATTGACTGATTTTTGAATTTGTTTTGTTGTTTGATGTTTGTTATGATTGAGTTTTAACATAAAACACATATACCAAGTGATAGTACTAAGGACCAAACATTTTACAACAATAAATAAACACTTTGCTAATAATTTCAATGCCAAATATAGGACTGTTATAACACAGTGAAAGTCTGATATAACTCAGAACAATGAGATAATTTCATTCAAATTAAATATTTGAATCATTTCATTCTAATGTAACATACCCAATTTATTCTCCTCTGATATAACAATGAATGAAGGCTTCAATTACAAATAAAGGGACTGCTGATAAACAATTATGAAGTCTAATATATCAGTGAACTCTTCACATAACAGTGCCTAGGATTTGAGCAATTCCATGACTAATTTCTCATTCCTTTAAACAACGATCAATCTTTGACATGCAATGACTTCCTTTATACCTTCAAACTATTACTTGTATTGTTCACAAATCCTTAGTAGGTATTGTAGCGATATTGGAGCAAAACTATAGCATTCATTGTTGCAGTTACTATAGCATCCACTCTAGCGATTACTATAGCAATCACTATAGCAATTACTGTAGCGATCTATGTAGCATTTCCTTTAAATATCCACTATAATCTACTTTTCCATTATCACATCAACCCTCCAATTTGTATTTGGCACAAATCCACAAACTGGACAATGAAATCCTCCAAGTTGGCCTGCAAATAAATACCTCATTTGAAACTCCTAACAATGCCAAACCTGCAATGAAGTGCAATGTGTAATGTCTAAATAAGTTTACTAGCAATCAACCTGGGAGGATCTTTCACCACCGAAGTTGATCTTCTCCAAGAGGGTTTTCATCCTCAAGAAGGTTGAGATGAACCAAGTTCAGTCTCCTAGAACCATGAGGGTTTCATCAGAGGAAAATATAATAATCCGCATAATCCAAATGAGCTCTCACAACCCCCTTTTATACTTTTTCGCCAAACTCTCCAGAAGCTTATATTTTAAAATTCACTTTTTAATTTAAACTCCATTTTAGCTCTAAAAAAGGCCTTTTTATTAAAATAAAGATAAATTGACACACAAGGTCCCTGTTTTATGCATCCATGATTTAAAACATTTCATCCCAGTTCCAATGAGCTATAACACTAAGGTGCTTTTAAAATATTTTAAATAATATTTAGCAACCTTAGTAAAATAATTAAAAAAAGTCATTAATATACCTAATTTGTGGAAACTGCTGGAATGCATCAGAATAAAAAATTGACTGCACTGGAGTGATTCTGATGAATAATAAAGCTAATCGAAGCCAACCGGGTGATTTACTATAGATAGACACCCTCTCCAAGATTCTAGGAAAGTACACTAGGAGTCAAAAATCACCCCAAAAAGTGGCATATGAGTCCTCTAGACCATGTGAGCTCATTGGAATAATCAAATAACTCCTTTGATAATGTTGACACACATCTACAAGGTCAGTGCCAACTATACTGCAAGAGAACCTTAAAATGGGGACATTACAAGAGGACATAGATCCAGATGCATTTAAGGATTGCGTAAATGCAGCGACATGCTAAACTTCCATGATTTTGAATGAATAAGCATTCAAGACCAGTTTGTGGGAAAATGGGATCTAGAGGGATTGCAATATTCTAAGACAAAAACATCCAGATCCAACCTGAAAGTCGACATCCTACTTTGAATGAAAACCTTGAAATTTCCATTAAAGGTGTAAATAGAATTTCTAGCTAAGGAAAACTTGAACAAGATCTTCTCAAAGAGGCCAAAAATTTAAGAGTATGAAAATAACCATCCAAAGTATTCTTAGAAATCACTCTTGAGGCCAAGAGACCTAAAAGCAGAGACTTGAAGAAAAAAAACAAAAGGAGCGGGGTCCACATTTGTCGAGACAAAATGGGGTGTGTGTGCAAGGCACAACATCTCATTGAGTCCATAGAGATGGTGGGTGTCAAGAATATTATCCAAGTCATAATGGAAAATGCAAAAAATTGTAGAGTAATAGGTGCTTTGGTTGATCACAGGTATGGGCACATTTTTTTGGACACCATATCTATACTATCCCCTCCCTCAACATGGTGATATAAAAGATTGACTTTGAGAAAGAGTGGGTGAAATAAATATACATTGAGGGTGAGGTGATTCTAATGTTCATGAGAAATCATCATATGTCACAAGGCATCTTTAGGACCTTCTCTAGTTTGGAGTTGAAGGTAAATTTATGAAATTTTAAGATTTATTTTAAATAATTTGACATTTATTTTCAAAATTTTAATTTGTTATTATCTTTTTGCACTAAATTAGATTGCTGACACTCAATTTACATCACACGCAATTGTTTTGTGCAAGGGACGCTACCCAAAAACTAAATCAGAAACCAAATAAACAACTTAATTTCACATTAATAAGGAAATGAATGAAACATATCCAATATATACAATTCACATATTACATCTCACATGTAAAAGTGTCTAATCTAGGTTATAAGTACATGAAATATGATATATAAGAATACAATGTAGGCTCTCATGCCCATGTAGTCACTGAAAGGAAGCAAGGTACACGGAAACACTTCCTACACCAATCTAATGAGGGGAATAGAGTGCAAATTTTCAGATCCTTACAGTTACAGTTATGTTAAGCTTATAACAGAGAGATTAAACAACGTATAACAACACATAGAATGCAAGTGACACAAGATGTACGTGGGGAAAACCCTTTCGGGTGAAAAACCCCACATTCCAAAACCTGCACAATATATTATCAAATTTGTAAAGGATTACAATACACTTGTAATGCAAGTTCTTTCAAGAGACTTCAAATGTCTATTCTGGAGCAATTCTGGCAGTGTAACAGTACCTATAAATCAGCTATGCAACTCCAACTCCAAGTACCTTCATATATAGAGTTTACAAGGCCATCATGGGAAGCTTCTAGAGGTGGATGTCCAACTTGACCTCTTGGTCAAAACCCAACACCTTGGGACACTTGGACAACATACAAGTAACCTCCATTCAACCATAATACATGTAGATTTGACTTTCCCAATGTGGAGCATTCCAACCAAGAATAGGCTATGACAGATGCTCTTACACATCTTACAACTGTCATAGAATTTGTGAAACATAATAGCATTTACTGTTGTAAGAGAATCCATCATACAAGACTAATAATAGCATATTCCTCTTACAACATGTCATAGTCAACTTTGGGTGCTCAAAGATGCCTTCCTCACATGCAACGATATTCTTCGACACTTGTCTTCACTTGTCATAGGAATCTCTAATTCTGGCTCTTACATGTCATAGATTTTGTCATACATAATAACTCCTTCCACATGCCTCAAGATGCTGACACATGGCATATTAGTGCCACCTCAAATGGTATGTCTAGGTCCTCATGTGTTGACTTGACCATCCAAGTCATATTACAAGTAGGATGACATGGCACCATGTCACCTCACACTATATGACAAAACATGATGTGCAAGCATAAATACAAATTAGGCCAATAAATAAATATACAAATAAATATCAAATGATAGGAATTTGTGAAGGTTGAGACACCTTAATTCCCAACATTCTTCCACTTGTCAAACACCTTGCAAGAGCCAATATAGTGACAAGGTTTAACTTGTAGGAGCCAATAGGTCCTTAAACTCTGAACACCATTTGAACTTCTTTGTGCCCACATGTTTCATTAGTGCATTTGCAATGTTCTTCAAAGTGTCAACCTTCTCCAATATCAACTTCCCATCTTCTATCATATCACAAAAAAAATGAAACTTAACATCAATGTGCTTTGTTCTGGCATGGAAACAAGGATTCTTGGCTATGAAAATCACTCTAACTGTAGCAACAGATAGTAATCTATCCTGCATCAAAACCAATATCTGAACACAACCTATTAAGCCAAATGGCTTCCTTACAAGCATGAGTATCTTCCATGTACTCTGCTTCTATCATGGACAAAGTGACCACATGTTGTCACTTACTCATCCAACTGATAGCTCCATAAAACATAGTGAACACATAAGCACTGGTGGATCTCCTGCTGTCAATGTCACCTGCCCAATTAGAATCCACAAATCCATGAATACTCACAAAATGCTGATGTACTATAGGATAACCATGATAACATTGGGAATACTCAAAAGTACCCCAAAAATATCTAAACACTCTTCATTGCATCCCAATGTACCCATCAAGGATTAGCCATAAACTGACTAAGGACTCCCATTGCTTGGGCAATGTCTGGTCTTGTATAGACCATAACATACATCAAACTGCCAACCACACTAGCATAAGGTACTCTGCTCATATCCTCTATCTCAGAATGAGACTTTGGACAATATCAAACAGATAACTTTGTCCCCATCATAACATGAATAATCAAAATATGCAATCCACCATACTGAATCTCTCCAACATAGTGTTAACATACTTACTTTGGCTTAGTCAAAGTTTTTTGTTTGCTCTATCTCTTATGATCTCCATCCCCAGAATGTACCTAACCACCCCTAAATTTTTCATTTCAAACTATGCTGACAACTGAGACTTCAAATCAAAAATCAAACTTTTACCATTCCCAATTAGCAACATATCATCAACATATAGTGCAATAATGAGAATGTGATCATTGTCAAACTTGTAATAAACACAATGATCTAATTTTGATCTTAGAAATCCAATACTCAACACAAAAGCATCAAAATTTGGGTACCACATCCTAGGAGACTATTTCAAACCATACAAAGACTTCTTTAACTTGCAAACCCGATTTTCTTTACCTTTCACCACATAGTGCTCTGGCTATGACATATAGATTTCCTCCTCCAAGTCACCATGAAGGAAAGCTATCTTCACATCCATTTTTACCACCTCTAAGTCATATGTTGCTGCAAGAGATAACAAGAACCGAATAGATGTCAGCTTTGCAATAGGAGAGAAAATCTCACCATAATCAATCCCCTCCACTTGAGAATACCCCTTTGCAACCAATTTGGTCTTATATTTCTCAACACTGCCATCTGGCCCAATTTTTTTTGAACACCCATTTACACCCAATAGGTTTCCATCCTTTAGGCAAAGGCACCAAGTTCCAGGTTTCATTATTTTCCAAAGAATCCATCCCCTCTTCCATGGCCTCCTTCTAGGAACCTGCATCTTTCATACCCATAGCCTTTTTCACAGTTCTAGGCTCATCAGTGTTAGAAATCAAAGCAAAAACACAACTAGAATCAAGCAATGAATAACCAAACATCTCAAGTTGCTTTTTGATTTGTGTGGACCTCCTCACAAGATGAGGTGCCAATTCTTCTTCCTCTTCTGTACTTTTAGAGCTGCTAGATCTCTCCTCATCATCAAGTCCAATAGGATCTTTCGGTTTAGTCTTCTTAGGGGTAGAAGGAAACTGAACCACATCCTCTTTCTTTTTCTTTTCTTCTGGGTGTAGAACAACAAGAGAAGGAGTTACCTCTCTAAAACTAACACTTCTGCTATACAATACCTTCTTAGCCACAGGATCCCAAAGCTTGTACCCTTTCACATTGACACCATAGCCAATGAAGATACACTTAACTGCCTTGTTCTCTAATTTGGACCTCTTCTCCTTAAGCACATGTGCATATGCCTCACAACCAAAAACATGAAGATGTCTCAAAGAAGGCTTCTTACTAGACCACACCTCCATGGGTGTCTTTTCAACAAGCATTGAAGTAGGAGACCTGTTAACCAGGTAACAAGAAGTGGCTACAGCTTCAGCCCAAAACTTCTGTTCAAGGCTAGCTCCACTAAGCATACTCCTAGCCCTCTCCATCAACATTCTATTCATCCTCTCTGCAACTCCATTTTGCTAAGGGGTGTATGGAGTTGTCTTATGTCTTTCAATCCCATGTTCTTTACAAAACTTCTCAAACTCTACTGAACAAAACTCACCACCATTATCAGTTCTCAAACACTTAATCTTTTTACCAGTCTGATTCTCTACAAAAGCTTTAAATTCTTTGAACCGACTAAAGACTTCAATTTTTCTTATGAGAAAATAAATCCATGTCCTCCTATTGTAATCATTAATGAATGATACAAAATATAATGATTTAGAAATCAAAGGAACATTCATAGGACCAAACACATTAGAATGGATTAGATCCAATACACCAGAAGACTTGTGAGAACTAGAGTAAAAATGAACACAGTTTTTCTTTCCATATACACAATGTTCACATAAATCAAACTCAAGATTAGAACCATTTAACCCCTCAATGAGCTTTTTTTTTTCCAGGGCTCTAAGACCCCTCTCACCAATGTGACCAAGTCTCTCATGCCACAACATTGTATTCTCAGCAAGAAGTTTCATTTCCAAAGCATGAGCACCCTTAGGTACCCAGAAAGAATGACCATCGGAAGTTGAAGCAACACACTTCTTCGCTACTAGTTCCAATGGTGAGGATGAAGAGTCTGAAACTCTTTTCTTCCAAAAAAAGAACTATTGCACTAAACAGTGCATGCATTCAATTGAAACAGAGTTCCTCTCCGAGTACCCTTAGCAAGCACCATAGCTCCTCTCGTCATCTTCCATCCTCCACTTGAGAAGATAACTTACACAACCACATCATTCAACTTACTTACAGAAAGAAGGTTCCGTGCTAAACTAGGGATGTGCATAATGCCATTGATCCCCTTCACCCATCCATCAGGGAATCAGATCAAGACTCTTCCATAGCCAACGATCTTCAGTTGAGAGTTATCACCTAGGTACACCTTGCCACCATCAAATTCTTCATACTTGGTAAACCAACCTCGATGTGAGGTCATGTGGAAGGAAGCACTGGAGTCTATCAAACACACATCTTCTGATGCATGGGTGACCAAGGTACCAACAAAGGCATCACCATCATTTTGAGATTTGTCAGAATCTAAATTAGAGAAGTTCTTCCTCTTTTTCTTCTTCTCCTCCTTACACTCCTTTTAGAAGTACCCAGATTTGCCGTAGTTCCAACACAGTGCCTTGGACTTTCCAGGAGACTTAGATCTTCCACGAGATTTGGATCTACCCTTTTCTACTTTCTTGTCCTTGTTCTTCCCTTTATCTTTGGATCTATCATGAACTACAAGAGCCTCCTTAGCCAACTCACAAGACTTTTTATGCATCTCTTCAGACAACAAAAAAGAAACCACTTCATCCATCTTGAAGGTGGTAGTAGTGCTCCCAATGGCCATGACAAGGTGTTCCCATGAGTCTATCAAAGAACAAAGCAAGGTCATACAAAAATCCTCCTCCTCCATCTTCACAGCAACGAAAGTTAACTGAGAAACCAACTTATTAAATGCATTCAAATGATCTGCAACAGATCCTCCATCTTCCATCCTCAGAGAATACAACTTGTTCTGTAAGAATACAACTTGTTCCGTAAGAATACAACTTGTTTACTAGGGATTTAGCCTGATAAACATGTCCAAGCCTCTTCCATAGGTCTTTCGTGGTCTTCTCTTCATTAACATTTAACAAAACTGAATCAACTAAACAGAGTCTCACAAGACCCTTAACTTTTTGATCTTTGAGATCCTAGTCTGGTTGTGACATTACCATTGGTTTTATGCCAGATATAGCTTCCCATAGATCTTGATCCACCAGCATGTCCTTCATTTTGAGTTTCCACAACTTGAAATTGCTGCCATTAAACTTCTCCAAGTCTATCCTTCTGGATGTGCTTGCCATCTCCTTCCTGTAACAAGATCACACAATACTCTGCACAGACTCCCTCTCAATCAAAGATCAATACAAAAATCTACTACCCAACAACTAGGATCAAAGGTGATCAAGCTCTGATAACAATTGAAAGGAAGCAAGGTACGTGGAAACACTTCCTACACCAATCTAATGAGGGGAATAGAGTGCAAATTTTTAGATCCTTACAGTTACAGTTATGTCAAACTTATACTAGAGAGATTAAACAACATACAACAACACATAGAATGCAAGTGACACAAGATGTAAGTGGGGAAAACCCTTTTGGGTAAAAAACTCCACACTCCAAAACTTGCACAATGTATTATCAAATCTGTAAAGGATTACAATATACTTGCAATACAAGTTCTTTCAAGAGTCTTCAAATGTCTATTTTGGAGCAATTTCGACAGCATAACAGTACTTGTAAATCAACTATACAAATCCAACTCCAAGTTCTTTGATATATAGAGTTTACAAGGCCATCTTGGGAAGCTTCTAGAGGTGGGCATCCAACTTGGCCTCTTGGTCAAAACCCAATGCCTTGGGACACTTGGACAACATGCAAGCAACCTCCATTCAACTATCATAACTTTAAGATTTGACTTTCCCAATGTGGAGCACTCCAACCAACAATAGGCTATGTCAGATGCTCTTACACATCTTACAACTGTCATAGGATCTACCAAACATAACAAGATTTACTATTGTAAGAGAATCTGCCATACAAGACTAATAATAGCATATTCCTATTACAACATGTCATAGTCAACTTTGGACACTCAAAGATGCCTTCCTCACATGCAAAGACACTCTCTAACACTTGTCTTCACTTGTCATAAGAATCTCTAATTCTGGCTCTTACATGTCATAGATTCCGTCATACATAATAACTCCTTCCACATACCTCAAGATGCCAACACATGGCATATTAGTGCCACCTCGAATGGGATGCCTAGATTATCATGTGTTGACTTGACCATCCAAGTCACATTACAAGTAGAATGACATGTCACCATGCCACCTCACACTAAATGACAAAATAGGATGTGCAAGCATAAATACAAATTAGGCCAATAAATAAATATACAAATAAATATCCAATGCTAGGAATTTGCAAAGGTTGAGACACCTTAATTCCCAATAGTCACCACCGTACAAATAATGATTTATAAATATAAGTAATGATATATGAAACATAATCAATGAAGTCTCCGGTTGCCACTAACCCCAACGATCATCCACAAATCTAAGAGACAAGAAGATGGTTCAGGCACTTTTTCGCCCAAGCACAAAGCTTATGCTTCCCTACAATTCTTCCTAACAAAAAGAATACTTGACCCTGCATGAAATGCCTAGCAACTTGGAAATGGAAGGTAGGATGGAATACAGTGCAACCTGATATATCTACATGCATTTGTAACATGAACATGCAATGTCCTACTATTAGGATATGATAGAGAATATATAATGTACTAGGCAAACATTCATCTATTTCAATGAAACATGTGGCTTTGGCCAAAGCACTTAAAACTGTCTATCGGTGTGTAGATCCCAAAAAGAAGATCTACTCTTTGTTAGCTCATAGTCAGCATGCGTCCTGGAAGGTAAACCCAAATCACACAAAGAAAGAAAATTGCTTTCCTTAACAAGGACAAATCTAATCATAACATACATATGCCCAATTAAATTAACTCTTTTTCTTTCATGCAAAATGATAAACATCATGATACTTAATGCATTTCTTTTCTTACTATGAATTCATGCAAGATTTATTGTAAATGCTTAATACTTTTCATGCAAAAAAGATAACTACGTGATGCTTTATGCATTTTAGTCTTCTACTATTTTTTTATATGCAATATTCGATGCAAATGCATATGCTGTCCAAGTTTCATGTTTTTGAAAGGAAGCTAGGTGTGCGGAAATTGCTTCCTACACTAATCTAATGAGGAGAGAGCTATAAAAATTCAAATTAATCCTTACAATTACAACAACATGAAACATATAACAGAGATATTGTAGCAATACACATAGAACCGGAAAGAAGATAGAAGAAGAGAGACAAAGATATAACGTGGGGAAAACCCTTATCGAGTGAAAAACCCCACACTCAGAAACCTGCACAATGTATTATCAAAACTGAATGTTGTCTATAATACACTTGCAATGCAAGATTCAATAGTCTTCGACACTCATGTCTGGAGTCAGTCTGGCAACATAATAGTACCTGTCAATCCTGTAATACATCTCCTCCTCCAAGCACCTATTTATATAGAATATACAAGGCAATATTGGTCCTATCTTGGAATGGGTGTCCAACTTGGCCTCATGGCCCAAACCCCATGCCTATGGACACTTGGTCAACATTGTAGAATGTGCCTGACACTTGTCCACAACTCCCATCCCAAAGAGGTCACCTATTTCCAAAATGGGCTATGACAGATGCTCTTATGACTCTTATGACCATCATAGAATCTATCATAGCAGTTACAACTTACAGCTGTAAGAGAATCTGTCATACACAGTCTATAAATAGAATATTCTCTTACAACATGTCATAGTCCACCTTGAGGCACCCAAATATGCCTTTTTCAAAGATGCTTCATGACACATGTCTTCACTTGTCTTACAAGCTTCTATTTCTGACTCTTACATGTCATAACTTCGTAATAGGAATCCGTCATAACCATTTCGGTCAAACATTCCCTTACACATCCAAGATGCTGACACATGGAAAAATACTTCTACCACAAAGTGGGATGCCTATCTCCTCACGTGAGGACAAAATTACAAGTTGTCATCTTCCATGTAGGATGACACATCACTGTGCCACATCCCACAAAATGACAATATGGAATTTACAATTAATTTACAACATAGGCAATGAATTAATAAATACAATCATAAATAATGCAAAGAATTACCAAGGTTGAGACACCTTAATTCCCAACATTCTCCCACTTGTCGAACACCTTGTAAGAGCCAATAGTATAACATGATTTAATTGCTATAGGCTGAGAGGCCCATAGACTCTGAACACCATCTAAACTTCTCTGTACTCACTGGCTTCATCAATGCATCTGCAACATTCTTTAAAGTATCTACCTTCTCCAAATTTACCTTCCCATCCTCTACCGTGTCTCCCACGAAGTGAAACTAAACATCAATATGCTTTGTTCTGTATGGAAAGTTAGATTCTTCACAAGGGAAATTACACTCTAACTATCACAACTGATTGTAATCCGACTTGCATCAACACCAATATCCGAACACAATCTCTTAAGCCAAATGGTTTCCTTACAAGGATGAGTTGCTGCCATATACTCAGCTTCTATCGTGGACAAAGTAACCATAGGTTGTCTCTTACTCATCCAACTAATAGCACCACCAAACAGTATAAACACATAAGCACTGGTGGATCTCCTGCTGTCAATGTCACTTGCCCAATCTAAATCCACAAATCCATGAATATCAATAGAATGCGGAGGTCCTGTAACATTACCATGATAGCATATGGAATACTCAGAAGTACCCCTCAAATATCTAAACACTCGCTTAACTTCATCCCAATGAACCCGTCCAGGATTAGCCATAAATTGACTAAGGACTCCCACTGCTTGGGCAATGTCTGGTCTTGTGCAGACCATAGCATACATCAAACTGCCAACAACACTAGCAAAAGGTACTCTGCTGATGTCCTCCACCTCACTAGGAGATTTTGGATAGTCCTCAATAGACAACTTTGTCCCCAAAGAAACATGAACATACAATGGTCTACAATCTGCCATGCTAAACCTATCCAACACGGTCTTCACATACTTACTCTGGCTTAACCAAAGTTTTCTGTTGGTTCTGTCTCTTTTGATTTCCATTCCTAGAATGTACCTGGCTGCCCCTAAATCTTTCATTTAAAACTGTGCTGACAACTGAGATTTAAAATTAGAAACCATATTCTTTCCCTTCCCAATGAGCAACATATCATCAACATACAGTGTAACAATGAGAATACGATCACCATCAAACTTAAAATACACACAGTGATCCAATTTTGATCTCACAAATCCAATAGACAACACAAAGGCATCAAACTTCAAGTACCACCTCCTAGGAGACTGCTTCAAACCATACAAAGACTTCTTTAACTTGCAAACCAAATTTTCTTTACCTTTCACCATGTAATGCTCTAGCTGTGACATGTAGATTTCTTCCTCCAAATCACCATGAAGGAAAGTTGTCTTCACATCCATCTGTTCTACCTCTAAGTCATAAGCTGTTGCAAGAGATAACAGGAATCAAATGGATGTCAGCTTTACAACGGGAGAGACTATCTCACCATAATCTATACCCTCCACTTGTGAATACCCCTTCATAACCAATCTAGCTTTATACTTCTCAACACTGCCATCTACACCAAATTTCTTCTTGAACACCCATTTGTAGCCAATGGGTTTCTGTCCAGGAGGCAAAGGCACCAAGTCCCAAGTTTGATTCTTTTCCAAAGAAGCCATTTCATCCTCCATGGCCTCCTTCTAGGAACCTGTATCTTTCATATCCAAAGCCTCTGACATAGTTCTAGGTTCATCAGTATTAGTAATCAAAGCATAGGCACAACTAGAATCAAGCAATGTAAAACCAAACCTTTCTGGTTGCTTCCTTATCCGTGTAGACCTCCTTAAGGGCTGAGGTTGAGGTTCAGCTTCTTCATCTGAGCTTTTAGAGCTGCAAGAGCTCTCCGCATCATCAAGTCCAACATTGTCTTTCTGTTTAGTCTTCTCAAGGGTAGCAGGAAACTGAACAACATCCTCCTTTTCTTTTTCTTTTGGCTGTAAAATAGTGGAAAATGTGTAAGCTCTCTGAAGATGACACTTCTACTATACAACACTTTTTTAGCCACAAGATCCCAAAACTTGTATCCTTTCACACCAACACCATAGCCAATGAAGATACACTTAATAGCCTTGTTCTCCAATTTTGACTACTTCTCCTTAGGCACATGTGCATATGCCTCACAACCAAAAACATGAAGATGCCTTATTGAAGGCTTTCTACTAGACCACACCTCCATGGGTGTCTTTCCAACAAGAGCTGATGTAGGAGATCTATCTACAAGATAGCAAGCAGTGGCAACAGCTTCAGCCCAAAACTTTTGTTCTAGGCCAGCTCCACTAAGCATACTCCTAGCCTTCTCCATCAGTGCCCTGTTCATCTTCTCTGCAACTCCATTTTGTTGTGAGGTGTATGGAGTTGTCTTATGTCTTTCAATCCTAAGTTCCTTGCAATATTTATCGAATTCTGTAGAATAATCTCACCACCGTTGTTAGTTCTCAAACACTTAATCTTTTTACCAGTCTAATTTTTAGCAAAGTCCTTAAACTCCTTAAACATACTATAGACTTCAAATTTGCTTCTTAGAAAATAAATCCATGTCCTTCTACTATAGTCATCTATGAAAGATACAAAATATACATATTTTGATAATGAAGGAACATTAACAGGACCAAATACATCAGAATGAACAAGGCCAACACACCAAAAGACTTATGAGAACTCGAGTAAAACTAAACATAGTTTTGTTTTCCATATATGCAATGTTCGCAAAAGTCAAACTCAAGATTACAATCATCTAACCCCTCAATGAGGTTCTTATTTTTCAGGGTACGCAGACCCTTCTCACCAATGTGGCCAAATCTCTTATGCCATAACATTGTCTTTTCAGCAGGAAGCTTAACTTCCAAGGCATGATTACAACCATCAGGACTAGAAAGAATAGATTTCTTCACTACTCATTTAGATAGTGGGGATGAAGTGACCACTGCCCTCTTCCTTGAGTCAGAAGAACTATTGCATTGTGAAATGCATGCCTCCAGCTGAAACAGAGTACCTCTCCTAGTACCCTTAGCAAGCACCATAGATCCTCTAGTCATCTTGCATCCTTCTTTCGAAAAGACAACCTGCACACCTACATCGTTCAACATACTTACAGAAAGCAGGTTCCATGCTAAGCCTGGGATGTGCATAACCCCAGAGATCCCCTTCACTCATCCATCAGGGAATTGAGTAGAGACTCTTCGACGACCAACAATCTTTAGATGAGAGTTGTCACCCAGGTACACCTTTCCACCATCGAACTCCTCATACTTAGTGAACCAGTATTGATGTGAGGTCATGTGGAATGATGCACCAGAATCAATCAGCTACACATCATTAGATGCATGGGTTGCCAGGGCTACGATGAATGCATCACCATCATCTTGTGACTTGTCAAAATTTGAATCTAGGTTCTTCTTCTTCTTTTTCTTTTCCTCTTTGCATTCCTTTCGGAAATGCCTAGATTTACCACAGTTCCAAAAGAGAGCCTTGGACTTTCCAGGAGATTTGGATCTCCCACGGGAGTTGGATCTACCCTTCTCAGCTTTCTTGTCCTTCTTTTTCCCTTTCTCCTTGGGTGTTCTATGAACTACAAGAGCCTCTTTGGCTGCCTCAGAAGACTTTCTTCGCATCTCTTCAGAAAACAATGAAGAAACCACTTCATCCATTTTGAATGTGGATGTGGTACTTCCAATAGCCATGACAAGGTGATCCCACAAGTCTGACAAAGAACACAACAAGGTCATATAGTGATCCTCCTCCATCTTTACACCAATAGATGTTAATTGTGCAACCAACATGTTGAAAGCATTCATATGTTTGGCAACAGATCCTCCATCCTCCATTCAAAGAAAATACTTCTTTCTCAGAAAAAAAGTTTGTTAACCAAGGATTTGGCTTGATACACATCTCCCAACTTCTTCCAAAGCAAGTTTGCAGTAGCCTCCTCATGGACATTTAACAGAACATAATCAACAAGACTAAGTCTTATGAGGCCCTTAGCCTTCCGATCCTTGAGATCCCAATCAACTTGTGACATTGCAGCTAGTTTACTTCCACTGATACTTTCCCATAGGTCTCGATCAACAAGCATGTCTTCCATCTTGAGCTTCCACAACTCAAAATTAGTGCCATTGAATTTCTCCACCTCTATCCTTCCTAATGTGCTTGCCATCTCCTTGCTGCAATAAGATTTAGAATACTCTGCACAGACTCCCACTCAACTTAAGATCAGCTCAAAAAACCCCTACCCAACAACTAGGACCAAATGTGATCAAGCTCTGATACCAACTGAAAGGAAGCTAGGTGTGCGGAAATCACTTCCTACACTAATCTAATGAGGAGAGAGCTATACAAATTCAAATTAATCCTTACAATTACAGCAACATGAAACATATAACAGAGATATTGCAGCAATACACATAGAACCAAAAAGAAGATAGAAGAAGAGAGACAAAGATATAACATGGGGAAAACCCTTATCGGGTGAAAAACCCCACACTCATAAACCTGCACAATGTATTATCAAAACTGAATGTTGTTTACAATACACTTGCAATGCAAGCTTCAATAGTCTTCGACACTCATGTCTGGAGTCAGTCTGGCAGCATAACAGTACCTATCAATCCTGTAATACATCTCCTCCTCCAAGCACTTGTTTATATAGAATATACAAGGCAATATTGGTCTTATCTTGGAATGGGCGTCCAACTTGGCCTCATGGCCCAAACCCCACGCCTATGGACACTTGGTCAACATTGTAGAATGTTTCTGACACTTGTCCATAGCTCCCATCCCAAAGAGGTCACCTATTTCTAAAATGGGCTATGACAGATGCTCTTACGACTCTCACGACCGTCATAGAATTTGTCATAGCAGTTACAACTTACAGTTGTAAGAGAATCTGTCATACACGGGCTATAAATAGCATATTCTCTTACATGTCATAGTCCACCTTGGGGCGCCCAAATATGCCTTTTTCAAAGATGCTTTATGACACATGTCTTCACCTGTCTTACAAGCTTCTATTTCTGACTCTTACATGTCATAACTTGGTCATAGGAATCCGTCATAACCGTTTTAGTCAAACATTTCCTTACATAACATCCAAGATGCCGGCACATGGCAAAATGCTCCTAAAAAATGCCCCCAATCTTATATTGTATATTCTATAGCTTATGATATAACATATTTTTTATATAACATATTTTATATAGAATAATGACCCTTTAAGATATTAATGATATATTTATTTAAAATAAAAAAAATAGTATTAATGATGTAAATTGCATATATTATAGTAGTAATAGAAATATTTGATACTATTATAATATTTGTAGTATTATTATAATAGTAATATAAATTAAATTAACCTATGCTATTTGATAGCTTATTTAAATAGCATATTTTATATAGAATAATAGTAGTATAATACAAAATATCAAATAGCATATTTTATATAGAATAATAGTAGTATAATACAAAAATATCAAATAGTAGTATAATACAAAATATCAAATACAAAGTGGGATGCCTATCTCCTCATGTGAGGACAAAATTACAAATTGTCATCTTCCATGTAGGATGACACATCATTGTGCCACATCCCACAAAATGACAATATGGAATTTACAATTAATTTACAACATAGGCAATGAATTAATAAATACAATCATAAATAATGCAAGGAATTACCAAGGTTGAGACACCTTAATTCCCAACAGTTTTTAACTGTTTTCTTGATGTTTTTGCAGAGATTTTATAATAGAAAAATGGAGATACCAAATGTACCATAATTTCATAAAATTATAGAGATAAACCTATGTATAAGTATATAAAATTTAGATTCATATATTTTCAAACAACAAAGATAAATCAATTAGAAACACTAGAGATGCAATCAATCCATTACAAAAGAAATTGAACAAAACCTAAAATAATACCTAAAAGTAAGGATATGAATCGAAATAGAGAGCCACAAATACCTTAAATCTACACGGATACACACTAAACTTTAGGTTTTATATAAATGAGATCTAGTTGCAAAGAAATAGAAAATCTTCTTGTGAATTGAATATGATTTTATAATCATATTGTAGTTTGATTGCTAAATCACTTTTGGACCTTTAATTTGTAGGGAATAAAGTTAGCTCTATAGTGTGGATAATAATTGAGGTTGTTGGAGGCCTCATTCTCATTGATATCCTAATTTCACTGATTTTTGTTTCGATGGAGAGTTTATATTTTAGATGGCCATTGGAGAAGCATGGTAAACATCAACATTTATCCAAACTGAACTATGCCATTACAAGCCTAACTAAAACTCAGTGCCAAAAATGAAAGAAAAATAATAACATACTTAAAATACAACAAGAACCATTGCACGAACAAAAATAGTCCTACAAAACACTACCAATCCACATTGCCAGAAATTAATCCCACATATAATGCAACAGCTTGACTGAAACAATTCAAGAACAAGAAACAAGAAAAGCAATCAAAATCCTTACTTTTATAGAATACTGCAGAACAATATCAGTAAGCACTTCCACCACTCCATGCCTCCAAAAGAAAAAAAACAAAACCTCAGATTGAATGCAACTCAATTCAAAATATTCTCAATCTATTGAAATCACACTCCCTCACAATAAAACCCTCGAAAATACCATCCTCACTGAAATCACCTTCTACTATTTTATGCATTTTTCTGCCCTATTTTAGGCATTCAAGATGAGTCAACCCAGCCAATGCTTTCCTTCATTTCTAAAAAAAGACTAACACTTTTTCATAGTATTGTGGGTGCATGAACAACCCATCATGCATCAACAATATTCTTAATTTTAAAAGTTCACTTTTACCACTGTTTTTATATATTTAACTATATATATATACCGAACTCAATCACTATAAGTATATTTAATTGAAAAACAAATAATTACATTGTGAAACAAAAAATAGTCATTAAGACAATAACGCTAATATAAAAGAGATGATTTTATTTTTCCTAACTAAGTCATTTTTTTGAAATGAACATGTCGTAACAAGATTGCATATCATAACTAATCATTTAAAAAAATCACAACCACAATCTTCATTTAAATTAAACACATAATTTAGCCTACGTATCCATGATAACATAAAATGCATAACAAAACCATTCAAAATGCAGTATGAAATGCAACTACATGATTGTGTGTATAGGATTTCCATCATGCCAACTATTGCTGGGTGGCTAGGTCATCTCTACCTCAACCATGTTCTGGTCTTCAATCCTGCACTTTGCACTCATTTGCACTCAATTTCTCGTCAATAGGTCAGTCCATACACCATGATCATAATCAAAACATTTGAAATATGCAATTCATCACTATTTAATATAATTTCATGCATTCTTAGTAGTCATATCTAATTACCATGCACACACACTCACAAATGCATTAAACAACATATGTTCAATGGTCCCATCTAGTTTTCCATTTATTATTAATGTTAAATTATGCAAACAAAAATTGATATGTGACATCCTTCCCCACTAGGAAGAGGCATCGTCTTGATGTCTTATTAAACACACACTAAAGCAAATAAGAGTGTCACACTAATGCAAATAAAAGTATCTCAAATTAAGTCCTCAAATGAGGAAGAGAACGGTCTATATCCTCTGCATTCTCCCATGTGGCACCATCCACAAAATATTGGTCCCATTGGACCTTATACTAGACTATATCTCTAGTACCTAACTTAACGTTGCATCTATCAAGAATTTGAGTGTACTCCACTAGCACCACTCCTAGACCCTATACCTGTAAAGCACGCTAATCAAGTATGAGTTGTGTCAGGATGGTATGGTTTAACCATGGAAACATGAAACACATTCTAGATCTAGGTAAGAGTAGGTGGTAGAGCAAGCCTGTAAGCAATTGGGTTGATCACTTCCAACACATCAAAAGGACCCACAAATCTAGGTGCTAGTTGGGATGATTTGCCAAAAGGTATGGAACTCTTATGAGTTTTGAACATCAAAAAGATTTTGTCCCCAACTAAAAACTGTCTGAAAGTCCTATTCTTATCTACATAACTCTTCTATCTATTTGTTGCTTCCTTCAATCTCTCCTTGATCAATCTCATTTGTTCTTCCATCTCTCTAAGTATCTTTGGACCAATTATGATTCTGTCTTCCACCTTATCCCAACTGATAGGTGTGCGACATTTTCACCCATAAAGAGCTTCAAATGGTGCTATTCCCAAGGATGCATGGTAGGATTTGTTATATACAAACTCCACCAATGGAAGATACTCTTCCCACTTGTATTACTGATCCATGCAATACATTCTATGTAGGTCTTCAACTACCTGATTCACTCTTTCTATCTATCCATCTATTTGTGGGTGATATGCTGAAATAAAATTCAATCTTGTCACCAAAGTGACATTCAATGTTATCCAAAATCTAGAAGTCATGCGAGTATTTCGATCTGATATGATCGTCTCAGGTACTCCATGCAAACAAAACATTTCTTGGACAAACTTCTTCGCTAAGGTCAATGACCCATCCTTAATATTTCCTAGAATGACATGCGCTACCTTGGTCAACTTATCCACAACTACTAAGATGACATCATGCCTATTCTTGGAAATAGGTAACCCTTGAATGCAGTCCATACTAATCACTTACCATTTATACTCTGGTATGCTATGTGGGTACAAAAGCATTACCAGATGCACATGCTCATCCTTGACTCACTGACATTCCAAGCATCGAGCCATAAATTCAATCACATCCTTCTTCATTCTTGGCCAAAATATAGAGACCTCAATTTTACTACCATCTTGGTTACTCTAGGGTGCCCTGAATAAGGTGCACTGTGAATCTCTTCTAGGATCAACTTCCTCAAATCCCCTAAGTATGAAATGTACATTCTTTCTTGGTATCTCAAAATTTCATTTGATTCAAACACATACCCATAGAAATGGTCTGAGGGGTTCTTTTGTAAAGCTTGCTTTAATCTAGAATAGTGCTCATCTCCTTGTAAATTCTAAACCACTTGTTGTCTCAAATTAGACCTTGTTGTAGTCATTGTTGCTAAATGTCTTCTTCAGCTAAGAGCACCAGCTACTCTATTCTCCTTCCCTTTGATATACTCAATCCCAAAATCATATTCGTTGAGGAACTCTAGCAATCTCCTTTGTCAAACGTTGAGATTGGGTTGAGTAAAGATATACTTGAGTCATAGGTGGTCTATCTTCAATTCAAATGGCTTCCCTAGGAGATAATGTCTCCACATTTGTAGTGTATGTACTATGGCTGCCAACTCTATGTCATACGGTGCATAGTTCAACTCATATTGCTTCAACTTTCTTGACTCATAAGCCACCACTTGCCCATTCTACATTAACACTCCTCCCACACCTTCTATTGATGCATCGGTTATCACCATGGATTTCTCATTTGGATCAGGTATAGTCAAAATTGGAGCTATAGTGAGCTTTTCCTTCAAAAGTTGGAAAGCTTGCTCACACTTGTCAGTCCACTCAAATATTTTTCCTTTCTTTTGGAATGAAGTGATCGATGCTGTAATTATAGAAAACCCTTCTACAAAATTCCTATAGTGCCCTACAAGTCCCATAAAGCTTTAGACTTCAGTCACATTTTGTGGTGTTGGCCATTCCACAATTGCCTTAATTTTCTCTTGATCTACCACAATCCCTTCTATTAAAATGATATGGCCTATATAATGCACCTTGTCTTGATAGAAGGTACACTTGGATAGATTACCAAAGAGTTTGTGCTCCCTCAAGTGTTGTAACACTATCCTCAAATGATTATCATGCTCCTCAATAGATTTGGAGTAGATCAAGATATCATCCAGAAAGATTAGCACAAAGTCATCCAAAAAATCTCTGAATACAATGCTCATTAGGTTCATGAAAGATGCGGGAGCATTGGTTAACTTGAATGGCATGTTGATAACTGAGAGGGGGGGTGAATCAGTTATCTTAATTATTTCAGCTTTCTAAACTTTCTTAATAATTAGTGCAGCATCAAATCAAACAAGCAAACATAACCATGAAATAGAAATACACATGACACAATATTTTTGACGTGGAAACCCTGTTAAGGGAAAAACTACGGGGTGATTAACCCAAGATTGTATTCTCTGTTAGAAGAATGGAAGTACAAAAATGGCACTTGCCAATTAGGGCTCACTGCCCGAGCACACTGCTCACAAGAGGCACACTGCCTACAAGAGACACACTGTCTACAATTTATAAAGAGTGTAATACAATACATGAACTGATAGGGAGCATCAACATATGCTGGAGTTCAGTTTTAGTTAGGCTCTATATACTGATTTGTTGCACTTCATCTTTCCTCTTCTTTTATGCTGCTCTTCTTTCACATACCGGATCTTCCTTTCTGCTTTTATTCGGCTCTACTACTTTTCTTCGCACATCACTTACAACCACAACACCACTCATAAATAAATCCATCTTGTATATATATCCGCACAAGTGATTTCATCACCTTTCTAGTTGGCACCTGGAATAGTCAATCTTTTCACAAACTCTGATCTGTCAGCTGAATCCTTGCTTACCAAGTAATGCGGATCAAGGATATACTTGTGGAAATCATTAATCATGTCGGCCAAACATAATTCATGCATTCATAACCTTTACCAACATTAGTAACACATCCAGAATAATGTCTGATCTTCTGCTAGTCAGTTCTTCCTCTGTTCACACTGTCTCTTGGGAACTCGACACTCAAGCATTCACATCTCTTTATCCTTTTCACACCGGAGGCTCAAACCTTGGAATATATCAGTCAAGATACTCCTCTTGACTTCCCCAAATCTGCACTTCACTGAGATACTTCTATTGAGAGATCCGGGCCTGTCTGTCGGACCTTACTGACTGCTCTGTTCTTGCTTACTGGACCTCAACACGTCTTCAATCTGACTTCCGGTGAGGACTTATCATGCATTGCAGATGTGTGGGATAACCTTTGTTGCCATCAATGACAACATTCATGAATCCATATAGTGTCTCTTGCCAACAATCTCCCCCTTTGGCATTGATGGCAACACTTAGTGAAAAAATGACTAAGTGTTTACACTATGCTCCCCCTTGGCTGATGCTCTATTTTATATACATTTTCCAGAGCTCCCCCTTAGTTGGATTCCTCATTTTTCACTACTCTTCACTCCCCCTTTGACATCAATGGCAAAGGGTAGGGTCCGCATATCAAAACTTTCAAAAATTCAACTATACTTAGCCGCATAAGTATATACATATGGCATACTTACATATACTGAAGTATGTCTGCAAAAGTTGTCTTCAATTGAATAAATTCTGTAGCCCAACTTTGCTTCATTCTGTCCAAAATTGAAATATGACCGCTCAACAGGAATGCAAACACATCTGCCCTTTTTAGATCTGTTGGATCATTGGTCTGGGCTATGATTTGAGCTTCACTTATGGCCTCATGCATGGCCTCTAACTTAGGGACAATGATCCTTCTAAGTTCACCCATCCGGCTAATTATGCTCTTCCTTTCCTTCTCAAAATTCTTTATTGCATTTGTGATTGCAATAGTCTGACACTCTTGATTTACTATAGAGGATGAGAGAGGATCAAAACTTTGAGACAAATTTAATAGTTTATCCTCTTGTTCTTTTACTTTCCTCTCAATATCTTTGGTCACTGTGGGCCAAGATAAGCAAAATTTGTACATATTTCCGCCATCTTTAAGAGCATTTTCCAAGCTCTTTATCCCAATATCCATAACTTTCCTATCATTTGTTATCAGACCCTGTACTTCAGAGAATCTCTTATCCAAAAACTCCTTCCGGACCTTTTCTTTAGCTAACTTCTCTAGAGAATCAAAATGTGTGCTAACACTGTTGACTAGAGTTTTGAGATTACCGAAGGAAGAGACTGTGGGATCCTTTTGAAAAGATGGGATGATCATTTCCAACACTCCAGATGCTGCCTCTATAAGTTCACAGTCTTCCATGTGAGATTTCAGTAGTTTCTCTTTGACCTTCGCATTTGCAAATGAAGCTATTTTCATTGTTTGCACCAGAGATAGAGAGTCAAAATTTAATGGCCCTTTTAATAGTTCTAGTTCATCAATCTCCATAGTTGCTTTTGTCAAAAAGTCCTTGACTGATTCTGCAGTGTCTCTTGCCGGAGACAGATTTTTCTTTTCTTCTGCAGACACAGAACTGTCTTTTGGAGCTTTCTCTCCTTCCACAATCTTTGTACTGATATCTTATTTTTCCTTTACCTCTGCTTCTTTCTCCTTTATTCTTTCTTCTCCTTTGGATCTAGAGTTAGCAGGGGAAACCAGATGAGAGATGTTGGTCTGTTTAGGGGCCACCTCTTCTGTTATTTTCTCAGTAGACTCTTCTGCAACACTTGTGGTCGAGGGGTCAGTACCCAAGTCCTCTATAATAGGAAGATTAAATCTTTTGAAGGCCTTCCAGAGGATCTCTTCTGTGTCCTTGGCTACCTTGTCAGTCTCACCAAGCATAAGTTGATTCATCCTTGCTTTGCTTCTGAACTCATCCTTACAATCTTTGAATACCATATTCATTGTCTTGGGGTCGATTGAAGGATATAGCTGAATTGCTATTTGTTCCCAGATTTCTAGGTCTTTGGCTTGGGCATTGTTCTTTCTTATTTCTAGTTCTTTCTCCAAGCTTTTGGGGATCAGAGATATAATTTCAATGAATGCTTTGTTGTAGATATTTAAGTACCTGATTGTGGCATCTTGCAATATTTTCTGATCTGCTTCACCATAATCATCATAGAACTCAACCATTGGCTGAAGATTTCAATCCACTGTGACTGATTTGATTATGCCATCAATGTGAAGAGTGGGTTTTTCAACATATTCCTTTGTCTTTTCTTCTTCCTTCTGTCCGGTAGAGGGTTGACTGGATGTTTTCTTCTTTTTCTTCATTTTCCTGATTTCTTCATCAGATCCAGTCTCCTCTTCATCCCTTTGACTGGCATAAGCTCTTGTAGCTTTTGTCTTTGTTCTTTTCTCTCCTTTGCTGGATGATTGTGCTTCAGGTTCTAATGTCCTTGAGCCTTTGGTAGTGGTAGGTGCAGATCTCTTTGATGATCTGGTCCGGGTGGAAGGTTTTGCTGGAGCACTTTCCTCATTTTTCTTTTCTGCCTTCTTCTTCTCTTCCTTAGCCCTTTCCATCTTTTTCCTGTGGGCATCAAGTGTCTCCTTTGAGATGCCAAGGCCTTTGGCAACATTTTCTACTTCTTTTCTCACCTTCCTCTTGATCTCTGGTTCTTTGAGTTCCACATGAATCTTTACACTTAGCTCCTCAAAGGTTCCAAACCTTTTTGCCTTTGGATCCTTTGGCTGACTTAGCATGTGTTGAACATGCAGCTCCATAATTTGTTCATCAACTTCATACCCCATGGGCATGATCCATATAGTTCTTGGTTCTACTGCCTCCATTAGGCACTGATCAGTCTCTACCATAAAACATACTGTGTCTTTGTATTTCTCAACAAGAGACTGTGGAATCCTTTCTCTTGCTTGCATCATATTCTAAAAATTATTGAAATATCCCCACATGGCTATATTTCTTGCTTTAGCATCCCCAAGCCCATGCAAATAGTCTCTGATCTGAATTGCTACCAGTTTGTCATTTTGCCATACCCATCCATTTGATCTGGGCAGCTCATTCATGAAGTAGAAAAATAGGCATAATATTAGTCCACCATATTTAAAGGAGTTCTTCTTGTCCTTTTTGATCTTCTGTATGTTTTCCATTAATTGGCCCAAAAGAAGTTCACAGAGATCATATTCTGCATTCTTTCTTAGCATCTCATATGTAGTATATACTGCAGTTTCGGATACTGAATTTTCCCTGCTGGAGTGATATATCTTGTATCCTATTATCATAGATGCAAACTTGATATCTGGGTCAGTAATATCTTCAATGGTCATTGCCCTCTTATCAAATTTTGATCTGGTGGCCTCAGTTACAATGTTGTTTTTGACAGATTTGAGGACAGGTATTCCTCTAGAGGAGTGTAAACCAGTTACTGCCCTAATTGCTTCCTTGGTGATTTTGCAAGGTCTGTTAAGCCATAGAAAGTTGTCTTGTACTCTACTTAACACATACCGGACCCATTCATCTTCTCCAAAGCAAGGGAAATGAATGAACTGATCAAAATGTTTCTTCTGGATGCCCTTATATTCTGGTTTAAGCTCAATAGCATCGTCTATCAATTGGTTGTGATAGATATCCACTAATTTTGATTCCCCAAATTCTTCAATATTAGCGTGTATGTAAACCCTAATATCTTCTGTGTGCAAAACACCATGCGGAACACTAGAGAAGGCTCCTAGTGGATCTACCTCCAAGGATTTGTATGGATGCTTCTTAAATATGGGGCGAGGTCTATCAGAAATCTTTACTATATTTGGAGTAGCCATCATCAAGGAATCTTACTGAGAGATATCAAGAACGAAGAATACCTTTTATGCTGTTTAGGGCACACGATGAAATCCGGATTGAGCTGTATGAAGAATCGTCTTGATCTTTGGGAGAAGTAGTTGCAGAGCTCCTTTTCTCTCTTCTTCACATGTGAGTGTACAAATGATGAACGAATGAACTCTTTTGTTTATGAGAAGCCCTAATTTTCATTCAGCAATAAATGTGCAACCTAATTCATTCCGGTTTGCCTTGTTTGTCTTATTCAGAGACAAAACCTTTCCGGATCACTGAGACAGATTTCGAAGTTATTCTAGGAGAGTAGTGATAATCTATCTTCCTTTCATTAGTCATTTGATCTATTTGCAGATCAAGACACCATAGTTTGAATCGTACCAGACCAAACTTGTAAGGAATCTATTTTTACCGAAAGACTATTTTACCGGATCAATTCTGGTAGGATTAGATTCTTCAAATCTTCTTGCGGATCTCTCAAATCTTTACCATATTCCTTTTAGATGTTTCTTGTATGACCCCTTTTAATCCGCAGCTCTCCTTGTGCCAGTTCCGGCACCAATTGACTGGCTGGGGGAACAAGGTTTTCTTTGTGTCTCCCCCTGAGCCAGAGCTCACTTTTTAGTTTCCAGAAGGAATATCAGCACCAAAGTCTAGTGTGGATCCATCCCCTACATTTTTTGTACTTTTCTTCACCCAAATGTTGTTCATCTCACTTTGAACTTCATCCACATTTGCTTTTTGTTTTCCCTTATCTTGATTCTGATTATAATATACCGGACCTCTTTTATCCTGATTCTTGCTTCTACAGAATTTTGCTATATGACCAGATCTATTGCAAATTTGGAAAACAACATTTCTTTGCATATTTGATTGATATCCTCTTGATCTGCATTGGTTAGCCATATGACCCATTCTATTGCATGCAAAGCATCTACTATTGAATGAATTATTCATTTGCATATTTCTGCATTCATGAGATTTGTGACCATACCTTTTGCAGTTGAAGCACTGTTTGGAGAAGGATGAGTTAGTCTAATTCATTCTCTTTCTACACTGATTAGCTTTATGACCAAAGTTATTGCAGTTGTGGTAGTATCCATTGAAGGATGGATATCTTTGAGCATTAGGCTGCCTTACCGGAGGTCTTCTAAGCTTGTTCCTTGGATTTTTAGATCCAAAATTCTTCTGACCAGATCCGGAGCTTTGTCCTTTCTCATAACCCAAACCACACTTGTCATCTACCCTCTTTTGACTTCCAAGAAGAACTTCAAGTTGAGCAGAACTTATCTTAAATTTCTCTTTATATTCATTTGCTGTTTGAAGATCCCTTTTGAGAGAGACAATTTGATCCTCAAATTTTTCTTCATTATCTTTAGCATCTTCAAGATCAGATTCAAGATGTCTAATAATTCTATCCATCTTGTGGCAATCTTCTAATTTCTCCTTGAGAGATTGTCTTAGATTATCTTCAGTTTTTCCTTTCTCTTCAATCTCTTGGGTAAACTTTATAACTCCTGATTCCATTTCATGTCTTACCATAATGATTTCTTTTGATAATTTTTCACATAACTTGGTTTTCTCCTTCAGATCTTAGTTTGCATCATTTGCTTCACCTTGACTTGCCAATTGCTGAAGTAGCTCCTTTCTCTTTTTCATAGAGAGACTTAATTTGTCTTTTAGTTCTCTCATGAAATCATCAGCTTGTTTGAGTCTTTCCTTTAATTCATTGACTTCAGAGTTTGACTGCTCAAGATCATTAAGGGCAGTCTTGAGTTGCTCCCTTAAACCATATGCATCCATTTGGATTCCCAGATCTTCCTCAAGCTGTTAGACTCTGTTTAGGAGGAACTTAGCTCTGATAGCAATTGTTGATAACTGAGAGGGGGGGTGAATCAGTTATCTTAATTATTTCAGCTTTCTGAACTTTCTTAATAATTAGTGCAACATCAAATCAAACAAGCAAACATAACCATGAAATAGAAATACACATGACACAATATTTTTGACGTGGAAACCCTGTTAAGGGAAAAACCACGGGGTGATTAACCCAAGATTGTATTCTCTGTTAGAAGAATGGAAGTACAAAAATGGCACTTGCCAATTAGGGCTCACTGCTCGAGCACACTGCTCACAAGAGGCACACTGCCTACAAGAGACACACTGTCTACAATTTATAAAGAGTGTAATACAATACTTGAACTGATAGGGAGCATCAACATATGCTGGAGTTCAGTTCTGGTTAGGCTCTGTATACTGATTTGCTGCACTTCATCTTTCCTCTTCTTTTATGCTGCTCTTCTTTCACATACCGGATCTTCCTTTATGCTTTTATTCGGCTCTACTGCTTTTCTTCGCACATCACTTACAACCACGACACCACTCATAACTAAATCCATCTTGTATATATATCTGCACACGTGATTTCATCACCTTTCTAGTTGGCACCCGGAATAGTCAATCTTTTCACAAACTCTGATTTGTCGGCTGAATCCTTGCTTACCAAGTAGTGTGGATCAAGGATATACTTGTGGAAATCATTAATCATGTTGGCCAAACATAATTCATGCCTTCATAACCTTTACCAACATTAGTAACACATCTAGAATAATGTCTGATCTTCTGCTAGTCAGTTCTTCTTTTGTTCACACTGTCTCTTGGGAACCCGACACTCAAGCATTCACATCTCCTTATCCTTTTCACACCGGAGGCTCAAACCTTGGAATATATTAGTCAAGATACTCCTCTTGACTTCCCCAAATCTGCACTTCACTGAGATACTTCTACTGAGAGATCCGGACCTGTTTGTCAGACCTTACTGATTGCTCTGTTCTTGCTTACCGGACCTCAACACTTCTTCAATCTGACTTCCGGTGAGGACTTATCATGCATTGCGGATGTGTGGGATAACCTTTGTTGCCATCAATGACAACATTCATGAATCCATATAGTGTCTCTTGCCAACATGGCACCACTATGAATTTGTAGTGGCCATAACGAGTCGTAAATCTATCTTGGTAATGTCCTCCTCCTTGATCCTCAATTGGTGATAGTCAGATCTAAGATCTATCTTAGAGAACACTATAGACCCTTTCATCTAATAAAAGAGTTCATCAATTCTCAGAAGGGGGTACTTGTTCTTGATAGTTTCCTTATTTGGCATCCTATAGTAATACAGAGCAAGGCATCAAAACCAAAACTCATTCAATCCAACCTTTACCAAAATCTTAACTCCTCAAACACAATGATTTCCTTCACAAATCAACTATTTCTCTGGTAGGGCAGCAAACACCTCTTTTGTAGCATATCTTGCAATAAACAACTCAAACCCACATTTTGAAGACTAATCTAGATACCCTTTTTGGAGTTTCAAAGCATATCAAGAGTGCAGGTATGATTATTTTAAAACAAACCCCTCAAAAATTCACTGTTACCCTCCAGTTAGGCCTAATTAGGACAACAAAAGGGGTTTTTCTAACCTAATTTCCACACCAGATCTCATTCATAGAAACTAATAATAGTTTTAGATATCCTTTATCCTCTTACACAACATATCTAAATTGTAGGTGGGGTTACTTTGGAACACAAAGGTCTAAATTCTGTTGCTACGCTTGAAAAAAAAGGACTAATTAGGCTTGTGCAAATAGGCACCTATTGGTTTTACACACTCCCAACCTTCCCTCTTCAAACCAACACCTTAAACATGTCAAATATAGCCTACCTAAACTATTCCCAACCTTTCAAACAACTTTCCACAAGCTTTCCTTCAAACCCTACCTCTTAGGCAACTTCTATGCCCAAAACAAGAGATTTTTAGCCTAGGGCATCAACAATTTGTCACCAATCTTCCTTCCCTGCTCCTGCAAACTTAAGAAACATGAAAAAAATCCTACCTACTCCCATTATATTGACTTTCAGAGGTTTGTACCATTGGAATGGCTTAAAAATGCATTTTTTTCAACCAAACCCTCAAAACCTAGGGTTTCTGAACATTTTTCACTAAAAAGGCTCCAATTCACTCAAAACTTGATGAAAATAACTCAAACCAAAACCATTTGAAATATGATTCACTCCATCAATATGAATAAAAAATTATATGTTTGTAGGCCGTATAAGGCCGTACAACTCATTACAACAGGAAAAAACATAGAAAATCACATAGAAAACAGAGTTTTATTATTATTTTTGATCTCCAAATTGTCTTCAGAAGCTTACCACGACCAAGAAAAGTCATATTTAAACATTTTTCATCCAAAGCCAATGGTCCATAACCATTTTTTAACCATATGACTGTTCACCTTCCATGTACACCCAAAAATTGTAAAGTTGCTTATGTAACTTTTGCAACATTTTGCCACAAATGACAATTTGACTCCAAACTGACCCCTATAGGACTAAAAACATCACCTATTGTCTAAATAGACCTTATTACATCAAAAACATGACTCAACACATAAAAAATCACATTAGACCATATTTACATTATTTGACTAGGTGCCCCTGCACCATATAGTCACGCACAAGCACAAGGTTGCATCCCTCTTCACAAAAATGATTGGTGCTCCCCATAGTGAGACACTGGGTCTATTGGTTTTTTCCCAGATTGGATGCTGACTCCCAGATTTCCCTACAAGGTAGCCATCAATGATCAACAGGATCTCTGGGCCAGGGGCCAACAGTGTAGGAGATAGACTCCATATTTTATCAACTCTTCTTCTTCAGGCTCTGCAAAACCTAGGGGGGTATTCCCTACTCGACATCCATGAGGATATGCATACAAAGGCTGGGATGCTGACAGAAAGCAGATAAGTCCTCCTGTAAGTAGACCAAAACTGTAAGATAAGAGCAAAGGGGCTAGCTTTGGGCCTATTTGCAGTTGTAGACAGAGGACTTGGATCCTAAAACTAATTCTAATGTCCTAATGGTTGTTTTAGAGTTTGATTTTGATTTTGTATTTGGATGCAGAGTTGAACATGGTATGTAACACAAATACAAAGCTAGATCGGTGCCTGTCCAGGGCCTGGAGTTAGTAGACATACACCTGTGAATGATCAGCATGAACAACTAAAACTAGATTTCAGGGGGATACATATGATACCTGCCTTACAGATACCTCCCAATACAAAGTGTTGAGCTATCTATACTTATGGCATCCCTACTGCAGTATACCCTTCCCAACATTTAATCTGAAAATAGTTTAATCTACCCCTTAAGCAGAAGTTAAAAGATCAAACATTCAACAAAGGAAATCTATGTTCTAGAGTCTCAGACATTGCTCAAATATCTACACTTAGAAGAAAGATACATGCAATACTGGAGACAGAATTAGCACAACACATGCAAACATAGCATTACTCATATATGATTCACCATGAAATTAGTGGATTCATGCAAAAACATACAACAGGAGATACATAAACTCACAAGTTTTGCTGCACAGAGCAACCAAAACCAACTGTGTTGTATTATCGAGCCAAATGTTCCACTTTCAACAACCAAAACAATGGTAACACAGTCTGCCTATAACGGCCAGAAAGTGTACCTCCAACAATTAATTACATGTTTTGACAAAAATTCGCCAGATACAGTCGTCAGAAGGAATGGCGCCCAGAAGTTATTGCTGCATCAGACAGAAAGTAGACAAGGGTGGCCTCGAGCCCTGCGCCACCATCCGAGAGTCTTCATCCAAAAATCGAGCAACCTGATCATGTGTACCATCACCCATACCCCTACTACAATTGCCATTGATGGCTCAACCACCCATAGCCTACCTGAAAACTGTCGTAGTGTTCAAAAAAGAATTTCTCGCGAAAACATGTTTCCTAGAAAGTTCAAATTATGTAGGAAGAATAATCCCACATGCACAGTGCGGAGACCCCTCTATTACCTTATAAGCATGGTCGCACACATATCAAGTGTTGAGCGCTTTTGCCGCGCTCGACACACAAGCCTTCGCCAAAAGCCCATCGCCAAGACTAACACCATCGGCTCACACCAAAAAACTCACCCCGACATCAAAAGTCTCGCCGACCGCACCATTACATTCCCCTGTATCGGCTAGAGATAGTCTATCAGCCAACCTAAAAGCTTCCCCACTGATCTCAAATGTTACGCCGACGCCTACTCAAATCTGGGTCATCAACAAGACATACGCCGATGACTCTTCATTGGCAAAACCCCTAACTATCGGCCCAACCTATAAATCATCCACCGATTGCACATGTTACGCCGATGAACACAACATCCAAGGTCTTTGGCGAGACCACCATCCCTCGGAACATCAAGAAATTCCCTGGCCGATAGTATAAGTCACCCCGATGGCCAACCTCAAGCCATCCACCATCGGCCAAACCCACGACAGTCAGTCCAACATCTGCCCGCTCACCCGATAGCCAAAGTCATGCCGATGAACACTTCATCGGCGAGACCAAACATACAGTCCAGCTGATGCATAAAGTCACTATGCTCTCATCGGCCAGACCATCCATATCGGCCAAAAACAAATGAAGCTTGCTGATAACAACGATCACCCCGATACACACATCCCTTGGCGAGACACATGCCGATGATACCTCATTGGCCAAACATCCATTGTCGGCCGAACAAGAAAATGCTTCGCCTATGATGCCGATCACTCCAATAAGGCCAAAATCATAAAGCATTGAACCATTGAACCATTGACCCGGTTCAACCCGATGGTTCAATGCGGTGGTTCAACTATACTGATTGGATCACAAGGATGAGCAAAGGACTTACTAATGGAAAATATGGAACCAAAGCCCGCGAACCGTTGAACCATTGAACCATTGAACCATGAAGAAAAGGGTTCAAATGGGTGGTTCAACGCGGTGGTTCAAAGACACAATCAGAGCACTTCAAAAAGAACTCTCGCCGAAATGCCAAGTACTCCGATGAACAAAAAGACTTA
Source organism: Cunninghamia lanceolata (assembly GCA_027924645.1). Lineage (NCBI taxonomy): Eukaryota > Viridiplantae > Streptophyta > Pinopsida > Cupressales > Cupressaceae > Cunninghamia > Cunninghamia lanceolata. Next base: position 317,247 of record BSBN01000547.1, read on the forward strand.
GGGCTCAAAAAGAAACACCCCTCCAACATCTGCGTTCAAATCCAGACCAAAATGAGTGCCAACACTAGCTCCGAATGGGGACGTGCAGGTGAAAAACCTGCAGCGAGAACCAGATCTCTAGGCAGGCCAGGCAAAAAACCAAAAAAGCACAAACTGTACAAGGCATTTACAATATATACATATTTTTTACAAATGTGCACAGAGACAAGTCATCTATGCAAAATAGAACTTAAGGAATTGGCCATGCATAGGCAATTCCAGAACTTCACCATCTAGGGCCTAGAGGAAATAAGAGTCCTCCCCATGAGTACTGCAAATCTGATATGGGCCCATCCATAAGGGTTCAAACTTACCATGTTTACCCTTGTCCTGATATTTTGCATTCCAGATGAGCACCAGATCATTGATTTGAAACTTCCTTTTAGTAGCTCTCTTGTCAAATAGATATTTCAGATCTTGTTGTCTCTTGAGATTGATCTGGTGTGCTCTCCTTCTGTTTTCATCCAGTGCAACCAGCTGATTCACTCTTTCTGTCATGGAGTCTTCAATCTCCTCATCATTTCCTGGATGAATTTGTAAACTGGTAGGAGATTGTTTATGGGCAATCTGGCTGATGCACCATTACTATTTCAAAGGGTGACATCCCAATAGCCTTTTTTACTGTCACCCTGTCAGCCCATATTGCTAACTTTAATTTTGAGTCCCAAGCTCTCTTGTTCTTATCCAGTATCCTCTTGATAATTTTCATGATACTTTTATTGCTTGATTCTACCTGACCATTTTCTTGTGGGTGGTATGGTGATGCATATGATAGATTTATCCCATACCTGTTGTAAAAATCAACAAATTCACCTGATCTGAAGCACATAGCATTATCAGTGACTATCTTGGATGGTACTCCAAACCTGATGATAACATTTTCCAGTATGAAATCCATCACCACCTTACTTGTAGCTCTCTTAGTTGGAGTGGCCTCAATCCATTTGGTAAAATAATCAGTTGCCACCAAAATCCAATTGTCCCCCACTTGACTTGTCTGCAATTTGCCCTATGAAGTCAATTCCCCATTGCTGAAATGGAGCATCCATAGTTACAGTTCTGAGGGGTAAAGCACCATCATATCTCAACTTTCCTGAGAATCTTTGGCAAGGGTCACACTTCCTCACTAACTCTTGTGCATCTGAAAAGAGGGTGGGCCACCAATATCCTGCTCTGAGAATCTTATGAGTTGTTGTTTGGGCAGTATAATGTCCACCACACAATCTCTTATGCATGTCAGTCAAAACATTGTTAGCTACATCTTCATCCACACACCTCAGCAGCACACCATCAGGGTTTTTCCAGTATAGCTCACCTTGAACAACAACATACCTGATTGCATGTAACTTTAAAGTCCTCTTTTGACTGTCACTGAAATGGGAAGGACAATTCAGATTTTGCAAGTAGTATATAATATCCTTGTACCATCCAGATCTTGATACATTTACATTCTCATTTTGGACTGCATTAACTTGGCATGCTTCCAAGTTTGACTGTGCCATCATCTTGGCTAATCCTTGTCCTCTTACCAACTTGGTAATTTGTATGTCTATGTTGAACTCTTGCAGTTTGTTTATCCATCTGCACCTTCTTCCAGTCACCTCCTGTTGAGTGAATATGTCTTTGACTGTTGCATGGGGTACATATGCAATTATATGTGATCCTACCAGGTATGGCCTGAACTTTTGATGGCTCTGACTAATCCATATGCCTATTTTTCCATAATATCATATTTCAACTCAGAAGCCTGCAAGGACATACTGAAGAAAGCTATGGGTTGTTCAAATCCATCCTCATTTTTCTGTAGCAAACATGCAGCAACAGTGTGAAAGGAAGCAAATGAAAACAATTGGAATGGCCTAGAAAAATCAGGAGATTTAAGAACAAGGGCCATCTTGATTGCCTCTTTGATACTTTGAAATGATTCAATTGCTTCACTTTCCCAGTTGACAGTTGCATCCTTCTTCATCATCTTAGAAATGTTCCTTGTGGTTTTTGCAAAGTTGGGAACAAATCTCCTAACAAAATTTATTTGTCCAAAGAAGGACTGAACTCCTTTTACAGTTTTTGGCATTTGAATTCTGTCAATAGCAGTTACTCTCTCTGGATCTATCCTAACTCCATCCTTGGAAACAATGTGCCCTAGGAGTTTTCCTTCGACTACCCCAAAAGCACACTTCTTTGGATTTAAAGAAATGCCATACTCTAGTGTTCTTATGAAAATCTGCTCTAGATGCAAACAATGCTGCTCTTCCTTCTTTGAATAAGCAGTCAAATCAGCTTGATAAACAGCCAGGATTGAGTCAATCAACCTTGCAAAAGTAACATCCATTGCTCTTTGAAATGTAGCACCTGCATTTGTTAGTCCAAATGGAATTCTAACATACACATAAGTTCCCCATGGAGTGGTGAAGGTAGTCTTATACTATTTTGATTCTTTTACCTTCACTTGATTATAACCTAAAAATCCATCCATCATGGACAAGAGTTCACAACCAGTCACCTTTTGTAACATAGCTTCCATATTAGGCAGTGGATAATTATCCTTCAAAGAGGATACATTCAAGTTCCTGAAATCAACACAAAGCCTAATATCACCATTCTTTTTTCTGACTAGGACAAGGTTAGACACCCAAGTTGAATGTTTGATTGACACAATTATTCCAGCTTCTCTAAGCTTTTTTTAGTTCTTCTTGCATCTTTGGAGCTAAGGTAGGATTAATAGGTCTTTGCCTTTGTCTAAATGGCTTAGCTCCAGGCTTCAATGGAATCTCATGCTGAAATAAGTCTTCCCTATAGGCTTTTAGGTCCTCATATGACCAAGCAAAAACATGTTTATACCTTTTCAGTAATGCAATCAGCATACTCCTGATGTGTGGTTTGAGCTGTTTACCAATGTATACCTTCTTAGGGGCCTGAGATGTCCCCAAATTTATCTCTTCTAAATCTTCCTTGTTTGTGGGAGATGTCTTTGTGACCAATTGGTCTCTACTGTCAAAAGCTCTTTCCAAAGCTACTAACCCCTTAGGGATTTTATTAGTCTTCAATTGAATTATTTCTTTCCCCATAAGGGTTTCTTTTCCATCTATAGTCTCTACAAAAGCTTGGAAATCAATTTCTTGATTCTCATATTCATCTATGCAGTGCAAAAATTTTAACAAGTCCCTATCATCATTAAACACTTGCCAACTGCATATGTTCTCTGGTATTGCAGGCCTGATTTTAACTTCTACATTTGTAACATCTGACAGAGTGATGTCATATGGCCTTATTGCAACATTAGCTAAGAAATCAGCCATAACATTTTTTGATCTCTCTACCCAGCCTATTGAAAATGCATCAAATAGTTCAATGGTATCCCAAACAACATGCTTGTATTGTTTCAATCTTTTGTTTTTTGAAGCATACCTATCTCTAATTTGGGATACAATCAGCTCAGAATCCCCAAATACCCTTAGCATTTTGATTCCATGTTTGAGAGCTATATTTAGGCCTAAGAGTAAAGCCTCATATTCTACAATGTTGTTTGTGCAAACAAACCTCAGCAAGAAAGAGAATTTGAGGAGCTTACCATTTGGAGACAGGAAAACAACTCCAACTCCAGAGCCTTCTTTTGCACAAGCTCCATCAAAATACATGGTCCATAAACCTTGCTGGTCTAGCTCTTTAATGCAGACATTTTTCTCTTTATCTTCTCTATCATCTGAGACAACCTTGAAGTTATCACAGTCAGTGTTTACAAAGCATATCTGTTCCTCTGCTTCTTGGTCTTCCACTATCTCTGATGATCTTTCTTCTCTGATTAGCTTAACATCCCTGCCATTCATTGGAATCATGGCATATGACAGGTCCAGCTGCATACTTCCACCAATTAGTGCTGCCCATCTTCTTGACAACAACATACCATACTGTGGCTTGATGTCAACCACCATTATATTCATTTTATATCTCTTTTCAGGAAATGCTGCCAGTTTGAAATCTACATCCTTTATGATTCCAATAACTGGTACCTCTCTGGCATCCATAGCATAACATTTTCCACATGCCTTGTCAATTTTCAATCCAGCTTGTTGCATGATGGCTAAAGGCATGATATTTGTAGATGCTCCAGAGTCAAGCATACAATTTCTGATTATTTTTCCATTTATAACCAGGGATACATAAAATGGTTCCACTTGTGAGGGACACTTTGTCATAGTCACTCCTAAATAAACCTCAGGAGCCTCATCTTCTTCATTACACATGACATGCTTCTCACCCTGGATCTGAACATTTTGTTTAGCTTGAAAAGGCACCCCTGAAATTAGGGATATTGTCCTATTCTTGATCTCTTCCAATTTCATCAGTTTTATAAGTGGGACAGAGACTTTTACCTGGGAGAGGACTTGAGCTATATCAAATGGAGCATAATTTTGTATAACAGTTGTAGCTTGCTCCACAATCTTGTTTTTATCCTGAACTGATTTAGCTTTTATTTTCATAGTTCCCTGATCATCATTCTTGTCTTGGGAACCTTTACTTTGATCTTCAGCCTGGGGGATTCTATTTTCTAGTCCTTGAGATTCATGACCTATTCTATGTCTAAAATTCTGTTTATTATTACCCCACTACCTTTTTTGTGATTCAATCCCCTTATGACCATGCACTGGCTGACCTGTAGAAACATCTTCTGGCTGATGTGGGCTACTTATTTGAGCTTTACCTCTGAGATTGTAGTTGCTCTTGACTTGGACCACTGCCACAGCTGCGAGGGCCCTAATTTCCTCATCAGAAGGTCATTGTAAGTTATTCAGAAAATTGTGTGAGCTCTGAGCATACACATAGCTTTCTCCATTATCTTCATCATAAAAATCTTGTTGACATGCCTGAATTCCATTTTCTGTATTCTCATCAGCATCATAAAGAGAGTATCCACTGCTTATGGACATCATATTAACATCATCATCTTGCACATAATGTGGCTCATTGCATTCATTACAAGATGCAGCATTATCATACAAGGACTGAGCAATCATACACTGTGACTGTGAATGTGGCATCTGACAAATTATACATCATGGAGTACCATCAACAATATTTACAGCTTTCTTTAGAGGATCAGGAGTTTCTTTGACATGTTGAGCTCTCTGATTTGTGTTGTTATGTGGAAATATAGGCTTACCATTATGCCAATTGGTATTATAAGGCATATCATGTAATGATGGTCTCTTTTCCTGCCTTTGGTAGACTTGCCTATTAGGACCTATCCCTTTTTCACTTCTAGCTAGTCTATAGCTTAGGTGCTTAACGACATTTGCCAATTTGTCTATCTTATCTTCAGGGGCAGATGTATTACCTTGAGTGTTTTGAGGCTTGTTTGGATTCTGCAGAATTTTCACATCATCCCTTATGTTTGTCTTGCTTGATGCTTTCCTGTTGTTCTCAATATTCACTACAATTCTGAAAGCATCCCTGATATTAGCAGGACTTTTATCTCTTAATCCATATGCAGTTTTTGCATCAAAGGCATTGATATACAATATTATACACATTGGTTCATGTGGCCTCATGTGATGTGGCAATTTGTTTAACACTTTAGTAAATCTCGCATTAAAATCTGCAACCTGCTCATTTGACCCTTTAGTGATACTGGTAAACTCATTTACAAAAAAGCTAGGGTCAGTTTTGTCACCATACTGCTCCTTGAACATCCTTTTAAAATCATCCCATGATCAAATAGTTCGGTCAGGCAGATTCTTGTACCATTCTCTAGCCTCATCTATTAAAGATTGTATGAATGACTTCATGAAAACATCCTCATGTTCAACCTCAAAGTTATCCAGGACATTTTGAAAAGCCTTTAGATGATCTTCTCCTGACACAGTATTGTTTCCTAAAAATTTAGGCACTTGCAGCCTTAGATGCTTGTCAATGGGGTTAGGATACCCAGGAATACCATCAAACACCAGCTGTCTGAATCTATCTAGCTGCATGGGCTGTCTGTCAAACTGATTAACATTGATGTTTCTGTTTGCATTCTGGTTTCTTACATTGTTCAGTGGTATCCTAGCATCATTCACATTTTGTCTTTCATCATTGTGCTAATGTTGCACTTCATTTCTTTGCTGATGTCTCTGCACATTTGCATTCTCAAGGGTAGGAATTGAATCATTTTGGGCAGTCCTTAAAGCTTGCACTTTCCGCCTCATGTCATCTTTGATTTTCATGGCTTGTAAATATTCTAGTTCTGCTCTCAGATTTCTGATTTCTTCAACTAATTGTTCTTCTTTAGGCATAGAGGTAGATGGTCTCATACCATTCTGGTCATCATCTTCATCATCCCTCAGAGACTTTGCCTCGTCAAAGCTTTCACTAGGGTCTAGAAATGGGCGTTCTTGGAACACCTCTGACCTCATTCTCACGCTACCACCCTGTTGCCTCTCATATGCACCCTGAATATCAGCTTCTGCATTTGAAAAGTAAGGCACATGCTGTCCTAATGGCCTAGGGTTATCTTGCATATCATCATTCTTTCTGGGGGAACCCTCATGACTGACTGAGACAGCTCTCTTTCTTCTATACATCATTCTTCTTGTTACTGGTAACTCTTCAAATAAAGGATTCTATTGGGATCTTCTCCCCTGCATATAAATTTTACTTTGACCGGTTGGGAGATTACTTCAGAGTCGCCACCTATTACTAGGAACTATTTTCTTTTGTAAATCAGGGTTCTTTCACAAATTCCCCAGTAGAGTCGCCAATTTCTGTTGGTGACTCGGATGGGCACACAGATATTTCACCAGGGAGTACAAAAATAACAATTTTCAAATCACTCTCCCCAGCGAAGTCGCCAATTTCTGTTGGTGACTCGGATGGGCCACAAATTTATTCATTTTTATCAATTCCTTCCCCAGTAGAGTCACCAATTTCTGTTGGTTTTTTCCCAGACTGGATGCTTACTCCCAGATTTCCCTACAAGGTAGCCATCAATGATCAATAGGATCTCTAGGCCAGAGGCCAATAGTGTAGGAGATAGACTCTATATTTTATCTCTTCTTCTTCAGGCTCTGCAAAACCTAGGGTGTATTCCCTACTCAACATCCATGAGGATATGCATACAAAGGCTGGGATGCTGACAGAAAGCAGATAAGTCCTCCTGTAAGTAGACCAAAACTGTAAGATAAGAGCAAAGGGGCTAGCTTTGGGCCTATTTGCAGTTGTAGACAGAGGACTTGGATCCTAAAACTAATTCTAATGTCCTAATGGTTGTTTTAGAGTTTGATTTTGATTTTGTATTTGGATGCAGAGTTGAACATGGTATGTAACACAAACACAAAGCTAGATCGGTGCCTGTCCAGGGCCTGGAGTCAGTAGACATCACCTGTGAATGATTAGCATGAACAACTAAAACTAGATTTCAGGGGGATACATATGATACCTGCCTTACAGATACCTCCCAATACAAAGTGTTGAGCTATCTATACTTATGGCATCCCTACTGCAGTATACCCTTCCCAACATTCAATCTGAAAATAGTTTAATCTACCCCTTAAGCAGAAGTTAAAAGATCAAACATTCAACAAAGGAATTCTATGTTCTAGAGTCTCAGACATTCCTCAAATATCTAGACTCAGAAGAAAGATACATGCAATACTGGAGACAGAATTAGCACAACACATGCAAACATAGCATTACTCATATAGGATTCACCATGAAATCAGTGGATTCATGCAAAAACATACAACAGGAGATACATAAACTCACAAGTTTTGCTGCACAGAGCAACCAAAACCAACTGTGTTGTATTATAGAGCCAAATGTTCCACTTTCAACAACCAAAACAATGGTAACACAGTCTGCCTATAACGGCCAGAAAGTGTACCTCCAACAATTAATTACATGTTTTGACAAAAATCTGCCAGATACATTCCTCAAAAGGAATGGCACCCAAAAGTTATTGCTGCATCAGATAGAAAGTAGACAAGGGTGGCCTCGAGCCCTGCGCCACCATCCAAGAGTCTTCATCTAAAAATTGGGCAGCCTGATCATGTGTACCATCGCCCATACCCCTGCTACAATCGCCATTGATGGCTCAACCACCCGCGGCCTATCTAAAAACTGTCATAGTGTTCAAAAAAGAATTTCCCGCCAAAATGCATTTCCTAGAAAGTTCAAATTATGTAGGAAGAATAATCCCACATGCACAGTGCAGAGACCCCTCTATTACCTTATAAGCATGGTCACACACATACCAAGTGTTGAGCGCTTTTGCCGCGCTCGACACACAAGCCTTCACCAAAAGCCCATCGCCAAGACTAACACCATCGGCTCACCCCAAAAAACTCACCCCGACATCAAAAGTCTCACCGACTGCACCATTACATTCCCCTGTATCGGCCAGAGATAGTCTATCGGCCAACCCAAAAGCTTCCCCACCGATCTCAAATGTTACGCCGACGCCTACTCAAATCCGGGTCATCGGCAAGACATATGCCGATGACTCTTCATCGGCAAAACCCCTAACTGTCGGCCCAACCTAGAAATCATTCGCCAATCGCACATGTTATGCCGATGAACACAACATCCAAGGTCTTCGGCGAGACCACCATCCCTCGGAACAACAAGAAATTCCCTAGCCGATAGTATAAGTCACCCCGATGGCCAACCTCAAGCCATCCACCATCAGCCAGACCCACGACAGTCGGTCCAACATTTGCCCGCTCACCCGATAGCCAAAGTCATGCCGATGAACACTTCATCGGTGAGACCAAACATACAGTCCAGCCGATGCACAAAGTCACTATGCTCCCGTCGGCCAGACCATCCATATCAGCCAAAAACAAATGAAGCTTGCCAATAACAACGATCACCTCGATACACACATCCCTCGGCGAGACACATGCCGATGACACCTCATCGGCCAAACATCCATTGTCGGCCGAACAAGAAAATGCTTCGCCGATGATGCTGATCACTCCGATAAGGCCAAAATCATAAAGCATTGAACCATTGAACCATTGAACCGGTTCAACCCGATGGTTCAATGCGGTGGTTCAACTATACCGATTAGATCACAAGGATGAGCAAAGGACTTACTGACGGAAAATATGGAACCAAAGCCTGCAAATCGTTGAACCATTGAACCGTTGAACCATGAAGAAAAGGGTTCAAACGGGTGGTTCAACGCGGTGGTTCAAAGACACAATCAGAGCACTTCAAAAAGAACTCTCGCCGAAATGCCAAGTACTCCGATGAACAAAAAGACTTAGGGCTCAAAAAGAAAAACCCCTCCAACATCTGCGTTCAAATCCAGACCAAAATGAGTGCCAACAGGGTCTAATAAACATTTGGTTCAACAACTCCTGTAGTTGGGCCTTCAACTCATACAACTTTGTGGTATTCATCCTATAGGGAGCCTTTGACTAAGGCTCTATTCCAGGTAGCAACTCAATAGAAAAATCAAACTCCCTCTTTTGTGGCAATTCTGTTAACTCCTCTGGAAACACATCCTCAAATTCCTTAAGGATAGGGTAGTCATCATGCACTGGATTCATGTTATCAAGGTGACTAATGTGGATGGAATAAATGGAACATCCTTTCCTTTGGGCCCTCTTTAGTTGCATGGCTGAGATTTGTCTAAGTTCTAATGGTTTTTGGAAGCCATGAATCTCAACAGGATTCTCAAAGTCATCCAAACAACTTACCATCTTATCTTCACAATTTACTATAGACTTATTTTCAACCAACCAATTAACTCCTAAAATTACATCATATGACCCTAAGGGAGCCACATAAAGGTTGACTCGAGTCTAAAAGCTAGGAAGTTCTAACTCACTACAAGAAAGACAAGAATCTACCCTCTTTTCTACCTGATTCCCTACTGAACCATCCATGAATTAGCCATATGTCCTACTCTAATTGGTAACTTAGAAACTATTCTTAGATCTACAAAACATTCTATTTCTCCAATATCAATTAATATAGAGATAGGTTGTCCATAAAGCTTACCCAAAAACTGAATTGGAGAGGCTTGGAAATCTACCTGTTTGTTGTCCACGACTGTATGGATTTGATGTTGATGTGCTCCTTGTTGATTCTTTTCCTTTCATCCCATTGACCATTGAGGGATAACATTGGCATAATGTTCTCCTCTACATACAAAGCATCTGTCATGGGGTGCTCTTGGTCCTTCAAGCCTATCCCTCCTGTTATTGTTGTTGTAGTTGCCCCTCTGATTGCTTCAATTGTAATTTCCTTCAGTTTTATCTTCAAGGCAAGTATAATATGAACACTCATACATGGTGGTACCTCCATGGACAAGGATACATGTTACTTCAACCTCTTGTAATCATAATTCTATCATAGGTAAGATTTTTTATTTTTAATATTTTACCATTTTCACATTTTTTAATTTTAAGTTGTATTGACCTTCTCTCCAATTTCAACAGGTTGTGAGTTTTTTTTAGTTGAGAATAATTGAAGTACATACTCCTTTACCTACTTAGTTAAGTGCAACTAATTGACTACAAAAAAAAAAGATTTGATCTACATCCATTCCAATTTGTGTCTCCTATCACATAAAGAAGTTGACTACAAGCAAGACAATGAAGGATTGGAATATAACCCTTGAGTGTGCCACTTGGATGCATTTGTTATAGAGCTTACCAATCACTTTTGATGATGACGAGACTCCCACACATGATGTAGCTAGTGGGAAAGGCACTGTGGTTGCTTGTGGTTCAAATGAAGTTGAACCAAGTGATGATATAAATATAAATGTTATTGCTTAAGAACAAGATTTAGATTTTTTATTCTAATTTCTATTTAGTAATACTATTTACTATTTTGGAATTTTATATAAGATTTGACATAAATGATATAACATTGAATTATTGATTATCTTTATCACTATCAAGTATCAAATATCAAATGTAATTTTAATTTTGTAGTGTATATTTTAGTATCAATTATCATATATATATTTTCAATTCTTTATAGTGTATATATATTTATTTTATAAACACACACATGTACTTGTACTTGAGGAAAAAACATTGGCATACTTGAACCTCAAACCCATACCCATTCTCATATGAGATGTAAGGAAAGGGGGTGTGTGGAAACAACTTCCTATGCTAATCTATGAGAGGAGTGTTATGCAAATAACTTCAAATATGATCTAAACTTATTACAGAAAATAGAGAAACACATACAAATCAACAATAAACAATAAACCTTAACACAATGATTTTACGTGGGGAAAACCCTTTCAAGAGAAAAAACCCACACTCTAAAACTTGCACAATGTATTATCAAATGAATAGAGGATTACAATACACTTGCAATGCAAGTCTTTATAGGTGTAATACATTGGCATTTAAATACAGAGTAATTTCAATAGCATTTGAACAACACTTGTGTACCTACAAACTCTCATAATGTTTAATGTAAAAAGAGGGGAAGATAATAATGGGGTTTATGATTTTAAGGGTTTATCTTGATCCTCCTTTCACCACTAAACATTCAAGGACATTCAAATGAGTAGAGAACTCTACTGTAGATCTCCTACTACTTGGAACATAGGGGAAGATTGGAATTGTGTGAATTTGTTGTTCAATTAAGTCTAATTATGCTCAAAACCTTAATTTCGTAAAATTGTAAATAAATGGATAAATTATAGAAAATGATCACACACAGAGATATTAAATGAAAACCAAATAAATACCATATTTCAAAGTTTGTTGTGTGGAAAAGTCAGGGACTAGTGAGTGGGTGCCCTAGTCTAGTGTACCTATTTTTGTCGGGATCTCTGAAGAATGTCTACAACCTGATCCTGCTATCACAGAGATTTCACCACTTTAGAATCCAGAGGACTAATGAGTGGGCACCTTAGTCCAAGCCCTAGTTTTCTTCTCTTTTCTGCACTTCTAATAGTCTATACTGCTCTCCTGCAACTCCACGTCTTTCACTTCCAAAACCTGTAACCTGTAATCACATAAAAGTGGGTTGGGGGTTGTGGTGTTTAGAGGCTTGCCTCGATGAAGCCCCGAAGAGACATTCAAGTCTTCCAAACACCAATGTTAGATAAAGAGTGCATTTCCCTATGTGATAGAGGCAAAATCCAAATGATAAATGATTGAAAACACAATAGATGTCACCTTGTAGTGTAGATCTCATGGAAGGAAGAAGCTCTTTCATGCCATGAGGAGATGGAGTCAAATCTACAAATACAAACACAATAACAACTAAATACTACTCTGCAACACAATGAATTCCTTGAATCACTTTAGCATAAGTTCATAGATCAAACATGCCATCTAGTTTGTAAATGAAAGCCTAAACATGCTTATATATGCAACTACACAACTTCCCTCCAAGAAATTCGTAATTCAAACTTGAGGTGTCAGCATAGGACCTAATAACGGTCATACAACTGACACACAAAATAGGTCCTGACCAAAAATAGGGCAGGACTAGGGTGTGGGCACCCAAGTCCTCCCCCCTATTTTAGGTAGGATTCATGTTAAGCACATCCCCTAGGTCCCGTTTGTCATAAAACTTAGGGGTTTCTTCACCGTAAGTTATCACTAACATGCTAGATGATCTAAATGCATTCTAAAGGACCCAAGAGCTAAACCTTAAGAGGGAAAAGCCCCCAAGGGGACATTTTTCAACATAACATTTAGCCCCCACTTTAATGTATGTATAAATGCAAGGCCAATACATGTATTAAAGTACGGTCAAAACACATCAAACATGCCAAGCACGGAGAAGACATGCTAGTCACAATGAAGACAGTAACATGCACATAAAACATAGAGAAGACAATTACAGTCACGTAAAACATGGAGAAGACAACATTGAAGATACGCAAAACACAGTGAATACAGTGAATGCAGTGATTATTTCTTTTTTCATTTTCTCATATATATATGAAATGCAAATGCAAGTACAAGGAAAGTAAACACACAACCCAAATGTAGGAGGAGCTCATCACCACTAGTCTTGAAACTGCATAAGGGGCAATAGACACACCATACAAATCTCAAAGTGTAGGATGAGTTCATCACCACCAGTCTTAAAACTACACTTGAGAACAAACACGCCATACAACTCCCAAAGCATAGGAGGAGCTCATCGCCACCGGTCTTGAAACTATGCTTGGCAACAAACACACTACACACACATATGGAAGACACAGAGAAAACATGGTAAACAAGCGATGGAAGAAACCTATTGCTAGGTTCTCAGCCATCTCAGGCACATTACAGGCAGATCGACAATTAGGATTTGACACAACAATCATCGAAGACATGCTTAAGGGTTAGGATAGTCTCAGATCTACCCCGCCTGCTAGGAGGACTTTTTAAAAATGATAGGATGTGCAATCTCCTCAATAAATACACCATCCCCACCTTGCATGGAGGGATTAAAATAAAAAGGATATGCATGATATCCCGCCTTCGTAGAGGGCTTAAATGATTGCAATAGATTTCAAGCTTTACAAACATTCTTTGCTAACATCTAAATTAGATAGCTTACTTTATATATGCCCCAACCTTAAGGTGGTTGATATCATGTACCAATATCAAGCACTTTAAGGTAGAAAGAAAACACACAAGGGAACATGAGCTATCACAAAGCCCATGCCCCCCAGAGGTGACATGTACTTTACGATCGCCAAATGTTCCCAAAAACACACAATTTCCTGCAAGAAAAGGTATTAGTATCTATATAATCATGATAAACAAAAATGCAAGGCTAGATCCAAGATAGACAAAGTTGACAAAGTAGTAGTATTGTTATGTTTTGTAAGTGTGATAAGACAACATCAGAGTATCACAGGGAGTGATTTTACTAGCCAAGCATCGGATAAGATATACCAACCTCGTTGTCATGTATGGACTAGGTCCATTTTTTGATTTCTCACTGAAGGGACACTAGGTCCGTATCAGTATAATATGTTTTTCATCATCCCCTAGCTAGATAGAACCACTAGAGGAAGGTAAACAAGAAATCAAGAGAGGAGAAACAAGTGCCTTAGGGACAGTCACGTAGGAGGGTACCCCCAAGTCACCAACCACAATGCTATGTCCTTAAGGCACAACACACAACAATAAAAATAGAGGAGAGGCAATATAGAAGAATGATGATACAAATAGAAGAAGGGTCACAAAAGAGGCGGTCTCGCAGTATCCTTGACCTTACAAGAGTATCAAGGGTCATTCTAGGAGGCCTAAACAACACATAACATAGCACGGGGGAAACACAACACAAGAGGGGAGGTCACGTAAATGAGCTAGTAATGCTATGACATAGTTGACCACCAAGGTTAGAAATACTTACCTGTAAGGACAACCTAACTAAAGGTTGTCAACGATCAAATCATCATCCTCCCACTCCCGAATGTTAGAGGAAAGTGGGGCATAGGCTACCATAGCCCAACTTTTATTCTTGTCTTCAAGTTGTCCAGTCTTAAGATCTTGATTTGATTCAATATTAGGTGAGATGTTTTCTTGTTGAGATGTGTTTCATTGGGCAAACACTTGTCTTCTTTTCCTCCTTTCTCTTGCTTGTCTATTTCTTCTTGTCTTACTATTTATCTCTTTTAAAATAGTGTTTTTTCTTCCATAGGTGTTTGTGTTTTAGAGGAGGAAGCACCATGGTCAAATCTCATTTGTCTTGGTGGAATATTTTGCTCTTGACGACTACCACATGATCCTTGTAAGGATGGAAGGGGAGGAACCTCAGTATAGGGCCCTTTTCCTTTTGGTCTAAGATGCTCTTAAAATGTGGGTTGTTCATCTCTTATTGTTTCTTGAATAGAAGGACTGGCCACTTGATGTAATAATTGTGTTTTGTAGTTTCTATAGCTCAAGAAGTTAAAATCCATCCGTGGCTCTAGTTCCAGTTTAGATCTTTCCCAAAAGTAATCAAGGCTAAAGTGTTGTCTTGTAACCAAAGGTTTATATCTATTGCGACGAATAATATGCACTTGTCCATTCAAAGGAAATTTTACACAGTTATAAATTGTTGAAGGGACAACTTTCATAGCCTTTAACCATGGGTGTCCTAATTTTATGTGAAAAAGGTCAAATACAAGGACAACATCAAATAATTGTTCTATGGATTTCTCAAATACAGTAACCAATAAAGATATCTTCCCATAAGTGTTTATAAAGGTTCCCTTATGTGTCTTAATCATCATGTTTGAAGGGTCATAGAAGCCTTGTATCAAACCATGTGAATAAAGGAATTCTTCCATTTCCACATTAGTCATTCAATTAGGATCAATAAGGGTTCCATCTACAAGATTTCCCATTATCTTCACAATGATATAAAGAGGTCCTTTAGTGTCTCCAATTGTTCTATCATGAGGTGTAAACACAATTTTGGGTTTAGGGACCTTTCTTTTCATGTAAGGCCTAGGAGGGAATATAGTGTTATTTTTGTGATTAGAATCCATGTTTATATGTTTTCAATTCAATATAAAATCATATTTTTAAATATTTTCAAAAGTTATGCAAGAGACAAGTGCAAAACTATGTGTGAAAATGACCTAAAATGCTTGATTTTTTCAACTTTTTTCAATGCAAACAAGTGAAAGAAGAGGTGTTGTAAGGAAATTGATGAGGGGAAGCAAATAATATGTCCAATACTAGTCCAATAAACCAACAATAGCCTTCACAACACACTTTTGATGAAATCCTATAATGATGACAAGTCAAAACCTAGTGAAAATACACCTAAAATATGCAAATTTTCACCAATTTTCAATGCAAAGGCCCAATAAAAAGGGTGTTGTGAAGAATTTGAGGAAGGGAAGCAGATAATAACCCTGATAAGAGCCAATTAATGCAGAAAAATCCTTCACAACATGCATATGATGCAATTCTAGAGAGACGATAAGGCCAAATCTAGTGAAAATACAAGGTTTTTAAACCCTAGACATGAAATTTTGCAAGAAAGCCACTATTCTGAAACACTACAGTTAGAAATCAGTCCTAATGAGTGTTTTGAAAGGGTAGTAAAATCTAAAACAAGATTTTGACTAAAAACCCTAGCTAATGCAAAACCAGGTTATATGAAAAAATGCACAATTTCAAGCAATTTTTAACAATTTAATTATGAAAATGCAATGTAAATAAATAATGAATGATGAATTTATATAATTTAAATAAGATATGATTATAATAACAGAAATTTAATGAAATTAAATGCAAATTAATTCAAATTATTTGAAAATGCAAGCTAAAAATGCCAATTTTTTCAGTTTATCAAAATTTTTTGTAATTTTTCAAATGCAATAAGATGAAAATGAAATGAATGAATGAAAGGATGAAGCAAAACACTTGGCAAGGTGCAAAATTCACTAAAACATGGGTTCACCAAAATGTTTAATGTAAAAAGAGGGGAAGATAATAATGGGGTTTATGATTTTAAGGGTTTATCTTGATACTCCTTTCACCACTAAACATTCAAGGACATTCAACCGAGTAAATAACTCTACTGTAGATCTCCTATCACTTTGAACATAGGGGAAGATTAGAATTGTGTGAATTTGTTGTTCTATTAAGTCCAATTATTCTCAAAACCCTAATTTTGTAAAAATCGTAAACAAATAGACAAATTACAGAAAATGATCGCACATAGAGATATTAAATGACAACCAAATACATACCAGATTTCAAAGTTTAGTGTGCAGAAAAGTCAAGGACTAATGAGAGAGTGCCCTAGTCCAGTGTACCTATTTTTGTTAGGATCTCTGAAGAATGTTTGCAACCTGATCCTACTGTCACAAAGATTTCATCACTTCAGAATCCAGAGGACTAATGAGCAGGCACCCTAGTCCAAGCCCTAGTTTTCTTCTCTACTCTACACTTTCGATAGTCTATACTACTCTCCTACAACTCCACTTCTTTCACTTCTGAAACCTATAACTTGCAGTCAGATAAAAGTGGGTTGGGGTTGTGGTGTTTAGAGGCTTGCCTCAGTCAAGCCCCGGAGAGACATTCAAGTCTTCCGAACACCGTTATCAGATAAAGAGTGTGTATCCCTATGGGATAGAGGTAAAATCTAAATGATAAATGATTGAAAACACAATAGATGTCACCTTGTAGTGTAGATCTCATGGAAGGAAGAAGCTCTTTCATGCCATGAGGAGATGGAGTCAAATATTCAAATGCAAACACAATAACAATAAATGCCTTAAGTCACTTTAGCATAAGATTATAGATCAAAAATTCCATCTAGTTTGTAAATGAAAGCCTAAACATGCTTATATATGCAACTACACAACTTTTTGCCAAGAAATTCGTAATTCAAACTTGAGGTGTCGGCATTGGACCTAATAACAATCATACAACCGACACACAAAAATAGGTCCTGACCTAAAATAGGGTAGCACTAGGGTGCAGGCGCCCAAGTCCTCCCCCCTATTTCATGCAGGATTCATGTTAAGCACATCCCCTAGGTCCCATGTGTCATAAAACTTAGGGGTTTCTTCATTGGAAGTCATCACTAACATGCTAGATGATCTAAATGCATTCTAAAGGACCCAGGAGCTAAACCTTAAGATGGAAAAGCCCCCAAGGGGACATTTTCTGACATAACACATATTACAAACTACTCCTCAAGCCTTCAATTTATAGACTTCTAGTAACCTGGAAACCATTGTGGTTTTACAAAACCATGTGTAGCTAAAAAAAACTTATTAGGCTCTTACAACTCTCACAAATCATTAATTACATCCACCTAATATGGGTGCCTAAGTTGGTCAAGATTCTAGTCTAAAATAGGCTCTTACACATCTTACAGCTAATCATCATGTCCAAAGTTGAGGTTGGAGGTTTTACCTCCTCTTCCTCCTCTTCTACCTCTTCAGAAGATTCAGATCTCAATGAGCTCTCCTCAACTTCTTGTCTATCTTGGGGCCTTGATTCAACTTTCTCAAGCATAGAAGGAAGCTAAATCACATCTTTCTTTGGATGAAATACAACAAAAGAATGTTTAGTTTCTCTAAAAAGCACACTTCTATTGTATATTACCTTATGTGCAACTAAATCCCAAAGATTGTATCCTTTTACACCATAACTATAACTGATGAAGATGTGTTTTATAGCCTTTTTCTCCAAATTTGTTTTCTTCTCCCTTGGCACATATGCATATGCCTCACAACCAAAAACTCTAAAATGAAGGATTGTGACCCGACCATGCCTCCATAGACATTTTATCCACAAGAGTTAATTTAGGAGACCTATTTAATAAGTAGTAAGTAGTGGATACATCTTCAGTCCAAAACTTTTGTTTTAGACCAACACCACTAAGCATACTTCTAGCCTTCTCCATCAATGTCTTGTTTATTATTTCTACAACTCCATTCTGTTGAGGAGAACATGGAGTTTTCTTCTATCTTTGTATTCCAAAATCTCTACAGAATCTATCAAAATAATTAGAGCAATATTCACCACCATTGTCAGTTCTTAAACACTTTATTTTCTTTCCAATCTACAACTCAACCATTTCGTTAAAATCTTTAAATTGATTAAAAAATTTAGATTTACTCTTTAGAAAATAAAGCCATGTCCTTTTGCTATAATCATCAATAAATAGAACATATTAAATAAACTTCATAATAAAAGGAACATCAACATGATTAAACACATCAAAATGAATAAGATCCAAAATACCACAAGATTTGTGAGAACTTGAGTAAAATTGAACACAATTTTTTCCCCCATAAATACAATGCAAACATAATTCAAATTCAAGATTACAATATGAAAGTCCATCAACAATGTTCTTATTTTTCAAGGTCCTTAGAACCTTCTCTCCTATGTGGCCTAATCTCTCGTACCATAACATAGTCTTCTCTCTAGGTAATTTAGATTTAGTAGAAAGAGCACCCTTAGGTACCCAAAATCCATAACCATTCACCAAAGAGGAAACCAACTCTTTTTCCAATGAAGTAGCCATAGACTTGCTTTTCACAAAAGTCCTATTGCACTCAATAGTGCATGCATCATGCTGAAACAAAGTTCCCACTCTACTAGCTCTAGCAATCACCATAGCACCTCTCACCATTTTAACACTTGCTTCAAAAAACTGAACATGCATGGCCACATCTATTAGTTTTCTTATAGACAACAAATTATGTGCTAATTATGGGATATTCAAGATGCCATCAAATATTCTAACTCTACCATCAATTTTTTATCTGAATACTACCATGGCCAACAATATTTAAATAGGAATTATCACCCAAGTACACCTTACCACCTTCATATTTTCATACTTACTAAACTAATGTATATTATAGGTCATGTGAAAAGATGCACCTAAGTCAATAAACCATGCATTCTCACCTACACAAGTGGCCAAGGTTGCAATGAATGTAACCCTATATTCCTTCCTAGACTTAGAATTAGAATCAACTTTCTTCTTTTTCTTCTCTTCTTTGCACTCCTTGTGGAAGTGACCAGACTTATCGCAGCTCCAACAAATAACCTTGGATTTATGAAGAGATTTTGATCTCCTTTTGGACTTGGATTTGGATTTATTATGCTTTTTATCATTCTTCTTGCCTCTTTCTTTTGGTCTTCTTTGAATGCTCAAGGCCTCTTTGGAATTCAAAGAGACCTTCCTCCTTATTTATTTGAAAAACAAAGAACCAACAACATCCTTTACTTTCAAAACAACAAAAGTGCTCCTACTAGCCATGAGAAGACTGTCCCATGAGTCTGGTAATAAACATGACAAAGTTTGGAATCTTTTTCCTCATCCATATTTACACTAATAGAGTTCAACTAAGCCACAAACATGTTAGAATCTTCCAAGTGGTCTGCAATTCATCTACCTTCTTCCATCCTTAAGGTATAGAGATTCTTCCTCAAGAATATCTTGTTCACTAAAGATTTGGCTTGATAAATCTCACCCAACTTCTTCCATAATTGCTTTGAGGTGGGCTCTTTATGGACACTATTTAGAATAGAGTTTGCAAGACACAATCTGATTAGACCTTTAGCTTTACTGTCCTTAACATCATATTGAGCAATAGATTAGCATCCACATGTCTCTTAAATTTTTTATCAACAACATCCCACAGATCATGATCTATTACCAGATCTTCCATCTTCAACTTTTGCATCTCAAAATTCATGCCTCAAAAATTTTCCACCTCAATGCTTCCTGATGTGCTTGCCATATTTACTTCATACAAAAGATCATAAAGTTCTCCTTCCACAAAATCTCCCACTCAAAATAGATTATAAAAAAAAACCCTCTACCCAACAACTAGAACCAAAACTAGCTAGGCTCTGATACCACTTGTAAGGAAACACGGTGTGCAAAAATAGATTCCTAGGCTAATATATTAGTGGAGTGTTATGCAAATAAATTCAAATTTGATCTAAACTTATTACAAAAAATGGAGGAACACATAGAAGTCAACAATAAACAATAAACCAAACATAGCAATTTTATGTGGGGAAAATCCTTTTGGGAGAAAAACCCCACACTCCAAAACTTGCACAATGTATTATCAAATAAACAAAGGATCACAATACACTTGAAATTCGAGTCTTTAAATGAGTAATGTTGAGATTGCCAAGATCAGAAAACAAGAACCAAGATATACTTCCACAAGCTATGAGTACACAAAATAAGCTAAATGATATTATCAAAAAGTTAAGTAAAATGTATAAAGAAGCCTTGCATATATAGATAAGGTAGAGGAGGTAGGAAGGTAGGACACAACAACTACCCCTCCAAAGGTGCAACACTTGACTAGCTCAAATGACATGTGTTTGAGCAAGTGGCAAGTATGCATGCATTAGGTGTCTCACAAAGTGAGGACACATGTTTCAACCAAATGAGGTGAGACAAAACTCTAAAAGTCCATAAGTGTAAACTTAATCTAGTGTGAACATGACTTAGTCAATCTAGATAGGTAAAAGTCATTTTCACACTAACACCCCCTTAAGTGCAACTTAGGGAGTAGTGATACAAAGATGATGGGTCCTGACTAATAGGCCATGTTAGGTACTTGTGAACAAACAAATTTCTCATAAGTGGAGTAAAGGAGAAAATCCAATGGGAAATCAAACTTCTCTCCAAAAGAGAAATGATGCATAATAAAATTGTACAAGTGAATAGGAAGAAGAGGATAGAAGGAGGACTCAACATGACCCCCCAAGGACTACTTCTATTAGTAATGTACAATAGATGTTCCCCCTCATAGGAGAGAAAAGAGAGGTCTATGCAACCCCCCCCTAAAAAAAATAATAATGAGAAGGAATAAACTCTATGCGAAGAAATGCTTCCTCCAAAACCTGATATGAGAAGAGAAACTATGCAGTCTCCCCTCAAAATGCCTCATATAGTGTTGGTAGATGCTTGACACTAGATGCTAAAGATGATCCATGAATGCTAAACAACATTCCTCCCCTTGAGAAGAAAGAGAACCACATAAGTGTGCAAATGATATTCCCTTTCTTGATAGGAACATGTAGGAAGAATGATGAAAGTCTCTGAATTTTGCACATGATTCAAAGACCAAGATGATGTCCATGATGTCTTCAAAGGTTGTTCAAGTATCTCCAAGCCAATTATATCAGGTGCCAAGTGCTGATATGATGGCTAAGTCAAATATGTGGACTTATGAATATCTACATAATCTTTCACTATATAAGCTAATGTAGGCAAAGCAAGAGCAATAATGTTTGAAGAACTAAAAATGTGAAAAGAATTGCAGAAGTGTTCTGGACACAACATAATGGAAGTGCTCTTGACACAACACAACAGAAGTGTGGAAGTATTCTGGACACGACACAACAGAAGTGTTCTAATACCATGTTGGGATTTCCAAGATCAGAAAGAAAGAATTGAGATATAATCGCATAAGCTACGAGCACACAAAGTAAACCAAATGATATTATGAAAGACTTAAGTAAAATGTACAAAGGATCTTTGTATATATAGGCAAGGTAGAGTAGGTAGGAAGGTAGGACATAATGACTAAATACCCCTCCAAAGGGACAACACTTTTCTAGATCAAATGAGATGTGTTTGAGCAAGTGGCAAGTATGCATGTATTAGGTGTCTCACAAAGTGTGGACACATGTCTCAACCACATGAGGTAAGACAAAACTCTAAAATTCCCTAAGTGGAGACTTAATATAGTGTGAAAAAGACTTAGTCAATCTAGATAGGTAAAAATTATTTTTAGACTAGCAAGTAATACACTAACATTCAAATACAAAGTAATTTCAGTAGCACCTGCGTACCTACAAACTCTCATAAAAAAAACTACTCCTCAAGCTTCAATTTATAGATTTCTAGTAACCTAGAAACTATTGTGGTTTTACAAAACCATGTGTAGCTAAAATAACCTATTCTCTTATGCTCTTACATATATCATAAATCATTAATTACATCCACCTAATATGAGTGCTCAAGTTGGTCAAGGTTCCAGTCTAAAATAGGCTCTTATAGATACTCTTACACATCTTATTGCTAGTCATCATGTCCAATGTAACCTCCCCTATTTTTGGCTCTTATAATTGTAATAGAATATGTCATAACATCCTTAAAAATAGGCCTTCCATAATATACCATTGAAAGGACATCTTTTGACAACTTAAAACTTATCTTACAAGGCATCGACATGTGGCACAAGTGCCAACACAAATCTCATGCCCCATTTTGATGGAGATCAAACATTTAATAGAACACATTATAAATAATTCCAAATAACTATGGGAAAATGTTAAATAATAAATAAATAAACTTAGGAAATTTCAAAGGTTGAGACACCTTAATTCCCAACACTGGAATCAACAACTTAAGATAGCAACCATAATTCTTAGTAATAACTAATTGCAAAAAAACCAAGAATAATCAATAGAGGGGGAAAATTTTGAAAGAAAACTTAAGTAGTTGCAGCAAGGACTTCTTAAGCATGTTGCTTATTCCATTGTTGTGGATTCAATGTCTTCTTTAGACAAAGGACTCACGTCTCCTTCAATTCCTCAGCAAAGGTTAAATTCACAATGTGATACCCATCAATAAATCTCTTATCTTCAAATTGGGTTGACATTATCTCAATAGCAAAGGTATGCTATCACTCTTTAAATGGCTCTTCAGAGAGATGTTTCCAAACATACTGAAGTACACAAATAATACCATTATTCAAATGAGTAAAATTGCTTTAACTGACAGAAACCAAGTTTAATTTCTTGATATTAGATACCTTGATTTAACAATGAAAAAAAAGAAATAAAATATTTTAGGATTATTAGGTAGAAATCATTCCAATCTATAACATGAGGAATATGTTATGAAAGGTAGTTTTCAACGTTCATTTATATGTTTTAGCAAGTTTAATGATCTTTTCCACTAAATTTCAATTTCAATGGCAATCAATACTTCTTATTTTTGAAAATGATAGAACTTAATGTTGAATACTTACCCACTAGATGTGTCCTCCAAATGTTGTTCCATTCAAAATGATCAGAAGTAGGACAAGAATTGCAATGTAATAGGAACACCCAAAAATATTTCCAAACCTCTTTCATTTATCAATAAAAATAAAAACCTAAATTTTTAACTATGAAATACAAAAATAAACAACCAATGGATGGAACATATAGTCAAATAAAATTTGAAACACACCCAAAACATAAATGCAACTCATGTTACATAGATGATTTCAAGAAAGAGTTACATACTAGTGAGTGGGTCTTAACCACTCTACTTAAATTTTATTTGGTTTAATGATCAAATAGTTAATAGTAATTTTACAACTTATCCACACCAAAAGTGGTGAATATTTATCTTACTTTTATTGGTCAAAATTAACCTTTGGTTGTAAAATTGGATGATATTTAAAATAGCGGGTTGTATCCCCCATTTTTAAGTGACAATATTGATTTTTAATTCATAAGTGACAATGGTTG
Source organism: Cunninghamia lanceolata (assembly GCA_027924645.1). Taxonomy (NCBI): domain Eukaryota; kingdom Viridiplantae; phylum Streptophyta; class Pinopsida; order Cupressales; family Cupressaceae; genus Cunninghamia; species Cunninghamia lanceolata. Next base: position 341,219 of record BSBN01000547.1, read on the forward strand.
TTTACATAAAACATAGTATTTGCTTTGTATTAGCAGAGTATGTTACAAAGAAAATCTCTCCCTATGGAAGGAATTATTACTACTTCATGTTAAGTATGGAAAAGATGAATGATGAAGACTAGTTTTGTGTGCATTAGATCAAACCCTCTTCCACAATAACATTCAAGGACAAAACTGAGCCAAGTCACTACAAAATAAAAGAGGACTCGACTACTGATTTTGTGCTCTCATTTTCTATAGAAAGATGTGATTCAACCAAGTCTTTTTTATCAAACCCTATTTATAAGATAATAAGCTTGTAATAGATAGATGAGAATATAAATATTGTAGAGTGCCCTTTTGTCAGATCTGATGCCTGATTGAGCAGGAGGACTTCAGGGCAGGCGCCCAAGTCTGCCACAGAGGAATTTTCACAAACTACTTTGAGTTCTCAAAACTCTTTCCATTACACAACCTTCTTGTACCTTCACTTCTTCAAACTTCACACCTGTAACCTGCACACAAGAAGAAAAGGTGTTTGGGGGTTGTGGTGTTTAGGGATTTGCCTCAGTCAAATCCTAAGTTAACATTCAAGCTTCCCAACACTGTTGTTAGAGAGAGTGCATGCCCTTGCAGGGAAGAGGCCAAAGATAAATGAAATGATTATGAAAGGATTCAAACAATAATGATGTCATCTCATAGGTGAAGTCCTTAAGAGAATGAAGATCCTTGAACTCATAAAGAGACTGATGATAATTCCAAATCTACAACAACACACAATGAGTGCTTTGAATTCTCTTTGCTCCAAGATCATAAGTTTGTTATCCCTTTCTTACTTCAAAATGAATTCAAAACACTCACTTGTATATGCTTTCTCACTAACATTTGTGAATTAAATCAAAAGAGCTGACAAGGAGAGACCATTTTAAAGCTTTTATGCCGACATGCATTAAATTGGGCCCCGACGAATTAGGGAGGACTCGGGCATGGGTACCTAAGTCCCTAGGTGCCTTTTTGGTCTGGGGTTAGGTAATTAATGGGCCCTTATTTCCCAATTTACATGGGTTTCGGGGGAATTTGCATCGGGATAGATATTTATGATGTATAATGTTAACACGGGGACCTAGTCCAGTGAAACTAGGAGGTAAAAAGGCATGTGTCGACTTTTTAGTCCATAACATTTAACCTCCACTTTAATGTGTGTATGATATTACAATACATACATGCATTAAAGTATAGCCAAACACATCAAACACAAGAGCGAAGACACACCCTAAGTTTAGAAGACTATTGCTAACCCCCAGACTAAGGAAAACATAATAAAACACTTGACAAACACATAAGACATAATGAATATAGTAAGGAAGCACGCAATACTGAAGCAGACAGTGAAGCACACAATACATGGAGAAGACATGAAGGCAGTCATGTAATACACAAGGCATACACAAAGTGAAGACATGATTAATCAATTATATCTATATATAACTCTATTTAAAAACATATAACACACAGTGTGGAGGGAGCTCATCGCTACATGCCTTTAGACCATGCAAAACACATTTAAGGTGTTGTGTTCATGTTGTTTCTGTTCATGTGTTGATTCATGCTTGAATGTTTACATCTTTTTGTTAATTAAGAAAGAAGATTAAAAGTGCAGAAAAGGTAAAGTTTAAGGACAACTGATTCACCCTCCCCTCTTAGTTGTCTGGACTAATTCCAACAATTGGTATCAGAGCCAAGTTCCTCTAAAAGAAGCTTGACTGCTTGAGGAGATCTAAGATGTTGTCCTACAAGAAGGAAAGTCTGAGATTTGATGAACAAATTACTCCTTCTATAAAGTATGCATATAGTGTCATCTAGAATGCATGGGTGATGCCTTTTGGTTAATAACCAAGAATGCATATAAGATTATGAAGAATGGACCTTCAACTATAAACGAACTCAGAGATACTGAACACAACATTCGAGCCAAAGAAGCATTGTTGAGTGCTCTGTCTGATACCGAATTGGAAAATGTCCTTGACTTTAAAACCGCTGATGAAATCTGGATTAAGTTGGAAAATGTGTATGAAGGTGACAAATATGTTAAATGTGCCAAGCTACAAAGCTTGAAGTGTAAATATGAAAGATTGGCAATGAGTGAAGATGAAAACATTACTTCCTATATGCAGAAAGTAAATGAACTTGTGACTAGTATCAGAAATGCAGGTGGAGTATTAGAAGAATCAGAAATTGTTGCCAAAGTGCTCAGATCCTTACCTGCAGTATACAAGCATAAAGTTGCAGCCATTAAAGAAATCAGGATAGTAACAACTGTCACAAGGGATTAGTTAGTTGGCAAGCTCTCGACATTTAAAATGAGTGAGTTTGGTGACTCTCTCTCCCTAAGTCTGAATTTGTATTCAAGGCCAGTGTATATGGAAAACAAAGATAAGATCCGTGAGAAAGTTCTTCAGGAAGATCAAATAGATTTTTGAAGACAAGGAAGGATCTTGAAGATGATGAAATTGAGATTGCAGATCTTGAAGCTCTTATTGCCAAAAGAATGCCAAGAGGATCTAGTAAGTATGAAGGAAAGTTGCTATTAAAATGTTTTTCTTGTAATAAGATTGGTAATTTTGCCTCAAGATGTCCGGAGAGGTTTTCAAAACCAAACCCTAACAGATACACAAGTCAGAAGAATTGCTACTATGTCCAAGAAGCTAGAGAAGGAGTCACTGATGATGAATCTAATCATGGAGAAGGTGATTGGGTGTTCATTGCTATCAAAGAAGAAGATCAAATATCTACTGAATCTACTAGCTATGCAAATGTGGAAAGTGCCTTAGCTGCTCAAGTTGTTGAAAAGGATGAATGGGTGATTGATAGTGGATGTTCTCATCATATGATTGGTGACAAGAACAAGTTTGTGAGTTTTGAAAAATATGAAGGTGGGATTGTGAAATTTGGAGACAACTCAGCTGGTAGAATCTGTGGCAAAGGATCCATCTCTTTTGATGGTAAGAATTGCACCAATGATTTTCTGTATGTGGAAGGACTAAAACATAATCTTCTCAGTGTTGGATAGTTGGTTGACAAGGGTTATGATCTTCGATTCAAGGATGGAAAATGTAGAATCTTGGAGAGCTCCAGAACTGAAATTGCATCTGGTACTCAAACTAGAGGTAACATCTTTCATTTAAGCAGTTCTGGAAAAAGTTGTTTGATTGTTGAGATAGATCAAAATTGGTTATGGCATAGGAGGATGTGTCATGTGAATTTTGATAACATTATCAAAATAAGTTCCACTTAGGCTGTAAGAGATCTTCCAAGACTTGTGAAAACTTGATAGCATATGTAGAGAATGTCAATTGGGTAAATAGAACAAAATTTCATTCAAAAGCAAAGAGCAAGCTTCTAGTGGGTGATTGGAACTGGTACATACTGATCTCTATGGTCTTGCTAGAATTAGGAGTGTGCAAGGAGACATATATTTCATGTTGTTGATTGATGATTACTCCTGGATGATGTGGGTAACTTTTCTAAAAGAAAAATTAGAAGCTCTTGATAAGTTTAAAGTGTTCAAGATGATGGTTGAAAATGAGATTGGTGGGATACTGAAGTGTCTGAGATCTGACAAAGGTGGAGAATTTACTTCTGGTGAGTTTGATGCTTTCTGTGAAAAGAATGGAATAAAAAGATAGTTATCTTCTCCTAGGACTCCTCAGCAAAATGGAGTTGTGGAAAGGAAGAACTGGACTATTCAAGAAGCTACCAGGACCATGAATGGAAACAAATGTTCTTCAAGTTTATTGGAGAGAAGCCATGAGTACCAATGTCTACACTCTTAACTGGGTATAGATCAAATGAAATTATGGTAAGACTCCTTATGAACTATGGTTTGGTCATCCTCCTACTATGAGATATTTCAGAGTTTTTGGTAGTAAATGCCATATCAAAAGAGATGAGTACTTAGGAAAGTTTGATGCTAGAAGTGATGAAGGAATATTTTTGGGATACTCTACTCAAAGTAAGGCTTACTGGTGCTTCAACAAGAGGTTGAATAAGATTGTTGAAAGTACTAATGTTAACGTTGATGAAAGCAAAGGACTTCCTAGGTACTGCAGATATGATTCAGATGATCAAGATGAAAGTCAAAGTCAAGGAAGGCAAGTTCAAATTCAGACTCAGATCCAGATTGATCTAGTAACTCTAGTAACCCAAGAGGTTAGTGCAGATGATGAGGAACAAGTTCAAGAAATAGAAGTTCAAACAATTCCCAAAACCCCTAGGTATGTAAGAATGAATCGTCCTGAAGATCAAATCATAGGAGATAGAAATAAATGTGTTCAAACTAGGAGAAGAGTTTTTGAAGATCAAGAAGAGATTTGTTTGATTTCAAAGATTAAACCTAAATCAGTGAGTGAAGCCTACAAAGATGAAAACTGGGTTAAAGAAATGGAAGAAGAATTGATGCAAATAGAAAAGAATCACACTTGGGATCTTGTTCCTAGACTTGAGGACAAAAATGTGATTGGAACCAAATGGGTCTTTCGGAATAAGCTAAATGAAGATGGTGAGATTGTAAGAAACAAGGCAAGGTTGGTATGCAAAGGCTACTCTCAAGTGGAAGGAATTGATTTTGAAGAAGCTTTTGCTCTGATGGCAAGGATAGAGGCAGTTAGATTGTTCCTTGCATTTGCTACCTTCAGAGATTTTAAAGTATATCAGATGGATGTCAAATCAACATTCCTGAATGGAGATTTGGAAGAAGTCTACATTGAGAAATTGGAAGGATTTTAGTTGTTTGATCAGGGAGATATGGTTTGTAGACTGAGAAAAGCCTTGTATGGACTCAAGCAAGTTCCAAGAGCCTGGTATGCCAGATTGGATAAGCATTTGCTTAAGCTAGGATTTATCAAAGGTACTGCTGATAGTAATCTATACTTCAAGATTAATCATGAGGACATTCTAATTGTTGAGGTCTTTGTTGATGGTATCATTTTTGGTGGAAATGAATGTATGTGCAAAGCATTTGCTGATCAGATGAAAAGTGAATTTGAGATGTCAATGTTTGGAGAGATGAATTTCTTTTTAGGTCTGCAAATTGTTCAGTCAGATAAAGGTATCTTCATATCTCAGTCCAAGTATGTGAAAGAATTATTGAAGAAGTTTGGAATGGAAGACTCAAAGCCAGTAGGTACACCTATGGTAACTAGATGCAAGTTAAGTAAAGATGATGACTCCCCCAAGGTAAATCAGAAAATGTATAGATCAATGATTGGAAGATTGCTCTATCTAACTCAGACTAGACCCGACATCATGAATGTAGTTGGACTTGTTGCCAGATTTCAAGCTGATCCAAAAGAATCCCATATTGTGGCAGTCAAAAGAATTTTTAGATATCTCAAAGGGACAATTGATCATGGATTGTGGTATCCAAAGGACAATGACTTCACTCTTCATGCTTATACAGATGCTGATTGGGAAGGAGATGTGGATGATAGAAAAAGTACTAGTGGTGGTACATTCTTCTTGGGAAGAAGATTGATCTCTTGGATGAGCAAAAAGCAAGAGACAATATCTCTATCTATTGCAGAGCCATAGTATATAGCAGTAACAAATAATTGTACTCAGGTTCTGTGGATGAAGCAAATGTTGAAGGACATCAGAATTGTGTTTAAGGAGCTAGTCACAATCTTTTGTGATAATTCTAGTGTAATAAGCATATCAAAGAATCCGGTGTTGCATTCAAAGACAAAGTATATATCTATCAAGATTCATTTCTTGAGAGAGAAGGTAAATGAGAATGCAGTCAAGTTGGAGTTTGTGTCTTCCAAAGATCAAATTGTGGATATCTTCACTAAGCCTCTTCCCAAGGATACTTTTGAGTATCTCAGAGAGAAGTTAGGGGTTATTACCCCTCCTGATTAGAACTAAGATGCACTTATGTGCATTAGTCCAGTGGAATTCCCAGTCATATCTTGAGATCTGGATTGATGTTGAGAATATACTATTCTAAGGAGTAGTCAGTATGCAAATTTTGGGATCAATCTAAAGAAAAAAGGGAGAAAAAGATAGCAAATATGTGCCCTTTGCCATTGATGTCAAAGGGGGAGAGAAGTCATGAAAAACTTGGAAGTGAATAGTTGTTGGTGAAAGGGGGAGCAGTGAAGAAAATGGTTGCAGGTGTGATAAGAGAAAGGGGAGAAATTCTTGTCTTGATGGATGAATTCAAATTTTGACATCATATGTTACCATCAATGACAAAGGGGGAGATTGTTGCAAATATGTGCCTAAGTGGTGTTGTCATTGATGTCAACATATCCTTGTTGCCATTGGTGTCAACTGTATCCTATTTTGTTGTTTGTATAGAAGACCGGATTGTTGAGGATATTGAGAAAATTAATGACAATCAATATATGTGGACCATATGGATATGTAGAGGATTGTCAAAGGTTGATCTAGTTAAGAATTGAGAAGTCTGCATGAAGATTTGAAGAAGTTATGGCCATCTGAGTAGAACCAGATTTTGCAGTATTCAGAAGAGACAGAGTGACAATAAGTTGGTCCAAATTGCTCCGCAGTGAAATATTATGGTCTGCGGATCTAAAGGCATGTTTGGGAAGTCAGTGTGTATCATCAACTCTAGTGGTTCATGGTTTTGAGGTCTGCAAGCTATCTTTCTAGTTTGACAGTTATGGCAGACAATGTTCTTGAGGTTTTGGAGGAAGATACAAATGATTCTGGTAATTTGGTATAGAGTGGATGTTATTGGTGAATTCAATGTGCTTGTGGAGGTCTTTGGATCATGTGGCTTCTGTGTTGGAGGTCTGCATTAAAGTTTGAGATTGTTATTGGAGATTTCTTCTTTGAAGTTGATGTTCTTTCCAGTCTTGGCCGATCGGATGTTCCTAGCGTGTTGCGGATGATCTAAAGAGCATTTTATGAAGCATGGTGTGTTAATAAAGGAAGATTTGAGTCTCAGCTATGTTTGGCTGATAGTGTAAAGATCTATGTTAAGTTTATCCAACCTTGTTGATTATTCCAAGGTTGATGAAGTGTATAAATACTTGTTGAAGAGTTATTGAAAATCATCCTTGTAGAAAATGAATTAAATCCGAAGAAAGGATCTAAAGCAGAGCAGAGAAGAAGAGGAGTGAAAGGAGTATGGAGTAAAGAATCAGTGAAGAAGAATTTGAAGATGGAAGTAGAAGTTTTCGTGAGCCTTCAAAGGGACTGAATTAGGCATGAATGTAGATGTTATTTCTCAGTTCATTATCTCTGTGTAAATCATAATTTCTCATTGGCAGTGAGCCTCCTTTTGAGCAGTGAGCTCTGGGCAGTGCACTCGAAGGCATGTGCCTTCTATTTTCTTAAGTACTTTTAACAAGGTACACATTTTTGTGGGTTAACCCCCACCGTGGTTTTTCCCCTAACCGGGTTTTCCACATCAAAAATTCTAGTGTTGTGTTCATATTGTTTCTACTCATGTGTTGATTCATGCTTGAATGTTTACATCTATTTTTTAATTAAGAAAGAAGATTAAAAGTGTAGAAAAGGTTAAAGTTTAGGGACAACTAATTCACCCCCCCTCTCATTTGTTTGAACTAATTTCAATAGATGTGTATCAGAGCAACCTTTGACAATCCTCTACACAGCCATATGGTCTGCATACATTGATTGTCCTTAATTTTCTCAATATCCTCAACAATCCGGTCTTCTATACAGACAACAAAATAGGATACAATTGACACCAATGACAACAAGGATATGTTGACATCAATGACAATACCACTTAGGCACATATTTACAACAACAACAAACATAGGTGATAGGGAGGAGCTCACTGCTACGCTCTACTATCTAAGATATGCTAAACACACCTGATGGTTGAGCTACGCTACCACAACTACCAAAGACATGCTTTAGGGTGAATAACTCAAGATCTAGCCCCACCTCACGATGAGAACTTTGCTTAAAAGGATGTGCAACTAACTCAAGAGTTACACCATCTTGCCTTCCACAGAAGGGATTTTGAAATGCAATCCCACCCGCATCCATAGATGCCTTACAATGAAAAGGAAGCATGTGCTCAAAGTATACAACCCCACCTGCATCATAGAGATGCCTTACAGTGAAAATGAGGTATATGTAAAACAAAACAAAGTACACAACCCCACCTGCATCACGGAGATGCCTTATGGTGAAAAGGAAGCATACACAAACACACTTTATGAACAATGTCTAAGGTAATCAACCACAATATATGCCTCCACCTTAAAGTGGTTGATCCTATTTGCCGGTATCAATCACATTTAAGGTAAAGTGAAAGCATGCAAGGGAACAAAAGATTTCACAAAGCCCATGCCCCAAAGGTGACATGTACTTGCGATCACCGAATGTTCCCACAAACACATAATCAACGAGATATAAACTTGGTTAGAAAATCTATTCTAATATAACAACCAAATTAACTCATGAAATCTATACATAATTAATTTAACATATCATTTAATAGACCAAGGATACACTTGTGGGTTTAGAATCGAGTATAGCTGTTAGGATATACTTCAAGGATCTCAGAATCGAGTGTAGCTACAAGGTGAGATACAAAAAAATCCAAAGTGCATAGAAGCAGATTTAGAGTATTGCAAAGTTTTGTTACAACAAATTTTACAACACGAATCACAACACAGAGTGATTCTACTAGTCAAGTGTCAGTAATATATCAACCCCATCTTCATATATGGACTGGGTCCATTTTTGCTTTCTTGTTGAAGGGATGTGTGGTCCTTATCAATATTTATTTGTTTTCATCATCCACTGACTAGTAGAGCCACTGAAGAATGGAAACACTAAAAATGAGAGAGGAGACAAAGGTGACTTAGGTTTACAACATGGGAAGATGCCCCCAAGACATCCTCCACAACATTATGCCCCCAAGGCACCACACACAAAAATTACAATAAGAGAGAGACGTATAGAAGAATAGAGAGACACATAGAAGAATGGTCATAATAGAGGCAGTCTCCTTGTATTCTTGACCTTACAAGAGTATCAAGTGTCATCCAAGGAGACCTAAACAAATATTAACAAAACACAAGGGAACACAACACAATGCTAACAAAATATATATCTAGGATGAGGCCACCCTTGGGAACAACTAGAATAGGTGCTACATCGAGTGTGGCTAAGTGAGGGAGAAATACTTACATGATTCAATGGGATATTTCCTGGTGGATAATTCATGTCTATCATCTTAGGATATATCATATTTAGTCATGAACTCATTGATATTATTTTAGCATTAGTACACTTATTCACCATCCCCTTAGTGGGTGGAATAGGTGAATTCTTTTGATTGATCTCGACATCCATCTGTAAGAGATTTAATGTGAGAGACCTTTCCTCATCCACTAGTGCTTCATCTTTTGAAAAGAGAGCATACGAATGAAGGGAAGATAAAGTGTTGTTAGGAGAATGGTTGGTGATTGTATCTATAGTGATGTCCAAAGTGTTTGAACATGCAACCAAAGGAGGACTATCCATGGCCTTTGCATCCTTAGTGATATCCAAGGTACTTGGACATTCAATCAAAGGGAGGAGATCAAGGATATTCCCTTCCTTAGTGATATCCAAGGTACTTGAATATTCAACTAAAGGAGGAAGATTGATAGGATAATCTATAGAGACTTCATGCACTATGGTAGGGATAGAGTTATATGAATGCTCATTATCTATCTATGGAGTGTTCTTTGTTAGAGGGGGTTCTTTATTCACTAATGCTTCATCCTTGAAAGGGAGAGTATTGGAATGAAGAGAGGGTAGGGTGATGTTAAGGGATGTGTCAATGATTTCATCCTCTTGCACCAAAATGTCCTCATAAGTGGGAACAACTTTGGGAGAAAGATCATAAGGTGAAATCTACAAAACTAAGTTACCATCACATGTATTAGAGACTAGATCCAGGACATGGTCCTGATCTTTAGCAATAGGAGTCATAGTGGAATGTCCAATAGAGATAAAGTCATCTAGGGATTCATATAACATATTGAAGTCATCACTACTAAATGATGCATCATATTTATTATTATCTATGAATTTAGTGAGATCGTCTAATATCAAAGGATATATTCCCATGAGAGTTATGAAGCTTTCAAAGTTAGATATATAACAAAGTATTTCATATGTGGAACACATAGAAATGTCAATGTCATATATGTATGCTATTTGATTTAAGACTTGAGGATTCCTATTAGTGAATTTAGAGAAATTATCAATATCTATGATGTATGCAAACAAAGCTTCCAAAGATGAATAACAAGAAGCATCCTTAATGGAAGTATGATAATGTGTTGCACTAATTTGAGGAACTAATTTGAGGCAATAGGATTTTTGAAAATCAAGAAAACACTTATTTCACTCAAAATAAGGTGAGTATGATGTGAACAGTGTTGTACAACAAGGTAACATGATTGATTTAAAAGTTTGCTCAAATAGACCTATGAGGAGAGTGTTAAAATCCCTTAATGTTGAAATACACGATGTGTAATTGCAAACATTGAAATTTTAAAAGAAAGGATGTCAAATAATGTAATACTACAATTAAAAATCAGATTTTAATGAATGTTTATGATAGCAGAAAAATTTGAAATAAGATTTTGACTACAAAACCTAGCTTTGCAAATGACTAGGTTATATGAAAAATACAAGTTTTCAACAAAACCCTAGCAAATGAGATCTTCAAATGTAAGATGTGATATCATGAAATGATTAATTATTGTAATATGGATCAGATCTAATGTAAAAATCAGAAAATCAAATTGTTCCAATGATATGAAATGAAAATAATGCAAAACTATGCTTTTATGCAAGCCTAGAATGCTTATTTTTTTCTCTTTTTTCAAATTTATGCAAGATTTTTCAATGAATAATGATAAGTATGATATGAATCAATGCAAGATCTGAATTAAACACTCAGCAAGATGCAAATTATTGATGCTACAAGTTCACCAAAATGTTATGTATGGAAAAGATGAATGATGAAGACTAGTTTTGTGTGTACACTAGATCAAACCCTCTTCTACAATAACATTCAAGGATAAAACTGAGCCAAGTCACTATAAGATCGAAGAGGGCTTGGCTACTGATTTTATGTTCTTGTTTTCTATGGAAAGATATGATTTAACCAAGCCTTTTTTTATCAAACCCTAGGTCAAGTATGCATAAAACCCTAGTTATAAGATAATCAACTTGTAACAGACATACGACAAAAAAAACCCAGAATCTGAATGCACAAAGATGATAAGAGAGATATCAAAACCTGTAATTTGAAAGATGAAAATTCAAAGGAGTCTATGGTGGGTGCCCAATTCCTAAAAGTTAGAATCTTTGGAATCTCAGAACTGGAGAAATGTTGTAGAGAGTGTCTTGATGCCAGATTCGGTGCCTGATTGAGCAGGAGAACTTCGGGGCAACCACCCAAGTCTTCCGTAGAGAAATTTCTACAAACTACTTTTGGATCTTGAAACCCTTTTCCTTACACAACCTTCCTTTACCTTCACTTCTTCAGACTTCACACCTATAACCTATACACAAGAAGAAAAGGGGTTTGGGGGTTGTGTTTAGGGATTTTCCTCAGTCAAATCCCAGGTTAGCATTCAAGCTTCCCAACACCGTTGTTAGAGAGAGTACATGCCCTTACAAGGCAGAGGCCAAAGATAAACCAAATGATGATGAAATGATTCAAATAATAATGATGTCACCTTAGAGGTGAAGTCCTTGGGAGAATGAATATCCTTCAACTCATAAGGAGATTGATGATGATTCCAAATCTGTAACAACACACAATACAAACACAAATATAATCTAGAAACATAATGAATGCTCTGAATGCTCTTTTCTCCAAGATCATAAATTGGATATCCCTTTCTTACTTCAAAATGAATTCAAAACACTCACTTATATATGCTTTCCCTCTAACATTTGTTAATTAAATCAAAAGAGCCGATAAGGATAAACCTTTTTAAAGGTCCTATGCCTGCATGCATTAAATTGGGCCCTGACTAATCAAGGAGGACTTGGGTGTGGTTGCCCAAGTCCCTAGGTGCCCTTTTGGTTTGGGGTTAGGTAATTAATGGGCCCCTAGTTCCCAATTTACATGGGTTTAAGGGGAATTTGCATCGAGATGGATATTTATGATGTATAACGTTAACACAGGGACCTAGGAGCTAAACTAGGAGGTAAAAAGGCATGTGTCCACTTTTTACTCCATAACACTTCACATATATGATTGAAAGCTTACTAAAATGAGTAGCATATAGGTGGTTAGGTACTAGGACCAATGTGAATATAACTCTAAGGGTACATGTATAAGAATAAAGGTAAGTGGTGCTAGTGTAAATCCTCAAATATACTCTAAAATATTAGATCTATAGGAAGATCATGGAACATTGCAAGTTGTTAGAATGACAATTAGGGTCAACTATCTCACCAAAGGAAATTTATTAGATCATGTTTTCTATAGGCTTTTCCTTAAGGAATCCACTTCACAAGTAGTTGATTCTAGGATCTATTCTCATGAGTGCGGTGCTAACCCCACATCTTAAAATTGCTCTGTGAATTGGGTTAAATCAAGTTTTCAAAAGTTGAGCTTCTTTCCAAGCCCTTTGATATGATGTTTTGGTTAAGGACTCCACTCTACAAGTAATTGATTTTAAGTTATACTCTCACGATTTGAGGTTTTGATTAAGACTCTACTCCACAATAGTTGATTTTGAGCTCTATTTACAAAAGGTTTAGTAATGTGGGGATTGATTGCTTGTTTTAATATACACTTCGTTGATTCAAGAACTGGTTGAAATGGGAGCATTTATAGGTTAGTTTCATTTCTATGTACCATGGATTAGATTTGAATTTTTTTCCCCTTAACACACTTTATTTCTTTGAACCAGGAACCCTCTTGCCTTTTGCATATAAATCATACTTTAAATGTGACCAGGGTAATATTTTGACATTTCCTTAATCTATTTAGGTCTAATTTCTTGATTTGTGCCACCAAACACTTTATCTCTTAATGTCTACTTTATTTTAAAGCTCCTATTGCCTTTGGGTGAAGGCTAAGGTCCATACCAAACATACCTATGGGCATGCCTATGAAATTTGTTTTACATGCTTTTACATGCCTCACATGCATGAGCATACCAAAGCCTACCAACATATAATCAACACTCTCCCCAAGTATTGTCATGATTTTCTACGTTACACTCAACACTTTTGGCATATATAATCACAATAAAGAAATCCATTTTTCACTCTGGGAATAAAAAATAGACAAAATAATGAATGGCACCCATATATTGAATAACAAGTCAATGGATGCCGCTACTTGCTATTGGATATACTTTCCACCATTTCTATGTTTTACTTGCATGGCCTTTACTACAGGTTTGTATTTGATATATCCACCACCTTTTCCCTTTGTAATTAATGAATGATGACATGATTGCTTGCCTGCAAATTAAAACCTCTTTTTACAATTGTCTATGCCATGTATTTGCATGAAACAAAATCTTATAGATGAACAGTAGATCCAAAAGGAATTTGAAGGTGTTTTTGAAGTAAATCATAGGTTTTTATGAAGAGAATCACAAGTGCATTTGAAGAGAATAATATGTATTTTTGAAGAGAATCATAGGTGCAAGTTGGGGCAACATTTTTAGCATTTTGGAAGGGAAAAATCTTTGAAGATAATTAGTTAGGTGCATTATTATTTTCTCGTATATTATCTTTTTTATGTAAATAGGATGGTTATTTTTAGTCTATATAGTGTTTTATAACCTTAATGTTTTTACATGTGTGATGGTTGCAAAACATTGTGCGTTTTACAACTTGCATTTTAATACGATTAAAAATCAACAAAAGACATGAAAATTTGAATAAACTAAATAGGTAAAACAACACCTAGAAAATTTAGATACCTTCTTGTGATATATATGACTACCTTTAGGAATGGTAAATAGGGTAATGTTCAACTAATGAACTAAACAACCTAGATTTTCATGATTTAAGGAATCATAGATTTTGAACCAAATATATAAGGAAAAAATTAGTTACACAATATAAATAGTCCTCAATTGGGTAGCCCCTCATTTGTGCAATATATAAATCAAAAGCTTGGAAAGAGAGCAAATTATCTTCTTTACTATTTATGGATCCTAAACAAGAGCTTTGCAGGATGAACAACATTGTGTGTTATTCAACTTGCAATTTTTTCAACAATGAAGTGATGAATTAGTTATTGTAAAATTATTTAAACACAACAAATTTCTTCTTTTAAAATTTATGAATAGTAAAGAAAACTTGATGAAAAATAACAATTAGTGCTGGTTCAATAGAACATTGTGTTTTTCAACCTACCTTTTGTAAGTTGAACAATAAACTAAACAAATCTTCAGTAAGATAAAAATGTTGTTTGTTTGTCAACCTTATTTTTTGGATAAATGATCAACTAATCACCATGTTAACAATTTTTTACAACTCACGAATCCTAAACAACTATTGATTAAGTTGAAACACAAAGTGTGTTTTTCAACCTCATTTTTTGATAAATGATCAACTAAACAAGAAATATGAAATAAACACAACACATTATCTTTTTTATTGTTTAGGAATTCTAAACAACACTTTTTTACTTTTCATTTGGAATCAACTAAATAGACAAATATTTAGTAAAATAACAAACTATCTCTTTTAATTTCTAAGAATCTTAAATAATACTTTTGCAGGTTGCAAAACACATTGTGTTTTTCAACCTGCATTTCTTTCATGAATAATCAACCGACAATTAACAATAAACAACATTGAAGGATTTGGATTTTTTAGTTTTCCAACTTAGGAATCTTAAACAATTGTTGACTAAGTTGAAAATCCAACCAATTTTTTGTTGATAATAAAACTAAACACAAAGAATACTACAATACTTTTGCAAGTTGAAAGACATTTCTTTCATGAACAATCAATTAATCAATGAACAAAAAACAACATTAAAGGATTTTAACTTTTTTGTTTTCCATCTTAAGATTCCTAAACATGTTGGTAAGAGACACTGATAGGCATGATAAGTGTTGTCATTGATGGCAACTAAGTCTCTACTACACATCCGCATTGCATAATTTGCCCATATTGGAAATTAGATTGAAGATTTGTCTAAGTTGGGGAAGTCAAGAACAGAGTGTGTGATAAGGTCCGGTATCTTGGTCCAGATCTCTCTGATGGTAGATCATAGTTTGCTGCAGATCTAAAGTAGTCATAAGCATTGTCAGTATAATCTAAATCCAGAGTTTTGGCCTCCAGTGATGAAGGATTCACTAGTTATTAGCATCTAAGTATTAGGTTAAAAGTTTGACAGAGTAGACAACAGAAGAATAGGCTGACCTTGTAATTGATCTTGGTTCCGGATGTATGGAAGTTGTTGGTTGGACAAGTTGTGATGATCAGTGATAATAGCCAACCTGATTAATGATTTGTGAGTGCAAGTTTTGGTCTGCATTACAAGTGTACATGAATTTAGTCAACAGAGTAGAATTCTCAATAAAGTTCTAAGTGTTCTTGAAGCTGACTAAAAAGTGGTTGAAGATTAGGATGCGTATATATATAGCCAATGGATTTGAATGATTTTGATGTGTGGGTGATGCGAAGATGGAATAGGTATAAAAAGGGTAGAGATCCAAGATTCAGATGTTAGTAGAACAATAAAAAGGCAGAGTGAAGATGAAGTGTATCAAGTCAATATTTTGAGCTTAACCAGAACTGAATCCTTGCATTGATAGATGCTCATTATTAGTTCAATTTCATTGTAACCTTCTTTCTCTAGGCAGTGAGCCTTGTGTAGGCTGTAAGCCTTCTTTTAGACAGTGAGCTTTGGGTAGTGAGCTCGAATGCAGGGGCATTCCTTTTTGTAATACTTTTAACAGAGTATAATCTTTGTGGGTTAACCCCCACTGTGGTTTTTCCCTTAACCGGGTTTCCACGTCAAAAAATCTTGGTGTTAAGTGTGTTATTTATGTTTCTGCTCATGTGTTGTTGATAGATACTAAAATGTTTATATTATTAATTTGATTATAAGTTGTAGAAGAAGATTTAAAGTAGAAAAGGTTGAATTGTGTGACAACTGATTCACCCCCACTCTCAGTTGTCTGAACCAATTCCAACAATTGGTATTAGAGCAAGGTTCCTTTGAAAAAGTTTAACAACTTAAGGAAGATCTAGGAAGGTAGTAAAATGGATGAATATAACCTTCAAGGGCAACTTAATCTTGCCCTAGAAGATCTAGATTAGTCCAGAGCAGAAGTCCAAGAGCTGCAAGAAAACCTCAAAAAGGCTGAAGACTTCATTGAGATTTTAAAAAGAAAATTGAGCAAATCCAATGAAAAAGGGAAGGAGCAACCTCCTCAACTGGGAAATCATTATGAAGACAAGGCCCTAAAAGAGAAGACAAAGGAATGTGAGAAGTTAGATAAAGAAGTTGTCCTAAAACATGAGATGGAATCTGGGGTGATGAGACTAACCAAGGAAATTGAAGGGAGGAAGAAAGCTGAAGAAGAGATGAATCAAAATTTGAAAGAGAGATCTAAAGAATGCTATAGATTGGATGGAATAGCTAGTCTCCTAGAATCTAATCTACAAGAAAACAGAGAAAATGAGAGAGAACTTGAGAGACAAATTATCACTCTCAGACATGACCTAGAAGTTGCAAATGAATATAAGAAGTTCAAGATAAATTCAGCTAAACTTGAAGCACTGATTGAAGGACAAAAAAAGGATGATGACAAGCATGATCTTGGATATGAGAAAGGTGAAAGCTCTGGATCTGGACAGAGAAATTTTCAACCAAGGAATGGGAGAAATAGAACTAGAAAACCTCTGGTAAGACAGCTTAATGCTCAAAGATATCCATCATTTAATGGAAATTGTTTCAATTGTAATAAATTTGGTCATAGAGCTACTCAGTGCAGAAGCAGAGTAAATCAAAATGGTCCATCCTTCTCTGGTCAATGCTTCAAGTGTAAGAGGTATGGCCATAGATCAAATGAATGCAGAAGTATGATAATGAATAGTTCTAACAATAGAGGAATTGGCAATTCTTTCAATAGTTACTACTTTTCTTGCAATGGGTTTGGACACATGGCTAATCAGTGTAGATCAAGAGGAAATCAAGTTATAAGCAAGGAAATGTTGTGTGCTTTAATTGCAATAAATCTGGTCATATTACAAGATTCTGTAGAAGTAGGAACAATAGAAGAAGAGGTCCGGTAAACAGAAAACTGGATGAGCAGAGACAAGACAAAGGCAAAAGAAAAATTGACATGAATGAGATATAGAGTAAAATGAACAAGATTTAGGTGAAGAAAGATACAATGAACAGTGGTGATGGGTCTGCACCAAAATCTAGTGTTGACAATTCCTCCAGGAATTAAATCAAGAGTTCTAGCTCAGGGGGAGCTGCATTGAACATCAAATTCCCCTAGTTAGTAAGTGGGTGCCTAGATATGGCACAATGAGAGAAGATGTTTTAAATTATTTTAGAACTTTTGGAAGAAAAGATGTTAATATGGAAATTTGTGAAGTGATTCATGAAGAACAGTTCAAGAAATAGAGTAACCAGATGAAGTTAGGGCAACATATTTATTACAATGTGAAATTAGGTTTTGCAAAGGATAAAAGGTCACTTAATCATGCATTTGAACCACTGCACATTTTGAAGGAAACAAATAGAAGAGCTTCTGAACTGTAAATCCAGAGATTGAAGAACGAGGAGTGAATTCAACTGGAAATTGATTAACCCTAGACTCACGGAAGAAAAAGGTACTTCTCTGTAAAGCTTTGAATCTAAAATCTATTGAGATGGCTTCTCCTCATGTTGTTGACATTACTGAAAGGCCTTGAGCCAAATTTAAGAAGCATCCTCACAAATCAATAGAAGTCAACCTGTTAGGTGCTTTTACAAGTGTTCCGTATGGTGTGCTGCATGTTGAAGATATTAGGGTTTATATTCATGCAAACATAGATGAATTTGGTGATTCAAGGTATGTAGACTTGTTTGAGAGTCATATCAGGGATGAAAATCATGATCTTAAACCTGAGTATAAGGTACTACATGATAAACACTTTATTCAAATTATGGGGTTTCCAACATTTGATGAAGATGAATGGGTCCGATATGTTTTGAGTCGGATGCATGATGAACTCATTTGGCTGTTAAAACCATTCAAGATTACCAACGATATTATCAGAATTGTGACTGGGTTAAACTCAACCAGTGGATTACCCATGTTAAAATCTATGAAAAACCAAACTGTTACCGATGCAATCAGTACCAAATTTGATAGGAGGGCTATGACTATAAATGACATTATAGAACCAGATGTGAAGTTTGCTTCCATGGTGATTGGCTACAAGATATATCACTCCAGCAGGGAGAATTTTGTCTCTGGAACTGCCATATATGCAGCATATCAAATGTTAAAAGAGAATGTAGAGTATGACCTTTGTGAGTTGTTATAGAACCAATTGATTAAAAACTTGAACAAAATCAAAAGGGATAAGAAAAACACTTTTAAATATGGTACATTGGTTCTATGCTTGTTTTTCTACTATATGAATGAAGTACCCGGAGTAAGGGGTGTTCACTGGACTAATGATGAGCCAATTTCCATTTAGATCAGAGATCATCTTCACAGCATCGGTGATTTCAAAGCTCAAAAAATTGCAATATTGGGTGACTTCAAGAATTTTTAGAGTATGATGCATTTAAGGGAAAGAATCCCTAAATCAATTGTTGAGAAGTACAAAAATGAAATATGCTTCATGGTTGACACCGATCAGTGTCTAATGGAAGTAGTGGAACCCAGAACTGTTTAGATCATGCCCATGGGGTATGAAGTAGATGGAAAAATCTTGAATGTGTATGCTCAACATCTTCTAAGCAAGCCTAAAGACACAATGGTTGAAAGATTTGGAACATATGAGGAGCTAAGTTTAAAACTACATACTGAGCTTAGAGAACCTAAAACCAATAGGAAAGTAAGAAAAGAAGTTGAGCAGTTGGCTAAAAATCTGGGCCTCACTAAGGAGGCTTTGAGGAAATTCAGGGAAAGAACTGAAAAGGTTGAGAAAGAGAAACAAGATAAGAAACAAACAAGTGCTCCGGTGGAACCCTTTTCCACTTCAAGAACTACTAGGAGCTCTGCTGCTGCCCCTATTCCTTCTAAGACTACAAAATTGGAAGCAAAATCATCTAGAAAGAGGGAGAAAATGAAGAAAACAAAAGCATCCCAGACCTATGAAAGCATAAGAGAAGATAAAGAAGTTACAAATCTTGACATTGAGATCAAAGAACTAAAAGCCATAGGCACAAAAGTAGCCAAGATATCCAAGGAGATGCCCTTCGGAAGCAAAAGGGAAAGCAAGAGGTAAAAGATAGAGGAATATGTAGAGAAGCCTACCCTTTCAGTAGATGACATCATTAAATCAGTTACTGTAGATGGAAACTTGGCTCCAATGACAGAATTCTATGATGACTATAGTGATGCTAACAAAAGAGTACTTGAGGAAGCAATGGTAAGATATTTAAATATCTACAACAAGGCTCTTATTGAGATATGTTCATTGATACCAAAAAGCCTTGAGAAAATTTTGGAACTGAGAAAAGAGAATGCAAAAAGCAAGGATCTTGAGATCCAAGAACAAATATTAATACAACTATGCCCCCAAATTACGCTGAAACAAATGAATTTGATATTCAAAGAAGCCAAGGATGAGTTCTGAAGTAAAAAATGAATGAATAAGCTTATGCTTGGGGAGACAGACAAGATTGCAAAGGAAACTAAAGAGATTCTCTAGAGTGCTTTGAAAAGGCACAATCTTCCTATTGTAGAGAAGGAAAATGTAGAGATTGAGTCCTCAGACATGGATGTCGAAGGATTAAAGAAGAACAAGCAACAGATAGAAACTCTAGACTCCTCTGGTCTAGAAGAGGAAGTGCAAAAAGAAGAAGAGGAAGTATTGATAGAAGAAGCAAATGTTGGCCATGATCCTCTGAATCCTCCTGCTACTAATGACTCTAGAAAGGACCAAGAGAAAGAAAAAGAAAAAGAGAGAGAAGGAAGAGGAAGAGGCAAAAGGAAAAGAAGAACTAGCAGAAGGAGATGGTGCTAATGCACCAAAGCAAAATAATATGGTTGTTGCCGCTGACAAAGCACAAGGGAAGGAAACTGAAATAGCAAGTGTGGCAAGAGACACTGCGAATAGTTTTCTTAGCAAGGAGATGCTAGAGTTAGATGAGCTGGAACTGATACAAGGACCAATCAATTATGACACTCTCTCTGGATCAAATGCTGAAGATATCATCATTCACACAGGCCAAGGCAAGAGAGAAATTACTAAAGTCTCACATAGAAGATAGTGAGTTGATAAGCCTAGCATCTGGAATACTAGAGAAGATTATGCCCACATATTAGAAAAATACATCTAATTCTCTTTCTGGTAATTTGAAAAATCTTGTGCATTCTGTAAATAAAAATTTTAAGTCCTTTGAGAAGTCAGCCGAAGTAAAGGTCTGGAAAGAATTTTTGGATAAGAGGTTTAGTGAACTAAAAGGTCTTATAGATAATGATAGAAAAACACTCGACATTGGTATAAAGAGTATTGAAAATGTTGTTAAGGATGGTGGTGATGTATATAAGTTTTGTTTATCATGGCCCAAAATAGTAGAGGATATTGAGAAAAAGATAAAGGAGCAGGAGAAAAAGCTGCTAGACCTATCTCAAAGTTGTGATCCTTTAACAGTATCTTTGGTGAGCCAAGAATGTCAAGGAATTAACATGACAAATGAAATAAAGAAGCTTATTAAGGAAAAGAAGAACATTATGGAAAGAATGGGTGAGCTCTGGGGACTGATTACCCCTAAGTTGGAAATAATGTTTAATACTTTGTCAGAGGCCCAAAGTACTGCCTGGACAAGTGATCCCTCAGATCAAAGGAAAACAAAAGCATATGCATTTCTACTGAGTGGACACATTTCAATTTTGGATGGTATGAAGAGAAGTTGGGCCACCGAATTTGCATAGTTAAAGAGTACTTTTGCAGATATCCTTAAATATATGTAACTATAACACAGGGACTGTTTGTACATATGCGGTCATATATACAGATTTTTTGTAGATCCCACCCTTTGCCATTAATGTTAAAGGGGGAGTGAAGAACAGTGAAAAATGACGAATCCAACAAAGGGGGAGCACCAGAAAGCAGTGTGAACAACAGTATGGAGCACAAGCAAAGGGGGAGTTATTTCGACACTTAGTCATTTTGCACTAAGTGTTGCCATTAATGCCAAAGGGGGAGATTGTTGGCAAGAGGCACTGATAGGAATGATAAGTGTTGTCATTGATGGAAACTAAGTCTCTAATACACATCCACGTTGCATAATTTTCCCATATCAAAAATTAGATTGAAGATTTGTCTAAGTTCAGGAAGTCAAGAATAGAGTGTGTGACAGGGTCCGGTATCTTGGTCCGGATCTCTTTGATGGTAGATCATAGTTTGCTGCTGATTTGAAGGAGTCATAAGCATTGTCAGGATAATCTAAATCCAGAGTTTTGGCCTTCGGTGATGAAGGATTCACTAGTTATTAGCATCTGAGTATCGGGTTAACAGTTTAACAAAGCAGACAACAGAAGAACATGCCGACCTTGTAATTGATCTTGGTTCCGGATGTATGGAAGTTGTTGGTTGGACAAGTTGTGATGATCAGTGATAATAGATGACTTGATTAATGATTTGTGAGTGCAAGTTTTGGTCCGCATTACAAGTGTACATGAATTTAGCCTACAGAGTAGAATTCTCAATAAAGTTCTAAGTTTTCTTGAAGCTGACTGAAAAGTGGTTGAAGATTAGGATGTGGATATATATAGCTGATGGATTTGAATGATTTCAGTGTGTGGGTGATGTGAAGATGGAATAGGTATAAAAAGGGTAGAGATCCAAGATTTAGATGTTAGCAGAATAGTAAAAAGGCAGAGTGAAGATGAAGTGTATCAAGTCAGTATTTTGAGCTTAACTGGAACTGAATCCTTGCATTGATAGATGCTCATTATTAGTTCAATTTCATTATAACCTTCTTTCTCTAGGTAGTGAGCCTTGTGTAGGCTATAAGCCTTCTTTTGAGTAGTGAGCTTTGGGCAGTGAGCCCAAATGCAAGTGCATTCCTTTTTGTAATACTTTTAACAGAGTATAATCTTTGTGCGTTAACCCACACACTGGTTTTTCCCTTAATCAGGTTTCCACTCAAAAAATCTTGGTGTTACGTGTGTTATTTATGTTTTTGCTCATGTGTTGTTGATAGATGCTGAAATGTTTATATTATTAATTTGATTATAAGTTGTAGAAGACTTAAAGCAGAAAAGGTTGAATTGTGTGACAACTGATTCACCCCCTCTCAGTTGTCTGAACCAATTCCAACAAAACAATTGTTAACTAAGTTGAAAAATCCAACTTATTGTTTTCTAATAAATGATCAACTAAACCAAAAACTTAAACAATACTTTTGCAGGTTGTGTTTTTCAGCCTAAATTTCTATCATGAACAATCAACTAATCAATGAACAAAAAAACATTGAAATATTTTAATTTTTTTATTTTCCATCTCAGGAATCTTGCACAATTGTTGACTAAGTTGAAAAGTCTAACATTATTTTTGTTGATAATTGATCAACTAAAGCAAAAACACAATACTTTTGTAGGTTTAAAAAACACTATTTTTCAACTTTTATTTCTTTCATGAACAATAAACTAATCAATGAACTAAAACAATGCAGGAGCATCTAGTGGTGTAAGGGCAATCTTACATCACCCAAAAAAAATGATAATTCAAAATTGTTGATGCTGTTTTCAAAATTTATATTTTTGGTTCCATAATTGCTTGAATAATGATGTAGAACCTCAGTTTTTTCAAACTGCTAAAAATAACAAACTACTATTTTTGGAAAGTTTGCATTTGGGCACATATGGAAGTGAAAATTTACAAGAAGCTTCATAAATGAAAAATAAAACCTTTGGCAAAGGAATCAGGCAAAGATCATTTGTGGGTTGAAAGATATTAAAGTTTCTATTTCCTGAAAAACCCTTGAAAAAGTTTCAAAGTTAGGTTTGAGGAACTTAGAGGCCTTGTATAGCCCCAAAAATGGGTGGAATTAGTAGAGAAGATATTTAGCATGTAGAGCACTCTGCGATCTTTCCAACACTTCAAATGGTTCGTCAATCAGACACTTGGATCAAAAGTTATGGCTCCCAGAAGTTGACCTATTTTTGGAGGGAGATGCAAATTTCAAATTTGGTTGGAGGCCGCCAAAAAGGGCTATTTATGACCATTTTTGAGAGCCCATGGCAGTAGTAGAGATAAGGGGGAAAGTGTATAGTCAAGAAAAGGTGGGAAATCAAAAACCCTAGCAGTTTTGGGGCTACAAAAGGAAGAAGGTTCTAGAGTCCGGAGATAGGAAGCTGTAATGTGTTGCAACCTATGGAGGATTCATCCTCTAATTGTAATTGAGCTTTTGTATTGTAATGTGTTGTCCAAATCAATAAAATAAAATTCCTATTTTCTGTGTGCAATTGGTGTTATTGTGTGTTTTGTGATTTACCCCCTTCATCATAAAATCATTGAAGGATTTCAATTTTTTTGTTCCAACTCAAGAATCCTAAACAATTGTTGACTAAGTTGAAAAGCTCAACCTAATTTTTGTTGATAAAATATCAACTAAACAAAAAACTAAAAAATACTACTTTTATAGTATGTTTTTCAACTTGCATTTATTTCATCAACTACCACCCAATCAATAAATAAAAAACAACATCAAAGGATTTGATTTTTTTTCTTTTCCAACTTAGGAATCCTAAACAATTGTTGACTAAGTTGAAAAGCCTAACCTGAATTTTGTTGATAAACCATCAACTAAACAAAAATTTAAAACAATACTTCTTTTACATGTTTAAAAAAATTATGTTTTTCAACCTACATTTCTTAAATCAACCATCAATTAATCAATGAAGAAAAAACATCAAAGGATTTGAATTTCTTGTTTTCTAACTTAGAAATCCTAAACAATTGTTAACTAGTTTGAAAAATTAAACTTGATTTTTATTTATAAATGATCAACTAACTGAAAAAATACAATACTTTTTCAAGTTTAAAAACACATTTTGTTTTTCAACTTGTATTTCTTTCATGGACAATCAATGAATTTTCAATCAACTAAAAAACAAGAGATTTAGTAAAATAAAAAAATGTCTTTTTTAATATCTAAAAATCTTAAACAATACTTTGGCGGGTTGAAAAATACAGTGTATTTTTAACTTGCATTTATTTGATGATTGATTATAGGTTTTAATTTTACATATTTATTTTTAACAACATAATCCAATGAAAGGTTAATTTTAAAAACAAAACCTTTACAATAAATTAGTATAGATGCTTATAATCATGAATAAGTGCAGCAAACATTCAATCAAGATAATTTATTATTCACATAGTTACAATTTGATAAGTTCTAAAGATCATTTTCACCTTAATGGACTTCATTATTCAAATTATACTAACATATTATACATGACATCTTAGATTTAAGGAAGGAACCCATAAGAACATCAATACTACATCATGAATGAATTACTTCATATGGTAGAGTACAAGTAAAGCAAGATCGACTGAGCTTAGAGTCAACTTTTGAAAAGATTAATAGAATTGGAATGAAAAATGAGAATGAGCAATTCATTGTTGAGAGTAGGTAGAAATATATACACGAAAATGGTTGGTAAGTGTTATTACCTAGATTTGCACCCTACTTGAAGCTTGTTCAAGCATTCCAATGACACAATGGGACTGAACTCAAGGTGTGGGACCTTGTAGATGAGATCAGACCTCCAGAGAAGGCTGGTTCCTCTTTCTAAACTTAAGTTTTAGAGAAATCAACTAAACCTAATGCTAACAGTCACCAGAGGAAAGGGGAAGAAGGAGAAACTAGAATTAAAAGGTGATGCACCAAGATTTAGTGTTTGGTTGGGACTAACACAACAATGATCTCAATATTGATATGGATCCACACAGACCTATAACTTTAATAGAGGTTTGAGGTAGAAAAATGTAACTACAGGAGGGACGAATCATCCACAGAATAAGCCTACAAAATTCAAGTAAATATAGTGTATAAGTATAAGAGAGGTGAAATATTAGTCTATTATATTGATCATGAAGGCTAAATAGCTATTACAAAGGAAGAAAACTCAATATAGATAAGAAAAGACACATAATGACAACCTTCCCTTCATAGTTGAACTAGAAATGAAGACAAGAGAGGTCCCAAAGAGGACATAGTCCATCAGATTCATACAGTTCTGGGAAATATCATGAGGTCATGATCAAACATCAAGTGCTTCAACCTGAATAAGGACCCAACAAACAACCAATAGAAATACATCTCAAATTCATGCATATATAGCTTTTTAGATCATATGGTAGCATCCATGGATGAGGGGAAGAGCGGTCAACAGGGAAAACTAGTCACCCATACTGCAATAACTTCACCTCTGCATCCTTGGAGCATGCCCCCATGACTCTTCTCTAGAAATCCCTTGAAGAAGAGTGTCTTCCCATGTCTTGGGTACAAGAAATTCAATGCAAACAAGCTACAATGGCACAGGGGGTGAGAAATCCATTTTCCACAAGCAATTGGGCTCTGAAGAAGCATTAATGGTGGCCATGAAGGTCGCTGAGTAGTTCCGTCGTGTCAAGAATAGTAGAAAGAGTCAGGAAGGCAAAATAGGTTGGGCCCTGACCAATCAGGCTTCCTCTAATTGGGATTTTGAAAGGTGAAGAAGGAAACCTTGATCTCCAAAGTTTGAAAGGGGCAATAGAGAGACCATCACCTGCTTTAGAGATCAGACCTTCACCATACATCATGTTTTTGAAAAGAAGAAATGCTCGATCCCCAACTCCACAATACTTAGAAGGAATTATGAAGTTTTTTAGGGATCGGGCCTTGGACCTTATGCTTTTCACCTTCCAAAATAAAGGAGGAAAAGGAAATCTTCACTTGCTGTTGCCCACAACACTTGGAAACTTTTTATCTTGTCAGGCTTTGGCAAGTGGACCTTCCACTTTCTAGCTTCAAAAAGGGAGAAGAAGGAAGATGGAAGTCCTGACCCTCGGTGCCTGAAACACTTAGGTGAATTTACAAGTAACTAAGGTAGAGTTCGGAGTTGACAAGAATGGCATGACGAAGAGAAGAACCCGAACTTTGAAACTCTGAAAAGGTAGAAAACATAAGGAAAACACTTAGGATTTTAGACTTATCCATTTGGGGGGATTTTTCCTTGCACTTCAAAAGGGAAAACACTTAGAAATTTCAATGATCCTTGGGCTATTTGGCCAGAAGGCAAAATAAGACAATATTTTGGTAACTATGCAGGGGTGTTTGCATGCTAAACACTGGGATATATAGGCCTTATAAATCCATTGGGCATAGAGTCAAAAGGGCAGCAACAACAAGGACAGGGGTTGGCCAAACCAACACAGAATTGAACACTACCTCTAGGAAATAAAATAAACAAAGCAAACAAGAAAGACAAACATCCTCCTAATGTGAGTGCAACAAAGTGCAACATCACTTGGAGGAAAGGAAAACAACACAAAACAAACCTATCCTAAACCTAAACTAACCAACTAGAAATGACCTTAAACAAAGCCATTAACTGGTTTTTCAAAATAACTACCATTTCTTAACAATTTACAATACTTCACATGCTTGCGAATAGTTAAAAAGAGATGGGGAAGGGATGGATATTCAACGAATTGGTGAAACACTTTCCCAAAAATAGGAACAAAATTGCTTAGCCACCTGAATTGATTGGAAATACAGCTGCTAAGAAGTGGATAAATGGGCTAATCCTACTCATTTTGATGCTTAACTTCATGCTTAGAGATAAACATGACAAGTGGTGTCTCTTCACTATCTATCTTCAATTGGGCTAGATGTTTGATAGGACATCCCCTTGAAATGACATGCAAATCAATAGAGTTGATCTCATGCCTCTTCTATGTTTCTTTCTCCTCTTACTAGTATGAAATCTTTGGCCCTTGTGGCTTAAATGCAAATGAAACCATCTCCTCCTTAGATACATATTGCTCATGATGGTTATCAAAAATAGGCTCAGAAAATGAACCCTGAACCTACTCAATGATGGAATATCCTCTACTTAGAAGATGATATCCCTATTGGATAGTCAAGAACAAATCTTCAATTTGTTCTTGTAGATGCTCAATCTCCACATCATTATCTTCTATAAAAAATGGGTGCTCCTTAAACAGGTCTGCATCATCATTTTCTGCATCTCCCAGCATGGGGTTGCTCTCACTCTTTTCTCCATGAGCTAGAAACTTACTATTATTTTTGGCCCTATGTGCCAACAAATTGTTATCATTTTCAATGTCCTTATTCTTCTCCAGAACTATAGCTAATGTTGGCATTTACATACCATCTTCATCTTCAATATAGCTAGGTAGTTCATGAAGCAGGTTGGTGTTATCAACCTCTAGAATAGTGTTGTCCCATTTTGGATTACCCAAAATTTGAACTTTTTCTGATAAATTAACATGTGCTATCCTACGTTATGCATATTTCTTTCACTAATCCAAGTAATAACTTAATGTCAAGGTGTTGTATTCACTTGTGTCCTTCAGTTTCTCGACTGCCACCTCATCTGACGCGTTTCAATGTCAACATATCCCCGTAGGTTGAGAAGGTTCCAAATTCCAATATTTTGTGGAATATACCAAGAATGTTGAAGGTGTTAGATCTAGTCATAAAATCATTTCGAATAACGATATGTATACAAGCGGTGGGAGCTTAAATAAGTAGCCTAATCGACGACATGGTGCTTAAAAAAAAATGACATTTCGTGAGGGCTTCATCATCCATTGAAACAAGTAACTCGGTTATCATGCACGTGATATGGTGGTGAGAGAACATGCTAAACTATTCAAATTGCAATGTGTGTTAAAAGATATCACCAAATAATTTATATTGGTTGACCCAAGTATCAGTGACGTAAATTAGATACGTGTCACACTTGACATCATCATATAAAATGAAGGCATAAATAACTATCTCGGGAGTCATCTGCGGTCGTGAACCATAAACTCACTAAGTTGGAGAAGTTTTCCGTGGCGAAGTAAATGGTATGATGGCCACACTCATTGCCACGTATTACCACAATTATACTTATCTATCATCGGCATGTCTAATCCATTATCAAACTAACGTTCAGCATCGATCAAACAAGCCGTTTTCTTAATCATTGGGCTTCATTATTCATTTCAGAACTATCAGTGATTCCTACAAAGTTTCAAGGAGTTCCTCAAAATGACTTAAATAAACTTGAACATTGTTTCAAACTGCACAATGCCCAAAAGTCGGCATGTTGCGAAGGTGGCAGAGAAACACAATAACTATTTCGGGATAAGAAGCCAAATATACTAAGAACTCCTACAAATTCATTTTCATCCAATTTATCATTAGCAGACTTTGTAATCACAAATAGCATTATTAATCAAACCTTCCATGAGCGCGAGTGCTGGTAGGTAGTTAATCTTCCCCACTTTGTTAAAGCATCACCCAATTGCACCATTAAACATTGGAAATGCAAACTGCTATAGCATGGAGTTGATTAAAGGCACCCAGCAATGGACAAGATGCAAACTTTGCCGTCATCATCTCTGCGCATGATAACATGGAGTTGTGAAGTAATAATTGAACAGATCTTTCAAGATTTTCAAGAAAAGGTCATTGGCTATTATAAGGCCATTTTTCTACCATCTTTCACCAGCACATTCGTGACTCATGTCTAAAGAAGAAGCATATGCCGGGACACTGAATAGCCTCTAAAATGCAGAAATGTGGTCTAATAGAATGCAATTATTGCAGCAAATGCATGGAATGCATTTGTTGAAAACACTTTAGGAACCTGTAAACAAGTGTGAATCCAGCTCGAGGGCTGAAAATATGGAGAAGGCCCTAGCCATGATCAACTTGTATACATACCAGATGAGATTCCCCTTCAACAACAAGGGATATGTCAAGAATAATTTGAAGCTTGATCCTGGATACCTTCATTTCCCCAATCTCAAAGACTTTTGGGAGGATTGTGAAGACGAGTTTGAGGTCAGAAAAAGAGATTGGATAAGGTTTACCTTGAAGCAGATTCAAGATTTCAAGATGGAATGGGTCATTGAAGGCATTGAAGATGATGAATCGGATCTAATTGATCCCTTCTATTTTGAAGAAATCCAGGCTCAACCTCTTCCTTCTATTAATTGGGTAGATCTAGAGGTTAGAGATGTCAGAGAAAGAACCAGTTTCGTGATCAAGAAGTCAGAAGCCTAGATCAAGAAGAAGATATCCCAGATGACTGCAACAAGACCAGTAAATAGGAAAGAGACACCAAGAGGAAGAAGTGACCACGATAGTTCCACTTCATTAGTTCCTTCCCACACACCATTTATTGACATTCTTTCTCACCAAAGAACCCAGGGAAGTGGTGGAGATGAAGACCCTCTGAGGAGAAGCAATCTCCAAAACATATGTGGAGATGAACCCAGGCAGAAGAAGAAACCAAGGTCAAAGGAAAAAGAGATAGGTTCTACTTCAAGAGAAGAAGAGGAACAAGAAGAGGTCCTATTTGATCTAGGGTTTGATGAAGCCATACCAACCACATCTTCCATACTCATTGAATTCCCTCTCCTTGAAGTACCACATTCTACTTAAGTTATGGAGGCTCCTTCCTCGAAGGATCCAATGTATCAAACAGAAAAAGCTGAAGAGAAAGCAACCTCACCAATACCTGAAAAACAAGATCTCCAATTAGGCAATGCACTTGAGCTATCATAAGATCTTTCATTACCATGGTTAGAACAAAGCCTATTGAAGAAAAGGAAGGTAGAAGAACTAGTGATTCCTGAATTCAATACAGTTTCTGATCTCTTTAGGAGATTCGAGAAGCTGAAGAAGATTAAGGTGGCTTTGAGAATAAAAACTGACTCTAATTTAGGAAACATGTGCCTTGAGATAGCTCAGCGCACTTCTGAAAGAAATGTGAATGAAGCCACTCTGGTAGACTTTGTTGTGTCAAGGATTGATATGGGCCCATCCATTCATGAGGCCGACATACAAAACTTCAATGTCGTAGCCGCATGGCTAGTAGAAAGGACTGAAAGGGAGAAGTAGTCAAAAGATCAGTTAAAACAACAAGTATAGAGTCTATCTTCTTACTTGAAGACCATAGTCGACACTTCTACCATGCCACTTAGCATTGATCATCAGTCAACCATTTGGGGCCAAGAAGGAGAATTTGAAAAAAGGTACTATTGACAGTCTGCAGAAATATCAAGTTTTTGGAAAAAAACTAAGAATTGGGTGAACAAAATCAAATCTATTGCATTTTATTTCATTATTAAGGCAAAGGCAGAGCATGATGAAGCCTTAATAAAAAAGGAGGTCATTGAAAAAGAGTTGAAAAATGTCAGGAAAGAAGAAGTTGTTTGGAAGGATATCCTGAAAGATTTTGCGAAAATGATGGAGATTGATGTCAATATCCTCGTAGAAGAAAATATCCTACCTGGTACAGAGGAAAATTACATGGAAATTTTTAATAGAGAGCATAAGTTGGAAATTAGTAATTATTGACCAAGTTTCAACAGAACAGGAAAGGCTGATGCTTGCTTGTGAACGAGTATTTGCAAAGTTTCAGGATCAGCTCGGTGCCATCCTCCTGAGTGTATCATTGATGGGAGAATCATAGGTAATTCAAGATGGTTTTTAGAATATGATTGATCAGCAAATTTTCAACATAGATGTTTTTGACAAGAACACAATGGACAAGTTGGTCGATCTCTATACTTCATTGAAGATTTCTGTCTCTCAAATTGGTGCAGTGCACCTAGAATAATCATTTAGTCAAATTTTTGTAATTTTGGTTGTTAAAGATAAAATAAAGTTTTAAATTAATGTATTAAAGCCTTCTAAAGGCATGGTCATGTAGTGGTGGCCTTAGAAAAGGCAAATTTCTAATAATAGGTCTAAGAGATTTTTATTTCCTAGATTTTAGGATAGTCTTGCTTTTCCTTTATGTAAGGATTTAATTACCTTCTTTTTTTAGCTTCCCATGAAGGAGAGAGGAGAAACTCATGGATTTTTTTTGTAACATGCCTATGTTAGAAAGGGAGATCGAATATGCTTATGGAGGAGAGTTTTTCATTAAGAAATAAGGAAAAAAAAGAGAGTTTCTTGCATTTTTTTAGTTTTTTCTTAGTTTTGCAGCCTTAGTACGGACATGTACCACCTTTTCATGGAGGGGATCAAATGAAATCTGAAAGAGGGCTATGTTATCTCTATTTTTAATTTAGTTTGGTGAATTAATTTTATTGGTTAAGAATCTTATTGTATTTTTCTGATTTTTGGTCAAAAAACCTAGTTTTTTGGGGGTTTCTTAAGAAATCGATGGCTTTGGAGCCATTTCCATCCACACTCTAACCCAATAATGGATGGGATGGAGATATTTTTTGCTGTTTCTCTAATTTTTGTGCTTCAGATGTAGGAGATTGATGGAGGAGTCCTGTTAGAGAAAAAATAGCCTAACAACATCATGTATTAGGCATCTTGAGCATTGGTAGAATAGTGGGTTGAAGAGTATTGGATGTGGGTTGAACCAAGAGCCCTGAAAATAATTTATATAGATCATTTTCAACATGTTTTCTATCTTGGAATAGGTTTTATAAAATTAGAATAAGTTTCATGGCCATTTGTTGTGTAGAAGGAGACCTAATTTAGGCTTAGGATAGCAAGAACAATCCAAATTTGAGTCATATGTTTCAAAACAACTTATGTTGTATGTTTGGTATGTTAAATAAATTGATAATGCATACTCAAAAAGTCCTTAATAGTCTAGTTTCGAGGTCAACATATCAAGTTATTGCATGACAGTCCCTTTAGGAGGGCTATAAGGAAGTTAGGGCAGTTGTGAAGGAAGTGGTACAAGAGGGTACCTTCAAAGCATTTTGATAGTTTTGTAAGCTTGGGGAAGTCAAACCCAGAAGGTCTAGGGTCCCTAGAAAGGTAGGAAAAGTACCCATGTATATGAACCTAAAAAAATGGTGTTATTGTATTGTGTTAAAACCATGGAGAAAGAGTGGACAGTCATGTCCTGTTTGATATCAAGTCTTGTAGTTTGGTCCACTAGGACCTAAAAGGAGTTGTTTCCCTGCCATCCCCTGTATCCTCTTCCTCCTGTGTATTTGGTTGTGACCCCTTAGTGGTCCTTTGTGTTGTTACCTCTGCATCACAAATACCAAGTATGGTGGCAGAATTGAGTAATGTCCACAAGTGCCTAAAAAATTAGAAGATGAGGATAGCAAACACCCTGATTCCTAAGGGAAAATCTGTCATCCCAACCATTCAACTTTTTAGAATGTTTAGAGAAAGAGAATCCGGTCTGCAAAATCAGTTTCTAGAGTTCGCCACTCCGTTAACGGTGCCATCGACAAGCAAAGAATAAATGCGAGTTTGCATATTGTATAGTTTTCATTTTTGTTGTGTTTATGTGTAGCTCAAGTCATGATTTTGGCTTGTTTTGTAAATAATGATCATGATTGAGTCTTCTCTTTCAAGTCTAATCTTCTCTCTTTTGATTGTAAAGTTAGGTTCATCCTAACTATTTCTCACATGATAATTATTTCAAGTGCCTAAGTGAGGTAGTTATTCTAAGCAACTAGCTTTGTAAAAGAAAGTTAGTTATTCAAAATAAATGCACTTAAAGAGGGAGTTGGTTACTCCAAGTGGTTATAAAATGTGGTTAAGGTAGTTACCTTAGGTGGTTACTAACCTCACCTATATATACTTCATTGTATTTCAATTTAAGGGTTCCACTTTTTCACATGACAGTGTATGAAAGACTCGAATAGTGCTATTCAAGTTTGAAAGCAATAAATAAACATTTTGAATGTGTTTTCAACTTGATTTCATGTGTTGTTATTGGTATTCGTATGTTTCATCAATAATGATCATGCGCTTTCCTTTCAAGGTTGCATTGTGAGAAAGATATTTCGTATCAAGTTTTGGTATCTCTACTTGGATGCATGGAAGTTAAACTCATAAGTTTAACTCTTATTTCATCATTAGTGTTTGTTATTTCTTTATTTTTGTTCTTATAATTCCAGAAAATCCAAATATCCCTATCATACGAGGGAGCTGCCCTCTTAAAAGCAGAGAGGAATCGACATAGTCCTGCGATTCTTCAACTGTTGTGAGCAGGTTGTTGCTGATCCAAGGGTGAAATAGAGTTATTCAAGAAGATTGTTTAAAAGCAACAAATCTGTCTACCAACAGATTTTTGGTGACTCTACCGGGGACTCTATTCAAACACACTTCTTTTGTTTGAAAAGTCACCTTAATGTGTTCAAAGAAATTTTTTTTGATCAATAAATATGGTGCTGCAATGTAGAATTGGACTTGTTTACAACCTAATGTTAATTGGTTGGACCTTGAGAAAGAAGATATAATTACTAACTTATGAGTATTGGCTTGGAGATATAGGAGTCAAATTGCCAATATGAAGAAGTAGACACGGTACTTGATGAAGAAGAAGATATAGGAACGGAAATTCATGTTCGTGCTCAGTTAATGGCTCAAGGCATCACATAAGAAGAATTGGAAATAGCTAATAGACGTGCTCCTATTCAAATAGCTCCAAGAAGGGATAGACAAGTTGGTCCACCTATTCGACCTATTCAAGAATATCGCCCTGTGAATCCTACTCAAAATCAACCTGGCCGCCAAGAGATATACCAGAGGAGACCGTGAAGAGGGCATCCTGGATCCTAATTTTGAAAAGCTAGCAAGTCTTGATTTTTCTCAATCTTTTATTCCCCCAAGAAGGAATATTAAATCTTTTAGTAGACCTCCTTCACCTGCAAGAAGTCCTACCAGAACCTCTACCTCCTCTTCCACTTACCAAGCATTGACCTTGCACGGGACTGCAGTTCCTATTGTCATAAATATTCAACCAACTCCACCACTACAAATGGCTCAACCTATGCTTCTCCTCGCCTTAGTTAATCAGTTGCATGATTTATCACATGGATCCAGAAACGTTTTACCCAAATTCACGGGAGATGGAAAAGTTTCTAGAGACGAGCATATTAATGCCTTCTTTTCCACATGTGATGTTCTGGGTGTTATGCATGGAGATGTTTTTGTCCGGTTGTTTGTAGAATCTTTAACTGAAGGAACAGTAGAATGGTTTGAACATTTGCCTGCTGGAACTATAAACTCATGGGTGATTATACGCCAAAAATTCAAAGACTATTTCAAAAGTGCTGAAGATGTGCATGCATTATTAGCACAACTTACTCAAATGAAGAAAGAGATTCACGAGCCGATGCGAGCGTTTGTTGCACATTTTTTTGAGTACTTGTGACTTAGATTACAGGTTCAATGTTTCATTGTTGGTTCCTTGGTTTAGTAGCTTCGGTTCATTAGTTCAATGGTTCATCAGTTCGTTAGCTCAAAGGTTCTTTGGTTCAACGACATTGGTTCAATGGTTTAGCATCATTGGTTGATTGGTTCAATGGTTCAGCAGCATCGGTTCACTGGTTCAATGGTTCCTTGGTTTAGCAGCATCGGTTCATTGGTTCAATGGTTCCTCGGTTCAATAGGATAGGTTCATCAGTTCAGTGGTTTAATGGTCCATCGGTTTGACTAGCTGTTAGACTTAGCTGAAGATATCACTCTATTGAACCATTGAAGCTCGCATCAAGGTTCAATGGTTCAACAGGTTCAGCGATATGCGAAGTTGGCATCAGTGAGAGGAACGTGGTCGATGAAGGGTGAAGGCTTGGTATCGGTGGGACATGGAACCATCAGAGTGAATGATGGAGTGTTGGCCGATGGTTTTGGATTACACTGATGAGGTTAGACTGGGGTCATCGGAGGCAAAAGTGTAGATAATAGTCTTACTAAGTGGTTGAGTCTATAAATTGGAAAGTCGCCCAATGATAGATGCATGTGGGACTAAAGTTTCTCATGAATATGCGAACGATTAGAAGTGGTGGTTTTGACAGTTGGAAGATAGCGATGCTGGGCAGTTGGAACGAACAGTCAGTTGCATGAGTTTGTTGATTAGATTACTAAAAGTAATTGGGAATATATAGTGAGAGAGAATTGGATGGTGCGATAAATCTAGTGAGCTCTGTTGTTTTCTTCTTCGGTGAGGTCCTATGTTGTATGTTGTATGCAACATGTTAATAGTATGTGAAGGGATTGAGGAGAGATGAAAAAGAATAGAGTTTAGGTGAAGTGAATTCTGGCTGAGAAGGTGTAATTCTATACTATGTGCTATTTGTGGCACGATAACAGTATGAAGAACTAGCCTGAGTGCTGGAGAACTTTGAGCAGGGTTGTGCTGTTAGTTATTCTTCAGATGAAGCAAGATGTAAATCTCCATGAAAGGCTTAGTGTCAGATTTGTATTGTAACTGTATTTTCTGATGCTGAATAATACAATGATGATCTGGGCTTTTGGAGTGTGGGGTTTTTTACTCGTAAGGGTTTTCCCCACGTAAATCTGTATTCTTGTTCTATCTTTCCTGTTTAATATTTTTGTTGTTGAAACTAGTTAATGTTCGCTTGTGCTTTCCTCGAAGGGTCAATGTTGGAAATGTTCTATGTCAGTTTTTGCTTTAATGGCATAGTTGTACATGTTTTTGAAGCAATTGAAAAGAATTTAAATATGTCGAAGACACCACTGTTCCTAGAAATATGTTTTGAGATGCTCACATTTCCTTACAAGTGGTATCAGAGCCTTCTTCTAGGATCTCCTTTGTTTCTCACATTTGTACATTTGTGTGCTACATGTGTTTGCATGTAAGAGTTCCTGGTGTATAAGGTCTGGGTATTCCTTCTATGATGATTTCTTAGTGTGACAAGCTTGACAAAATCTGAAGGAAATGTCTGTTTGTTTGATCCTTGTTTGAGTGGAAGTCTTGCAGTTAATCTTGTCTTCATGTTAAATCAGGCACTTGAAGGATGGTGAAGATGAAGAGACTGGAGCTAGTCATGATGTGGCCTGAGCCTCTTAGTTGATAGTATTTAATCCTGTTGCATGGGGTTTGGTTTGTGGTTGTGTTGCTGTAGTAACTTTCATATTGGGTGTCTATGTGAGAGGCTCTCTGATGATATGAAGAAATTTGTGTTACTGCTCAGCCATAGAGTATTGTGCTTATGCTGGGTGTTTTGTTCCTAGTATTGGAAGGCATAATTTTCTGTTACCTTGATTGTATGCAGGCTATGGAATTGATCATTGGATGGTCTGAGAGCTTCTGTAATAGCCTAATTCTCTCAGATGCATGTGCATGTTGGTGGTTGAGGGATTGGTCTACAAGTGGGCCTAAAGCTCGTGAACTGCTATTTCCTTAATTGGATATTTTGTACTTGCATGACTCAGATTCATGTTTATTGGATTTGAGGGGTTTTATAGTTTTTCCTTAAAATCTATGGTTATGCATATTCATGATGATCCATTATTCTGGTTTAACTATTATGGAGTTTATGTTGCAGACTTTTTGAGTCATCCAGATGTGAACTAGATATGGATGTCCATGGGTGTTTTTTAAAACATAGTGGTTTTGTAGGTTTTACACAGTTAAGAAAAAAACTTGTGGTTTTGTGAAGCTGCAGTTAAGCTATTTTTAGACCTTGGCTTTTAGGGTGTTGCTGGATGATATAGTTGCAGTTTTGCATGCATACTCTATGCATGGTGTGAGGAGATGAAATGCTTTCTCTGCATGGGAGTGCTGGTATGTGATGTGACACTCAACATTTCTGTAGTAATGCTTCTATTTTTCTAAACTATGGTGCTCAGTTTGTGGACATGTTTGGCGAATCAGGTTTGTAAGTAATCTGGTGCTTGAGTCATGTTGTCTACATTATTAGCTATTCCTTGAGATCTCAGTTTTGCAGTTTCCAATGTGATAGTGAGTTTGCATGGTACATTGGTTGGATCTACGAGTTATGTAGTTTTGTGGGCTGATCACCTATTAAGCTATAGTGAGATGACTCAGATGTGGACTATCTTTATCCACAAGATTATTTCAGTGTTTATGCAGATTTGTTAGCTGGCCTTGTCTGTGGTCACTTGTGCATTGGTGTGACTGATTCAGGATGAGAGGATTGATGTTGTAAGGTACCTTAAGGGGACCTGTAGCATGTGTATCACGATGTTGTGAATAGCTTGGATTCATAGTTTTATGTGAGGTTTTGACAGTGATGTTGTATTTTCTTGGTTTGGAGATCTTCGTGCCATTTGTTTTTTTATTGATGTGATAATATGTGGACCTAGAAGATTTTCAGATGAGAAGATGTTTAGTCATGTTTCTTGGAAGGCTCAGTTGCCACAGTTCAGTGGGAGCTTTAGCAATGATTGCAGATTCATCACTTAGTGGTGAATGATCTTCCTTAGTGTTGCAGATGTTACTAGGAGGAGCTCTTAGATCATGTTGTTGTAGAAGGGTTCTTTTCTATTTGTAGGGGCACTATTTGAAGATTTGTAACATCTTAGAGTTATGAAGGATTCATGAAATCCTTAACTGAGGTGTTGGTGGTGTTTGACAGGTGATGTTGGTTTAGAGTTTGGTTTGTTTCATGTCATGGTATTTTCTTGATTTCTACATTTGAGTTTGGCATGATACGTTGCTCTTGAGACCATGGTTATGTTCACCTGGAGCATGGAATCTTCTAAGGAGGATGGTAAGATCATGATGTCATGATAAGTTCCTGGTTCAGTTGATTGGAGCTTTGACAGCGGTCTGGTGATTCTCTGTGTGTTGGGTGCATTGATCTTTTGCTTGATTACTTCATGTTGGTGCAGTGATGCATTTGGAGTTTAGTATGATATGTTTATTTACAGATGCCCATGGGTACATGGAGAATAAGGTGAGGCTGTAATTTTCTTAAGATGAGAGCAGTGTTGTTGATAGTTACTCTTTATGAAGATTTCAACAGAAAGTCTGAGGAGCCTACACCTTGGTTGGACATGAGTTCAATAGAGACCTTTGAGGAAATTGCTCTTGGAGGAGTCATGATGGCTTGTATATCTTGGAGGAGCATTCTTATCCCTGCTCATGGTCTACTCGGCAGTTTATTACTTGAGAGATATTGCCCATTGTTTCTCTCAGGTATTTTATGCTTTCTTTCATAGGTATGGTTCTTGAATTGCTAATATATGGTTCTAGAGGATTCATTGTGAGATATGGATAGCATGTTTATCTCCTTATGCATTTGAGTTTAATATATCATTCATTGATGAGGATTGTTAGGAGATGGTTTTATGGGCTGACTTCCTAAAAAGGGAAATGCATTAGTTTGATCTTCTTTGGTTTGAGAGGCTTACATCCATGTTAGATACATGATATATATGTTGTGTTTGATCTTGGAGATTGAATATTTGTTTGGGTGTTGTTATGATGTTCTCTTTGGGGTGTTTTGAAGGAGATCATACTTGACACAGTTAGCATTCAGAGGTGTATGTAGAAGGATTGTCTACAGGTATATGATGTGCAGTGTTTCTCTTGGTCTCAGTTATTTTTCTGATGGTGTGTTTCACATTACATTGGTTTGAGGTTTTGTTCGGAGCTGAAGTGATCACTAGTTTGTGGTCATGTGTTTTCACTTATGTTCTTGGGTGATGACATGGAGGTTTTGTTATCTCTTTCATTGTTGGGTGTGAAGAACTTGAGAGATTTCTGGACTGGTGGTGAGATGTACAGGTTATTGATTTACAGATTTTTTCATATCATGGTGGATGTTTCCTTGGTACTATATGATGTTTACACTTTGTAAGTGATTCTAATGGTAGACTTGTATGCCATGATCTTTTTCAGATTTGCATTACCCATGCAGTGAGAATTCTTGATGTGTTTGGTCCTCTTTGACTGGTTGACACATGGAGCTTGTATTTGCAGTTGAAGGGTGTATGTGTAGGTGGCATGAGTCTACTGATGTTCATACCTTCAAGGTATCAGTGATTGGATGTTTTAGCACTAGCTGTGTGTGCTATTTTCAGTCAAGTGGGTTTTTTGGTTTAGTTGGATTGGAGCAGTCAACTTTCTGATTGATGTTCTAGCTGATGGTCTATCTTGTTTCTGAAGGTAGTATCATCTTGGTTTTGTGACTTGAAGCATTGATGGTTTCCTATAATTCCTTCGTCAAGTGGGAGAATGTTGAGTACTTGTGACTCAGATTATAGGTTCAATGTTTCACTGTTGGTTCCTTGGTTCAGTAGGTTCGGTTCATTAGTTCAATAGTTCATCAGTTCGTTAGCTCAAAGGTTCCTTGGTTCAATGACATTGGTTCAATGGTTCAACAACATCATTTGATTGGTTCAATGGTTCAACAGCATCGGTTCATTGGTTCAATGGTTCCTTGGTTCAGCAGCATCGGTTCATTGGTTCAATGGTTCCTCAGTTTAACAGGATAGGTTCATCGGTTTAGTGGTTCAATGGTCCATCAGCTTGACTAGCTGTCGGACTTAGCTGAAGATATCACTCTGTTGAACCATTAAACCTTACGTCAAGGTTCAATGGTTCAACAGGTTCAATGATATGTGAAGTTGGCATTGGCGAGAGGAACGTGGTTGATGAAGGGTGAAGGCTTGGTATCGGTGGGACATGGAACCGTCGGAGTGAATGATGGAGTGTTGGCCGATGGTTTTGGATTACACCGATGAGGTTAGACTGGGGTCGTCAGTGGCAAAAGTGCCAATAATAGTCTAAGTGGTTGAGTCTATAAATTGGAAAGTTGCTTGATGATGGATGCATGTGGGACAAAAGTTTCTCACAAATATGCGAACAGTTGGAAGTGGTGGTTTGGATGGTTGGAAGACAACGATCATGGGCAGTTGGAATGAATGGTCAGTTGCATGAGTTTCTTGATTAGATTGCTAAAAGCAATTGGGAATATATAGTGAGAGAGAGTTGGACGGTGCAATAAATCTGGTGAGCTCTGTTGTTTTCTTCTTCGGTGAAGTCCTATGCTATATGTTGTATGCAAAATGTTAACAGTATGTGAAGGGATTGAGGAGAGATGAAAAAGAACATAGTTTAGGTGAAGTGAATTCTGGCTGAGAAGGTGTAATTCTATACTGTGTGCTATTTGTGGCACGATAACAGTATGAAGAACTAGCCTGAGTGCTGGATAACTTTGAGCAAGGTTGTGCTATTAGTTATTCTTCAGATGAAGCAAGATGTAAATCTCCATGAAAGGCTTAGTGCCAAATTTGTATTTTAACTGTATTTTCTGTTGCTGAATAATACAATGATGATCTGGGCTTTTGGAGTGTGGGTTTTTTTACCTGTAAGGGTTTTCCCCATGTAAATCTATGTTCTTGTTCTTTCATGTTTAATATTTCTACTGTTGAAACTAGTTAATGTTTGCTTGTACTTTCCTCGAAGGGTCAATGTTGGAAATGTTCTATGTCAGTTTCCGCTTTAATGGCATAGTTGTGCGTCATTTTGAAGCAATTGAAAAGAATTTAAATCTATCGAAGACACCACTGTTCTTAGAAATATGTTCTGAGATGCTCACATTTCCTTACAAGTGGTATCAAAGCCTTCTTCTAGGATTTGCTTTGTTGCTCACATTTCTACATTTGTGTGCTACATGTGTTTGCATGTAAGAGTTCCTGGTGTATAAGGTCTGGGTATTCCTTCTGTGATGATTTCTTAGTGTGACAGGCTTGCGGTAATCTGAAGGAAACATCTATTTGTTTGATCCTTGTTTGAGTGGAAGTCTTGCAGTTAATCTTGTCTTCATGTTACAGCAGGCGCTTGAAGGATGGTGAAGATGAAGAGACTGGAGCTAGTCATGATGTGGCCTAAGGCTCTTTGTTGACAATATTTAATCCTATTGCATGGGGTTTGGTTTTTGGTTGTGTTGCTGCAGTAACTTTCATATTGGGTGTCTATGTGAGAGGCTCTTTGATGATATGAAGAAGTTTGTGTTATTGCTCAGCCATAGAGCATTGTGCTTATGCTGGGTGTTTTGTTCCTAGTATTGGAAGGCATAATTTTCTGTTACCCTGATTGCATGTAGGCTATGGAATTGATCATTGGATGGTCTGAGAGCTTTTGTAATAGCCTGATTCTCTCAGATGCATGTGCACGTTGGTGGTTGAGGGATTGGTCTACAAGTGGGCCTGAAGCTCTTGAACTTCTATTTCCTTAATTGGATATTTTGTACTTGCATGACTCAGATTCATGTTTATTGGATTTGAGGGGTTTTATAGTTTTTCCTTAAAATCTATGGTTATGCATATTCATGATGATCCATTATTGTGGTTTAACTATTATGGAGTTTATGTT
The DNA here is from genome assembly GCA_027924645.1 of Cunninghamia lanceolata. Classification (NCBI taxonomy): domain Eukaryota; kingdom Viridiplantae; phylum Streptophyta; class Pinopsida; order Cupressales; family Cupressaceae; genus Cunninghamia; species Cunninghamia lanceolata. The sequence goes on from BSBN01000547.1 coordinate 382,696, forward strand.
GCAGACTTTTTGAGTCATCTAGATGTGAAGTGGATATGAATTTGCATGGGTGTTTTTTAAAACATAGTGGTTTTGCAGGTTTTACACAGTCAAGAAAAAAACTTGTGGTTTTGTGAAGCTGTAGTTAATCTATTTTTAGACCCTAGCTTTTAGGGTGTTGCTAGATGATATAGTTGCAGTTTTGCATGCATGCTCTATGCATGGTGTGAGGAGGTAAAATGCTTTCTCTGCATGGGAGTGCTAGTATGTGATATGACACTCAGCATTTCTGCGGTAATGCTTCTAGTTTTCTAAACTATGGTGCTCAGGTTGTGGACATGTTTGGCGAATTAGGTTTGTAAGTAATCTGGTGCTTGAGTCATGTTGTCTACATTGTTAGCTATTCCTTGAGATCTCAGGTTTGCAGTTTCCAGTGTGATAGTGAGTTTGCATGGTACATTGGTTGGATCTACGAGTTATGTAGTTTTGTGGGATGATCACCTAGTAAGCTACAGTGAGATGACTCGGATGTGGACTGTCTTTATCCACAAGATTATTTCAGTGTTTATGCAGATTTGTTAGCTAGCCTTGTCTGTGGTCACTTGTGCATTGGTGTGACTGATTCAAGATGAGAGGATTGATGTTGTAAAGTACTTGAATAGTTGGTTAAGGGGACTTGTAGCATGTGTATCACGATGTTGTGAATAGCTTGGATTCATAGTTTTATGTAAGCTTTTGATAGTGATGTTGTATTTTCTTTGTTTGGAGATCTTGGTGCCATTTGTTTTTTTAGTGATGTGATAATATGTGGACCTGGAATATTTTTAGATGAGAAGATGTTTGGTCATGTTGCTTGGAAAGCTCGGTTGCCATAGTTCAGTGGGAGCTTTAGCAATGACTGCAGATTCATCGCTTAGTGGTGAAAGATCTTCCTTAGTGTTGCAGATGTTACTAGGAGGAGCTCTTAGATCATGTTGCTGCAGAAGGGTTCTTTCATATTTGCAGGGGCACTATTTGAAGATGTGTAACATCTTGGAGTCATGAAGGATTCATGAAATCCTTGTCTGAGGTGTTGGTGGTGCTTGACAGGTGATGTTGGTTTAGAGTTTGGTTTGTTTCATGTCATGGTATTTTCTTGATTTCTACATTTGAGTTTTGGCATGATACAATTGCTCTTGAGACCATGGTTATGTTCACCTAGAGCATGGAATCTCCTAAGGAGGATGGTAAGATCATGATGCCATGATAAGTTCCTGGTTCAGTTGATTGGAGCTTTGACAATGGTTTGGTGATTCTCTGTGTGTTGGGTGCATTGATCTTTTGCTTGATTACTTCATGTTGGTGCAGTGATGCATTTGGAGTTTAGTATGATATGTTTATTTACAGATGCCCATGGGTACATGGAGAATAAGGTGAGGCTGTAATTTTCTTGAGATGAGAGCAGTGTTGTTGATAGTTACTCTTGATGAAGATTTTAGCAGAAAGTCTGAGGAGCCTACACCTTGGTTGGATGTGAGTTCAATAGAGATCTTTGAGGAGATTGCTCTTGGAGGAGTCATGATGGCTTGTATATCTTGGAGGAGCATTCTTATCCCCGCTCATGGTCTACTTGGTAGTTTTTTACTTGAGAGATATTGCCCATTGTTTCTCTCAGGTATTTTATGCTTTCTTTCATAGATATGGTTCTTGAACTGCTGATATATGGTTCTGGAGGATTCATTGTGAGAGATGGATAGCATGTTTATCTCCTTATGCATTTGAGTTTAATATATCATTCATTGATGAGGATTGTTAGGAGATGGTTTTATGGGCTGACTTCCTAAAAAGGGAAATGCATTAGTTTGATCTTCTTTGGTTTGAGAGGCTTACATCCATGTTAGATACATGATATATATGTTGTGTTTGATCTTGGAGATTGAATATTTGTTTGGGTGTTGTTATGATGTTCTCTTTTGGGTGTTTTGAAGGAGATCATACTTGACACAATTAACATTCAGAGGTGTATGTAGAAGGATTGTCTACAGGTATATGATGTGCAGTGTTTCTCTTGGTCTTAGTTATTTTTCTGATGTTTGATCTTGGAGATTGAATATTTGTTTGGGTGTTGTTATGATGTTCTCTTTTGGGTGTTTTGAAGGAGATCATACTTGACACAATTAACATTCAGAGGTGTATGTAGAAGGATTGTCTACAGGTATATGATGTGCAGTGTTTCTCTTGGTCTTAGTTATTTTTCTGATGGTGTGTTTCACATTACATTGGTTTGAGGTTTTGTTCGGAGCTGAAGTGATCACTAGTTTGTGGTCATGTGTTTTCACTTATGTTCTTGGGTGATGACATGGAGTTTCTGTTATCTCTTTCATTGTTGGGTGTGAAGAACTTGAGAGATTCTGGACTGGTGGTGAGATGTACAGGTTATTGATTTACAGATTTTTTCATATCATGGTGGATGTTTCCTTGGTACTACATGATGTTTACACTTTCTAAGTGATGCTAATGGTAGACTTGTATGCCATGATCTTTTTTAGATCTGCATTACCCATGTAGTGGGAGTTCTTGATGTGTTTGGTCCTCTTTGATTGGTTGACACATTGTTCTTGTATTTGCAGTTGAAGGGTGTATGTGTAGGTGGCATGAGTCTATTGATTTTCATACCTTCAAGGTATGAGTGATTGGATGTTTTAGCACTAGTTGTGTGTGCTATTTTCAGTTAAGTGGGTTTTTTGGTTCAGTTGGATGGGAGTAGTCAGCTTTCTGATTGTTGTTCTAGCTGATGGTCTATCTTGTTTCTGACGGCAATATCAGCTTGGTTTTGTGACTTGAAGCATTGATGGTTTCCTGTAATTCCTTCATCAAGTGGGAGAATGTTGAGTACTTGTGACTTAGATTACAGGTTCAAAGTTTCATTGTTGGTTCCTTGGTTCAGTAGCTTCGGTTCATTAGTTCAATGGTTCATCGGTTCATTAGCTCAAAGGTTCCTTGGTTCAATGGTTCGGCATTGGTTCAATTGTTCAGCACAATTGGTTCATTGGTTTAATGGTTCAATGGTTTAGCAACATTGATTCACTAGTTCAATGGTTCCTTGGTTCAACAGTATCAGTTCATTGGTTCAATGGTTCCTCGGTTCAACAAGATAGGTTCATCGGTTTAGTGGTTCAATGGTCCATCAGCTTGACTAGCTATCAGACTTAGCTTAAGATATCACTCTGTTGAACCATTGAACCTCACGTCTAGGTTCAATGGTTCAACAGGTTCAAATATATGCGAAGTTGGCATCGACGAGAGGAACGTGGTCGACGAAGGGTGAAGGTTTGGTATCGGTGGGACATGGAACTGTCGGAGTGAATGATGGAGTGTTGGCTGATGGTTTTGGATTACACCGATGAGGTTAGACTAGGGTCGTCAGCGGCAAAAGTGCCGACAATATTCTTACTAAGTGGTTGAGTCTATAAACTAGAAAGTCACCCAATGACAGATGCATGTGGGACTAAAGTTTCTCACGAATATGTGAATGGTTAGAAGTGGCGGTTTTGACGGTTGGAAGACAACGATGCTGGGCAGTTGGAATGAACGGTCAGTTGCATGAGTTTGTTGATTAGATTGCTAAAAGCAATTTGAAATATATAGTGAGAGAGAAAGTTGGATGGTGTGATAAATCTGGTGATCTCTATTGTTTTCTTCTTCGGTGAAGTCCTATGTTGTATGTTGTACACAACATGTTAACAGTATGTGAAGGGACTGAGGAGAGATGAAAAAGAACAGAGTTTAAGTGAAGTGAGTTCTGGCTGAGAAGGTGTAATTCTATACTGTGTGCTATTTGTGGCATGATAACAGTATGAAGAACTAGCCTAAGTGCTGGAGAACTTTGAGCAGGGTTGTGCTGTTAGTTATTCTTCAGATGAAGCAAGATGTAAATCTCCATGAAAGGCTTAGTGCCAGATTTGTATTGTAACTATATTTTCTATTGCTGAATAATACAATGATGATCTGGGTTTTTGGAGTGTGGGGTTTTTTACCCGTAAGGGTTTTCCCCACATAAATCTATGTTCTTGTTTTGTCTCTCATGTTTAATATTTCTGCTGTTGAAACTAGTTAATGTTCGCTTGTGCTTTCCTCGAAGGGCCAATGTTGGAAATGTTCTATGTCAGTTTCCACTTTAATGGCATAGTTGTGTGTGTTTTTGAAACAATTAAAAAGAATTTAAATCTGTCGAAGACACCAATGTTCTTAGAAATACGTTTTGAGATGCTCACATTTCCTTACAGTTTTAACAAGTTGGTGAATAGAATCGAAATACTAAAAGACCAACTATGGAGAATCAAAAGTGTTTCTTTCTAAAAGATCAACCTCCAGATATAAGTTTCCATTTGAGAAGAGCATGAGTGGCTGATTTAGAAGCGGCACAGACCATGGCCATTGAAATTGAAGATGATTTATTGATTGCCAGAAAATGGAACAATGACTTGCAGAAAGGGAAGACACAGTCTTCTAATTCATCCACTACAGACTCGATGATTCAGGAGCTAGCCAATGATTTACTCCTGCTTAAGAAATAACTTCCACATAATCCACCTCCGCTATATCAAGATATACCCAGGAGAAATTATGTACTGTATCAGCAGAACAAGCCACCTAGGCTTCCTCCTCCAGTATAAAGACTATCTATTGAACATCCTTCTTCTAGTCATAAACAAACTGCAGCTATGTGTGATTTTCATCTGACTACCGACCATGATGGTAGTACTTGTCCTGAAATGGCAAGGTTCATGCAAATGAATCTATCAAGCGAGAAAATAGAAGAATATGTCTCTCAAGAGGACGAGACAAATGAGACCTATGGCCAACCAACAATCAACTTTCTTGAGTATGAGTCTAATAATGAAAAATAAGAGGTTCATGACATTAACAATCATTCTTGTAATATCTTCACAAGAAATCATTATAAAAAAAATGAAGGAAAAGCCAAAGTTGAATCTGCTCATAAAATTCCAGAAAATGCTCTGAAGATTCTAACAAGAAAACATCCTCTTGAGAATCAACCTCTTACTGCTACTAAAGATAAAGGCACACAAGGTTCCCCTCTTAGTGATTCATCTCCCTTGCCTAATGATGCATTTGATTTCATAGAGCATTGCAAGAAAACAAAGGTGCAAATTTCTCAACTTGATTACTTAAAGTCGAATCCTCATCAGTTAGAGAGATTATTGCATATTGTTAAAGGAAAACTTGATCCTTCTTCTTCAGTACATCAACAGTCAAATGACTCACAACTCGAAGAACTTTCACATGATGATCTCATTGGTGAATCTCCACAAAATGATGCCCCATTGGTAAATGTTATTCTCTCAAATAAGCCTGACCCATTCTATGTCTCTTTGTATATAGTTGGTTGTAAACTTAGTAATTGCATAATAGATTATGGTGCTTCTGACAACGTCATGCCCACTAAGGTTGCTCATGCCCTCAGTTTGTCATTAAATAAACCCTTAGGCAAAGTCTACTCGATGGAGTCTAAATTAGTCCCATTAGTAGGTCAGGTCAAAGACATGCAGGTTGCTTTAGCTGCTTTCCTAGAAAAGAAACTAAAGCTCACCATCTTAGTTGCTGACATTCCCGCAAGCTATGGCATGCTACTTAGCAGAAGTTTTTGTAAAGACCTAGGTGGAGAAATATAACTAGATTGGTCCCATTCCTTAATCCCAATCCACGGAAAGAAAGTCAGACTAAATCCAGAACCCAAAGCAAAGTCTACAGTCCTGAAATATGATGATCCAAGAGAAGAGATATTATATGAAAAAATTGGACTGGGTACATATATGCTCATGTAGGAAAAAGAGGTAACCCCTGAAGTTATCTCTCCTGACATGTCTTCTGGCCTTTGGATTATGGAATTCGATGGCAGTTATTCTTCTTTCAGTTTAGGGGCTGGAATTGTTCTTATCTCACCTACAGGGGAGAAGTTTCCTATGGCTTTCAAATTGGTTTTCGACAACACTAATAATATGGCAGAGTACAAGGTGCTCCTTTTAGGCCTCGAGGTTGCCAAAGAGAAAGGAATCAAAATGTTGAGAGTACTCGGAGATGCAGAATTAGTCATCAAGCAAGTAAGAAATTAGTTTCAAACAAAGAACACCAAGTTGAGAAGATACCAAAACTTAGTATGGGATCAAATAGTTCTTTGATGCTTTCTCTATAGATGTAATTCCTCGAACTCTTAATTCTAAAGCTGATTGCCTTGCAGTCTCTGCAGCTCTTTTACTTCCACATCTAGACTTTAATAAAGAAAAATATAATATTGAATTAGTATACCAACCAAGAGTGCCTAATAATGATAAATATTGGCAAGTTTTTGATGATGATAGACAGATCATGTCCTTTTTGGAGAAGGCTGGTACTTTTGTCAAATTATTATTTGAAGGAAGTGAGACTTCTATAGAAGATGAAGTGTTACAATTAAAGGGGAACACCATCCCAAAAGGTTTGATTACTCTAGAGAAACTGTTTGATAAGCATGATTGTTATTTGAAGAATAAGGCCCAAGAGAAAAATCCCAATCCTTCTCAATATGATAAGGTAGACATAGGCACTAAAGATGATCCTAAAATTGTTTGCATTGGCAAAAGCATGTTCGCCAGAAGAAAGAAAGAAGCTCATCATCCTGTTGGTCAAATACAAGGACATGTTTGCATGGTGCTATGATGATTTGAAGAATTTCATGGGTGGAAAATTTTAGCATTATATCACTCTCAAACCTGGGGCTACTCCTTTTAGGTAAAAATAAAGGCAATTCAATCCTAAGGTTGCTGGTGCTATCTTTGCAAAGATTGATAAGATGTTAAAGGCCAGAATTATATATCCCATTCATCATTCAACTTGGGTAGCAAATATAGTTCCTGTGAGGAAAAAGAATGGTGAAATAAGGATTTGTGTTGATTTTTGCAATCTTAACCAAGCATCTTTAAAAGACAACTACCCTTTACCCATGATGGATCATGTTTTGCAAATCGTTGCTGGATCTGAAATGATGTCATTACTTGATGGGTTTTTTGGGTATAATTAGATAGAAGTTGCCCCAGAGGATCAACATAAAACTGCTTTTACAACGCCTTGGGGAACTCTGGCTTACAATCGAATGCTATTTGGGTTGATCAATGCCGGTGCAACATTTCAACGTGCTATGGATGTCTCCTTTGGAGATTTGAAAAAAAAGATTATTGTAGTATACTTGGACGATCTCACTGTCTTTTCAAGAAAAAGAGATCATATTCAACATCTGGAGATAGTCCTATAGCGTTGCTGTGAGCAAGGAATCTCTCTTAACCCCAAGAAGTCCATTTTCAGGGTTACTGAAGGAAAGCTACTAGGGTACATTTTGTCTAAAGATGGGATTCAAATTGATCCTGAACATGTTAAAGCTATCCAGAAGTTACCATTACCATCAAGCAAACTTGGAGTGAGGTCTTTCTTCGGTCAGATCAATTTCTTAAGGAGATTCATACCAGATTTCTCTAAATTAACTTACCACATTGTAGACATGATGAGAGATAAAGTGGTCTTCAAGTGGACTGAAAAAGGGAAAAAGACATTCCAAGATATGAAAACAGTGATCACAAATGCTCCAGTTTTAATTCATCCAGATTTTTCCAAAGACTTCATTGTATATTGTTATGCTTCAGAGCATACTTTATCTTCTATCCTAACTCAACAAAATGATGATCATATAGAAGCACCTATTGCATTTATGAGTGTTCCTCTAAAAAAGCACGAGTTGAATTATTCTCTAGCAGAGAAACATGCTTATGCAGTGGTCAAGGCAGTAAAGCATCTTAGGTTTTATATCCTCAGTTTGCATTCCATGGTTTTCATATTAGACACTTCAATCAAAACCATTCTTACCCAGCAAGAAATAGGTGTCAATAAAAGGGCTTCTTGGATTACCAAAGTTCAAGAATATGATATTGATATTAAGCCAACCAAATTGGTACGAGGGAGAGGCTTATGTAAGCTCATAGCCAAAAATGGCATACTCAGAGAATCTCCAGAAAAGAATGCCGAGCTGCCTCAAGTGTTGTTTGTAGGATTGATAGATGAATGGTTCTCAAATATAGCATACTTTCTTACATATGGAGAATGCCTGGCTCATCTAACTCCAAAAGAGAAAAGAACTACCAAGTTAAAAGCTGCAAAGTATATTATTTGGGGTAATATTCTCTATAAGAAAGGGATCGATGGCACATTCTTGTGATGTGTAGATAAAGAGAAACATAAGGAGTTACTCCAGAATTTCCACAATGAAGCATGTGGGGGACATTTCTCCTCTTCAGTTACCATGTTTAAAATTCTGAGGAATTGCTATTACTGGCTCGACATGTTTCATGATGCAAATGAATGGGTCAAGAAATGTGAGTCATGTCAACAGTTTAAGGGAAAAGTACAACTTGCAGCTATGCCACTCAAACCAGTGGTCATTGAAGAACCATTCCAGCAATGAGGTCTTGATTTTATAGGTCCTATCAATCTGCACTCCAGGGCAGGCCACACTCATATTCTTGTGGTAACATATTATTTTACTAAATGGATTGAGGCTATCCCAGTAAAGAAAACCACTTCCGAAGTGGTCTGCAATTTTATTAAACAAAACATTCTAGTGAGATTTGGGGTACCAAATAAAATTGTCACCAACAATGCCATTAACTTCTCTTCTCATGAGATATCATCTTTTTGTTATAGATATGGGATCATTCTTTCTCACATGTCAGATTATTATCCTCAAGGGAATGGTCAAGCTAAGGCTAGTAATAAGAATATTGTCATCGTTCTCCAAAAATTAGTTGGTGAAAATTAGAGGACATGGCATAAACATTTGTATGAAGCATTGTGGGCTGATCGCACGACCAAGAAGAGAGCCACCGGGTTGTCACCGTTTGAGCTACTCCTTGGTATAGAAGCCAAATTGCCAATACCCTTGGAGTTATCCACGCTAAAACTACAAGATATACTTGAGAACCAAGAATTCAGAGACACACTCGAGAAAAGGATTGCTTACTCACTAAGTTAGAAGAGCAAAGAGATGAAGTTGTTGATAAGATCAAGGAACATCAAACTCGGGTGAAAGAACTGTTTGATAAAAAAGCCAGAGTAAGACCGTTCCATATTGGCAACCTTGTATTACTGTGGGATAAGAAAAAGGAGCCGAAGGGTCTTCATGGTAAATTTGACTCTCTCTGGAGAGGACTGTTCCGGATTAGAGAAGCATGTGGAGAGAATTCTTTCTATCTCGCATTCATGGGTGGAACATCGTTGCCCCTTCCCTACAATGGGCAACATCTAAAGCATTTCAATCAGTGAGACAGATTGTTTTTTGTCTTTGTACATAGATTAATTAGGAATTTTTGGGTGTGTTTCATTTCTTGCTATTTTGTTCCTCTCCTTGTTTCATTTTTGGCTTGTCTATGCACTTTTGAAGTTATTCCAGTAAGTTCTCCCTTTCCTGACTCTATTTGCCCAATGGATTTAAGGCACTATTCATTTCCAGATGATTCTAGGTTCATTCTGTGTCCACAAGGTCCTTGTCCCCAGATAGAGCCAGTTGCTGTCCCATTTCAGATTACCCAAAATTTGAACTTTTTCTGATAAATTAACATGTGCTATCATGCGTTATGCATATTTCTTTCACTAATCCAAGTAATAAATTAATTTCAAGGTGTTGTATTCACTTGTGTCCTTCAATTTTCTGACTGCCACCTCATCCAACGTGTTTCAATGTCAACATATCCCCATAGGTCGAGAAGGTTCCAAATTCCAATCTTTTGTGGAATATACCAAGAATGTCGAAGGTGTTAGATCTGGTCATAAAATGATTTCGAATAATGATATGTATACAAGCGGTGGGAGCTTAAACAAGTAGCCTAATCGACGACATGGTGCTTAAAAAAAATGACATTTCGTGAGGGCTTTATCATCCATTGAAACAACTAACTCAGTTATCATGCACGTGATATGGTGGTGAGAGAACATGCTAAAGTATTCGAATTGCAACGTGTGTTAAAAGATATCACCAAATAATTTATATTGGTTGACCCAAGTATCGGCGACGTAAATCAGATACGTGTTACACTTGACATCATCATATAAAACGAAGGCATAAATAACTGTCTCGTGAGTCATCCTCGGTTGTGAACCATAAACTCACTAAGTTGGAGAAGTTTTCTATGGGGAAGTAAATGGTATGATGGCAACAATCATTGCCACGTATTTCCATGATTATACTTAGCTATCATCGGCATGTCTAATCCATTATCAAACTAACATTCACCACCGATCAAACAAGCCATTTTCTTAATCATCGGGCATCATTATTCATTTCAGAACTATTAGCGATTCCTACAAAGTTTCAAGGAGTGCCTCAAAATGACTTAAATAAACTTGAACATTGTTTCAAACTGCACGATGCCCAAAAGTTGGCATGTCGCGAAGGTGGCAGAGAAACACAATAACTGTTTCGAGATAAGAAGCCAAATATACTAAGAACTCCTACAACTTCATTTTCATCGAATTTATCATTAGCAAACTTTGTAACCACAAACAGCATTATTAATCAAACCTTCCATGAGCGTGAGTGCTGGTAGGTAGTTAATCTTCCCCACTTTGTTAAAGCATCGCCCAGTTGCACCATTAAACATTGGAAAGGCAAACTGCTATAGCATGGAGTTGATTAAAGGCACCCAACAATGGACAAGATGTAAACTTCACTGTCATCATCTCTGCACATGATAACATGGAGTTTTGAAGTAATAATCAAACAGATCTTTCAAGATTTTCAAGTAAAGGTCATTGGCTATTATAAGGCCATTTTTTTGCCATCTTTCACTAGTACCTTCATGACTCATGTCTAAAGAAGAAGCATAAGCTTGGACATCGAATAGCCTCTAAAATACAGAAATGTGGTCTAACATAATGCAATTATTGCAGCGAGTTGAAAACACTTTAGGAACCTATAAACAAGTGTGAATCCAGCTCGAGGGCTAAAAATATGGAGAAGGCCCTAGCCATGATCAACTTGTATACATACTAGATGAGATTCCCCTTTGACAACAAGGGATATGTCAAGAATAATTTGAAGCTTGGTCCTGGATACCTTCATTTCCCCAATCTTGAAGACTTTTGGGAGGATCATGAAGACGAGTTTCAGGTCAGAAAAAAGAGATTGGACAAGCTTTACCTTGAAGTAGATTTGAGATTTCAAGATGGAATGGGTTGTTGAAGGCATTGAAGATGATGAATAAGATCTGATTGATCCCTTCTATTTTGAAGAAATCCAAGCTCAACCTCTTCTTGCTTATAATTGGGCAGATCTAAAGGTTAGAGATGTTAGAGAAAGAACCAGTTCGTGATCAAGAAGTCAGAAGCCTAGATTAAGAAGAAGATATCCCAGATGACTGCAATGAGACCAGTAAATAGGAAAGAGACACCATGAGGAAGAAGTGACTAGGATAGTTCCACTTCATCAGTTCCTTCCCACACGCTAGTTATTGACATTTTTTCCCACCAGAGAACCCAGGGAAGTGGTGGAGATGAAGACCCTCCGAGGAGAAGAAATCTCCAAAACATATGTGGAGATGAACCTAGGCAGAAGAAGAAGAAACCAAGGTCAAAGGAAAAAGAGATAGGTTCTACTTCAAGAGAAGAAGAGGAACAAGAAGAAGTCCTATTTGATCTAGGGTTTGATGAAGCCATACCGACCACATCTTCTTCCATGCTCATTGAATCCCCTCTCCTTGAAGTACCACATTCTACTTTAGTTATGGAGCCTCCTTCCTCGAAGGATCCAGTGTATCAAACAGAAAAAGCTGAAGAGAAAGCAACCTCACCAATACCTGAAAAACAAGATCTCCAATTAGGCAATGCACTTGAGCTATCAAAAGATCTTTCACTACCATGGTTTTAACAAATCCTATTGAAGAAAAGGAAGGTAGAAGAACTGGTGATTCCTAAATTCAGTACAGTTTCTGATCTCTTCAGGAGATCCAAGAAGCCGAAGAAGATCAAGGTGGCTTCTAGAATAAAAATTGACTCTAATTCATGAAACATGTGCCTTGAGATAGCTCAGCCCACTTCTAAAAGAAATGTGAATGAAGCCACTTTGGCAGACTTTTTTGTGTCAAGGATTGATATGGGCCCATCCACTCATGAGGCCAACATACAAAACTTCAATGTCGTAGCCACAAGGCTAGTAGAAAGGACCGAAAGGGAGAAGCAGTTGAAAGATCAGTTAAAACAACAAGTACAGAGTCTATCTTCTTACTTGAAGACCATAGTCAACACTTCTACCATGCCACTTAGCATTGATCATCAGTCAACCATCTGGGGCCAAGAAGGATAAATTGAAAAAGGTACTATTGACAGTCTGCAGAAATATCAAGTTTATGGAAAAACCACTGAGAATTGGGTGAACAAAATCAAATCTATTGCATTTGATTTCATTATTAAAGAAAAGGTAGTGCATGATGAAGCCTTAATAAAAAAGGAGGTCATTGAAAAAGAGTTAAAAAATGTCAGGAAAGAAGAAGCTGTTTGGAAGGATATCCTAAAAGATTTTACGAAAATGATGGAGATTGATGTCAATTTCCTTGTAGCAGAAAAGATCCTACCTAGTACAGAGGAAAATTACTTGGAAATTTGGACAGAGAGCATAAGTTGGAAATTAGTAATTATTGACCAAGTTTCAACAGAACAAGAAAGGCTGATGCTTGCTTGTGAATGAGTATCTAGAAATCTTTAGTATCAGGTCGGTGCCATTCTCCTGAGTGCATCATTGATGGGAGAATCATAGGTAATTCAAGATGGTTTTCAAAATATGATTGATCAGCAACTTTTCAACAGAGAAGTTTTTGACGTGAACACAATGGACAAGTTGGTCGATCTCTATACTTCATTGAAGATTTCTGTCTCCCAAATACCAAGTATGGTGGCAGAATTGAGTAATGTCCACAAGTGCCTAAAAACTTGGAAGATTAGGATAGCAAACACCCTGATTCCTAAGGACAAATCTATCACCCTGGCCATTCAACTTTTCAGAATGTTTAGAGAAAGAGAATCCGATCTGCAAAATCAGTTTCTAAAGTTTGCCACTCCGTCAATGGCGCCATCGACAAGAAGAGAATAAATGCGAGTTTGCATATTGTATAGTTTTCATTTTTGTTGTGTTTGTGTGTAGCTCAAGTCATGATTTTGGCTTGTTTTGTAAATAATGATCATGATTGATTCTTCTCTTTCGAGTCTAATCTTCTCTCTTTTGATTGTAAAGTTAGGTTCATCCTAACTATTTCTCACATGATAATTATTTCAAGTGTCTAAGTGAGGTAGTTATTCTAAGAAACTAGCTTTGTAAAAGAAAGTTATTCAAAATCAATGCACTTAAAGAGGGAGTTGGTTACTCCAAGTGGTTATAAAAAGTGGTTAAGGTAGTTACCTTAGGTGGTTACTAACCTCACCTATATATACTTCATTGTATTTTAATTTAAGGGTTCCACTTTTTCACATAATAGTGTATTAAAGACTCGAATAGTGTTATTCAAGTTTGAAAGCAATAAAGAAATGTTTTGAATGTGTGTTCAACTCAATTTCATGTGTTGTTATTGATATTCATATGTTTCATCAATAATGATCATGTGTTTTCCTTTCAAGGTTGCATTGTGAGAAAGATATTTCGCATCAAGTTTTGGTATCTTTACTTGGATGCATGGAACTTAAATTCATAAGTTTAACTCTTATTTCATCATTAGTGTTTGTTATTTCTTTTTTTTTGTTCTTATAACTCCAAAAAATCCAAATACCCCTATCATACGAGGGAGCTACCCCTCTTAAAAGAAGAGAGGAATCAACATAGTCCTGCGATTCTTCAACTGTTGTGAGTAGGTTGTTGCTAATCCAAGGGTGAAATAGAGTTATTCAAGAAGATTATTTAAAAGCAACAAATCTATCTACCAATAAATAGATATAACAATCTCCTCCTCAACATCCTCATCCTTTGAATGCAACTCCATGGGATTCTATTTGAGCTGCCTTTGTAACTGGACCTCTCTACCATGCCTTCTTTGCATTTTGGTTTCATTCATATGTTTCAAAGCATGAGAAAACTCCTCAAATGAGATTAAATCTAGGGGACTCAACCCTGCACCTCGATTGACACTAACTTCATGCTCAATGCACTGCTACCAGTCTGAATGATCTGGCTTAACTTCTTCTTGCAATAGGTTTGATTCTCTAGTTTTAATGGCACATGAGTGTTCACAAATAGTAGGCCACTCCACAGCTACCTCAAACATCTCCCTTTCTAGCTCGTAAAACCTAATATCTCACCAAAAAATTGGTTTGTCCTTTAAGAGTAAGCTAGTTCTAGGACAAGAGGGCTGACATGGGATGGGGGTAGGAAGAGATTCCTAGGAGGGTAGTTCTTGAGGAATAATAGGATGGATTTGCATAGGAACAGACTCCCATGAAGGTTGAGGGCCTCTAAAACTTGGGATTTTGAAATTTAAAGGTGGTCTCAGAGGCTCAGAGGGTTTCCCCTGCCTGAAGCTTGGGATCTTGAATTTGGGAATTATTTCAGTCAGAAGTTGAACTTGTGTAGAAGGGAGGGGTTTCCTCAAACTTGGAATGGAGGGGACTGACTGGGCTTCCAAAGCAATTGCCTTAATTGTTCTTCTTTAGCTACAATCTCTAAAGCCAGGCTTTCTTGATAAGCTCTTTCTTGCACCTCTATTTGCTACTGGTGTAGGAAGGCTTGATGAGCAAGCTCATCTTCTCTCAATATACTCCATTCCTTTAACTTCATCCCACTCCCATTGGAAACCTAGGAGTATCTCCATCACATCACCTTCATTTTTGATGTTAAAATTAAAGGCTTTTTGTGGTTGATTATACCCTACTTGTCTTTTAAAATCATCCAAATGTTCCTTAATCTCTAGTAGAGCAAAGTAGTCTTCCTGGGGTTGATAATAGGTGTTATTAGGATGACAAGAAGACTGAGCAGGGGTGGGTGGGAGGCAAGAATCATGAGGATGCTGATATTTTATAGTGGGTGTATATGGCATAAAAAGAGAGGTACTTTAGGCCTGAAATTGCTGGTATGGAGGCCAATGACTTGTGTTTTGTTCTGATGGAGGGGAATAACTATGGATTCCTAATAGTTTGACATAATAGGGCATTAAAAATTAGAAATCATTCAAATAACATGAAATAAAAGCAAAGAGATCCGCCCTTTTGAAAATTGAGCTCATACCATAGAGTTGCCAAGTGATTGAAATGTTTCTAAAAGCAAGTTTGACCAGGAATACCACTACAATCCTGATCTTTGAAGTTCTTTAAGTGCTTGAACTGGCTGCACCAGTAGATTTGTTGAACAGAGTCACCATGGTGCTTGTTGAATACTTTCACAAATGCACATGAACTAAGAACAACACCAAATCTTCTCAGTTTAGCTATTACTTAGAGCAGAAGGTCCCATCGGCTATGGTAGAAACTGTTATCACCTGGAATTGCACCCTGACTGAATCCTATTCAAGCATTCCAATGACACAACAGGACTGATCTTAAGGTTTGGTACATTACAGATGAGATCAGACCTCTAGAGAAGGCTAGTTTCTCTTTCTAAACTTAAGGTTCAAAGAAGTCAACTAAACCTAATGCTAATAGTCACCAAGGAAAAGGGGAAGAAGGAGAATCTAGAATCAAAAGGTGATGCACCAAGATTTAGTGTTTGGTTTGGACTAATACAAGAATGATCTTAATCTTGATATGGATCCATAGAGACTTATAACTTTAATAGAGGTTTGAGGCAGAAAAATATAACTACAAGAGGGATGAATCATCCATAGAATAAGCCTACAAAATTCAAGTAAACATAATGTAGAATTATAAGAGAGACAAAATATCAATCTATTATATTGATCATGAAGGCTAAATAGCCATTACAAAGAAAGAAAAACTCAATATAGATCAGAAAAGATAGAGAATGACAACCTTCCCTTCATAGTTGAACTAGAAATGAAGACAAGAGAGGTCCAGAAGAGGACACAGTCCATCAAATTCATACAATTCTAGGAATTTGATGGACTGTGCATTGTGTTTTGAAAAGAAGAAATGCTTGATCCCTGACTTTGTAATACTTAGAAGGAATTATGAAGTTTGTTGGGGATTGGGCCTTGGACCTCATTCCTTCCACCTTCCAAAAGGAAGGAGGAAAAGGAAACCCCCGCTTGCCGCTACCCGCAACACTAGAAATTTTTTATCTCGTTGGGCTTCAGTAAGTGGACCTTCCACTTTCTGTTTTCAAAAAAGGAGAAGGAAGATGGAACTCCTGACCCTCAGTGCCTGAAACATTTACGCAAATTTACAAGTAACCAAGGTGGAGTTCGGAGTCGACAAGAATCTCATGATGAGGAGAACCCCGAAATCCAAAACTCCAAAAAGGCAGAAAACATAGGTAAAACACTTAGGATTTTGGACTTAGCCATTTGGGGGGCTTTTTCCTTGCACTTCAAAATGGAAAACACCTAGAAATTTGATGGATCCTTGGGCTATTTGGCCAGAAGGCAAAACAGGACAACGATAAGTAACCAACCAGAATAGGCATACTTGACCAACCAACTATAACTATCTATGATAGTTATTATTTATGTTAATAATATTGTATTAACACATTACAATGAATTTATGATATATAATATTCCAACAATCCCTCAATCATTACATCCTATTATTAAGAGAACAAATAAATAAAGTTCAAAAAACTTCAAACTTTGCTATTGGAAGAGATTTTGTAAATATGTCAGCATATTGCTCTTGAGTGGAACAATACTAGAGCTAGATATTCTATTGTTGGACATGTTCATGGATGTAGTGGCACTAAACCTCAATGTGTTTCATGCACTCATGAAAATAGGATTTTGAAAAATCTTCAACACACTCTAATTGTTGCAAAACAAAGTTATAGAATGTGTCTAGGAACACCCATGCTTGTCAAAATGCAATGCAACCATATTGCCTCATAGACAACTCCACCTGTAGTGTGATATTCTACCTCTATGGAAGAGTGAGCAATAGTGGTTTGCTTTTTGCTCCCCCATGATATTGGACTAGATAAAAAAAATGAATCTTGAAGTACATACTTCCTATCATCCATTCAACCTACATAATCCACATTAGTGTATCCTTGCAAAGAAAAATATATAGTTTATTTGTTTTCTAGGCCATATTCCACTATACAATAGATGTATCTCAAAACACGCTTTGCTACTTTTCAATGGACAACCTTAGGTTCCTGTATAAACCTAGAAAGATAGATAACAATATAGATAATGGGTATGCGCATGGAAATGGGGGACCAAAAGTACATCAAAAGTGGCCACTTTTTTTCCTTAAATCAATAAAAAATGATCTTGGATAAGAAATTCAAGACACTAATGCTCAAAATTTCAAGATACATGACAAGAACAAGATTTGTAGTGCTCAGATTGCTTTCTAAACTACTATATTTTAAAAAATATGGTGGAGATTAAGAGGATCAAATAGGGGGAGCACACAAAGTGGTCCTATTTTTGTCAGAAAAATATAACATAGCATCAGGTGTGCTCCCTCTAAAATCTTGACTTTTTTTCTATTTCACAAATCCCTTTAGTGGAAAGTTAGCTAACATCACATAGTTTATGCTAAATTTTTTTGATAAATTTTTAATGAATATATAATTTTTTACTAATTCTCAAAGTAGACACATCCTGAAAAATAAAAAAATGAGAGTGTTCCCTCTTAATTTTGGGAAAACTAATCAAAACTATATATTTTTAATGTGTATAGTGTTGGGATCTAGAATTTTCTAGGTCTCAAACTTGCAAGAATCCCATGTTTACCCCTCTTAAATGCTTGAAAAATCCTTCCCTCATTATTGATAACCGATCTAAGATATCTTAAGTAGGTCCCCCATGTATTAAAATGCAAGGAAAAATTCATAAAAGTCCTAAGATGTTTTTGTCATTTTCCATAAGTTTTAACCCTTTTTCAGCTTTTCAGATTTTCAAGATTTCCCATGTGAGCATACCATCCTTATTGGCTCTAAATTCCACTATGTTTTCTTGAAAATATGTCTAAGTATTTCAAGATCACAACATCAGGCATTCTTATTTTCCTTTAACTCTGCGACATGCATCCAGTGGTGTCACCGATTCCTGATCCCTGATGTTTCATATCTGCTCAATCTTTTGGGATCGGGGTGTCGGTCATTCTTGGTTCTCTTTGTCTTCCAGGTATGTGTTCAGTGGTAGCTTTGATCCCTATTTCTTAATATTCCAAAATTGCTTAAGTGTTGTGGACTTCAGAGATTAGAGAGTTCTTTTATCTCATTTTCAAGTGGAATATGTTCTAACAATGTCCCAATCCCTGCAACTTGAAAGTTACCCTTTGTTCATTTCAAACTTTGGAGATTGAAGATTTCTTTGATTCCATTTCAAAGTGAAGAATGTTCCATGAAGGACTAATCCTCAAAACCAAAAGGTTTACCTATGTTCATTTCAGACTTTGGGAGGTTTTTGATTCTCTTGCCTAGGTGGAGGGTGATCCAACGAAGGCCTGATTACCGAAGTCTGACATGCTTGCTTTGCTTATGTTTTTTAGACTTTAGAGTTCAGGAAGGTTCTTATTCTCTTGTAGAGTGTTTGATATTCAACAGTATTCTCAATTCTTGATCCATGATGTTTTAAATATGCCCAAGTCTTGCGGGATCATGGAATCGGATGGTGCGAGTTATTCGTGATCTAAGAGGAGGATATATAGTGACGACCTGACTATCAAAGCCTGATAAGTGTCGCCATTGTTTATGGACTTCATAGTTTAGAGTGGTGTTTGTTCATCTTCTCAAAAGAAAGATGGTTAAGTGATGGCCTGATCACCAAACCCAGATGGTTTGACCTTGCTCACGCATTTTTTGAAGTTATGGGAAGTCTCTTACTACCGATTACAAATAAGTAAAATAGGTGGAAATCCAATTTGTTGAGGCTCAACAAATTTGTCTTCCTAGTGAAGAAGGGGTGTTAATCTATAGACAAGTAAGGAAGTAAAGGTGGTGAATTTTGAGAAGATAAGAACAAAAGATTCCATAGATCTATTATCTTGATTTGTCTCTAGAGAATAATATTTTGCATATTGAAGATTCCCCACTTTTTTTGCATGAGGAGATTAACGATTTTTTCTGAAAATAGAAAAGGTCTGCATGTTCAGTTAGCTTGATTTTTACATGGATTTTTTGGGGGAGAGTTCTATATATTGTAATAAGAGGTTCATTTGTAAGGGTTCATAAATTACTGGGAAGAGACATTGTTGAAAATTTTTAAGTTTGTTTTAAGGAATAAAAGAGCTCTACAAGTTGTCTTTGTCATGTTTATTGTAATGGATTAATTCTGTAGCACAATATGAGCAATAATTTATGAATATGGATTTCTCCTTTATGGTATTGTATATACTTGGAGAAGTATATGTTTTCAAGGAAATCATAAGTCTTTGCCTACACATTTTCTATGGAATTTGTTGGCACCTGCAAAATTTTGCTCCCAAGTATGCCCTATTTTCCCCCCAAAATCCAAAATTTCCCATTTTATGCCTTTACCAATTGAAAACCCCTTGTTTAAATCTGATTAGTGATAGTTTTTATGGGTCTTTTCTCTCAAAAAATGACTAAGTCAAGTCCCTAAGTTTTTCCCCTTTCTTCCCTTAGAAAAATTTATTGTTTTCTGCCTTTATCAGCAAATCAACATTTTTCTAAACTAACAAACTAGTTCGGTGGTTTGCATATTTGCCGATTCACTGATAAGGCAACAATAAGATAGAAGGAGACAAAGAGGGAGCCATAGAAAAGGAAAAAAGTTCTAAGTAAAGAGCAAAGAAAATATCTTTATCGACATTATGTTTTGGTTCGAAAACATGAAGGTTTGCCAATAGAAGGTTTAGCCGATGCTTGCTTCGCCGACAAAAGAAAAGGATGAACAAGTCTTCATCGCCAATGGATAAAATATTGGTTGGAGAATGACTAAGTTTAAGAACCTGTTTGTTTGCTGACAATGGTTCAGAAATTTCAAGTTTTGCTGATTTTACTAATAGATGAAGGGTCCATTGAGCACAAGGGCAACAGTTTGAAAAGTCAAAGGTTTGGCGTGGGCCATTTTTGCCGATAAAGCAAATGTGGGAGATGAATTTTTTCTAAGGCATAAAGAGTTCAGAAAAAGGGGAAATCGCTGACAAAGAAAGCAAAGGTAAAAATGAAAGGCAAGTTTGGGAAAAACAATATTTGTTGATAAGGTAAATAAAAGGTGCTAAAATTTGTGAAAATGGCTAAGTAAAGAAGAGTTGTTAGTGAGTTAGTGAAGTCTTGAACTTGCTAAAAGTTTAGACTTTTTGTTGTTTGCCGATAGGGCAAAATCACCGATAAGGCAAAAAGTGGCACTAAAGGGAAGGAAGTCAAAGTTTTGAAAGGTTCAAATTTGCCGATAAATGGCAAAAGGGGTAAGTCATTGTAGTTCTAAATTATGTATATTTACCGATAAGGCAAATATGATAAAGGTAAAGCCAGAAAGTGGCTAAGGGAAAAAGGGAATATGATGATTTTGTTAGCCAACCGGTGGAGATCCTAACTCTCAAAAGGTTTGAAAAGTTTAAGGTATGCCGAAAAGGAAAAATTGTCGATAAGATAAGGCTGGTTTGGAAAAACCAAGTTTTGCTGACTAAGGGATAAACATAAGCATAAGGAAGAAGATAGTTTGAAAAAAGGTAAATTTGCTGATAGGGGCGATAAAGAGATAGAAATAGAAAAGTTTGGCAAATTGAAGATTTTCCAATAAAGGAAAAAGATAAATGGTTCGCCATGGGGCGAAGTTGCCAACAAAGGGAAAAGACTCACCAAGTGGCCAAGTCTGAAAAAATAAAGTTTTGTCAATTAAGGTATAAAATAAGAAGTAAAAGAAGATAGTTCAGCAAAAGGAAATTTTTTTTGATAAAAGAGGCAAGGAAGGTGATGGTTCGACAAATGTGGAAATTGCCAACAAGGGTAAAGATAGGGCCAAGTTTGTAAAAATTAAAACTTGCTAATTTAATGAAGGAGAAGATAAAGCAAGGAGAGAGGCGGCAATGGAAGAAGTTTGAGAATTCATAAATTTGCCGATAAGGAAAAATAGAGTTATGGATAGTAAAGAAAGATAGTGGCAAACAGAAAAGTCAAAAATTGGGGAAAATTGCTGATAAGAGGGAAATGAAGAAGTTTCTGAAAATGGCAAGTGGCCGATAGAGGGCGCCCAACACACACAAGGTACAATCAGGATTAGACGGCTCAAAATATAAAAATTTGGGCAACACATTAGGAGTGTTGTAATTGCTTTAAAAGGGTAATTCCCTGAAAGTATGCCATGATTGCAGGAATATACAAGCTAATTTGTACTGAGAATTTAATGAGTCTGCAGAATAGTGCCATGCAGGTGGTTGGTACAGTGAAATTCTTGAATGCACAAAGGACAAATAAGATATGTCAGAGGTTGCAGATGTTAGGGAAAGGATTAGAATCTTCCCTCTTTATTGTCCCAGGTACAATATGAGTGCAAGCAATCTTCTTCTGCTATTTGCAGACTTGATAGAGCATGGGCAAGTTTTCAAATGTACAAATTTTTTGACTGCACAGTGGGACTGAAATTAATGTGGCAGAGACATACTCATTGACTAGGTGCAACGCTGGGAATTGACATTGAATTGTAATGCTATATATTCATAGTTTGGAGATGCAGTAAGGATTGGTCAGTTGGGAAATTTTTTAGCAGGGTTGTGAGCTCTAGAAGGTAGATCAGAATGAGGTTATTTTGTAGTCTTTGTTTGACATGAAATAGTCATGAAATGTATGTAAGAGAACTCACAAATCTTTGTATCAAATTGTTGTTTTTCTCTAGTGCTATAAGTGTTTTTCTTAGCAAACCATAATCACAATTATAGTTTTGTCTTGCCACATTTAGTGGTATGAATGTAAGTTTTGATTTGAATGAATGTGACAATTCTTATTTGTAAATAGTCATTTCAATATTGCATAGGGAAGAACATGGTATGGTGTTGGATTATTAAATATTCTTAGTGATTTGTTTTTGATTTTCATTACATTTGATTTATGAAATACGTAGTTATACACTTCTGTGTGGTTGTTTTTCCTCTATTGAACATTATACTCTGTAGCCCAATGGATAGGCACTAGTCTGAATAGCCTTAGATCACCCAATCTTCAAAACAAAACAATATATCCATCTTTAGAATCTGTAGTAGTTTTATGCATCCTCATTGTGTAGGATTGCCATTATCAACTATATAGGGGTCTTATAACAACCAACTATTCTTAGTTCAGTGATAGATCTAGGACTAAGAAAGTGATTTGGGTTTGGTTGTTAACATTTTTAGTTGTTCATTTGATTTGATATTAATACCTACTTAGGTATAATACCCCTTGGAATATCCCTCCAGAGTTTAAGTTGAGGTCAAATAGCAGAGAAGTCTACCCACTCCTGTTAGTTGGCCAAAATCACCCAAAACTTTTTGATAAACCTCTTCCTATCACACTGACGACAATCCTTGGCCTAGGTGATTTAGGAATGTTTTAGAGTTTTTTTTCCATTATTTTGGGTCCCAACAAATTGGTGTTATTGCCAGGGATAAAGTTACATTAGCCGTTGCCAGGTTTTTGGCATCTGGATCATTTTTTACGCCCCTATAACAGTCAAGTTTGTAGTGGTGTAGTTTGTTGTGTGTGTAAGTTTGGCAGCCCATCAACTTATGCCAACAGATTGGAACCATTGCCAGGAGCCAAGATTTTACTTCTGGTTGCTACAATACTAAAATACAGTGTTTTCTCAAGTTTTGCTTCCCAATAGAGGAAGTGGCGACTATGTTTTACAACCTAGAAATTAAAATCAGTCTGAAAATAATCTTATAATGGATAGAGGAAGAAACTAGGAGTAACCTGGAAGTGAGGAATCCTCTAGCAATATAGAAAATAGGAGGAGTAGGTATAGGGTAAGGAGACCCAATGTGCTACATCAAAGGAATGCCCAAGACAACATATTTGTCGACCTCAGAAGCTAATATAACTATACTTCTGAGGACTTTGTAGATAACATGCTTATAACAAATAGAAGACATAATAGAAGTGAGTATGATGTTAGGAGAAATGAGAATGTCATTGGTAGAGGGAGTAGAGATAGATCTCAAGCTCCATATTTGAAAACATTTGGGAATGCTAGTGAGAATGAAGAGATGCATCACAATGCAAGGCATTCTAATTCCCCCATTGGATCATCTGGAGGTCAACATGAAACTATTCCTAATGAGAGTGAACATGAGCAAAAACTTGATGATGAAGAAAGGGAAAGAAGAATCCAGGATGAACTGATTTTACTTGATCATCTTAGAAACAAACAAAGGGAAGTGCAATCTTTGCTTGATCAACAACAAGCTCAGCTTAATCAGTAGGCCCAACAGAACCAAGCTACCAATAGTAGGGCCAGAGTTAAAATGTTAATCAACAACGTGCACCTCCACAACATTACAATCAACAACATAATCAGACAAAATAACAACATCAAATGGGACAACAGGGTATAAATCAGGCCCCTGCTCAAAATATCAATGTTCATCCACCACATAATCAAGCTAATCAACAACATGGCAACATCCAAAATGTTGGACATGTATAACCAAGGCAAGCACAAAGGTTTATTGCACAGAGGCAGCCACTGGGAGATGAGAGGTATAAGAAGCTCAATTTCATTGGCATACCTGATTTTCCTAATCCCATTCCAATTGATATTAGAGGGAAGATTCCTAGATTTTAAGGCAATAGTGCCTTCATTGGTCATGAACATTTGAGGCATTTCATTAATGTCATTGATGAGTATGAAATTGAAGATGAAGATGTGATGACAAAGTTTTTTGTGCACTCATTGGCGCCAAAGAATGGTAAAAGGCTCTCCCTGATAACAACATTGATTCTTGGGAGAAGTTTATGAAAGTATTCAAATTGCAATATGGGGATAGGATTGACCCCAAGTTTTCCATTCATGAACTCACAGCCATAAAAAGGCAATCAACGAGATGGTAGCTGATTTCAACAGTCGCTTCATCATGAAAATGAGAAAGGTACCTCCTCATATGAGACCTAATGAATCTATGTGTTTAGTTTTATATTGTGGTGCATTTGATTCAAAAATTGGTTATTGTTTGAGGGACAAGAATCCACAAACATTAAGAGAGGCATATGCTACAACCATAAACATAGAAAGTCACATGAGAGCTTTAGGGAAGCACACCAAAAGGTCTGATGTAAAATTGTCCCATCCAGATAAACCAGCTTTCAATAAACCTCTAACTACAAATGATAAATTAGACAAACTCATGGGGGTTGTGAAAAATTTGTCTTATAAAGTTGCTAGAAATGATAAAGGGTTGCCACCTCAGGGTGCCGCAACACATTTTAATAAAGGTCAAAGGTTACATAATAGAACTTATAATACTGATTGGTCTAAGAGACCACAACAAAATGACAGACAAGCTACTCCTAGGCATGTTAGCTTCAAACAACCTGAGAGGGACACCCCTGATCCTTTGAGAAAGGATCAGGTAAATTTTCAAGATGAGTCATTATGGTGCCAGGCTTGCTTCCTTCCCCATGATCCAACAAACTGTGTGGTGACTCACTCATTGAGAAGAGAGGAAGAATTTCTAAATGAGGGAGGTGTAGCTAAGTATTATGAAGAAGAAATAAATTAGTTTGATGCAAAAGATTATGAGAAAATGGGTCACAGTGTTGATTATGATAGTTTTAAAGAAGATGATCATATCTTTCAATATGATTATGGTGAAGGTCCAAAGAAGTATCAGTTGCCGGCTCATGATTTTGGGCTCTTGAAGGACCTTATGCAGAAGAAATATCAATAGTCCAAGCCTTCAAAAGAGGACATGAAAGCATTGACTGATGCAACTATCTTGCAAGTCCAAGGAGGATATCAACTAAGAAACAAAATTGTCCCTGTTCACAATGCCCCTGCCAAGGAATCAAAACAACAAAAATAGAATGGGGATAGGGATAAATATAAAGGTGGTGTGGAATAGAAGAGTGGTAGTGCTCCAAAGAGGAATGCGCCATAAAGAAGAAGCTTCCAGTGTAGCCACTAACAGAAAAAAAAAGTATGTGCAGAAGAATCTTGCACCAATAGAGCAACCAGTTACTATACCCATTTTGGGGGTCCATTATCCAAAAGGCTACAATAAGCATGATCAACCTCAGGCATAAAAAGAACTAGAAAAGGAGAAGGCAAAGGAAGAAGGTAAGGATATTTCATCCAATCAAGTGATACCTTATATTCCACTTTGTGCAAATGATGTAACTATTTCATGTGATACTCCTTTGCCCAATTATAATCCCATTGATATGGCTCAAGTTTTTAGCCAAATCAGAATTTCTGTGCCAATAGTGGAACTCCTTAGAATCCTTTAACATAGAGATAGGGAAATGTCATTTATTACTACTATAGGTGCACAAAAACAACTTGCTATTGTTCCCAATGGTAATGATGAGGGTGCAGGTCATGATGAAATAATTGAGGTATATTAGGGTCATCTATGGTTAACAATAGGATGGGAGTAGACCCTTGTTACACCACTTTGATCATAAATGGTTGGCTATTACACAACTGCATGCTTGATTCAGGGGCATCTAACAATGTCATGCCACTTGAAATCATGAATGAGTTGGGACTGAAGGTGTCCAAATCCTTTGGTAAGTGTTTTTCCATGGATTCTATGGAGGTAAATGTGATTGGTCTTGTCAAAGATGTCGAGGTCAAATTAGCTGCATATCCTAACAAGTCATTCTTGATGGACATAATTATTGTGGACTATCCTACCAAGTGGGGTGTTTTGTTATCTAGAAAGGTGGTAGCCTCTATGGGTGGAAGCATTCAGTTGGATCTGTCATATGCCACTATTCCAGTTAAGGGCATGGAAGTGAAGCTATATAGAGAAAAGAAGGTGGAAGATCAAAACGTAGAGGATAGATATAAGACAGAGGAGGATCATGCCAATTTCTTTGACACTAACATAGACCATTTTATGGGATATTGTAGTGACAATGTTCCTAACCTGGATGTTTCACCTTCCAATCCTGTCAATTCTATTTGTGTTGCGTATGATTTATGGACACTATATTTTGATGGTGCGTATTCAAGAGAAGGCCTAGGCGCTGGAATTGTTCTGATATCCCCAGATGGTGAGCAGTTTGGTATGTCCTTCAAACTTGATTTTTAGTGCACCAACAACATAGCTGAGTATCAATGATAACTTTAAGAAGCCTTTCCTAAAAAAAGATATAAAATCCTAGCGAATCTTCCATTTTTTTGAAAAAGAATATTAATTTCTATTGGCAATTCTTTCCTCTTTTTAAAAAAAATATTTAATTTTATTGGCGAAGTTTTTAAATCACTAGAAATTTGTAAAAAATCCTACCAAATCTTGACAAAAAATAGGAAAATGCATTAATTATCATGGTGAATTCTTCCTAAAAGACAATTAAATTCCTATGGAAAAGTAAAGGCCTCAAGATGGCAATGATTGACTAGTTTAAGGTGTAGTGCTCATGTCTATAATTCCTTAATTTCTTAATATTTTAAATCAAATATTGAATATTTTAAATTGGCCCTAAATTATTTTTCATCACTATTGATTTTATTTATAATCTAATGGTTTGGGTTCTATTCCGTGGACCAAAACATTCCCGCGGAGCTCCAATGCCCATGGGGCCCAAAATTACATTTGGGATGTTGATCTTAATGGAGATCAATGACCCAAATGCAATTTTGGGCCCCATGGGCATTGGATCTCCATGGGTATATTTTGGCCCATGGAATTTAACCCCAAGTGTTAGATTATAAATTGAGATCAATGACCCAAATACAATTTCAGGCTCGATGGGCATTGGAGTTCCATGGGTACATTTTAACCCATGGAATACAACCATAGTTGTTAGATTATAAATAAAATCAATGATGATTAAAAATTAGTGATATGGCCCTAAAGTAACCAATAATTATATAATATTATTGGCGAATTAATTTCATTTTCTACTAAAACTTATAAAATTTAGGCGAATCTGATCTAATTAGGTATCGAATATTGTGGCAAAATTTTGAGTTTAAAATTTTAATAAAATAAATATTCTAGAAATTTAACTAGAACTAAAATAAAATTTTGTAAAAATGTGGTGATTCAGGTCACCTTATAGCTTGTACTATTAGACAAATTTTGAATCCCCAATTTCAACTATTAGCCAATTGGTGACTATCAGCCACTAAAAAAATCACTACTGAGTATGAGGCACTATTGTTAGGTTTAAATATTGCTCACAAGCATAAAATCAAATGTTTGAAGATTTATGGTGACTCAAAATTAGTTGTGCAACAGATTAGAAATAAATTTGCTGCCAAGGATAAAAGATTAAGGGGATACAAGAATGCTGTATAAGATACCGTGGAGTTGTATGATGTCATTGGCATGGAATGGGTTGATAGAACCAGAAATGAAAAGGTAGATTCCCTAGCTGTAGTTGCATCAAAATTTGATCCTAGATTAGA
Organism: Cunninghamia lanceolata; assembly: GCA_027924645.1. Lineage (NCBI taxonomy): Eukaryota > Viridiplantae > Streptophyta > Pinopsida > Cupressales > Cupressaceae > Cunninghamia > Cunninghamia lanceolata. The sequence goes on from BSBN01000547.1 coordinate 410,370, forward strand.
TTTTCCTCATGGCCATCATGCTATAGAAGTCCTGACAAGGCCAGCGATCCCTGATAACATATATAGTTGGCAGGTATTCAATGACAATAATCAAATTTTTAGTTTCCTCAATTGCATGGACGAGTTTGATCGTCAAGTGATTGACTGGCAACCTATGGTAGAGATGGAAAATAGAAAGGAAACATTATTTGGCAGTGAGGTTTTGTGGTGCTGGAAAGAATGTTTGATAATGTAGACCACTAGAAGAGTAAAGGTAAACCTATTGAAGAGGATAGTGTTGAAGGTGTTAACCTTGGAACTAAGGAGGCACCTAAAATGGTTTACACAGGTAAGAAATTGAAACCTCATGAAAATAAAATTCTGATTGCTTTATTGAGAAAGTTCAAAAAATATTTTGCATGGTCTTATAATGAGTTGAAAGCTTACAAGGAGGATTTATTTTTGCATACTATTCCCCTCCAACCTGATGCAAAACCTTTTAGGCAAAAATAGAGGCCTATAAACCCCACTATAGCTCCCAAAATGCAGAAAGAATTGTTAAAAATGAAAGAGTGAGGTATTATTAAATCAATCAGACATTTTGAGTGGGTTTCTAATCTTGTCCCACTAAGAATGAAGAATGGGGAGATTAGATTATGTGTAGATTTCAAAAATATGAACATCAAATCCCTCAAGGATAATTATCCTCTTCCAAGTATGGATCATCTTTTACAAAGGGTGGTTGGTTCAGAGTTGATGTCTATGATGGATGGGTTCTCAGGATATAACCAGGTGCTAGTCAAGGGGTCAGAACAATACAAAATAACATTCACCACTCCTTGGGGGACATATGTTTATCTAAGAATGCCATTTGGATTGAAAATTGTAGGGTCTATGTTTCAAAGAGCAATGGATGTGGCCTTTGCTGGCCTCATTGATGAGATTATGGTTGTATACAAAAATGATATTACTGCATATTCAAAGGATATGAATGATCATTGCAAGCATTTGTAATTGATTTTTGAGAGATGTTTAGAGTATGGGATCTCTTTGAATCCCAAGAAATACCAATTTGGGGTAGAAGAAGGAAAGATGCTAGGACATATTGTATCAAGGGATGGGGATACAATTGATCCAGAAAGATTTAAGGCCATTGACCTTATCCTTCAGCCCAAAATAGTCAAGGGCATTCAGTCCTTCTTTGAACAGATTAACTTTGTGAGGAGATTTGTTCCCAATTTTATTGAGAAGACTAAGGCAATCTCCAAGATGCTTAAGAAGGGATAGTCCATCACATGGGAAAAGGAGCCAGCTGAAGCTTTTCTAGACATAAAAGAGGCTCTAAAAAATGCACCAGTGCTGGTAAGCCCAGATTATTCAAAGCCCTTCTATCTTTTTTTGCTTTACTCCATTTTATACTATTGTTGTTGTGTTGTTACCAAAGAATAAGGATGGATTTGAGCAGCCAATAGGATTTTTTAGCAAGTCTTTGCAAGCTACTGAGTTAAATTATTCCATTATGGAAAAGCATGCTTATGCTTTGGTTAAAGCAGTAAAAAAATTTAGGCCATATCTTATGGGTACATATACAATTGCATATGTGCCCCATTCTGCTATGAAAGATATTTTCACACAGCAGGAGGCTTCTGGAAGAAGATGTAGGTGGATCAACAAGATCTAAGAGTTTGATGTTGAGGTGTAGATCACCAAACTGGTTAGAGGCTAGAATTTGGCTAAGTTGATGGTAAATTCCAACTTAGAGGCCGCTGAGGTGAATGAGGTAGATGTTGTTCCATCTGCTGATGCATGTATATTGCCAAATGATCCATGGTATAGAGATATTAACTTTTATCTTGTCAACATGCATTGTCCCCCAGGTGTGAATGTCACTCAATAGAGGACACTTAAGCTCTAGTCTCAAAAGTATGTTTTGATTCAATGTGTATTAATGTGGAGAAATTATGAGGGAATGCTATTGAAGTATCTAGACCAGCAACAATAAGAGATTGTCATTGAAGAGTAGCATCAAGGAATATGTGGTGGGCACTTCCATGCCAAAACCATAGTACACAAGATTATCAAGGTAGCTTTTTGGTGGTTGAGTCACTTCAAAGATGTTGCCAAACATGTCAGAAAATGTGATTCTTGCCAATGTTTCTTTGGAAAGATGAAATTAGCTACAGCATTACTCCTTTTACGAGTAGCAGTTGAGGCACCATTTCAGCAATGGGGCATCAATTTTATAGGGCAAATTCAAGAGAAGTCCAATAATGGATTCAAGTGGATCCTTGTGGCCACTAACTATTTCACCAAGTGGGTTGAGGCTATCTCCAATCGTAATGCCACATCCAAGGTAAAGATTGAGTTCCTTGTGAACAATGTGATAACCAAATTTGGAGTGCCATCTAGAATTGTTGTAGACAATGCCGTGTGCTTCAGATATCAGGATAGAATGGATATGTATTCCAAGTATGGAATCAAGTTGATTCACTCATCACCATACCATCCCCAAAGTAATGGACAAGCTGAGTACAACAATAAGAGTCTCATGAAGATCATAAAGAGGATGTTGGATCAAAATAAGAAAAGATGGGATGATAAATTGAAGTATGCTCTATGGGTTGACAGGATAACTTTCAAGAAATCTATTGGAAGGAGCCCATTTGAGCTGGTATATGGAGAGGAGGCAAAAGTGTCAATACCATTAGAGTTATCAGTATATCAACTGCTATAACAAATAGGAGAGAATGAGGATGATGCTTTGACACTAAGGATGCATACGTTGGCTAAGGCTAGAAGGCTAGCACATGATAAAAACCTACTACAAAAACAAAGGTTTGAGCATTTGTTCAACAAAAAAGCAATCAAAAGGAACTTTTAGATTTGTGATACGGTTCTCTTATGGAATGCAAAATCAGAGGACAAGGGTAATCATGGCAAATTTGAGCCTTTATGGTTGGGACCTTATTAAATTGATTAAAGAGATGGACATGATACCTTTTACATCAGCAACATGGAGGGAGAACTACCAGAGTTGCCCATTCATGGACAATATTTGAAGCTTTACTTTTCATAAGTAAATGTTACCCTTAAAATTTTGAATATAGTCAACTTTCTGTTGTGCTTTCATGATCATGACTACATTTTATCTTGTATATATGCCTTTGCTGTAAATACGTCTATTGCAAGTATGTGCCTAACTAATGTTGTCATTGGTGTCAACATATCATTGTTGTCATTGGTGTCAACTATGCTCTTGTTTTGATTCTTGTTTGTAATAAGTTAGATGCTTTGATAAGTGTTGAGATCCTGATATTGAGGATATTGAGAAAATTTGCTCCTCCGGTGGAAAAGTGTGTTGCAGAGTATCTTTGTCTACAGAAGAATGGTCCAATAGATTGCTCTGCATTTCTTCCAGAATGAATATCTTTATATACGGATTGGAAGTTATTTAGATACATGTCTGAAGATGCTATGTTTCAAGTTTGAGCCTTTGGTATGAAGATTTGAGTTAGTTATGTTCACTAGAGTGAAAACTACTTTCTCTGTATATTTGGTGGTGACAAGGAGAATGTATTATGCTCTGCAATCCTCCGCAGTTAAGTATTTTAGTATGCAGTTCTGGAATCAAGTTGGTAATTATGATAAGTGCCTTCAACTCCAATGGTTCATGATTTGGTGGTCCGCAAGTAATCTTTTCTTTGTGACAGTGGTTGACAGTGTTGTTTAAGTGCTCTGGTTTGAAGAATCTCCTTGACAAATTAGTTAGAAGTTGTGTGAATGTTCTTGGTGATTACAATGTGCTTGAGGATGTCTCTTGATCATGTTCCTACCTTTGGATTGGTCTACAAAGAGAAATTTAGATTGGAGATGAAGACTATTCTTAGAAGACTTAGTGTTAACACTAGTCTTGGCTGACTTGGTTGTTCTCACTACTTGCGGAGATGCATCAAAGATTATGGAAGCATGTTGTGGCATGGAAGATTGCATTTGAGTCCCAGCTAAGGCATAATACAATCCACATACATGTTTTCCTTAGCTAGTTTTATTTAGGTCTAGACCTATTTCTATTCATGTTTGTAATGCCGACCTTGGAGATTGTTCCAATGATTGATGAATGTAAGGCCGACCTTGATGTACATTCCAAGGTTGATGAATTGTATAAAAGCATGTAATGTGGTTGTGAAAAAGTGGGCAAGTGTGAAAATGAAAAGATAAGTACAGAAGTGTAAGAAGAACATAGTAGAGGAGTTATATTGTGCTTTAATGGAACTGAACCTAGGCATGGAGTAGATGCTATCAAATCAATTCACCAATCCTTGGCAGTGAGCCAACCCTTGGCAGTGAGCCACCCCTTAGCAGTGAGCCGATCTTGGTAGTGCGCCCTAACATTTATAGTGAGCATTTTGGGTAGTGATCCCTAAGGTAGTGAGCCTCTATTTTTTTGGTATTGATATAACATATTTATTTTTGTGAGCTAACACCCACTATGGTTTTTCCCTTATAGGGTTTTCCACATAAACAATCTGGTGTCTTATGTGTTGGATATATTGTTGTATTGAGCTTCTTGTTTCATGTCTTCATGGTTAAATCTTAATAACAATTACTAAGCATTTGATGTGTTGATGATTCATAAGTGATTAAAGTTTTAGAGACAACTAATTCACCCCCCTCTCAGTTGTCTTATACATTTCAACAATTGGTATCAGAGAAAGTTCCTTAGAAGTAAGTCTAACAGCTTGAGGTCGATCAAGGATGTCTTATAAGAAAGAATCTCCTTAGTTCGATGGGACAAATTATGCTTTATGGAAGGTACAAATGAAAATCCATCTCCTTTCTCTTGGTTATAGAATATGGAAAGTGACAGAGACAAAGTATACCATGCCTCACAATGGTTTAACAACTTAAGGTGAAATCAAAGAATATGAGTTAAATATAAAAGCTAGAGATGCTCTCTTAAGTTTCTTGTAAGACACTGAATTGATAAAGGTCATGGATATGGAAACTAGTCATGAAGTCTGGGAAAAGCTAAAAAATCTGTATGAAGGAGATGAGTCTGTTAAAAGCACCAAATTGCAGGGTCTAAAAGCAAAATATGAAGGTTTAAAGATGAGTGAAGATGAAATTATAATAGCCTACATACAAAAAAGTTGATGAAATTGTCAATGGAATAAAAGGTATGGGAGGAACTATTGAGGAGAAGGAAGTTGTGGTGAAAATTCTTAGGTCATTACCTAAATTCAATAGTCACAAGATAGCAACAATTGAAGAAGTAATGACTGTGAAAGATGTCACCAAGGATCAGTTGCTAGGAAAGCTTATAGCCTTTGAGATGAGAGAGCTTGGTGATGCTCTATCAAAGATTGAGACTTCTTTCAAAGCCATTACTTCAGACAAGATCTCCAGAGCTAAAAAGTACAAGGTGGAACTTGATGATGAGCTTGATGAAATTGAAGCAAACTTTGTTGATAGACTACAAAGAGGTTCTAGTAAGTTCAAAGGCAAATTACCTTTCAAATGTTTTACATGTGGTAAGGTTGGTCACTATGCCTCCAGGTGTCTTGAAAGAATTGAAAGGAATAGAAAAAGATTTGAGAATAGACCTCGGGTTCCAAAGAAATGCTACTATGTTAGAGATCTTGATGATGAAGGTGTGTCAGATGATGAATCTAATGATGCTAGTACTAGTGTAAATGAGTGCTTGTTTATTGCAATTAAATAAGAACCTGTGTCTACTAATCCTGCTAGCTATGTGAAGGAAGAAAAACTAGTGGAAGAAAGTGCTTTGGCTATTTAGGTTGAGAAAGATAAGGATGAATGTATTATTGATAGTGGATGCTCACATCACATGATCGATGACAAAAGTAAGTTTGTGAGTTTGGAAAAGTATGATGGAGGACATGTTAGGTTTGGAGATAATGCAACTGGTAAGATTTGTCAAAAAGGATCTATTTCTTTTGATGGAAAGCACAATACTGATAATGTCCTATATGTGAAGGGTTTGAAGCATAATCTTTTAAGCGTTGGTCAGATGTGTGACAAAGATTATGATCTGAGATTCAAAGGTAATGGGTGCATGATCATGGAAAGCTCCAGAATAGTGATTGCTACCAGTAAAAAGACCAGAGGTAACATTTACCAATTAAGAGGAACTAATGATTATTTTTTATTGACTCAGACAGATGAGAGTTGCTTGTGGTATAGAAGGATGTGTCATATCAATTTTGATAATTTAGTGAAGATAAGTTTTGCATAGGCTGTAAGAGATCTGTCTAAACTTGTGAAGCCAACCAACACCATTTTCAAGGAGTGACAATTTGGGAAACAAACAAAAACAAGTTTCAAAAGCAAAGAACAATTCTTTATTGGATTGCTAGAGCTAGTACATATAGATTTGTGTGGTCCCACAAGAACAAGAAGTCTGCAAGGTGACAGGTATTTTATGTTTCTTATTGATGACTATTCTAGAATGACTTGGGTCACTTTTCTAAAAGAAAAATGTGAAGCACTAGACAAGTTCAAAATTTTCAAGGCAATGGTTGAGAATGAGTTAGAATTGAGAATCAAATGCTTAAGGTCTGATAGAGGAGGTGAGTTCACATCAAATGAATTCAATATTTTCTGTGAAGAACAAGGGATAAAGAGATATTTGTCTACACCTAGGACTCCTCAGTGGAATCAATTTGTTGAAAGAAAGAATAGGATAGTTCAAGAGGCTGCTAGGACTATGCTAAAGGAAGCTAACCTACCGGAAGTATATTGGAGAGAAGCCATACATACTGCTGTGTACATCCTAAACAGAGTTCAAGTCAAAGGTAACAGTTCTAAAACTCCTTTTAAATTATGGTATGGAAGAGTTCCTATAGTGAAGTATTTCAAAGTTTTTGGTAGCAAATGTTATATCAGAAGAGATGAAGAACTAGGCAAGTTTGATGCTAGATGTGATGAAGGAATTTTTCTTGGTTACTATACCAAGAGTAAAGCATATTGGTGCTAAAATAAGAGACTGGAAAAGATTGTTGAGAGTGCTAATGTGAAGGTGGATGAAGGCAAGGAAAGAATATCAGATCTGAATTGCTATGAATCAGATGAACCTATGACTATAGTAAATGAAAAAAAAGTTGAACAAGAAGACAACCAGGATGAAGAAGAGGCTCTGGAAAGTGCTGTTAAGACTCCCAGGTATGTAAAGATTAATCATTTTGAAGATCAGATTATAGGTGACAAAAACAAAGGTGTGCTGAGAAGGAAAAGAGCTACAAACGAACAAGTGAATTACTGTGTGCTTTCAAAGGTTGAACCAAAAACTGTGAATGAATCTTGTAATAATGAAAATTGGGTAAAGGCCATGGAAGAAGAACTGATGCAGATAGAGAAGAATCAAACTTGGGAATTGGTTCCTAGACCTATTGATAAGAATGTTATTGGAACTAAATGGGTCTTCAGGAACAAGCTGAATGAAAATGGAGTTATAAGAAATAAAGCAAGGCTTGTGTGCAAAGGATAATCTCAAATTGAAGGAATAGATTTTGAAGAGTCTTTTGCTCTAGTGGCTAGGATTGAAGCAATCACAATATTTCTGGCATTTGCAGCTCACAAAGATTTCAAAGTGTATCGGATGGATGTGAAGTCTGCATTTTTGAATGGTGAATTGGAAGATGAAGTTTACATTGAGCAACCAGAAGGATTTTTGGTGTAGTCACAGTAGGTGGGTTCACATAATGAACTGTCTAGACCATGCAACAAGAGTAAACACAACAGATATGACTCAAAGAAATGAAGCAAATGGAGAGTTTGTCATTCAGTATATAATAGAATTCAAATATAGATTGGCTGGTAACATGCAAGCTTACAATTAGGGCTCGAAGGCTTGACTACAAAATATGCACATGATATAGCTTTGAAGTTCCTTCGCACAAAATATAAACTATGAACTTATGCAGATGATCACAACTTGATAACTACTTTCCTAAGGATCTATTACATCAATATATATCATCTCCAGAACAATAGATTCCTCTACGTCAACCAAGGAAGGTCACAAACTCCAATGAAGAGATGTCACGTGTGAACACAGATAGGTCAGACCTAAATGCATACAACAGTTCTGCAAATGAATGGAATGATGTGCGTATCTTGGGGAAGGTCGACCATGAACCAAGGATCATTGAATTCTCTACAAGTCTTCTCCTTTAGCTGTTTATCAGAGACTGTTAGGATGCTCTGTTATGAGAAAACAATCGATCTTCTGAGAGCAATATCTTTCCGGTAATGATGTGTGGATCTTTGAATTTTGGATATGATGTAGATGAATGAATCTAGATGCTAAGTCCATCTCCACAAGGACTGAAATGCAACTGGACCACAAATACAGAAACTACTTCTGACTGGACTGCCTGAACTAAACTGGAAAATGAAAAGAAACAAACTGAACTGCAAACAAACTGAAATGTAAATGTTTTTTTGGTTGATGCAAGATTGCTCTTGAACTAGGGATGCTCCTGCATTAGACATATGGGGTTATTGAAAAATTGAGTCTCTCACTTTGCTAGGGCTAAGGGAGAACCAAGACGGTCCACCTCAGCCTGAGAAATCCATGATGAATCTTCTTCCGGTCTACCTTTCCACTTCACAAGATATTCTTTGTATTGTCTTCCTCTAGTGCTGCGTCTAACTCTTCTATCCAAGATGTCTTCAATCTACTCCAGTGCTTTGTGTGGTAATTGCTTCTTTAGGTCTTCTTCCATGCTATCACTGAACTCTGCTTCATGATACTGATATAAGTCTGCAATTTTGAAAATAGGTGATATACCCAATGTCTCCAGTAACTCCACTTCATATGCATTTCCTGAATCAAATTTTCTAAGTATCTTACAAGGTCCAAACTTCTTCATCTTCAACTTGTTGTATGTCCCAACTGGAAATCTTTCTTTTCTTAAGTACACTGTCACTTCATCTCCCACTTCAAATTCCTTATGTCTTCTCTTCTCATTTGCCTTTTCCTTATACTTACTATTCATATCCTCCAAACACTTCTTCAACTGATTATGCACTGTCCTCATGTGATTTGTAAATTCTTCTGCTTCTGCACTTCTCTTTTCTTCCATGCTGATATCTCTTAATTCTACTACTCCTCTAGGGTTCACTCTGGTCACAATCTCAAAAGGTATTCTTCTAGTACTCCTAGTTACTAAATTATTGTATGCAAACTCTGCTTGTGAAAGAATCAAATCCCAACTTCCAGCTTTCTCTCCAACCAAACATCTCAACAAGTTTCCCAAACTCCTATTCACTACCCCTGTCTATCCATCAGTATGTGGATGAAAAGTTGAACTAAACTTCAAATTTGTCTTCATCTTCTTCCAAAGTGTCTTCCAAAAGTATCCAACAAAATTTGTATCTCTGTCTGGAACTATACTTTTAGGTAATCCATGCAATCTCACAATCTAATTGAAAAATAGGTCAGCTACATGCACTGCGTCAGTTGTCTTCATTCAAGGTATTAAATGAGCTATCTTTGAAAATCTATCAACCACTACAAATATTGAATCATGTCCTCTCTATGTCTTAGGCAATCCCATTACAAAATCCATGCTTATGTCTTCCCAAGGTCTCTCCGGTATTGTCAAAGGTTTATACAATCTAGTATTCTGACTACTCCCTTTTTCAACTTAACAAACTCTAGAACTCTGCACAAATATCTGAACATCCTTATGTATCTAAAGCCAAAAGTAGTTTTCACTCACCAAAGCCATTGTCTTATCAATGCCAAAATGTCCTGCCAATCCACCACTATGTTTCTCCTTGATCAAATTATCTCTCATTGAACTTTTAGGTATGCACAACTGATTTCCTCTAAACAACATATCTTCTTGAATGAAATAGTCCACCCACTTGCTCCTATCTGTCACAACAGGTTCCTTACATGCTTTCCAAGGTTCTGCAAAATTAGTTTCTCCCTCATACATGTTCTTCAATTCATCAAAACCCAACAGTTCAACTCTCATTTCTGTCAACAAGTTTCTTCTTCTACTCAATGCATCTGCAACTTTGTTTGATTTTCCACTCCTATGCTTCAAAACAAAAGTATAACTCTGCATGAACTCTACCCATCTCATATGTCTTTGATTCAACTTATCTTGACTATTCATATATTGCAAAGCTTGATGATCTGTATACAACACAAACTCCTTAGGCAACAAATAATGTCTCCACTTCTTCAAGGCTTGAATTATGGCATAGAACTCTTGATCATAAACTAAATATCTCCTCCTTGCATCATTCAAATTCTTACTGAAATATGCTATTGGTCTACCTTCTTGGCTTAACATTGCACCAATTATGTTTCCACTTGCATCACAATCAACTTGAAATACCTTAATGAAATCTGGTAATGCCAAAACAGGTTGTTCTGTCACCTTCTGCTTCAACAACTCAAAACTTTTATCTACTCCTAATGTCCACTTAAAATCTTTTCTGTCACTTCTCATTGTCTCTGTCATAGGGTTACAAACTAAAATAAATTTTTTGATGAACTTCCAGTAGAAACTAGCCAATCCATGAAATGATCTAACCTCTCCAATGCTCTCCAGTGTAGGCCATTCAACAATTGCTTTCACTTTCCCAGGGTCCATCTTCAATTCTTCCACAGAAATCACAAATCCCAAATATACCAACTCTTCTTTCATGAAACTACACTTCTTGATGTTTATTATCAATTTCTCTTCTTTCAGTCTCTATAAAACTTGTCTAACATGCCACAAATGTTCTTCTTTTGTCTTATTGAAAATTAGAATATCATCTAAGTATACAATCACAAACTTACCCAAGAATTTCCTCAAGACTTCATTCATCAATCTCATGAAAGTACTTGGTGCATTTGTCAATCCAAAGGGCATCACTAACCACTCATACAATCCTTCATTTGTCTTAAAAGTAGTCTTCCATTCATCACCTTCTCTAATTTTGATATGATGGTCTCCACTCTTCAAGTCTATCTTTGTGAAATATCTTGCTCCACTCAAACAATCCATGATATCATCCATCATAGGTGAAGGAAATCTATACTTAATTGTGATCTTGTTTATTGCTCTAGAGTCAATACACATTCTCCATTCTCCATCCTTCTTAGGTGCTAACACTGCAGGTACTGTACAAGGACTCAAACTCTCTTTGATCAAACCTTTCCTTAACAACTCTTGTATCTATCTATTTAATTCTTCATTCTCTACCGGTGTCATTCTATGTGCTGCTTTGTTAGGCAAACTTGCTCCTAGTATAAGATCCATGTGATGACTGATACTCCTTATAGGTGGTAATCCTTCAAGTACATTATCTAATATGATGTCTTCACACTCTGTTAGTAATTCTCTTATCTCCTTTGGTTGTGATTCTTTAGTCTCTTTCTTCAATGTTTCAGGCTTCTTAGGAATCAAGTTATAACACATATTCTCATGTCTCAAACCATCCATAAATTTTCTTCCATCTACCAAACAGATTGTAGCATTCCCACATACTTCACTCTTAGGAACATCCTCCTAAGGAATCAAAGTAATTCTCTTTCCATTTGCTGTTATAGTATATGTATTCTTTCTCCCATCATGTATAGCTTTTCTATCATACTGCCAAGGTCTACCCAACAAGATATGACAAACATCCATAGGCATAATATCACACAAGACTTCATCATGATAAGATCCAATATGAAATTTTACCAAACATTGTTCACTCACCAGTACTTTATGATCATCCTAAATCCATGCTATCTGATAGGGCTTAGGGTGTTTCAATCTTTCCAACTTCAGCTTAGTCACTATCTCCTCTGAAACTAGGTTATCTGAACTACCACTATCAATTGCAACTTTACAACACTTACCTCCTGATTTGTATCTAGTTCTGAACAGACTCTTCCTCTGTGGTGGTTCCTCATTTGTGTCTACTTGAAATAGTGCTCTCCTCATCACAAGTGATTCTCCTTTCTCAGGTTTGCCAACTGAACTGGGTGATCCAATAGGTTCTTCTTCCTCATAGGCTGCTCTTCCACTATTTTTTGTCCTATTACTTGTACTACCCTGATTACACCCAAATGGTCTATGTCCACCTCCACACTTGAAACAAGTACCTCTGAATGTTCTCTTATCAAATCCTCTTCCTTCTCTTTTGTATCCTTCATTCTGGTATGCACTAGGATTTCCTCTCCGGTAAAAAATTCTATCATCTCTTCGGTAAGCATTGTTATCTCTGTCATCCTTCTTAAATGGGCTATCAAACTTGTTCTACTCTGGATGTGATCTATCTCCTCTGAAAAATGTTCTACTTCTTTGAAATTTACCTCCTCTGCCTCTCTATCTCTGATCATGTCTCTTATTCAGCTTCTCTTCAACTTTCAGGGCAAACTGATATGCTTCTTCCAAAGATGTCATCCTTACCAAGCTTAGTTCCTCTTGAATGTTCAATATCAGTCCATTGATGTATCTAGCCACTTTCTCCTTGTTTGCTTCACTATATCCTATCCTTATGAACATTTTATGGAATTCTTCAGTGTACTCCTTCATAGATTTCTCCTTTTGTCTCAGATTTTGCAATCTTTTCAACAATTCCAACTCATAGTCAGCAGGTATAAATTGATTATTCAACTTTGTCACCATCCTATCCCATTTTGTAATCTTTTCTTTTCCTCTTCTATTTCTTTCCAACTGAACTTATTTCCACCATATAGCAGCATGTCCTTTCAACTTTGTCTTTGCAATTTTCACCTTCTCTAGATCTTCAATTTCCTCATACTCAAAGTATTCTTCCATGTCATTTATCCAGTCAATCAATTCTTCAGGGTTCAAATTACCAATATAGTTTGGCACATCAACTCTAGGTCTCTTTCCAATCTTTGAAATAGCTCGCAACATCTTTACTTGATCTGATTCTTCTTCTTCATCACCTCCTAGGGTTTCGCTAGTTTGTTCAATAGATTGAAATTCTTCTTCATCATTGCTTTCAACATTAGGTCTCAGTGTCAATCCTCTTCACCTATCTTCTTCAACAACATCCAAATAAATTCTCATTGTTTTCATCATTTCCATCATCTAATCCTTTCTACCAGCCATTGTTCCAATAGCAGCAATTCTGGTGTAGGGCACCTAGGAGCAGTCTGACACCTCAAGCATTTTTAATGCATTTTGATAAGCTATGTTTTGTTTTGATTGTATGTGTTGTAATAAGGCTTTAGCCATGTTTGTATGGTCCTTTTTGTGTGGTCAAGATGATTGAGGTGACCCTATAAACCTCAATCATGCTTAGTCCACTTGGATCCTTATTGTGCCAATCAGGCCTAGAAGGTCTAAGGGATTGGTTTTTGAGTTTTTTTGATTGTTTGTGTGTTTTATCATGTTTTGGGAGTATGGAGGATGGTTTGATTCCTTTGGACAAGCTAAACCATAGTGTTAATGCAAAAATACCATAGTGTCAAATATTGTCAATGTATTATGACACATTGGGCAGTTGCAACTCATTTTGGACAATTCAAACTGATTTTGCAAGTTGCATACTGACTTGTATGGGTTAATATGGTAAACATATTGCTCTAGTACGGAGGAGGAAGTTTTTGTATGGAATTTGTGCACAGAAATCAAAGAAACCATCTATTTTTTTTTGCATTTTCACTATTGTACGACCTGTACGGATTTTTCAGGGGTGCAAATGTACTTTTTCTGAAAGTGCTTGGAGTCAGGGTTCATATGAATCTAGTTTGAGGTCTTGAAGTGGTCGACATCAGGAGATATTGATTTTTCTTTCAAAATAGGTCTAGAAACCTTGTTTTCTAGGGCAGCCATGGAAATCAGGCCCTAGAATGCATTCCCACTAGTGAAAATTCACAAAAACTGGTGAAATGCAGGCTAGGGATATGTACTATAAGATTCCAAAAGATTTTTGTCAGGAAATGCAGTCTTCTATTTTTAATTTGATGCCCTAGGTCAAGTATTACCATGTATTTGGCCTGTTTTATGCTATTTGCTATTGTAGGTGACAGAATCCAGACAAGGTGAATGAAAGAATGGTGGTTTTGTGTTGTAGGGACCTGGTAGAGACATTCTAAATTCCTGCCCTTGACCTATGAACCCAATTTGAACCCTTTGCTTTGTAACCCAGGCCTAAAGTGATCAATTAGGCCTAGAGACCTAGTGGGGGTTTGGAACTGCTGGAGTAGAGTTGGGTTTGGAGATTTGGAGGTTTGTTAGAGTCCCATAGAGGTTATCCAAAATCACCATTTGTTTGCCTAGTCCTTTGGGGTTTTGTCATTTGTTGTGAAGAAAACTAGTTTTGGAGGGCTAGTAGCCTCACTAGGCCTAGTCAAGGTTAGAGAGTTGAATGAAGTTGGTGATCAAACCAAGTGTTGGTAAGGTGTTTTCAGACCTGCATGAAGGTGTAGACATAGCCTTGAGAGTTGGACAAGAGTCTAAGTAACAAATCCTTCATTTACCCTTGAATGTGCCTTTGATTGTGTTGGATTGAAGAAGTGAAGTGGGTGAGTGGGCTAAGGAGAACAAACTTTCTTTGCGTTGTGCTTCCCTTGCGCCACCTCTGCATCAGGTGGTATCAGAGCCATCAAAGAGATGGGAGATAGAGAAGAAGAGGAGGAAGTCCCTTCAAGAGTGACTAATGCTGAGTTGGCAAAGAAAGTGAGAGAGCAAGCAACCAAGAACAAAAGGATGGAAGATGAGATAGAAAAGTTGAAGAAAGACAAAGACAAGAAGAAGAAGCCAGAGGTCATCTTGGATTGAGATGAAGAGGATCAAGATGAGGAAGAAGAAGTGCCAATGGAAGAGCCACAAGGAGGCATGTCAGAGAGACAATTCCTAGATGCACTTGGAAAGTTGAGTAGGAAGGACACTAAGGCAGACTTACCTATGTTTCCTGGTAAGATGAATCTAGAGGAGTGCCTTAATTGGATTGAGGCAATGGAGAACTATTTTGAATGTGAAGAAGTGGCAGAAAATTAGAAAGTGAAGATTGCCAAATCAAGAATGAAAGGGCCAGCCTTGAGTTGGTGGAATTTTATTCAAAATGAGAGGATAGAAGATGATAGGAATCCTATCTCTACATGGAGGAAGATGGTACTTGAAATCAAGAAGCAATTTGTCCTTGAGGATTATGAAGTCAACTTGAACAAGAAGTTGTACAACTTGAGACAAAAGGACATGGACATGAGCACCTACACAGAGGAGTTTCACAAGATGACATTGAAAGCCAAGATGCCTGAGAATGAAAAACAGAAGCTTGCAAGGTATCTCAATGGCCTTAAGTTCTCCATTCAAGATGAATTAACTCTCTTTAACCTGGAGACAGTCCATAAGTGCTTCCAAATGACACTAAGGATTGAGGATAAGTAGAGAAGAAAATGGGATTTTGGCAGCAGCAACAGAGGCAGAGGAAATTAGAACTTTAGGGGCAGGGGTAGATTCCAAAACAGAGATAATTTCTCTAGACTCCAAGGTGGTGGATCACAAGAAGGCAGCCAAGGGTAGGTTGATAAAAGCAGTGCAAATCAGGGTCAGTTTAGAGGGAGAGGTAATGGTAGAGGTAGAAGTGGGGGCAGAGGTCCCAATGTGTTTACTAGAAGGTGTTTCTCTTGTAATCAGATTGGACATCAGTCCTTTAGGTGCCCGGAGAAAATGGGAAACACTGCTGCAAATCATAAAGAAAGAAGAGTGCAACTCCTTCAAGAAGAGGACTGTCAAAGCACCACAAGTTACCAAACAACCTCTTCCAAGTCTGCAGCACCTGAGAGTGGAGAATGCATCATGTTCAACAGGTCACTCATCATGCCAGCCACCAAGGAGCAGCCCCAAAGAAACAACTTGTTCAGAACCACTTGCAAGGTGAAAGGAAAAGTTTGCAAGGTAATAGTAGATTCAGGTTCCTCTGAAAATTTGGCTTCTAATGAAATGGTGACTAAGTTAGGATTGGAAAGAATGCCTCATCCTAACCCCTATAGAGTCTTTTGGCTAACCAAGGAACAACAAATTGTGGTGAAAGGGCAATGTTGGGTTGAATTCAAGATAGGTGAATATCATGATAAGGTTCTTTGTGAGATAGTGGATATGGATGCATGCCACCTTCTTCTTGGAAGGCCTTGGCAACATGACACAAGTGCCCAACATGATGGTAAGAACAATGTGATTCATTTGTCCAAGAATGGTGAAAAGTTTACAATGACTCCTTTGATTGATGTTTGCAAAGAGAAAGTCATTTCTAGTTCAGTTATATTGGTAGGTGAAAAAGAGTTTTTGGCTAACCTTAAGGAAGAGAAAGTGCCATGTTTTGCAGTAGTCATCAAGCCCAAGGATGTGAATCCCAAGAAGGTCAAAGTGCAGCAACCTCTTAGGAGGATTGGACCAAAGGAAGTGGAAGAACTATTGGAGAGGTTTCAGGATGTGATAGCTGATGAAGGCAAGGATGCCCTTCCACCAAAGAGGGAGATTAGTCATTGCATTGTTCTCATCCCTGGATCCACCCTACCAAACCAAGCAGCATACAAGTTGACCCCAGAGCAAAATGCTGAAGTGGCAAGACAAATCCAAGACTTATTGGATAGAGGACTTATCAGGAGGAGTATTAGTCCATGTGCAGTACTTGCAGTACTTGCACCCAAGAAGGAAAGAACATGGAGACTATGCACTGATTCCAGGGCCATCAACAAGATTACTATCAGGTATAGATTTCCAATGCCTAGAATAGAAGATTTAATGGATTGCTTCGGTAGGGCTAAGTATTTTACCAAGATAGATCTAAAAAGTGGTTATCACCAAATCAGGATAAGGGAGGGGGATGAGTGGAAAACCACCTTCAAAACCAATGAAGGACTATTTGAATGGGTTGTCATGCCTTTTGGCTTGTCAAATGCACCAAGCACCTTCATGAGATTGATGAATGAAGTGCTAAAACCTTTCCTTAACAAGTTTATTGTTGTATATTTGGATGATATACTAATTTTTAGTGACAACAAGGAAGACCACATTAGGCATATCCATCAAGTGCTCAGGAGGCTTCAAGAGGAGAAGTTGAGAATCAATCTTGACAAATGTGTCTTCCTACAAGAAGAGTTGATATTTTTGGGGTTTGTCATCTCCAAGGGCAGCCTAAAAATGGATCCAAGTAAGGTTGCAACCATTCTTAATTGGCCAACACCTACAACAGCCTCGGAGGTAAGGAGTTTCCATGGTTTGTGTAGCTTTTATAGAAAGTTCATTAAGGGGTTTAGTGGCATTTGTGCTCCACTTGTTGACACCATAAAAGGGGGCAATAAATGTGTATTTGTGTGGACAAATGAGGCCACTCAAGCCTTTGAACTGTTAAACAAAAAAAATTCAGAAAAACCAGTCCTAGTGCTACCTAATTTCGACAAGGTCTTTGTGGTAGAGTGTGATGCAAGTAAGAGGGCTGTTGGGGGAGTCTTAAGTCAAGATGGGAGGCCTGTAGCATTCTTTAGTGAGAAGTTAAATGAGGCAAAACAAAACTACTCCACCTATGATCTAGAGTTATATGCCATGGTTCAGTCATTGAGGAAATGGGGACACTACTTATTGCCAAAGGAATTTATAGTTTTTACTGATAACCATGCATTAAGCTTCTTGAACAGACATCAAAAGTTGAATCACAGACATGTCAAGTGGATGGAGTACATCCAAGCATACACCTTCTCCATAAAACATAAGAAAGGAGTGGCCAATAAGGTAGCCGATGCCTTAAGTAGGAGGAATCTTGTTGTGTAGACCATACAGTTGGAAAGTACAGGTATTCAAGCCATCAAAGATCAGTATGCAGCAGATGAGGACTTCAAAGAACCATACCTCTCTTGCAAGGCCATGACAGGAAGGTATAATACTAATTTTTCTGATTTTTTGTTGCATGATGGATATCTTTTCAAGGGTAGCATGTTGTGTATCCCAAGAGGGTTTGTTAGAGAGAATATAATAAAGGAAAAGCACTGTGGCAGCATGTTAGGCCACTTTGGTATTGATAAGACCCTAGAATTCATTAGGAGGTACTATTTTTGGCCAAAATTGCCAACCTATGTAAGGAAGTTTGTTGAAACTTGTCGAATTTGCCAAAGAGCAAAGGGGCATACATCAAATGCAGGTTTATACACTCCTCTACCTATTCCTTCAAAGCCTTGGGATTCCATAAGCATGGACTTTGTACTTGGTTTGCCTAGGACAAAGAATGGGTATGACAGCATTTTTGTGGTTGTAGATACGTTCTCAAAAATGGCTCACTTCATCCCATGTAAAGCCACACATGATGCCTCACACATAGCAGGTCATTTCTTCAAAGAAATAGTCAAGTTACATGGTTTACCTTTGTCCATAATCTCAGATAGAGACCCCAAGTTCATAGGACACTTTTGGAGGACACTGTGGAAGAGACTAGGTACAAACTTGTCATTATCATCTACCTATCATCCTCAGTCTGATGGACAAACATAGGTGATTAATAGGTCACTTGGCAACCTCCTAAGATGCCTAACAAAGGAGCAGGGTGCTAGTTGGGATTCAATTTTGGCTCAGGCAGAGTTCTCATACAATGATACTATCAATAGAAGCACCAGCCTGTCTCCTTTCCAAATTGTTTATGACACTCACCCAAGGGGTATTTTGGAACTTAGGGAGGTTAAAGGACTAGAAACCAGCAGTACCTTAGCTGAAGACTTCATTCAAGTCATGAAAGATGTCCATGAACAAGTACAACAGAAATTGCTGTCCACTTCACAGAAGTACAAACAGTTTGCTGACAGGAAAAGAAGGGATTTGCAGTTCAAGGAAGGTGATTTGGTAATGGTCCATCTGAAGAAGGAGAGGCTCCTTACAGGTAAACATACCAAGCTACTCATGAATAAGATTGGGCCTTGTGAAGTGCTCAAGAAATGTGGAGAAAATGCATATAAAATCAGACTTCTGGATGGCATTGCTTTGTCTCCAATTTTTAATGTTTCAGACCTTTATCCCTATAAAGGATCTGATCCTTAGACTGCTGTTGAAGAAGATCAAACTGATCAGACACTCCAGGAACTCATTCCTTCATCTCCAAATCAGATTGAGTGCATTTTGGACAAGAGGATTGCAAAACAAACTAGAAGGCACACCTATCATGACTATTTGGTGAAGTGGCTAAACAAACCTCAGGAGGATGCCACTTGGATGAGCAAGGTAGACATTGAGAAGGTAGGTTTCACATTTGACAGCATTCCAACTCAAGAGACTTGAGTTCTCTTTGACAGTGGGTGTATGGTGCAGGGCACCTAGGAGTAGTCTGACACCTCAAGCATTTTTAATGCATTTTGATAAGCTATGTTTTGTTTTGATTGTATGTGTTGTAATAAGGCTTTAGCCATGTTTGTATGGTCCTTTTTGTGTGGTCAAGATGATTGAGGTGACCCTATAAACCTCAATCATGCTTAGTCCACTTGGATCCTTGTTGTGCCAATCAGGCCTAGAAGGTCTAAAGGATTGGTTTTTGAGTTTTTTTGATTGTTTGTGTGTTTTATCATGTTTTGGGAGTATGGAGGATGGTTTGATTCCTTTGGACAAGCTAAACCATAGTGTTAATGCAAAAATACCATAGTGTCAAATATTGTCAATGTATTATGACACATTAGGCGGTTGCAACTCATTTTGGATAGTTCAAACTGATTTTGTAAGTTGCATACCGACTTGGATGGGTTAATATGGTAAACATATTGCTCCAGTACGGAGGAGGAAGTTTTTGTATGGAATTTGTGCACAGAAATCAAAGAAATTGACTATTTTTTTCTGCATTTTCACTGTTGTATGGCCTGTACCGATTTTCCAGGGGTGTAAATGTACTTTTTCTAAAAGTGCTTAGAGTCAGGGTTCATATGAATCTAGTTTGAGGTCTTGAAGTGGTCGGCATCAGGAGATATTGATTTTTCTTTCAAAATAGGTCTAGAAACCCTGTTTTCTAGGGCAGCCATAGAAATCTGGCCCTAGAATGCATTCCCACTGGTGAAAATTCACAAAAACTAGTGAAATGTAGGCTAGGGATATGTACTATAAGATTCCAAAATATTTTTGTCGGGAAATGCAGTCTTCTATTTTTAATATGATGCCCTAGGTCAAGTATTACCATGTATTTGGCCTGTTTTATGCTATTTGTTGTTGTAGGTGACAGAATCTAGACAAGGTGAATGAAAGAATGGTGGTTTTGTGTTGTAGGGACCTAGTAGAGACATTCTAAATTCCTACCCCTGATCTATGAACCCAATTTGAACCCTTTGCTTTGTAACCCAGGCCTAAAGTGATCAATTAGGCCTAGAGACCCAGTGGGGGTTTTGAACTATTGGAGTAGAGTTGGGATTGGAGATTTGGAGGTTTGTTAGAGTCCCATAGAGGTTATCCAAAATCACCATTTGTTTGCCTAGTCCTTTGGGGTTTTGTCATTTTTTGTGAAGAAAACTAGTTTTGGAGGGCTAGTAGCTTCACTAGGCCTAGTCAAGGTTAGAGAGTTGAATGAAGTTGGTGATCAAACCAAGTATTGGTGAGGTGTTTTTAGACCTTCATGAAGGTTTAGACATAGCCTTGAGAGTTGGACAAGAGTCTAAGTAATAAATCCTTCATTTACCCTTGAATGTGCCTTTGATTGTGTTGGATTGAAGAAGTGAAGTGGGTGAGTGGGCTAAGGAGAACAAACTTTCTTTGTGTTGTGCTTCCCTTGTGCCACCTCTACATCAAATTCTCCTCGGCAGCATTCTTCCTAGGATCAAGTGCAAACTGCCTCAAGTTCGGTGATCGGGCTACAAGGTGACAACTTCCTCTCAATCGGTGATCAGTTGTGACACAAGTAACCTGCTTCAATTTGGCGATCTGTCCACAACAAGATCTTATGAAATTCCTTCGCCAACTTCGCTCAATTCGTTCCCAAAGATTCAAACTTTTTCTTTGATACCACTTGGTGCAGTCATGGTAGGAGGGTTCACAGAATGAATTCTCTGGACCATGCAGCAAGAGTAAACACAATGGAAATGACTCAAAGAAATGAAGCCAATGCAGATTTTGTCATTCAGTATATAATAGAATTCAAATATAGATTGGTTGGCAACATGCGGGCTTACAATTAGGGCTCAAAGGCCTGATTATAGAATATGCACAGGATATAGCTTTGAAACTCATTCACACAAAATATAAACTATGAACTTATACGGATGATCACAACTTGATAACTACTTTCCTAAGGATCTATTACATCAATATATATCATCTCTGGAACAATAGATTCGTCCGTGTTGGCCAAGGAAGGTCACAAACTCCAATGAAGAGATGTAACGTGCGAACACAGATAGGTCAGACCTAAATGCATAGAACACCTCCACAAATGAATGGAATGATGTGCAGATCTTAGGGAAGGTTGGCCACGAACCAAGAATCATTGAATGATGTATCATGAATCTCCACAAGTCAAGGAGTGCTCCGTAAGTCTTCTCCTTTAGCTGATTATTAGAGACTGTTAGGATGCTCTGTTCTGAGAAAGATCTTCTGATAGCGATATCTCTATGGTAATGATGTGCAGATCTCTAAATTCTGGATATGATGTAGATGAATGAATCTAGATGCTAAGTCCAACTCTACAAGGATCGAAATGCAACTGGACCACAAATACAGAAACTGTTTCTGACTAGACTGCCTGAACTGAACTGGAAAATGAAAAGAAACAAACTGAACTACAAACAAACTGAAATGCAAATATTTTTTGGTTGATACAAGATTGCTCTTGAACCAAGGATGCTACTACATCAATTTTTGTTATCAAACCAAGGTGATATGGTGTGCAAATTGAACAAGGTATTGTATGGACTGAAGCAAGCCCCCAGAGCCTAGTATGCAAGGCTAGACAAGTACATGTTACAATTAGGGTTCAGTAAAGGCACTGCAAACAAGAATTTGTATTTCAAAATCAATGATAATCAGATCCTAATTGTTGTAGTCTTTGTTGATGACATTATCTTTGAAGGAAATGGAGGTATGTGCATAAAGTTTGTAGGTGAAATGCAAAATAATTTTGAGATGTCTATGTTTGGTGAAATTAATTTCTTTTGGGGTCTACAAATTAATCAATCAGATAAAGGAATCTTCATATCTTAGTCCAAGTATGTGAAAGAGTTGTTAAAGAAGTTTGGGATGGAAGACTCTAAATCGGTATGTACTCCCATGATAACTAGCTACAAGTTGAGAAAAACTGATGAATCACCCAAGAGTGATCAGAAAAGGTACAGATCCATGATTGGAGGATTACTTTATCTAACTCAAACTAGACCTGATATAATGTATGCAATTTGTCTTATTGCAAGATTTCAAGCAGATCCAAGAGAGTCACATGTGATGGTCGTTAAGAGAATATTTAAAAGGCATACCATATCATGGCTTATGGTATCCAAAGGATAAAGATTTCACTCTCAGTGCTTATACAGATGCAGATTGGACCAGAGATGTTGATGACAAAAAAGTACAAGAGGAGGCACTTTCTTCTTAGGTAATAGATTGGTTTAATGGCTGAGCAAGAAGCAAGATTAAATATCTTTGTCAACTATAGAAGCAAAGTATATTGTAGAAACATGTTGTTGTACCCAAGTGTTATGGCTAAAGAAGACTTTGAAGGACATAAGAGTTGTGTATGAAGATCCAGTTGTAATCTTCTATGACAATACAAGTGCTATAAACATTTCAAAGAATCTAGTGATGCACTCAAGAACAAAGCATATATCTATAAGGTACCACTTACTAAGAGAAAAGGTGACAAAGAATGAAGCAAAGATGGAATATGTGTCCACAAAGGATCAGATTGCAGATATTTTCACTAAGCCTTTGCCTAAGGATACTTTTGAGTATCTCAGAGAAAAGTTAGGGGTCATTACCCCTCCTACTCTGAACTAAGATGCATAGGAATGCATTAGTCCAGTGGTGTGCAAATTCTCATTCTTTGATCTAGATTTATGTCTTGAGGGCTACCTCTCAGGGGGAGTAGCTAGATGTTCCTGATAAAGAAAGTGTTGATAACAGAGAAAAGTCTAGTTGGATCAGAGCAACAACGTGCAAGTATGTGCCCTTTGCCATTGATGTCAAAGGGAGAGAGAAATCATGTGAAAAACTCATAAAAGAAAGAGTGCAGATGTGTAAAGAGAAAGGGGGAGAATCTTGTCTTGATGGTCTTTATAGTTTTTCACATCATATGTTGCCATCAATGACAAGGGGGAGATTGTTGCAAGTATGTGCCTAACCAGTGTTGTCATTGATGTCAACATATCAGTGTTGTCATTGGTGTCAACTGTGCTCTTGTTTTGATGCTTGTTTGTAATAAGTTAGATGCTTTGATAAGTGTTTGAGATCTTGATATTGAGGATATTGAGAAAATTTGCTCCTCCGGTGGAAATAGTGTGTTGTAGAGTATCTTTGTCTACATAAGAACAGTCCAATAGATTGCTCCACATTTCTTCCAGAATGAATATCTTTATCTGTAGATTGGAAATTATTTAGATACATGTTTGAAGATGCTATGTTCCAAGTTTGAGCCTCTGCTATAAAGATTTGAGTTAGTTATGTTCATCAGAGTGAAACCACTTTCTCTGTATATTTGGTGGTGACAGGGAGAATGTATTATGCTTCACATTCCTCTACAATTAAGTATTTTAGTCTGCAGTTCTAGAATCAAGTTGGTAATGATGATAAGTGCCTTCAACTCCAATGGTTCATGATTTGGTGGTCCACAAGCAATCTTTTCTTTATGACAGTCGCTGATAGTGTTGTTTAAGTGCTCCGATTTGAAAAATCTCCTTGACAAATTGGTTAGAAGTTGTGTGGATGTTCTTGGTGATTACAATGTGCTTTAGGATGTCTCTTGATCGTGTTCCTACCTTTGGATTGGTCCGCAGAAAGAAATTCAGATCGAGGATGAAGACTAGATTCTTAGAAGAATTAGTGTTAACACCAATCTTGGCCAACTTGGTTGTTCTCACTACTTGCGGAGATGCATAGAATATTGTGGAAGCATGTCATGGCGTGGAAGATTACATTTGAGTCCTAGCTAAGGCATAATATGATATGCATAAATCTTTTCCTTAGCTAGTTTTATTTAGGTCTAGACCTATTTCTATGTATGTTTGTAATGCCGACCTTGGAGATTGTTCCAATGGTTGATGAATGTAAGGCTGACCTTGACATACATTCCAAGGTTGATGAATTGTATAAAAGCATGTAACGTGGTTGCAAAAAAGTGAGCAGGTGTGAAAATGAAAAGATAAGTGTGGAAGTGTAAGAAGAGCAGAGTAGAGGAGTTATATTGTGCTTCAGTGGAACTGAACCCAGGCATAGAGTAGATGCTATCAAATCAGTTCAATCCTTGGCAGTGAGCTAATCTTGGCAGTGAGCCCTAACATTTGTAGCAAGCATTTTGGGCAGTGAGCCTATATTTTTTTAGTATTTCTATAACATATTTATTTCTGTGGGCTAACACCCACCATGATTTTTCCCTTATAGGATTTTCCACGTAAAAAATCTGGTGTCTTATGTGTTGGATATGTTGTTGTGTTAAGCTTCTTGTTTCATGTCTTCATGGTTAAATCTTAATAACAATTACTAAGCATTTGATGTATTGATGATTCATAAGTGATTAAAGTTTTAGAGACAAGTGATTCATCCCCCTCTCAGTTGTCTTGAACATTTCAACGTCTGTGTTTTTTTCCCTTTTGTGTGTGTTGTGTCTTTTTGGTTTGCCCAAAGATTTGGATCCTCGCTATGACATTGTTGTCACATGTCCCCAACTAGAGCCAGTGTTGGCACCTGCAAAAATTTGCTCCCAAGTATGCCCTATTTTCCTCCCAAAATCCAAAATTTCTCATTTTATGCGTTTAAATCCGATCAAATATAGTTTTTAGGGGTCTTTTCTCTAAAAAAATGACTAAGTCAAGTCCCCAAGTTTCCTCCTTTCTTCCCTTAGAAAAATTTGTTGTTTTCTGCCTTTATCGACAAATCAACATTTTTCTGAACTAACAAACTAGTTTGGCAGTTTGCATATTTGTAGATTCACCGATAGGGCAACAAGATAGAAGGAGACAAAGAGGGAACCATAGCAAAGGAAAAAATTTCTAATTAAAGAGCAATGAAAATATCTTTATGAACATTATGTTTTGGTTCGAAAACCCGAAGGTTTGCCAATAAAAGGTTCAACCGACAGTCGCTTTGCCGACAAAAGCAAAGGAATGAACAAGACTTCATTAACACCGGATAAAAGATTGGTTGGTGAATGACTAAGTTCAAGAACTTGTTTGTTTGCCAACAATGGTTTAGAAATTCCAAGTTTTGTTGATTTTGTTGATAGATGAAGGGTCGACTGAGCACAAGCGCAACGGTTTGAAAAGTTAAAGGTTCAGAGTGGGCCATTTTTTCTGATAAAGAAAGTGTGGGAGATGAATTTTTTCTAAGGTATAAAGAGTTCAGAAAAAGGGGAAATCACTGACAAAGAAAGCAAAGGTAAGAATAAAAGGAAAGTTTGGGAAAAAACAATATTTGCTAATAAGGCAAATAAAAGGTGCTAAAATTTGTGAAAATGGCCAAGTAAAGAAGAGTTGTTCATGAGTCGGCGAAGTCTTGAACTTGCTAAAAGTTTAGACTTTTCCTTGTTTGTCAATAGGGTAAAATCACTGATAAGGCAAAAAGTGGCACTAAAGGGAAGGAAGTCAAAGTTTTGAAAGGTTCAAATTTGCTGATAAAGGGCAAAAGGGGTAAGTCATTGCAGTTTTGAATTATGTATATTTACTGATAAGGCAAATATGACAAAGGTAAAGCTAGAAAGTGGCTAAGGGAAAAAAGGAATATGATGGTTTTGTTAGCCAACTGGTGGAGAGACTAACTCTCAAAAGGTTTGAAAAGTTTAAGGTTTGTCGAAAAGGAAAAATCAGCGATAAGATAACGTTAGTTTGGAAAAACCAAGTTTTGCCGACTAAGGGATAAACATAAGTAGAAGAAAGAAGATAGTTTGAAAAAAGGTAAATTTACTGATAGGGGCAATAAGGAGATAGAAATAGAAAGGTTCGACAAATTGAAGATTTACTGATTAAGGAAAAAGATAAATGGTTCGCCATGGGGAGAAGTTGCCAACAAAGGGAAAAGACTCGCCAAGTGGCCAAGTTTGAAAAAATAAAGTTTTTCTGATTAAGGGATAAAATAAGAAGAAAGGAGGAGAGTTTAACAAAAGGGAAAATTGCCAATAAAAGAGGCAAGGAAGGTGATGGTTCGACAAATGTGGAAATTGCTGACAAGGGTAAAGATAGGGCCAAGTTTGTAAAAAATGAAACTTGTTGATAATGAAGGAGAAGATAGAGCAAGTAGAGAGGCAGCAATGGAAGAAGTTTGAGAAAATGTAAATTTGGAGATAAGGCAAAATAATACTATGGATGGTAAAGAAAGATAATGACAAACAGAAAAGTCAGAAATTAGGGAGAATTGCTGATAAGAGGGAAATGAAGAAGTTTCTGAAATTGGCAAGTGGCCGATAGAGGGCACCCAACACGTACAGGGTACAGTCAGAATCAGATGGCTCAAAATAAAAAAAATTTGGACAACACATTGGGAGTGTTGTAATTGCTTTAAAAGGGTAATTCTATCATGCTCGCATTTCCCATGCGGTCACGACACAACACACACGTGTCATGTCCACATTTGCCATGTGGTCATGACACGAGTTACAAAAAACTTTTCTACCTATCCCTAGGAACCCCCTCGCACGCGTCTACGTGCTCGGTGGCGATACGCATAAGGCGTAAACAAGTCAACATAATTCAAGGAGATGTGTTGTCCCACGCAGTCCCCTACATGATGATAGCCTTCTAGGGGGTATGCGACATGAAGTGTGTCACTTTTAGGGTTAGAATGATTTCAATCTGAACCCTAAGTCTCCTAGGTGTGAAGATGATTTCACCAGCTTCGAACCTAACCTTAACTTAGGTAAAAAAGAAATAAAAAATAATAAAGAGAATGATGGCAAGATGGATGCATGATTAAAGTGGAATGATGGAATAAAAGTAAATAGAATTTCGTAAAAAATAACCCTAGGAATCTAGCAAAATTTTGACAGCATAACGCATTTTCAATAAACGTAAAATAAAATTTAAAATAAAACACCAATAAGGAATTAAATAAAATCTAAGAATAAAAAAATTAAATTAAAACTTAAGAACAAATTCAAAGTGATTAAAATAAAATAATAAAATAAATATCCTACCAAGGTTGAATAAACCGACCTTGCATAAAAGGTTAAAAATTTGAAAATAAAATAATAAAATAATAAAATAATAACAAGTTGCCAAATAAATCCAAAGGAAAAATTGAGTCTATTATGAAATATAATTCCGGCATTATATTTAATAACTAACTCAAATATTTAATAGAGAAGGGGGAAAATTTTAAATACCTCTTCCCGTAAAACAATAATAAAATAGATAATTAACTAAAACGATAAAAAAAATCCCGCTAAGGTAAATTAAAAAAAAAAAAAACTCCCAAATAGGATGATTTTAAACCAAGGGGAATATTCTTCCCAAATTAAATAAAATTAACCCCTCCCTATAATAAAATTTAAATCACAAGACAATAATCAAAATGCAAAAATAACCCATTCAAAATTAGAAATCAATTTAAAAGATCCCAAGAGATAAATTAAAAGCAAGGAAAGGAAATAGAGGTTTTTGAATAAAGAATAAAATAAAACCCCACAAAATAAAATCCTCACAAATAGAATAATACCTCTTAATTAAGAAAAGCCCTAATTTCATTATAACACTTGGTTTTCAAAAAGAGAACCCTAATTTCGTTTATTCTATTGTTTTCTCATTGCAACCCTAAACTCTCTATCTCATTAATCCTTCTTTTATTTTGCTTCCTTTCTTTGTATGCAGGTAGGGTTTTGAACAAGGGTGGAGGCCATGGATGGAGCTTCCATCCCCTCTCACGGAGGTAAATACCACAGAGTTGATGTGAAAAATGTAAATACTTCATTGAATGACTGTGTAGATTTTATCATATTGAATAGGGTTAAGGATGTGGAAGGGCCGACGGCGGTGGCGGACGATCTGTGAGGGGGTGGCATTGACGGTACGGTGGAGGCAAGAGGTAGCGTGGGGTTGTGGACCGCAGAGGGAAGTCCGGCAGAAAGTTTGAGTTAAGGGGTAAGGGGAGCGTGAAGGGGGCGGTGGTGGTGCAGTGGTCGCGGAGGGTAGGGTGCAACGGAGTTTGGGGTTTGGGGGTGTGGGGAGGAGGCTGTGCCTCCACCCACACCTGAAGGGCCGATGGTGGCGGTGGATGATCTGTGAGGGGGTGACACTGACGGTACGGTGGAGGCAAGAGGTGGCATAGGGTTATGGATTGCAGAGGGAAGTCCGGCGGAGAGTTTGAGTTAAGGGGTAAGGGGACTGTGAAGGGGGCGGTAGTGGTGCAGTAGTCGCAGAGGGTAGGGTGCAATGGAGTTTGGGGTTTGGGGGTGTGGGTGGAGGCATAGTCTCCTCCCCACACCATTTGTTAATAGGAAGGGTGGGGTTGTGGGCGTTGCCGCCCACAATCCCACCAAAATAAATATATATATTTTTTTACAACTTTAAAACTGTTCTATGGCAGTCCATCCACGGATCCGACTTCCGTGTATCTCATTTTCGAATGATGTTTGCTGTAACTCAAAAAAAACTTAATGTCTATTCTATTATATATATATATATTTTCAGATATATATATACACAGACTTTATATTATGACACAGAATAATACTATTTTTCTACTATTGTATAATTATATATATACTGTATACATATATATATATTATAATATATACAACAATAAATAACTTCTGTATTTTTTTTAGCAACTACATAGCAAATAGAAAAAATGAATAGTAAGCTAAACTTTAACAAAATGACTAGTATATTTATATATTTACATATATATATATACACCTGTATATACATATGTATAAATATATATATATACACACTTTGCACTTATTTTCACAAAACCATGATAAGGATAGAAGAATTACTAACTTTCAGATTTAACTCTTTTTTTTATGAATGCTAATATTTCATTTCTAAATAATACATAGATAACTTAGTATTAATTTTCTTTTTGAACATATGTGAACAGAGATTTCTTTTTTTGAAAGAGTTTGTAAGGTAAATATATTAATTTCCACTAAATATTTAGGAACATATATTCTGGAACAACAACTTAATAACATAACATTTCCAAGCAATTTTTACAGAAAATAACTCTTTTAAATCTCCCTCCTCTTTTCTTTGAATACAATAAAATTTATTCAACAACACTCATACATATTTATATTTTTTCTTTTTCAAAAGAATGATGACAGAAAATAAATCAACTCATGCTTTTCTCAACACAAAACCAACTCAACAATAAAGGGAATAACAACTTTTAAATAAAATACATAGAATGTTTGCATTTCAACATCTACCACAACCAACTTCAAGGGCATAAATCTGACAAATAAATGCATTAGGGCCCCAATGGTCATGGCTCAAAAAACCAACAACAAAGGGAACAAACTACACAAAAATGGACTTCACAACAAGCTCCATTTTTCCATATATGCACCTACAAATAAAACACAATAAGAAGAACAAAACAGCCACTTCAAAATGCCCTCCTCCCTACCGTAGACCCGCAAGAGGGTCACCCCCGAGCTAGGGAGTTAGGGATTCATACAGGTGCAAACATACAAACAACAAGAATCAAACTATATCAACACAAAAATAGCCCCAAGTATAAACACATAACTCAACTCATGAAAATGAGTTTGATGAGGGTAGGGAATGGACACCTCTACTTCAAAGGCCACCCAAAATACTACAATACCAATCTCATGGCCTCAAGCCCAAAAATCTTCAAAACCACAACTCTCCACAAAATCACAAAATAACCTCCATGGCACTCTTGCCATTCAAATAATCTCCTCAACAAGTAAAAGACCTCAAGGCATAAATAGCACAATGTGGGAGTGACCTCAAGGAGGTTCCTTTCCCCTACCCAAACAAGTTGAGCCTTACCTCCAAATGGAGGTGCTCTTACCATACTCCCATCCCACACAAAAATAAAGAATCAACAACCAACAAAAAACACAAACACATCACAATAAAAAGTAAGGGTGAAGAAACATAGTTCATGAGGCTTACCTTCAAAGCCTTATAATAGAAGCACGTTTGGTGATGAGCTCCAAACTTTCCCAAACCTTCCAATCTTCAAGAACTTCCCTAACTTCCCCAAAATTGCTCTAAAAATAGAAACTCCAAAATGCCAGAACCCCACACTCCTCAACAAGAGGAGGTAATATAGGCCATCAATTTTGGCCTTGAGGAATGAGAAGGTGACACTTGTCACCTTCTCCTTCCTCTTCCTATGCCACTTGCAAGGGAGAGGAAGTGTGAGGATGACAAGTGTCATCCTTCAATTCCATCTCAATCCTCACCTTATCCACTTGTGCTCTCACACATGTGTGAGAGGACAAGTGGTGAGGTGGCATTCCCACTCAAACCTCCAAGAGGATAAGGGATGCCATATGGCATCCTCTTATTCTCTCAAAGAGCTATCTCCCTCCAAGATGCTCTCACACGTGTGTGAGAGCCTTGGATGAAGATCCCATAGACTTGGGAGTCTTGGAGACCTCCCAAGTCCTCCTTGGGAAAGGATTCCAAAACTTTGGGAAGGGAGATGAGTCTTTCCCAAAGCATGACTCATCTCCCACCTTATCTAATTTCAAATTTCGTCATTTTGACTAAACCATAGTTTGGGGTGACCAAAAGTGGGTAATTCCAAGGGTTAGTTAGTCAAAATTGACCCTAGACCCATGGGTAACCACCTAGGGTAGATTTTGGGACACTAAGGTTCACCAAGGGGTCATAGATCCACTTTAAATGGCCTCAAAAATAAAATAATTACCAAGTAGTGTAAGTCAAGTAAAAATTATACCACACTTAATATTAATTAATTACACAAAAGGGTACTAGGCCAAAATGATAGAATTAAAACAAGCACTTAAATCAACGCTCAATTTTCAAACGTGATCCTTATCCCTCTTAGGAATGGATCAGTTTCACAGGGAATAACATAGTGTGAATTCTACCTCCAATTTCCCATGGCTTGGGAATGTAAACCTGTACATCTCGATCAAGTGTTAATCATATCATGATAATCATAGCTAAAGCAACTGGAATTAAATTCATGCCATAAAATACAACAATAATCATCAATAACATAATTCTGAATTAAACTGCATTTTTCAATCACATGTCGAATAGTCAAAATCACATAAACAACTAGAAATCTCATCACAAAGCATCATCAAATATATATCTTGTATGTCGAGTCACAAAATAGCATCAAATATGATCAAATCAAATCACCATATGTCTAATCAATGTCATATGAAATTAGGAGATATAATCAAGTCTGCAAAATGAAACATAGTCTCTAAAAAGTCTGATAATATCATCAACTGAAATGCATAACGATCAAAATAAGGAAGGAAAAATAATCGGCCTTACATCCTCCCCCCTAAGACTAAACTTCCTCCTGGAAGTCATCAAAAAGTGAGGATAGAGTGCCCTCAAACTATCTGCATCCTCCCAAGTCGCTGTGACCTCATCATAACAATCCCACTGGACCCTAACCTGGTCTAGCTCTTGACCTCAAAGGCTAAGTGTCCGACTAGCCAATATGCGAATTAGCTCCAAAGCCAATTGCCTGTTTGCCTCTACCTGTAGAGCACTCTAGTCTAGTACGTGAGATAAATAAGATATATATTGCCTCAATACAGAAATATGAAAGACATCATGGATATATGACATGCTAGGTGGCAACGCTAGACTATAGACAATAGGTCCTATCCGCTCCAAGATCTCAAAGGGTCCTACAAACTGTGGTGGGAGCTTAGAGCCCTTTCCATAATGGATTGGACTCTTGTGTGGCTGCACTCTAAGGAATACCCTGTCACCCACTGAGAAGCTTCGATCAATCCTCTTAGCATCGGCATACTTCTTCTGTCTATCCTGTGCCTCCTAAAGTCTCTACCTAATTAGTGTGACCTGCTGCTCCATATCCTAAACTAACTCTGGACCAATGGTAACTCTGTCCTCTATCCAATCCCAACTCAATGGTGTCTTGCATGGTCTACCGTATAAAGCCTGAAAGGGAGGCATACCCAATGAGCTGTGATGCCCATTATTGTAGGAAAACTCTACCAGATACAGATACTCCTCCCATCTAGACTGATGGTCCATAACATACATCTGAAGCATGTCCTCCAATACCTGATTTACCTGCTCTATCTATCCATCTATCTTGGGATGATAAGCAAAGCTAAAGTTGAGCTGTGTACCCAATGCCTGCTGCAAGGCTCTCCAGAATATTAAAGTGAATACTGGATCTCTGTCAAAAATGATGCAGCAAGGTACTCCATGTAATCTCACAATATCATCTAAGAATACTCTTGCCACTGCTGGCACATTATACGTCATGCGTACAGGTGAGAAATGTGCCACCTTGGTCAACTGGTTGACTGTCACCATGATGGCATCATGATGACGCGAAGACATAGGAAGACCAACAATAAAATCCATGGAAATGGTGTCCCATTTCCACTCAGGTATCTCATGTGGGTATAGAAGACCCGCTGGATGCTGATGCTCAGCCTTGACCCCCTGGCACTCAAGACATCGAGCAACAAACTCTGCAATATCTCATCTCATACCTGCCCAATTGTATAGCTATCGTAGGTCGGCATGCATCTTCTTCACCCCCGGATGTGCCGCATATGGTGCTCTGTGAGTTTGATAACACTACAGTACATAGGTCACCTGTGCGGGGTACATAGATGTATTGTTGATGACAAAGTAACCCATCTGCCTCAAGTGAATACCCTACAAACTTGCCCACAAGGGCCCTTTGTGAACTGATCTCCTACTGCACCTCAAGAAACCACTCATCCTTTGGCAATTGCTGAATAATGCATCCTCTCAAGTCCACACTCAGAGTCAAGGTCAAGAGCTCGTGGCACCTTCGACTCAATATGTCAGCAACCACGTTCTCCTTCCCTTTGATGTAGTGGACATCAAAGTCATACTCGCAAAGGAACTCCATTCAACACCACTAACGGGCATTTAGATTCAGCTGTGTAAATATATACTGAAGACTATGGTGATCTGAATGGAGCTCAAAGCGACAAACCAACAAGAAATGTCTCCAACGAACTAGAGTATGAATCACTGCCGCTAACTCCAAGTCGTGTGTGGGGTAGTTCAGCTCATGGGTCTTGAGCTTTCGTGACTCATATGCAGTCGCTCTACCACCCTGCATAAGTATGGCTCCCAATCCCTCAAGTGATGCATCCGTGCAAACCATAAAATCTACTGCAGGATCAAGAACCGCTAAAATAGGAGCGCTGGTAAGATGCTCCTTGAGGACCCCGAAGGCCCTCTGACACTGCTTAGTCCATAGAAAGCTCTTCCCTTTCTGCTGAAGGGAAGTGATGGGGTGTGCTATCTAAGAAAAGCCCTCAACAAAGTGACGGTAATAACTAGCTAACCCCATAAAACTCCTAACCTCTGTCACACTAGTGGGTGCTGGCCAATCCCTGATAGCCCTGATCTTTGATGGATCTACTGAGATTCCATCTCCAGATAGGGTATGCCCCAGATACTAAACCTCTATCCTAAAAAATGCATACTTTGCAAAGTTTCCATAAAGATTCTGCTCCCTCAAACACTATAGAACTTGACAAAGGTGCTCCTCATGCTCCTCCTTGGTTCGTGAATAGATCAAAATATCATCAAGGAAAATGATCACGAACTGATCCAAATAGGTATGGAACACCCCATTCATGAGACTCATGAACACTGCAGGGGCATTCATCAAGCCGAAGGGGACCACAGTGAACTCATAGTGGCCATAACGAGTCTGAAAGACTATCTTATGGATGTCCGCCTCTGTGATACGTAGTTGATGATAACCAGACTCCAGGTCAATCTTAGAGAACACCCTGGTTCCCTGCATCTGATCGAAAAGATCATCAATCCTGGGCAGAGGATAACAATTCTTCACCGTCACCTTATTCAACTGCCTATAGTCCATGTATAATCGAAGAGACCCATCCTTCTTCTTCATGAAGATGACAGGAGCGCCCCAAGGTGAAATGCTCGATCGGATGTGCCCCTTCTCGAGCAAGTCCTCCAATTGTAACTTGAGCTCTGTGAGCTCATGTGTGGTCATCTTGTAGGGTGCACGAGACACTAGCTCGGCACCCGGCACTAAGTCTATGTGAAAGTCTACCTCACAATGGGGTGGCATCCCCGGTAACTCTGCTGGAAACACATCGGCAAACTCTCTAAGGATGGGATGATCATCCAAAGATGCCTCAGGCTCATCATCTGATCTATCACTCACTATGATGGCAAACATCTGGCATCCCTTCCGCATGCAGTGCTTAAGCTACTGAGTAGATATCATATGCACTGTTGTGGGCTTCTGCATGCCCACTATCTCAACTGATGTACCATGATCGTCTAAATAGCTGATCACATTTCGACGACAATCTATCTTGGCTCGATGAGCCGCAAGCCAGTCCATACCCAACACCACATCATAGGATCCTAATGTCATAACTCTAAGGTCACATACTGTGGCGAAGGGTCCCAAAGAAATCTCGCAGTCGTGGACTAAGGCATCTACTGTCATCTTGGCCCCTGAGGCCAACTCAACCACCCACCTATCACCCTACCTAGAGGCCACCAGCCTGCAACACTCCACCAACAATGGAGATATGAAAGAGTTAGTAGCACTAGAATCAAAGAGAATAGAAATGGGGTTACCCCCAATCATACTTGACGTCTCAATCACTGACACCTGAAAATTAGCCTGGCAGTTATCAACCGTCGCGAACATACGGTGGGACCTACCCACATCTGCAACAGTCTGCTTGGATCCTCCTGCACAAGGTTGTCCCCCTGTTGTAAAACCCTATGGAAACTCTCTGGATAGGTGTCCAGCTCCACCAAAAACATAACAAGGGCCCCTAGCTTGTACCTGTCCAGTCTGAGTCCTACTCAACTACTGCTGTCCTGATCTACTAGTAGATCCCTGTGAGCCCCTATAAGATTGCTGCGACCTCACGGATCCCGCAGGTGGTCCCTGGTGCCTTTGATCTCTGTATGGGCCCTACTGCTGCCAACCTCTATTATGTCCCCCATGTGCGCTCTGCTGTATCCTAGCTCTCTGCTACTATTGTGGGGCCTTAGGAGGTAAGGATGCAGAACTAAATCCTCCCCTATGAGGTGGCTGTGATGGTCTGTGGAAACTCTACTGATGCTACTACTATCCATGATCTTGAAACTAAGGGCGTGAACTCTACCCTCATCCCTGAATCTCCTTAGCGATATATGCCTTCTCAGCAGCATCACTCAAAGTCTGGGGGTCTGCCATGCAAACAGGCCCTGCTATGCTATGGTTCAGTCCTCTGATAAACTTATGAATAGGAGTTTCTCGTCATGGAGATACTCCGCATATCAGGATAACTTAGTAAATCTACCCTCATACTATGCCACTATAAGTCCCCTTTGCTAAAGGTCATGGAACTCATCTATACGATGCTACCTATAATGATCTGATAAGTATCACGCATTGAAGTGCTCAATGAAAGTCTACCATGTGAGAGTGTCTAATGAAAGGTGACGCTTGCACTCCTTAGTGTGCCACCAAGTAGCTACTGTATCTCGCAATAGATGTACTGCCACACAGGCCTTCGTGTTGCCTTCATAAGGACATAATGCGAAGCATCTGTCTAAGATGATGATCCAGGCCTCTGCCTCAGCTCCCTCTGTGGTCCCAATGAATGTAGGAGGGTTTAGCCTCAACAAATCCCTAATGGGATCTCCTTTGTCTCTATATCCTCTGATAGGCTCATCTGTGTAATAGTCATAAGGTCTGTGAACCATGTGCTCTACTCATACTGCCTCATCACGCCTAGCATGACATGGAGGACTCTTGCTACAGGCCCTGTCGGCTGAACCAACCTCCTTTGTCGTCGTCTCTGACACCTCAACATATCGCTCCATACGTGGTGCCCCTCGCGGCTCAACGCGGGGCTCCACACATGGCTCGACACAAGACTCAGCTCGTGGCTCCATGCGTGGCTCCTCTCGTGGATCCTTGCGGGGCTCTACACATGGCTCTATGCGTGGCTCAACTATGGCTGGTGGAAGCCTATCTAAAATTGCCTGTAAGGCCTGTAATATGTGTGGCCTAATATCTGGTAGGGCCAGCGGTGCCTGCTGTGCCTGTAGGACCGGCTGATCCTA
Organism: Cunninghamia lanceolata; assembly: GCA_027924645.1. Taxonomy (NCBI): domain Eukaryota; kingdom Viridiplantae; phylum Streptophyta; class Pinopsida; order Cupressales; family Cupressaceae; genus Cunninghamia; species Cunninghamia lanceolata. The sequence goes on from BSBN01000547.1 coordinate 446,758, forward strand.
TCCCTCAGCTGAAGAGTCACTGTGAATCTTGGGGGATGGAGTGCAGCGGGACTGCGCTCGCCAAACTCATCGGGGAGGCATCCTACAAAAATGAGGTAACCACAAATTAATCAAAGTTGTGGAAATAATAATGTGCCCTAAACAAGCCCAGTGTTTAAAACTTAGGCTCTGATACCAAATGTCATGCCCGCATTTCCCATGCGGTCACAACACAACACACACGTGTCATGTCTACATTTGCCATGTGGTCATGACATGAGTTACAAAAAACTTTTCTACATATCCCTAGGAACCCCCTCGCACGTGTCTGCATGCTCGGTGGCAATACACATAAGGCGTAAACAAGTCAACATAATTCAGGGAGGTGCATTATCCCATGCAGTCCCCTATGTGATGATAGCCTTCTAGGGGGTATGCGACATGAAGTGTGTCATTTTTAGGGTTAGAATGATTTCAATCCTAACCCTAAGTCTCCTAGGTGTGAAGATGATTTCGCCAGCTTCGAACCTAACCTTAACTTAGGTCAAAAAGAAATAAAAAATAATAAAGAGAATGATGGCAAGATGGATGCATGATTAAAGTGGAATGATGGAATAAAAGTAAATAAAATTTCATAAAAATTAACCCTAAGAATCTAGCAAAATTTCGACAGCATAACGTGTTTTCAATAAACGCAAAATAAAATTTAAAATAAAACACCAATAATGAATTAAATAAAATCTAAGAATAAAAAAATTAAATTAAAACTTAAGAACAAATTCAAAGCAATTAAAATAAAATAATAAAATAAATATCCTACCAAGGTCGAATAAATCGACCTTGCATAAAAGGTTAAAAATTCAAAAATAAAATAATAAAATAATAAAAAGTCACCAAATAAATCCAAAGGAAAAATTGAGTTCGTTATTAAATATAATTCCAACATTATATTTAATAACTAACTCGAATATTTAATAGAGAAGGGGGAAGAGTTTAAATAACTCTTCTCGTAAAATAATAATAAAATAGATAATTAACTAAAACGATAAAAAAAATCTCGCTAAGGTAAATTAAAAAAAAAACTCCCAATTAGGATGATTTTAAAGCAAGGGGAATATTCTTCCTAAATTGAATAAAATTAACCCCTCCCTATAATAAAATTTAAATCACAAGACAATAATCAAAATGCAAAAATAACCCATTCAAAATTAGAAATCAATTTAAAAGATCCCAAGAGATAAATTAAAAGCAAGGAAAGGAAGTAGAGGTTTTTAAATAGAGAATAAAATAAAACCTCACAAAACAAAATCCTCACAAATAGAATAATACCTCTTAATTAAGAAATGCCCTAATTTCATTATAACACTTGGTTTTCAAAAAGAGAACCCTAATTTTGTTTATTCTATTGTTTTCTCATTGCAACCCTAAACTCTCTATCTCATTAATCCTTCTTCTTTTGTTTTGCTTCTTTTCTTTGTATGCAGGTAGGGTTTTGAACAAGGGTGGAGGCCATGGATGGAGCTTCCATCCCCTCTCACGGAGGTAAATACCACAGAGTTGATGTGAAAAATCTAAGTGTATAGTTATATATATATATATGTAAATATATATATACTTCATTCAATGACTGTGCATATTTTATCATATTGAACAGGGTTAAGGATGTGGAAGGGCCGATGGTGGCGGCAGATGATCTGTGAGGGGTCGGCACTGATAGTACGACAGAGGCGAGAGGTGGCGCGGGGCTACGGACCGCAGAGGGAAGTCTGGTAGAGAGTTTGAGTTAAGGGGTAAGGGGACTGTGAAGGGGGCAGTGGTGGTGTAGTGGTCGCAGAGGGTAGGTTGCAATGGAGTTTGGGGTTTGGGGTGTGGGGAGGAGGCACAGCCTCCTCCCCACACCATTTGTTAATAGGAAGGGTGGGGCTGTGGGCATTGCTGGCCACGGTCCCACCAAAATAAATATTTTTATTTTTTACAACTTTAAAATTGTTCTATGGCAGTCCGTCCATGGATCTGACTTCTGTGTATCTCATTTTCGAATGATGTTTGTTGTAACTCAAAAAAAAACTTAATGTCTATTCTATTATATATATATATCTATATATATATGTATATGCATACAAATATATATGTATATATATATTTCAAATATATATATACACATACTTTATATTATAACATAGAATAATACTATTTTTCTACTATTGTATAATTATATATATATACTGTATACATATATATAAATGTATATATATATATTATAATATATACAACAATAAATAACTTCTGTATTTTTTTTAGCAACTACACAACAAATAGAAAAACTGAACAGTAAGCTAAACTTTAACAAAATGACCAGTATATTTATATATTTACATATATATATATATACCTGTATGTATATATGTATATATATATATGTATATATATATGTGTGTATATATATATATATATATATATATATATTTATACACACACACTTTGCACTTATTTTCACAAAACCATGATAAGGATAGAAGAATTACTAACTTTCAGATTTAACTCTTTTTTTTTTTTTTATGAATGCTATTATTTCATTTCTGAATAATACATAGATAACTTAGTATTAATTTTATTTTTGAACATATGTGAACAGAGATATTTTTTTTTGAAAGAGCTTGTAAGGTAAATATTTTAATTTCCACTAAATATTCAGCAACATATATTCTGGAACAACAACTTAATAACATAACATTTCCAAGCAATTTTTATAGAAAATAACTCTTTTAAATCTCCCTCCTCTTTTCTTTGAATACAATAAAATTTATTCAACAACACTCATACATATTTACATTTTTTCTTTTTGAAAAGAATGATGACAGAAAATAAATCAACTCATGCTTTTCTCAACATAAAACCAACTCCACAATAAAGGGAATAACAACTTTTAAATAAAATACATAGAATGTTTGCATTTCAACATCTACCACAACCAACTTCAAGGGCATAAATCTGACAAATAAATGCATTAGGGCCCAAATAGTCATGGCTCAAACAACCAACAACAAAGGAAACAAACTACACAAAAATAGACTTCACAACAAGCTCCATTTCTCCATAAATGCACCTGCAAATAAAACACAACAAGAAGAACAAACCAGCCACTTCAAAATGCCCTCCTCCCTACTGTAGACCTACAAGAGGGTCACCCCCAAGCTAGGGAGGTAGGGATTCACACACGTGCAAACATACAAAAAACAAGAATCAAACTATATCAACACAAAAGCAGCCCCAAGGATAAACACATAACTCAACTCATGAAAATGAGTTTGATGAGAGTAGGGAATGGACCCCTCTACTTCAAAGGCCACCCAAAATACTACAATACCAATCTCATGGCCTCAAGCCCAAAAATTCCAAAACCACAACTCTCCACAAAATCACAAAATAACCTCCATGGCACTCTTGTCATTCAAATAATCTCCTCAACAAGTAAAAGCCCTCAAGGAATAAATAGCACAATGTGGAAGTGACCTCAAGGAGGTTCCTTTCCCCTACCCAAACAAGTTGAGCCTTACCTCCAAATGGAGGTGCTCTTACCATACTCCCATCCCACACAAAAATAAAGAATCAACAACCAACAAAAAACACAAACACATCACAATAAAAAGCAAGGGTGAAGAAACATAGTTCATGAGGCTTACCTTCAAAGACCTATAATGGAAGCATGCTTGGTGATGAGCTCCAATCTTTCCCAAACCTTCCAATCTTCAAGAATTTCCCTAACTTCCCCAAAATTGCTCTAAAAATAGAAAGAAACTCCAAAATGCCAGAACCCCACACTCCTCAACAAGAGGAGGTAATATAGGCCATCAATTTTGGCCTTGAGGAATGAGAAGGTGACACTTGTCACCTTCTCCTTCCTCCTCCTATGCCACTTGCAAGGGAGAGGAAGTGTGAGGATGACAAGTTTCATCCTCCAATTCCATCTCAATCATCACCTTATCCACTTGTGCTCTCACATATGTGTGAGAGGACAAGTGGTGAGGTGGCATTCCCACTCAAATGTGAGAGGACAAGTGGTGAGGTGGCATTCCCACTCAAACCTCCAAGAGGATAAGAGATGCCATATGGCATCCTCTTATTCTCTCAAAGAGCCATCTCCCTCCAAGATGCTCTCACATGTGTGTGAGAGCCTTTGATGAAGATCCCACACACTTGGGAGTCTTGGAGACCTCCCAAGTCCTCCTTGGGAAAGGATTCCCAAACTTTGGGAAGGGAGATGAGTCTTTCCCAAAGCATGACTCATCTCCCACCTTTTTCTAATTTCAAATTTCGTCACTTTGATTAAACCATAGTTTAGGGTGACCAAAAGTGGGTAATTCCAAGGGTGGGTTAGTCAAAATTGACCATAGACCCATGGGTAACCACCTAGGGTAGATTTTGGGACACTAAGGTTCACCCAGGGGTCATAAATCCACTTTAAATGGCATCAAAAATAAAATAATTACCAAGTGGTGTAAGTCAAGTAAAAATTATACCACACTTAATATTAATTAATTACACAAAAGGGTACTAGGCCAAAATGATAGAATTAAAACAAGCACTTAAATCAACACTCAATTTTCAAATGTGATCCTTATCCCTCTTGGGAATGGATCGGTTTCACAGGGAATAACATAGTGTGAATTCTACCTCCAATTTCCCATGGCTTGGGAATGTAAACCTCCACATCTCGATCAAGTGTTAATCATATCATGATAATCATAGCCGAAGCAACTGGAATTAAATTCACGCCATAGAATACAACAATAATGATCAATAACATAATTCTGAATTAAACTGCATTTTTCAATCACATGTCGAATAGTCAACATCACATAAATAACTAGAAATCTCATCACAAGGCATCATCAAATATATATCTCGTATGTCAAATCACAAAATAGCATCAAATATGATCAAATCGAATCACCATATGTCTAATCAATGTCATATGAAATCAGGAGATATAATCAAGTCTGTAAAATGAAACATAGTCTCTAAAAAGTCTGATAATGTCATCAACTAAAATGCATAATGATCAAAATAAGGAAGGAAAAATAATTGGCCTCACAAATTCCTTGAAAGTATGCCATGATTGTAGGAATATACAAGCTGATTTGTACTTAGAATTTAATGAGTCTGCAGAACAGTGCCATGCAGTTGGTTGGCACAATGAAATTCTTTAATACACAAAAGACAAATCAGATATGTCATAGGTGACAGATGTCAAGGAAAGGATTAGAACCTTCCCTCTTTATTGTCCTAGGTACAATGTGAGTGCAAGCAATCTTCTTCTGCTATTTGCAGACTTGACAGAGCAAGGACAAGCTTCCAAACATGCAGATTTTCTGACTGCATAGTGGCACTGAAATTAATGTGGCAGAGGCATACTAATTGACTGGGTGCAGCACTGGGAATTGACATTGAATTGTAATACTATATATGCATGGTTTTGAGATGAACCAATGGTTGGTTAGTTGGGCAATTTCTCAGCAGGGTTGTGAGCTCCAAAAGGTAGATTAGAAAGAGGTTATTTTGCAATCTTTGTTTGACATGAAACAATCATGAAATGTATGTAATAGAATTCACAAATCTTTGTATCAAATTGTTGTTTTTATCTAGTGCTGTAGGTGTTTTTCTTAGCAAACTATAATCGCAAGTATAATTTTCTCTTGCCACATTTAGTAGTATGAATGTAAGCTCTGATTTGAATGAATGTGATAGTTCTTAAACCATTTTCAAGCTTTGTAAATGGCCATTTCAATATTGCATAGGGAAGAACATGGTATGGTGTTGGATTATTAAGTATTCTTAGTGATTTAGTATTGATTTTCATTGCATTTGATTTATCAAATAGCCAGTTATACACTTTCATGTGGTTGTTTTACTCTGCAGACCAATGGATAGGCACCAATTTGAATAGCCTTAGATCACCCAATCTTTAAAACAAAACTATATATCCATGTTTAGAAGCAGTAGTAGTTTTATGCATCCTCATTGTGTAGGATTGCCATTATCATCTATATAGGGGTCTTATAACAACAAGTTGTTCTTAGTTCAGTGACAGATTTGGGACTAAGAAAGTGATTTGCATTTATTTGTTAACATTTTTAGTTGTTCATTTGGTTTGATATTAATACCTACTTAGGTATAATACCCCTTGGAATATCCCTCCAGAGTTTAAGTTGAGCTCAAAGAGTAGAGGAGCCTACCCACTCCTATTAGTTGGCCAAAATCACCCAAGACTTGTTGATAAACCTCTTCCTATCACCCTGATGATAATCCCTAGCCCAGGTGATTTAGGAATGTTTTAGAGTTTTGTGTTGCCGTTATTTTGGGTCCCAAGAAGATTCATTTGTTTGATTAGTTTGTGTTTGAGGAACATAGTAAATCTTTTTAGATCATGAATGGGGTGTGTAATTGTTGTTGAGGATTAGTAAGTAGCTTTAGATGCATGAAAGTGATTACTGGGTTTAAATCATTGTAAGGCAGTGATAGTATCATGAATCACATAAGTATAATTGCATTATAATAGCATGTTGAATTGAAATTTAGACTCTATAATTCTAAAGGAATAGGCACCGATCTTTTCCAGAGATATGATCCAATTTCATAGAGTTATAAAGATAAATACATACACTTTGGGTGTTGTATAATAGTAATTGAAACTTGTCTAGATTCATGATATTGTGAGTAGAATAGATGTGAATATATTTATAGGGATTAGTATTTGATTTATTGTTTGTGGTCATATCGTGAATACTATTTACCATTAAAGTTGAGATCTACATAGTTTGTTGTGTTTGTTTCATTGTTTAAGAGATCTTAGGGAAATACCCCCCTGAGTGAGGCAGAACTCAAAGAAGAAGAAGAGGGTGTCCATGCTCCTAGCCTTTTGGATTTTTGCATCACAAAAAGATGCCAACAGATTGGCAACTTTGTTGGGGACTGCTTAGTAAAAAGTATGTATTGGAAAGAGTCACAAACTGATTTAAAAAAATTTCTTGTGAAGGGTGGTGACTCTATTATTAGAAAACCCTAGAAGGAATACTTTCTGATGGTTCAAAATGGATGAAATAAGATCATTGTATAAGATAAATCTTGAAAAGAAGCTCGTTGGTGAGATGAACAAGAAGGGACACACTACATGGAAAGCTAAAAATAATGGTAAGTCCTCTTCTTCTGTTAATGATTTGAATGAAAATCATATTACAAACCAATAAGATAAACAAGATGGATACTATAGTGATAGATGTGCTCATAGAGGCTCAAAGAAAGCATATAGAAAGCAAGGGCATGGTCTTGAATATCAAGAAGTTATAGATGATCTCAAGAATAATAGAATGGAAAGGGAAGAGGAAGCTCATATAAATGATGCATTTATGGAAAGAATGAATACAAGGCATAATGCACTTATGATGAGCTAGCACCTCCACTAGATAATAGAAACAAGACATGAGAGAATCATATAAAAGAAAAAGAGACAAAGAAGCTCAACTCATTGAGGTATATGTGGCCAACTTTAATGAGCCTCCACTAAAAGTAGGACAAAATGCTATAAACAACGAGTTAACAACATAAATTCCTTTCTAGAATATAGACAATATGGCTCATGAAAATGAGTGGTTGTGAAGAATATGAATAAGAGAAGCTTGAAATAAAACTAGATTATAGAAATCAAGGTGAAGAAATTGGTCAGAGAATGGCTAACTTGAGAGCACAGATGGATAGACTTGAAGCTAAGAAAGCTAAAAGGGATATCAAGGCTAGGATAGAAAATATAAGAAACATTGATCAAGTAAATAGATGAAGAATAAAGATTCCTGTTGGTGGAAGAAGACCTCTTAGAGATGCAAGAGACAATAGAAGGTATGTTCCTAAAAGACCTCCTTTGATTTTAGGTAGTTGGGGCATGTTATATCTAGAGTGGGGGCATGTTATTCCTTTGCAACATAGTCCTTGAAGATCACATCTTGAATCCCTCCATACATCCATTATGAATCCCCCATCCATTCCATCCACTATCACCTATCCTTTTATCTATCCATCCAATCCTTCTTTCATTCTTATCCTTTGACCCAATTTTTCCTTGTGATTGGTATCTAGAAAAAAGGCTATATAAATGTAATCTAATGCAATCATCCTATAAACACAAAAATAACAAAAAATCAAAAAATATAAGCAATAAATCCAAGTGCAAGCCATCCTTAATCCATTCCAATCTAGCCAATCAATCTAGACAATCATCCAAAAGTATCCAACGGTTTTGTTCCTAGCCTTGTTGCAAACCTGATCATCATCAATATCATCAATCCAATCAATCAAATATTGCTTAAGAACGTAAGGCTATATTAAGTGTAGGGACAACAACACTAGCCAATCATTCAATCAATCTATAATCAATTTTCATCTTGATAGGGGCAACAACCTTGTTTATATTTTTGTATCATTTGTGCATGCTTATTTTCTTGCTTTATACTTCTATTTATATTACTTTTCCCCTATCTTAGGTTTCCGTTAAAAATAGACCCATCCTATTCTATATATTCTATCTCCTGTCCTCCCACCTTTTTACCATCTTTTGCTTTATCTATTACACTTCCTACATCACTTGACACATCTTATGGATCCACCTTATTATACTACTCATGATATCTTATATTTTCTTCCTTGTTTCTTTTCCATTCCATGATCCATCATGTCTCCTATTTCTCATGACTTATCATCCTCTCTCTACTCATAGTGATGTATTATCCATACCTACTTTACGTATTAAACTACATGAACCATTACCTTCATCCTCCTATAATTTTTGACCTTCTGATTCCACTTATAACCATGATCTTACACCACTTCCACCCTCTCCTCTATCACACATTGAACATGAGGTTCATAATGAATGAAAACAATATTGTTGGGGATTTCATAAATAAAACATTAGATGCAAACATTTCCCCTTTTTCTAATGATGATTGTTCTATGCACATGTCTTCTTCTTGCCTCTCTACATCTATGATATAGTCTACATTATCCAATGAAAGAAATTTTAAAGTCAATGAGAAATCTTCTATAGCTTCCATGAATGAGTTATATTGTGAAGCACCTCTTATGATGTCCTCTTTTCTTAGTCAATTACACATGTTTCTTTTTCCTTCTTTTCATAAGAATCTAAGTATGTTCATCACCCATTATCCACTCTAGCCCACTCATATGGGTCTTCACCTAGTTATTTTCCTCTTGTTTCTTCCTGTAACCATGTTATCACACATACATACACACACTTAGATGACTTGATGGAAAACTTAGAAATCTCTCTAAGCTAATTCTTAGTCAATTACACATGTTTCTTTTTCCTTCTTTTCATAATATTCTAAGTATGTTCATCACCCATTATCCACTCTAGCCCACTCATATGGGTCTTCACCTAGTTATTTTCCTCTTGTTTCTTCCTATAACCATGTTATCACACACACACATACACACACTTAGATGACTTGATGGAAAACTTAGAAATCTCTCTAAGCTAATTCTTAGTCAATTACACATGTTTCTTTTTCCTTCTTTTCATAAGATTCTAAGTATGTTCATCACCCATTATCCACTCTAGCCCACTCATATGGGTCTTCACTAGTTATTTTCCTCTTGTTTCTTCTTGTAAACATGTTATCACACACACATACACACACTTAGATGACTTGATGGAAAAATTAGAAATCTCTCTAAGCTAATTCATGACCTTCCAACTCTTCCTACCTCTAAGATCATTATATGTGATACTCCTCCTATTGTCATTGGGGTTTGTGGTGCCCCTAATGTTAGTCATGCCCACAATACTTGTTGGAATTAGAAAAGTGCATTAAATCCAACTTTTCTTCCTTCTACTACCATCAATATTCCCCCTCTAACTCATCTTTCCACTAAGATCCCTAAAGAATATGATCTCATGGAGCAACCATAGTCCACCCAAGATAATATATCTCTTTGGGATCTCCTTTAAACATCCCCTTCTCAAAGAGAACTCCTTCAAAAATTATTAGAGAAATTCTTCATTTAGCCATTTGTATTCCTTGCTAAATTAGCCTCCATGGTTGAATAATGCAAGACATTTCATTATCATCATCTAAAATTCCATCACTATCAATTCTTCAAGAAGATTTGGCATTAATTATTTTCATAGGATATAAGAATATTAACATTAACGAGGTACTTGTTGATAATGGCTCAAGATTGAGTATTTGTAACATTGATTTCCTAGGTTACACTTGCATTGATTACTCCAAATTAGACAAATATGATCTATCTATTTATGGTTTTGGTGATGTTATTTAGGAACCTTTAGGAACCATTATCTCACCTATAATAGTAGGCCCTATTACTCTTAAAACCCCTTTTCATGTCATGCCTAGTAAATTCACTTGTAATATCCTTCTTGGATACCATGGTTCCATGAACTGCATGCCATCCCCTACAACCTTCATCAGTGTTTAAACCCCATACATAAAAAATGAAATTTATACCATAATTTTTTCAAACTAATAAATCTCAAGTTCTCTTTAACCTAGCCAAACACATCACACCTCTTACTCAAATCATTACCAAGGAAGGCTCACCTAAGTCATTTATTGATTCTTCTCCAAAAGATTCTACTTCATCTAATCCTCCTTCAAAATACACTAAACCTCACCCTCCACTTATGAATGATACACCTTCTATATTTGCCACATATTCTCTTTAAAATTTTATAGAAGGAAAATTTGCTTAGGCCTAGGTGTGTTAAAGATTTAACAATTAATCCCAATTTACCTCTAGATGACACAAATTAAACTAAATGTTTTTGTGTTTTCTAGTTTTCCATTTTACTGATGAAGAACAAAAAACCACTTAGCTTTATCTAGAATTTCCATCCTATTTAAATAATGTTTACTACACAAAAGAGAAAGAGCTTAGAGAGAAAATTAAAAATAACTAAGCACAAAAATGTAGAAATGAAAAATAAAATTTAGAAATAGAAAGAGTAATGAAACAGGAAGCTAGAAAATAGATTAGGAAGTTAACTAGCTAGGATGCTAGTGTGTGTGAACTATTGTTTGATCTGCACATTATAGTCTAGTCTATGTGTTGTCATCCTCAAATAATACAAAACTCTAGTCTATTACAAAAATCTATATGGGTCCTATACACAAGGATATAAAAAAGAGCAACGACAGATTACCAGATATGCTAGAAAGGTACAAGAAGATATAAATCACTTTAAACTAATGATTTTAAGAAAAATATTGAAATAATAGTAGAAAGAGGAGGAATACAATTTAACCTCCATGCATTCAAAAGTCTTCAAATACCTCCAAGATGAGATGAGGAGAAAGGGGGTGACTTCTTAGAATGTTGCCTTTAGGTCAAGCCCTTGATTTGGTCTTTTGACCTCCATAGACAACTGATGGAATGCAAGAAATTAGAAGATGTGTTCTCTTAAATTCTATGTGTGTCTAGGAAATTAAAAACAATAATACAATAATGATCCACAAGTTTTTTAAATCCTTTGTCTATGAGGATAAGCCCCCTAGTGTGTATGACTGATAGTAAAAGGAGATGGATCCCTCAAAGTGCCAACAAATGTGCTAAAACACAAAGAGAACTTGCAATAATAATTTTTAGTAATAGTAAGAATGAGATGAAAGATTTGAAAATGGTCACCTACAACACTAGAATTGGAGATGACAACTACAAATACAAAGTATGTCCTCAATGATCGCAAGAACTCATAGAAGATAAAGGTGGACCAACAAGAATGTTATTCAAATTCTTAAGAGTATTGGAGAGATAACATAGAGTGTTGTAGTTCACTTCAAAAGCCCAGAGAATGCAAAGGATCGATAGATTGATTTTCAAAGATGAGTTGATAGGGAAGATGAAGAGGCATGTAAAATGAACTAGTTGTTGAGATTCACCCAACAAATCTAATAATAATTACATTCATCTTCTTAGTTTGGAAATGTGGAAAATTTAGAAAGCAATAATTGTTTGGCATGCCATGTGGACATGCACACATTACACTACTATTCAAGTATAACGAGGCTAAAAATAGCTTAGAATGATAGGATGGCATATGGAGGTTTCATGGAAAAGGTTAGATATGTTGATAATTGAGAGGGGGGGTGAATCAGTTATCTTAATTAATTTAACTTTCTGTTCTTCTTAATAACTGGTACAACATCAAAACAAATAAGCATCCATAACCATGAAAGCAAAAACAAAATCAATACACATAACACAATGGTTTTTACATGGAAAACCCTGTTAAGGGAAAAACCATGGGGTGACTAACCCAAGATTGTATTCTCTGTTAAAAGAATAGAAGTACAAAATGGCACTTACCAATTAGGGCTCACTGCCTGAGCACACTGCTCACAAGAGGCTCACTGTCTACAAGGTATAAAGAAAGTAACAAGATACTTGAACTGATGAGAAGCATCCACATATGCTGAGGTTCAGTTCCGGTTAGGCTCAATACACTAATCTACTACACTTCATTCTTACTCTTCTTTGGTGTTGTTGTCCTGTCACATACCTGATCTGTATTATTGCTTCCACACTTCTCTCTACTTTTATTCATACAAAACAACACACCATACACACCTTCTCATCGAAATCCATCTGGTATATATATCCGCACAAACGATTTCAACATCTTTCTAGTCAGCATTTGGAATACTCAATATTTTCCTAAACTTTGGTCTGTCGACTGAATCCTTGCTTACCTAGTGATGCGTATCAAAGAGATGCTTATAGAAGTCATCAATCAGGTCAGCCAATCATGAATGATCCCTTAAGAAACTTGATTACCATCAATATCTCATCCAGATTAAGGTCTGAAGCTCTGCCAGTCAGTTCTTCCTTAGTCTACTCTACCAAATAGGAACCAAACACTTAGGTGTTCATATCTTTTCACTCTTACATCATCGGAGGCTCAATCTTTGGAATATATTAGTCATGGTAATCCTCTTGACTTTCCCAAGTCCACACTTTACTGAGATACTTCCTCTGATAGATCCAGACCTGATTGTCAGACCTTGGTGCATGCTCTGTTCTTGTTCACCGGACCAAAGTACTCTTCAATCTGACTTCTAGTATAGACACACCATGTCCTACGGATGTGTGGGATGGACTTTGTTGCCATCAATGACAACACTCATAAAGCCACATAGTGTCTCTTGCCAACAATCTCCCCCTTTGGCATTGATGGCAACACTTAGTAAAAAATGACTGTCACACTACACTCCCTTTTGGCTGATGCTCTATTCTAATGTACACTTTACGAGAGCTCCCCCTTAGGTAGATTCCACATTTTTCACTGCTACTCACTCCCCCTTTGACATCAATGGCAAAGGGTAGAATCCACACACCAAAATTCCCAAAAATCCAACTATACTTAGCCGCATAAGTATATATACATGTTATTCTTACATATACTGAAGTATATTTGCAAAAGTTGTCTTCAACTAGACAAATTCTATTGCCCAACTCTACTTCATCCTGTCCAAAATTGAGATGTGACTCAACAGGAATGCAAAAGCCTCTGCCCTCTTTAGATCGTCAGATCACTGGTCTGGGTTGTGGTCTGAGCATCAGTTAGGGCCTCATGCATGGCCTCTAATTTATGGATAATTATCCCTCTAAGTTCACTTAACCTGTTTATTCTAATTTTTTCTCCTTCTCAAGCTCCTTTATTTCATTTATGACTGCAATAGTCTAACACTCTTGATTTACTATGGAAGAGGTGAGAGGATCAAAACTTTGAGATAAACTTGATAGTTTACCCTCTTGTTCTTTCACTTTCTTCTCAATATCCTTTGTCACTTTAGTCCAGGATAAACAAAATTTATATATTTCTCTGCCATCTTTGAGAGCATTTTCTAATCTCTTTATCCCAATATCCATAGTTCTCCTATCATTTGTTATTAGCCCTTGTACTTCAGAGAATCTCTTACCCAAAAATTCTTTCCGGACTTTCTCTTCTGCTGCTTCTCTAAAGAGTCAAAATGTGTATTAACAGAATTAAAAAGAGACTTTAGATTACCGGATGTGGAGACCGAAGGATCCTTTTGGAAGGATGGCATGATTTTCTCTAGCACACCAGATGCAATCTCCATTAGCTCACAGTCTTCCATGTGAGACTTCAGAAGCTTTTCTTTTGCTTTGGATTGAGAAAAAGATGCTACCTTCATTATCTGGACTGGAGAGAGGGAATCAAAATTGGATGGTCCTTGAAGTAGCTCCAGTTCATCTAATTCCATCATTTCTTTTGTCAGGAAGTCTTTGACTACTTCTGTAGTGTCTCTTGCCAGAGACAGAATTTTCTTCCCTTCTGCATCCTCAACACTGTCACTTGTGGTCTTCTCTATTTGACCTTCTTCTCTTCCCTTCACTTCTTCTTGATTGATTCTCTCTTCTTTTCTTTCTTTTCCTTCAATTCCAGAGTCTGCTAAGGGATCTAGAAGAGAGGTGTCTACTTCTCCATGGACTTCCTCTTCTGGAACATAGGAATCTAAGTCCTTAGTCTTCTCTTTATCCATCTCTTTTGATTCTTTTACATTTTTCTCTGTACTGAGTCCTTCATCATCCATGATAGAGGGTTCATTACCTAAGTCCTGTATAATAGGAATATTGAATCTTTTATAGGCATTTCGAAGGATGTCTTTAGTCTCTTTAGCCACCTGATCAGTCTCTATGAGCATAAGCTTATTCATTCTGGCTTTTCTCCGGAACTCATCCTTGCAATCCTTGAAGATCATGTTTATTTGTTTAGGGGTAATGGAAGGATAGAGTTGGATAGCAATCTTCTCCTGGATTTCTAGGTCTTTTACTTGAGCATTGTTCTTCCTTATTTCAAGTTTCTTTTCTAAGCTTTTGGGAATCAGAGATATAATTTCAATGAATGCTTTGTTGTAGATGTTTAGATACTTGATTGTGGTATCTTGCAATATCTTCTGATCAGCTTCACTATATTCATCATAAAATTCAACCATTGGTTGCAGGTTCCCATCCACAGTAACTGATTTGATGATATCATCAATGCAGAGAGTAGGCCTTTCAACAAATTCTTCTACCTCTTCTTCCTTGTTATGACTAGTAGAGGGTTCACTGGATGTTTTCTTCTTCTTCTTCATTTTCTTGATCTCCTCATTTGATTCTGTCTCTTCATCATCCTTCTAACTGATGTAAGACCTTGTGGCCTTTGTCTTAGTTCTCTTCTCTCCCTTTCCGGATGTCCTAACTTCTAGTTTTGAAGATTTTTGGCTCTTAGAGGTGGCAGGTGCAGAGATCTTGGAGGATTTGGTCTGTGAGGGGGCTTGCATCAGAGTACTTTCTTTTTTAGTTTCTTGCCTTTCTTTCTCCGTCCTTTCCATCTTCTCTCTATTGGCATCAACTGCCTCCTTTGATATTCGATGCCTCCTAGCGAATTCTTCTACTTCCCTTCTCACTTTTCTCTTGATCTCAGGCTGTCTTAGTTCAACATGAACTTTTACACTCAGCTCTTGGTAGGTTCCAAACCTTTTTGCCTTAGGGTCGTTGGGCTGACTCAGCAGATGTTGGATATGCAGCTCTAGGATTTTCTCATCAACCTCATACTCCATTGGCATGATCCATACTATTCTTGGTTCCACTGCCTCCATTAGACATTGATCAGTGTCTACCATAAAGTACATTGTATCCTTGTATTTCTCAACCAAAGATTGGGGGATTCTTTCTCTGGCCTGCATCATGCTTTGGATGTTTTTGAAGTAACCCCACATAGCTATATTTTGTGTCTTGGTATCACCAAGCCCATACATATAATCCCTGATTTGTATGGCAATAGGTTTGTCATTTTGCCATATCCAGCTACTAGTTCTGGGTAGCTCATTCATATAGTAGAAAAATAGACAAAGTATCAAGCCACTGTACTTAAATGAATTCTTTTTATCCTTCTTTATTTTCTGCAAATTCTCTAACAGTTGGTTTAGGAGAATCTCACAAAGTTCATAGTCAGCATTTTCTCTTAGCATCTGATAAGCAGTGTAAATTGTAGTTTTGGGTACTAAATTTTCCCTGCTGGAGTGATATATCTTGTAACCAATTATCATGGAGGCAAACTTGATATCCGGATCAGTGATATCTTCTATTGTCATTGCTCTCTTGTCAAATTTTGATCTAGTAGCCTCACTCACAGTTTGGTTTTTGACCGATTTGAGAAAAGGTAACCCTCCGGATGAGTGCAAACCAGTTACCGCCCTAATAGCATCTTTTGTATTCTTAAATGGTCTATTCAACCACATGAAGTTGTCATGCACTCTGCTCAAAACATACTGGACCCACTCATCTTCTACAAAATAGGGGAAATGGATGCACTGTCTGAAATACTTATCCCGGATGGCCTTGTATTGGGGTTTAAGATCAAGTGCTTCATCTATCAGTTCCTTATGGTAGATATCCATCCGCTTGGATTCCCCAAATTCTTCAATGTTTGCTTGTATGTAAACCCTAATATCTTCTACATGCAGAACTCTATGCGAAATGCTAGAAAATGTGCCTAGGGGATCAACTTCTAGTGATTTGTAGGGATGTTTCTTGAATTTAGAGTGTAGCCTATCAGTGATCTTCACAATATTCAGAGTAGCCATCTTTCAAAAGATTCAGAGGGAGTTAATCAAGAGCAAAAAATACCTTTTACGCTTCTAGGGTGAATTCACAATATGAGCCAGATCAGATTACATGATGAATCAACTTCTGTGGTTGATCTTT
Organism: Cunninghamia lanceolata; assembly: GCA_027924645.1. Classification (NCBI taxonomy): domain Eukaryota; kingdom Viridiplantae; phylum Streptophyta; class Pinopsida; order Cupressales; family Cupressaceae; genus Cunninghamia; species Cunninghamia lanceolata. The sequence goes on from BSBN01000547.1 coordinate 463,543, forward strand.
GAGAGGTTTGAAACAATTTAGTTATAGAGCTCCTTCTCTCTTCTTCTCGAATGCAAATGTGCAAATGATGAACAAAAGAACCCTTATATTTCTGCGCAAACCCTAATTTCAAATTGTAATAAATACACAACTTAAGTTATTCTGGTTGCTTTGTTCTCCTTGTCCTGAGAGATCTTTCCGGATCACTAAGATGCACTTAGAGTTATTCTCGGTGAATATTGGAAATCTATCTACCTTTCTCCAATCATTCCATTTATCCACAGATCAAGATACCTCAAATTTGAATCATACCAGATCTAATTGTGAAAATCCTGCTCTTACCGGATGACTATTAAACTGAATCAATCTTGGAAGATTAACCTCTTCTAAACTTCTTGTGGATCTTCCATATCTTTACCAAGGCTTATTTAGATGTTTCTCTGAGAACCCTTTAATCCGCAACTTTCCATGTGCCAATTTCAGGCACCAATTGACTGGTTGGGGGAACTTGTTTTCTTTTGTGACTCCCCTTGAGCCAAAACTCATCTATTTAGTTTCTAGAAGGAATATCAGCACCAGATTCTGGTGTGGATCCATCCTCAACATTTTCTGTAATCCTCTTCACCCAAATCTTGTTCATCTCCCTTTGAATTTCATCCGCATTCAGTTTTCCTTTTCCTTTGTCTTGGTTTTGATTATGATGCACCGGACCCTTTTTGTCTTGATTCTTACTTCTGTAGAATTTGGCAATATGACCGAATCTATTGCAATTGTAGCAAACAACATTTCTTTGCATATTTGACTGATATCCTCTTGATCTACACTGATTAGCCATATGTCCCATTCTATTGCATGCAAAGCATCTACCATTGAATGAATTGTTCATTTGCATATTTCTACACTCATGAGATTTGTGAACATACCTTTTGCAATTAAAACACTATCTGGAGAAGGATGAATTAGTCTAATTCATTCTTCTTCTACACTGATTTGCTTTATGACCAAAGTTATTGCAATTGTGGCAGTATCCATTGAAGGATGGATATCTTTGAGCATTTGGTTGCCTTATCAGAGGTCTTCTAGGCCTGTTCCTTGGATTTCCTAATCCAAAGTTCTTCTGATCGGATCTGGAGCTTTCACCTTTCTCATACCCCAAGCCTTGCTTGTCATCTACCCTCTTTTGGCTTTCAAGAAGAACTTCAAGTTGAGCAGAGCTTATCTTGAATTTCTCTTTGTATTCATTTGCTGTTTGAAGATCCCTTTTTACAGTGTCAATCTGATTCTCAAGTTGTTCTTCATTATCTCTAGCTTCTTCAAGATCAGATTCCAAATGCCTGATTATTCTATCCATTTTGTGGCAGTCTTCTGACTTCTCCTTGAGAGATTGTTTTAGATTATCTTCACTCTTTCTTTTCTCTTCAATTTCTTGGGTGAATTTCATAACCCTTGATTCCATTTCATGTCTTACCATAATGACCTCTTTTGATAGCTTCTCACATAATTTGTTTTTCTCATTCAGATCTTCATTAGTATCATTGGCTTCACTTTGACTTGCTAATTGCTGAAGAAGTTCCTTTCTCTTTTTCATAGATATACTCAATTTCTCCTTTAGTTCATTTATGAAATCATCAGCTTGTTTGAGTCGTTCCCTCAAGTTATTGACTTCAAAGTGAGATTGCTCAAGATCATCAAGGGCAGACTGAAGTTGTTCCCTCATACCATACATATCCATTATAATTCCCAGATCTTCCTCAAACTGTTAGGCTCTATTTGGAGGAACTTAGCTCTGATACCAATTGTTGATAACTGAGAGTTGGGGGGGGTGAATTAATTATCTTAATTAATTTAACTTTCTATTCTTCTTAATAACTGGTGCAGCATCAAAACAAATAAGAATCCATAACCATGAAAGCAAAAACAAAATCAATACACATAACACAATGATTTTCACATGGAAAACCCTATTAAGGGAAAAACCACGAGGTGACTAACCCAAGATTGTATTCTCTGTTAAAAGAATAGAAGTACAAAATGGCACTTGCCAATTAGGGCTCACTGCCCAAGCACACTGCTCACAAGAGGCTCACTGCCTACAAGGTATAAATAAAGTAACGAGATACTTGAACTAATGAGAAGCATCCACATATGCTGAGGTTCAGTTCCGGTTAGGCTCAATACACTGATCTACTGCACTTCATTCTTCCTCTTCTTTGGTGCTGCTGTCCTGTCACATATCTGATCTGTATTACTGCTTCCACACTTCTCTCTACTTTTACTCATACAACACAACACACCACACACACCTTCTCATCAAAATCCATCTGGTATATATATGCACACAAAGGATTTCAACATCTTTCTAGTCGGCATCCAGAATACTCAATATTTTCCCAAACTCTGGTCTATCGGCTGAATCCTTACTTACCAAGTGATGCGTATCAAAGAGATGCTTATAGAAGTCATCAATCATGTCAGCCAATCATGAATGATCCCTTAAGAAACTTGATTACCATCAATATCTCATCGGGATTAAGGTCTGAAGCTTTGCCGGTCAGTTCTTCCTTAGTCTACTCTGCCAAACAGGAACCCAACACTTAGGTGTTGATATATTTTCACTCTTACATCACCCGAGGCTCAATCTCTAGAATATATTAGTCATGGTACTCCTCTTGACTTCCCCAAGTCTGCACTTTACTGAGATACTTCCTCTAAGAGATCTGGACCTGATTGTCAGACCTTGCTGCATGCTCTGTTCTTGTTCACTGGACCAAAATACTCTTCAATCTGACTCCCGGTATAGACACACCATGTCCTGCGGATGTGTGGGATGGACTTTGTTGCCATCAATGACAACACTCATGAAGCCACACAGTGTCTCTTGCCAACAAGATATGTATAAGTCTTCCATAGAGGCAATGATGATCTTTTCTGCAGTATGTTCAACATCGAGAGAAGTTTCCTCTAAACTTGTAGAAGTATTGTGTGGGTCATTGGTTTCCAAACAAGTTTTCACCTATCTGATCCCATGTCTAGAACTATATTGTGGGATTGGGATAGGATTTACTATGCCTTACTCATTATGACCACATCCTTTTCCTAATATCTCATGTTTTTGAACATAGGGAAAGCTTTGGGGTATTCATCTTTTAAAAATTCTGGATCAAGTTCTTCATCTTTATAGAGCCATAAAGTGATATATCCATCTATCTCTTCATCTTCTAGGAAATCAATTGAAACAAAGGTAGTATCTATCAATGTATAAGTATGAGGTTTTTGCTTCTTTTGTTTAAGAGTGTGTCCATAATATCTTGGAGAAAGAGGCAACCCACCCACATGAAAGATATTGTGCAACTCATATTTCCCACACCCAATGTTGATGATATTGACTTTGGATTTAATAGAAGAGGGATTGGAAGTTGTAGTGAGTGTGTTAGGATCAACATAGGATGAAGAAGATGACTATTTGTGGGAGACATCTTTAGTTTTGGGACAATGGTGAGATTTATAATAGGAAATTTCTATTAGTTTACAGTACTAAAAGGGATTAAGATCAGTGGGAATGGTGATTTCTATGCCATTACATGGGGGAATTTTAAATATTGATGGTAAGTGGATGGAATGACTTGCATGACATAGATCTATGGGAAACCTAGGATGATGTTATACGGGATGTCAAGATTAACAACATGAAATGTAGTTCTTTGTAGTACATGACTAGCTTGCATAGACAAACATATAGTACCCTCTGATTCTATTTCTGTACTATCATATGCCTTTATTGTGATTATGTGTGGTTCAAGTTCATCTCTAGAGTACCCCTGTTATTTTACCAATATGAACGTACATAGATTCAAGCCAAACTCGATATCTAGGAGGACTCATTTTATGTTATACTTGGATATGAAAACTTAAATATGAATAGGATGATTATGTGTGGGATCAATGGGAGGCATGTCAGTTTGATTGAAAGCAAGGTGATATGTGGAGGACAAGTGATCCACAAGGGCTTTAAATTGATTAGGATCTATGTCATTGGGAACTCTTGATTCTTGTAAGGCATGCTCTAGTATATAGCTTGATGAACATTTGAGGAGTTGAGAAGTTTCATGATAGAAATTTGAGTTGGAGTTTTCTCAAGCTATTCAATGAGGTTGTATTAGGTGTGTTACACATATGGTTCCTAGGGTTGTCATTGATGTCAACACTATCATGGAGGTGTGAGGGTGTTCATGGTTGGATGTTATGTCCTATCTAGTAGAGAAAATACAGTTCATGGTTGGATGTCATGTCCTATCTAGTAGAGAAGATACAATTCATGGTTGGATGTCATGCCTTGATCAATGAAGAGTTGAGTATGAAGATATATTAATATGGGAATTAGAAGTACAAAGATGATTAGATGTGTTTCTGATGTTACTAATGGCCTAATTTAAGTTTCATGATGATTGGATCACCCAAAGAGTGTTTTGCAGTGTTGAAGACAATTACTATACTGAAATAGAATGCTCTACATTCCTCCATATTTGCAGAACTATGTTATGGGTACAATGAAGGTGATAATTCCTAAGTTTCATATTATTTGTCCTTTCACTGTGAAAGTTATGCATGATAGAGTACCGGCATGTGTTCTAGTAAAGTAAGATAGTGTTGAAGGCCTATTGGAATGCTCCACATTCCTCTAGAAATGAATGGTTGCCCTTACAATTTTAAGGACATGTTTATGGATGTGTATTACATGCTTCCTTGTAGTTTTAAGGTTCTTGGTGGTCCACATCTCAGTTTTTCAAATGATAGCATGTTGCAGTGTGTTCCGGATGACTTATTGTTCCCAAAGTTCATGGTTGAAGATGTACAACACAAATCTTTGATGTGTGGAGGTAAAGGAGTGTTTGGAGATGTTGTATAAATCATATGGACTTATCTAGAAGAGTTTCATGAAGATCTTTCTCATTCCCAGTACAACACAAGGTTTTCAAGTTGCTATGGCCGTTATGCTTCAAGTTTTCATATATTTTGCTTAAGGCCGTCCTATTTCCAAATGAGTGGCATGTGTGGATGTAAGCCTTTGGTGTTTGAACCTGTGAAGGATGTTTTGGACCTGGTTAAGCAAGTGTTGGTGTCCACAAGGCATGGGTCTATTGTTGGTGTAACGTGTGGTTTTGTTTAGGACATATCTTCTACACATTTCATATTGTATATTGTTCGGCCGACTTGTAAATGTCTTTTTCATACTGTCCTTGGCCAACAAGTAATGTAATCAATGTAATATCATGTATAAATAGTGAATCAAATTGAGTTAGGAAGGTGTGATTGCAAAGTGATTGATAGGGCTCACATGCAAGATAAGGAGAAGAATGAATGCATTTTGATGTGTGACTAAAGGAGAAAAAGCAGAAGTTGTAGATGTTGTCTTGATTCATCTTGAAGACATATTTATGATAGTGATCAAGTGTAGAGTGTTCCTAATTGATTTGATCATTAGAAGAAAGTGTGAAGAGGTAGAATTGGAATCATCAAAGGTGGGAGTTTCAATGTTAGTTTTTAGATAGTAGAATGACTGTCATACTATAATATTTTGTAAGTGTGTTCTCAATTTAGGGAGTAGTAGCTTCCTTGGGAGTGACCCTAAAACAAAGTCTTCAAGCAGTAGTAGCTTCCTTGGGAGTGACCCTAATCAAAGTTTTTAGGGAGTAGTAGCTTCCTTGGGTTGTAACCCTAAACAAAATTATTATTTTGAGCTTCATATATTGTGAGTTAAACCTTATCATGGTTTTTTCCTTCTAGGGTTTTCCACGTACATCTGGTGTTATGTGTTGATGTGCATTGTGTTAATATTTCATGTTCATATTAATGTTGTAATGCTTAAGTTTTAATTTTCTCAAGAGAAGATAAAGTTTGTTTAGATATTGATTCACCCCCCTCTCGGTATCCTTGTGTGTCCAACAATTGGTATCAAAGCCAAATTTCTCGGAGGCAATCTTAACTATTTAAGGAAGGTCCGGGATGGCATAAAATAGATCCAGAAATAAACCTAGGTTTGATGGAACAAATTATGCTTTTTAAAAGCTAAGGATGGAAGCCTATATTATTTCTCTAGGGTGTGGTGTTTGGGAATCTGTCGAGTCTTGTTATAAAATTCATGTTGCTATTCCTATAGATGCAGATGAAGTCAAGTTGTATGATAACAATGCCAAGGCAAAGTTTGCTATTATGAATGGATTAGCTAATTCAAAAATTTCAAAGGTAATGAGTTGCAGTTGTACTAAAGAAGTTTGGGTTAAACTTGAAACCATTTATGAAGGAGATAAGAAAGTAAAGGAAGCCAAGTTACAGATCTTTAAGAGCAATTTTGAGAATGTAAAAATGTCAGAGGATGAAGACATTGCTAGATATATGCTTTGGGTGAATGAAGTGGTCAATGGCATCACAGGTCTTGGTGGAGAAGTGAAAGGAGATGAGATTGTGAAAAAGATTCTGAGATCTCTTCCCAAATCTTACAGTTATTAGGTATCTACTATTGAGGAGAATGTAGATTTAGATAGATACACTATAGACAAACTATTTGGTTCCCCTACTACCTTTGAAGAGAGTTTGGCAGTGATGCTCCAAAGAAAGAAGCTACTTTCAAAGTCAGTATTAAGACAAACAAAGAAGTTGTTGATGAAGATGAGAGCTCTGATGAAGTTGAAGCAAATTTTGTGAGAAGACTAAAGAAAGGTAGTGGAAAATACAAAGGTAAGTTACCTTAAAATGTTTCAATTGTGGAAAGTTTGATCACTTTGCTTCTAAATGTCTTTCTAAACAATCAAGGGGTAGTAACAAAAGAGACAAGTTCAAGAGAAGTCTGTATTCCATAGAGAACATTTATTCTTCATAATATGAGGATCATGATGATTCTAATGATGAAACACTTTTCATGGCCTTGAGTGTTGGTGACAAAAAAGATAATGTTGGAAAATGTGAAAAGTATGATACCTTGCAAACAAATCAAAATAATGAAAAATCAATGGTTGTATGGATTGCCTTTCATGCATGAGAAGAAGCCAAGGCTTGGGTAATTGACATTGGATGCTCAAATCATATGACTAGTGACAAGGAGAAGTTTATCAGCCTTGAGAAGTGGGATGGTAGTGTTTTGTGGAAAAGGTGCTATAACCATTGATGGGAAGAATAGGACTGAGGATGTCCTCTATGTCAAAGGGCTAGAACACAATCTTCTCAGTGTCAGTCAGATTTGAAGCAAGGGCTATAATCTCACCTTTCATGCCAAAGTCTATGAAATCATGAAGGCAGGGTCCAAAAAACTAGTTGTAGAAGGTATCAAGACATATCGTGATATCTACCATCTAAAGGAGGTAAATTAGCGAAGAACATGTTTTTTGGATCAATCCAATGAGTGTTGGTTGTGGCACAAGTGAATGGAACACAACAATTTTGATAATATGGTAAGGATCAGTTCTACTCATGTAGTGAGAGACATGCCTAAGATAATCAAGCCTACAAACATAGTATGCAGAGAATGTCAAATGGGAAAGAAGACAAAGACAAGTTTCAAAAGAAAGGAATATTCTTCTTCAAAGCCATTGGAGTTGATTCACACTGATCTATGTGGCCCTACAAGAGTAAAGAGTCAACAAAGTGAGAGGTACTTTATGTTGCTTATTAATTATTATTCTAGAATGACTTCGGTTACTTTCTTAAGAGAAAAATCAGATGCCCTTGATAAATTTAAAATGTTCAAAGCTATGGTAGAGAATGAAGTAGATGCTAATATAAAATGCTTAAGGTCTGATAGAGGAGGTGAGTTTACTTCAAATGAATTTGAAAGATTTTGTGAAGATCATGGTACTAGGAGACATCCGTCAACTCCTAGGACCCCTCATCAAAATGGGGTAGTGGAAAGGAAGAATAGGACTGTGCAAGAGATTTCTAGGGCAATGATGAAAGATGTAGGTCTACCTGATATGTAAGTTGGAAGGAAGAAGTTCACATTGTTGTCTAGATCTAATCAACAGAGTGCAACTAAGGGTCAACAACACTAAGACCCCTTATGAGCTTTGGTATGGAAGACCTCCCACTATCAGATACTTTAGAATTTCTGGCAGCAAATGTTATATAAAAAGAGATGAAGAAGACCTAGGAAAGTTTGACCAAGAAGTGATGAATGAATCTTTCTTGGTTACTCAACCAAAAGCAAGGCTTATAGATGCTACAACCAGAGGTTGGGAAAGATGATTGAAAGCACAAATGTCAAAGTGGATGAAGACTTGTATCAGATCTAACAAGAATCAGAGGACTTTGGATCTGACATCTTCCATTACATTGAAGATGAAGATGAAGAAGATGTAGTGAAAGAAGAAAAGGAACAAGAACCAGAACAAGTACCTAAGACTCCAACAAAGTATGTTCAGAAGGACAACTCAAAAAATCAAATCATTGGAGATAAGAATGAAGGTTTACTGACAAGGAGGAATTTTTCTAAGACACATGAGCAAGTAAACTTGTGTTTGTTATCAAAAGTAGAACCTAAAACCTTTGCTGATGCTAGAAAAGATGTGTTGTGATGTTCACAACACACCCCATTATGCTCCTTAGCAAAATGGGGACCCCTGCTGATGTCTTGCTTTTTGCTTCTGCTTGTGTTTTTCTGCTTCCTGGCGGTCTGGTAAAAATGAAGGTCAGGTGCATCATCATCATGATATATGATAAGGTAGGTCATCATCATGAGGTCTGTTTGTCAAAGTTCATATTTTGTTGCTGTGACCTCATATTTAGAAAGAGCTTGAAATTCCATGCAGGTTTGCCTTTTACTTCACTTGAAAATTTTTCCATATGTGAAAGTTATGCACGGTCAAAGTCTTGGTCAAACCTGATATTCGCAGGAGGATCATCATATTTTTTATATCCTAAGTCATGTTGTCAGGATCATCATGATCTTGGTCTATCACCCGATAAAAATCATGCAGTCGCAATATCCGGACGTCAATCTTAGGTGGTAGTACCCTTTACCCGTCAAAAGGCCTTGTGCGCATTATGCAGCATCATGATTTTCTTAGGAGCGTCATATGTTATAAACTCGGTTTTGGTTGCATGATGATGATGATCATCATCATATATGAATGACCCCCCCCGATAATATCCTGAGGTCCGAATATCATGATGACATCGGCTTTAAGTCGAGGTAAGTTCCCCCGTCGAAGTGGTCTGTTGTATCGCGAGCATCATCATGATATTTCAACATTACTTGATCTTATAATATCATGCTGATCACCCAGACTTAGAAAAATCCACCTTCGGCATATTTGCATGCGCGTGCTATAAACCTATCGCAAGGTCATCATCATGATATTTGCTGAACTTCACGAAGATGATGATGACGACTTCATATCATCCTGGTCTTTCAAGGGTCATTCGCTGAAATTCGCTAAGTGCTAGAAACATCATCATGATAATTTGAGAAGGAGGATCATCATCTTCATATCCTCCTGATCTCCGGTTAGCGAATATCATGATGATCACCCTATCTATTCAGAAGTGGTCGATATTGCATTCCTCAACAGCATGATCATATTTTGCAATATCACCCTAGCGCAAATATCATGATGACCAACTCATCCTTGTGCTCCGAAAACGAAATATGATGATGACGTCATCATCATATTTTTATCCTGTCATATTGTCAAGATCATCATGATCTTGTTTGTATGCCCGATATTTCGCCAAGTCCTCCTGCCGATGAAATACAACCTTTTGCAAGTATCTTGATGATCATCATCATCACATTTTCCCTTCGGCAGGATTTTTCCCAAACATGAGCTGGTTGGCGAAATATCATGATGACGTCATGTTCAAGTTTAACGAAGGCTCCGAATATCATGATGACGTCATCCCGATCTGATAAACGAAGAAGTAAATATCCTGATGATCATCATCATCATCTTTTTTCCTTCAAACAGGATATTTTTTCAAGCACGATCCGTTTGCCGAAATATGATGATGACGTCTTATTCCAAGTTCGACAAAAGCCCTAAATATGATGATCATCTTCATCATGCTGATCTTTCGAGAAGATTGCCTTGGCCGCAAAGGGGTCGTATGATCATCATCATCCTGATCATGCTCCTTAGGTGACCCGATATCATAATTATCCCCCTGATCTTAACCGGATATGATGATGACGTCATCCTTAGCATTTCAATGAAGCCCGAATATCATGATGACGTCACCATCATCTTCCTTTCCTCGGCAGCATGATTATATTCATATCCTCCTATTCTTCTTCAACATGATGATGATGATGATGTTGTTCTTTTCTCCAATATGCAGAAGCGAAATATCATGATGATGAAGTATGTCGGCTAACATGTTTTTTTTGACGCACCGACAGGGATAGTCATGCCGATGGGCGGGAAATGAGGCGGTGGAATTTTAAAGCATTTTTTTTGGCTCCTCTGGCATTTTTCGGTCAGCAATGGTTGACCCGTGAATCTTGAGCAGTCTGAACGCATTTTTTTGACGCGTTTTGAGAGGATTTCTGGATCCGATTTTCTCCATCTTGCGCAGTCACCTGGGTTTAAACGGTTATTTTAATTTCATGCTGTTTTTATGATAAATGTGAAACTTATTGCTTGTCTTGTCTTGCAGGCTTGCAGTTGAGGAAGCAGCTGGAAAGTCAGCGCAGTGACCTCATGGAGGCAGAAGATCTGATCTCAGGAGCAAGAAGATAGAGATGAAATGCAAAAGGTCAAGGCCATTCAAGTAAAGAAGAAGGTTGCAGCTGAGGGTATTATCACAAAAGACAAACATAAGTTATTACCCAGCTGCCGGAACTTCTCAGAAGGGGCAATATTTTGCCCAGATTTGACCACTGCTCTGAGATATTTTTGAGAACTGGTTCACCTGCATTTATTGCTGTAACTAGGGGTTTGAACCAGGGGTTCAGTTAGGTTTTTTGCTGTAGTGAGGACAATTAGAATGTCTTTATATTGTGCCTCTCTACACTGTAATACTTTACAACAGGGGCTACACACAGGGATTTTAGGATTTTGCCAGAATTGTAGAGTCTTTCTAGGCATAGTTTAGAAGTAGAAGAAGGAGGTCGCCTGTTTGTCTGCAGTAAGGTGCGCGTGGAATGTCTGGCTGCCTTACTGTATCTGTAAAGCTTGTAAGTTCTCTGTAGTATGATCAATGAAACTAGGAGTCATTCTTACATTGTAAATCATGTATGGCTATTCGTTTCTAATACAATAGAATCTGGAGTTCTGCATCTATCTTCTGAGTGTTCTCCTGCTCTTCTTTGTGTTTTGAAATATCTTCTTTGAGAGCTTGCAATTTTAAATGTATGTTTGTGAAAATGCTCAGAACTTACATTTAGGGTTTTTACTGTGGATTTGATCAAACTACTGTGGTATTTACATAGTGCATAACAGAAACACTTAGATCCTTCGGTAGATTAAGTGAGGTATAGAGTAGATCTTTCTAACTTTTCCCAACCCATCTGAAATATCTAGCTGAAAACGTAGAAATCCAAAGGAAATTGTCTCAAATTTGAAGAAGCATGCATAACAGAGCTATAAGTAGACAGTTTTCATAAACAAATAAAGAAGAAAGCTGCAAAAATCCAAGAAAACCCTCTAAAACTTGCAGCCCAGTATCACTTGTATGCAAATGAACAGAATACTTGTTGAAATCTATGACCTCTTTGCATATTCTTAGTCCAGTAAACCACAAAATAAACCTAAACTACGTAAGGCCCCTTGAACATTACAGCTTCACATTGACCAACTGAACTTGACCAACCGAACCATTGTAGACTTGGGATTAGTTGAATCACCAAATGATTCCTTCTTGTCTTTCAAGTATAGTTTCAGTTCATTTTATGTGAATTTTAACTTATTGTTATGATTGCATCAAAACAGTCATCAACAGTTTTCTGGCGCTAGAAGGAGGGCCTGATTTGGTTTAGGGTTAATTTTCTAAGTTCAAATGCTATATTCTGAGATATGTTAGATCTCATAAAATTTCAAAAGGCCTAAAAGGGTGAAAAGAAGGTCCCATTTTTTTTTTAATGGACACATATGGGGACAGTTTTCAAGTTAACAGTCCTTTATTTCAGGGAGCTTTGAATGAACAGTTTTATTCTCAAAGTTTATCTAATTTTTGTTTGTCCAGTTGTTGCAGGATACACCGGACTATTGAACACAATGAACTTAAATGTTTAACATTCCTCACTAGGATAGATTCATATTTGAAAGGACTAATTATTTTTTCAGATGTGTTCAGGGCTGAAAGCTGGCAGGAAAAAGAAATTTTGCAGCAACAAGCTAATACAACACTAGAAACTAATAGGTGGTTAGAAAATACAATAGAAAAATCAATTCTGGAAGGGAATGATAACAGAGCATCTTTTCTTAGGTCATATTATGGAGGGATTGATAGTAGGTCTCTACTTCCTAATACAGGAAAAGGGGAGTGCAAGTATAAGTCTTTTAAATCTTGTAGAGAGGAAACCATTTGTCAGGATAAGGTTTTTATTGCTGACCCTAATGCTTTTGGTAAAGACAGTAAAACATCTTTCCTTAAGTCATTTTATGGAAAGGAGAAATGTGGGCAAATGAAAAAATTAGAGTGCACTGAAATTGATGAGATCCCTACTATAAAAACTAGTGAAGTCATAGAGGAGAAAGTAAACCCCAATCCCATGACTGATTTCTCTGAATTGAATGACCAAGTTCCAGATTGTTGCAGGTTAATAGAAGCAGACTCCACACTGGACGATAAATGTGAGTCCGTTGATGACCAATTCTTAAAAATTGAAAATACAGAAGATCATGGAGCTGCTGTGCATAATCAGACATCGCCCCAGCACCATGTTGAAAGTAAAACAGGGGAGTATTCCTATCAATCAAAAGATGTTGTCCCACCTTTACTCTCAAGTGATTTAGAAATGATTAATTTCTGTATATCAGATGATGATGAAGATACTTACTTAAGTGCTGATGTGCAGGAAACTAATGAGAACATTGAGAGGTGTGCTAAATTTGAGGATAAACTGAACATCCAGAATGAAGGAACAGAGCTGGATGAAGATGAAGAAATGATACATCTAGAGTCATTCATCTTTCAACTTGAAGAAGGACTAGACATAGAGCTGGGCAATAAAAATGCAGAGCTAAATGAAAAGCCAGCTATCAATAAACAAGTGTGTTCCACAGAGCTAAAGGCGCATCAGGTTGTCTCTTTGCTTTCCTTAGTAAATGATGATAAATGCTATTTTGATTATGGAAATTCAAGAGATAGGACATGCTTATGGATTAATCATAACCCTGATGAGCAGCCTTAGTTACTAGTTAAGAGCTATTCTGATAAACACAATGAATCTAGAATATCAGAATTTTTTTCAGAGTTCAAAGATAAATCTGCTATGATGAGGACCATAACTAGTACCCTGTTACTCTTGCACAACCTAAAGAAATATGCAAGTAGGGGTGTTCTTGGGTCTATTTCCTGGGTTTCTAAATTACCTCGTAGAGGCTTGTATATAGTCTGGTAGGGTAGTTGTTTTTGTTTTTGTGTTCTTCTTTTGCTGTTTTCTTTTTTAGGTTGGTTGTTTGTATAGCTTGTCTTCTTTTTGTTTCTTTCTGTTTGTACAGTTTTTTCTTTTGCTGTGTTGTTTGTACAGCCTGTTTGTTTGGTTTGTTTGTTGTCTCCTCAGCAGGGATCTTTATTTTACTGTAGAGTATTAAGGAGCAGAACTAGGAACCATTCAAAACAGTATATAATTTAGGATATTCAGGTTAACCATTTGCAATTTACACATAACTTGTCACTGTCATGAATGTAGAGAGTTGTTCATCTTCTGAAGTTTCGTATTCAATAAATGTGATTGAGAATTCAAAGCAGGTTTCTCACGATGACACACCTAAAATCCTTGGGTTTGTTGAACCTACCAGTGTAGATATTAGGTGAAAAATCAGAGGTCACCCTTGCTACCATTACAATTCTCAGCTTAATTTCAGCAAGTGCCCACTCCTTGCATCATGAAGTTACAAATTGCTATATCTCATGAAATCTTTCAAAATTAGAAAACAAAAAAAAAAATAAATAAATAAATAAAGTGGATTATACTGAAAATCCAGATTAAGCCATCTAAGTAACTCTACCGGGGCTATGGACGCTCGCTGGCAGTGGGGCTCTACTTAGGAGAATTGTAACGATAACCTTGCCGGGGCTATAGACGCTCGCTGGCAGCAAGGCTCTATCCGGTCGGCTATGAGGGAATATCCTCACCTACGTAGGCTAATGTCAGTCACTGGTTTGTTCAACCGATCTTCAAGATGAGGATAATTAATCACATGCACACAACTAAACTGAAAATGGAAATTCATGCATCTTTATTGAACACTTTGAGTCTCAAGCTGAATAGTAATTTGCAGGAAAGATAGTTGGAAGTTATGAGTTCATTTCACCTAGTTTCCTTGAACACTCTGAATTTAATTGTTTTGTTTTGGTTGCTAGTTGTTGTGATGTTCACAACACGCCCCATTATGCTCCTTAGCAAAATGGGGACCCCTGCTGATGTCTTGCTTTTTGCTTCTGCTTGTGTTTTTCTGCTTCCTGGCGGTCTGGTAAAAATGAAGGTCAGGTGCATCATCATCATGATATATGATAAGGTAGGTCATCATAATGAGGTCTGTTTGTCAAAGTTCATATTTTGTTGCTGTGACCTCATATTTAGAAAGAGCTTGAAATTCCATGCAGGTTTGCCTTTTACTTCACTTGAAAATTTTTCCATATGTGAAAGTTATGCACGGTCAAAGTCTTGGTCAAACCTGATATTCGCAGGAGGATCATCATATTTTTTATATCCTAAGTCATGTTGTCAGGATCATCATGATCTTGGTCTATCACTCGATAAAAATCATGCAGTCGCAGTATCCGGACGTCAATCTTAGGTGGTAGTACCCTTTACCCGTCAAAAGGCCTTGTGTGCATTATGCAGCATCATGATTTTCTTAGGAGCGTCATATGTTATAAACTCAGTTTTGGTTGCATGATGATGATCATCATCATCATATATGAACGACCCCCCCCCCGATAATATCCTGAGGTCCGAATATCATGATGACATCAGCTTTAAGTCGAGGTAAGTTCCCCCGTCGAAGTGGTCTGTTGTATCGCGAGCATCATCATGATATTTCAACATTACCTGATCTTATAATATCATGCTGATCACCCAGACTTAGAAAAATCCACCTTCGGCATATTTGCATGCGCGTGCTATAAACCTATCGCAAGGTCATCATCATGATATTTGCTGAACTTCACGAAGATGATGATGACGACTTCATATCATCCTGGTCTTTCAAGGGTCATTCGCTGAAATTCGCTAAGTGCTGGAAACATCATCATGATAATTCGAGAAGGAGGATCATCATCTTCATATCCTCCTGATCTCCGGTTAGCGAATATCATGATGATCACCCTATCTATTCAGAAGTGGTCGATATTGCATTCCTCAACAGCATGATCATATTTTGTAATATCACCCTAGCGCAAATATCATGATGACCAACTCATCCTTGTGCTCCAAAAACGAAATATGATGATGATGTCATCATCATATTTTTATCCTGTCATATTGTCAAGATCATCATGATCTTGTTTGTACGCCCGATATTTCGCCAAGTCCTCCTGCCGATGAAATACAACCTTTTGCAAGTATCCTGATGATCATCATCATCACATTTTCCCTTCGGCAAGATTTTTCCCAAACATGAGCTGGTTGGCGAAATATCATGATGACGTCATGTTCAAGTTTAACGAAGGCTCCGAATATCATGATGATGTCATCCCGATCTGATAAACGAAGAAGTAAATATCCTGATGATCATCATCATCATCTTTTTTCCTTCAAACAGGATATTTTTTCAAGCACGAGCCATTTGCCGAAATATGATGATGACGTCTTATTCCAAGTTCGACAAAAGCCCTAAATATGATAATCATCTTCATCATGCTGATCTTTCGAGAAGATTGCCTTGGCCGCAAAGGGGTCGTATGATCATCATCATCCTGATCATGCTCCTTAGGTGACCCGATATCATAATTATCCCCCTGATCTTAACCGGATATGACGATGACGTCATCCTTAGCATTTCAATGAAGCCCGAATATCATGATGACGTCACCATCATCTTCCTTTCCTCGGCAGCATGATTATATTCATATCCTCCTATTCTTCTTCAACATGATGATGATGATGATGTTGTTCTTTTCTCCAATATGCAGAAGCGAAATATCATGATGATGAAGTATGTCGGCTAACATGTTTTTTTTGACGCACCGACAGGGATAGTCATGCCGATGGGCGGGAAATGAGGCGGTGGAATTTTAAAGCATTTTTTTTGGCGCCTCTGGCATTTTTCGGTCAGCAATGGTTGACCCGTGAATCTTGAGCAGTCTGAACGCATTTTTTTGACGCGTTTTGAGAGGATTTCTGGATCCGATTTTCTCCATCTTGCGCAGTCACCTGGGTTTAAACGGTTATTTTAATTTCATGCTGTTTTTATGATAAATGTGAAACTTATTGCTTGTCTTGTCTTGCAGGCTTGCAGTTGAGGAAGCAGCTGGAAAGTCAGTGCAGTGACCTCATGGAGGCAGAAGATCTGATCTCAGGAGCAAGAAGATAGAGATGAAATGCAAAAGGTCAAGGCCATTCAAGTAAAGAAGAAGGTTGCAGCTGAGGGTATTATCACAAAAGACAAACAGAAGTTATTACCCAGCTGCCAGAACTTCTCAGAAGGGGCAATATTTCGCCCAGATTTGACCACTGCTTTGAGATATTTTTGAGAACTGGTTCACCTGCATTTATTGCTGTAACTAGGGGTTTGAACCAGGGGTTCAGTTAGGTTTTTTGCTGTAGTGAGGACAATCAGAATGTCTTTATATTGTGCCTCTCTACACTATAATACTTTACAACAGGGGCTACACACAGGGATTTTAGGATTTTGCCAGAATTGTAGAGTCTTTCTGGGCATAGTTTAGAAGTAGAAGAAGGAGGTCGCCTGTTTGTCTGCAGTAAGGTGCGCGTGGAATGTCTGGCTGCCTTACTGTATCTGTAAAGCTTGTAAGTTCTCTGTAGTATGATCAATGAAACTAGGAGTCATTCTTACATTGTAAATCATGTATGGCTATTCGTTTCTAATACAATAGAATCTGGAGTTCTGCATCTATCTTCTGAGTGTTCTCCTGCTCTTCTTTGTGTTTTGAAATATCTTCTTTGAGAGCTTGCAATTTTAAATGTATGTTTGTGAAAATGCTCAGGACTTACATTTAGGGTTTTTACTGTGGATTTGATCAAACTACTGTGGTATTTACATAGTGCATAACAGAAACACTTAGATCCTTCGGTAGATTAAGTGAGGTATAGAGTAGATCTTTCTAACTTTTCCCAACCCATCTGAAATATCTAGCTGAAAACGTAGAAATCTAAAGGAAATTGTCTCAAATTTGAAGAAGCATGCATAACAGAGCTATAAGTAGACAGTTTTCATAAACAGATAAAGAAGAAAGCTGCAAAAATCCAAGAAAACCCTCTAAAACTTGCAGCCCAGTATCACTTGTATGCAAATGAACAGAATACTTGTTGAAATCTATGACCTCTTTGCATATTCTTAGTCCAGTAAACCACAAAATAAACCTAAACTACGTAAGGCCCCTTGAACATTACAGCTTCACATTGACCAACTGAACTTGACCAACCGAACCATTGTAGACTTGGGATTAGTTGAATCACCAAATGATTCCTTCTTGTCTTTCAAGTATAGTTTCAGTTCATTTTATGTGAATTTTAACTTATTGTTATGATTGCATCAAAACAGTCATCAACAGTTTTCTGGCGCTAGAAGGAGGGCTAGAAGGCTGTATATTGCTATCATCAACAAGATGATGGATGGATAAAAGCAATGGAAGAAGAATTGGATCAGATTGAGAAGAATCAGACACGGGAATTGGTTCCTAGACCATCCAATAAAAATGTCATAGGAACAAAGTGGGTGTTCCAGAACAAGTTGAATGAAGAAGGTGAAGTTGTAAGGAATAAGGAAAGATTGGTATACAAAGGATACACACAAGTTGAAGGCATTGACTTTGAGGAAACTTTTGCTCCAATAGATAGGATGGAGACAATCATGTTGTTCCTTGCTATTGCAACTCATAAGAACTTCAAGGTATATTAGATGGATGTTAAGCCAACATTTTTGAATAATGATCTAGAGCAAGAGGTTTATATTGAGCAACTAGATGGTTTCCAGATATCAAAAGATCTAGACATGGTATGCAAACTCAAAAAGGCTTTTTATGGTCTCAAGCAAGCACCTAGGCCTTAGTATGCTAGGTTAGACAAATACTCACTTTAGTACGGCTTCAAGAAAGGTACTATAGATAGAAATCTTTATATCAAGGAAGAAGGAGACATGATCTTGATAGTTGCAGTATATGTTGATGACATCATCTTTGGTGGAGATGATGATATGTCTAAGAGGTTTGCAGAGGAGATGAAAAAAGAGTTTGAGATGTCTATGATTGGTGAGATGTCTTTCTTCCTTGGACTTCAAATTTCTCATCTAGAAGGTGGTATATTTATCTCTCAGTATGTCAAAGAAATTTGGTATGGAGGATTCAAAACCAATAAGTACTCCCATGGTCATTGGATGCCACTTGAGCAAGGATGATGAGTCTCTGGAGGTGGATCGGACTGTCTATAGATCTATGATTGGAGGATTGTTGTACCTAATTGCTTCTAGACCTAATTTTATGCATACAGTATGTGTGGTTGCCATATATCAAGCCAATCCCAAGAAAACACATGAGAAGGTAGTGAAAAGGATATTCAGATACTTGAAAGGAACTCTAGATTATGGGTTATGGTATCCAAGAGGTAATGAATTTAATTTAAACACCTACACTGATGATGATTAGGTAGGGTGTGTTGATGATAGAATTACAAGTGGAGGTGCTTTCTTCTTAGGAAGCAGATTAGTTTCATGGCAGAGCAAGAAGCAATCTTGATTCAGTGTCCTTATCTACTGCATAGGCAAAGTACATTGCAATAGCATCCTATTGTACACAAGTGTTGTGGATGGAGAAAACCCTAAAGGATATCAAGGTATTGGATGATGAACCTATTCCCATTTTGTGTGAGAATACAAGTGCTCTCAATATTTCCAAGAATCTAGTGATGCATTTTAGAACCAAGCATATAGCAATCAGGTATCACTTTTTGATAGAGAAGGTGACAGAAAAGGAAGTAAGGTTGGAATATGTTCCAACAGAGAATTAGATTGTAGATATTTTCACAAAGGATCTTGCAAAGGACACTTTTGAGGATCTCTAGCAGAGGTTAGGGGTAATTGCCCCTCCTTCTTGCTAGATGCATAGTGGTGCATCTTTCTAGGGGAAGTTCATGTTATATTTTTTCCTAGACTGATGATGGCTACCTCTCAGGGACAGCAAATAGTGGTTACTGATGTTAGGGGGAGTTTGGTTTCTGCAAGACAAAGTCATGTTCTAGGAAAGAATGTGTAGATATATGGTCGTTGATGAGTAGATAGTGGTTTCCCTTTGTCCTTGATGTCAAAAGGGGAGAGAAGTAGAGATGTGTTGCCATCAATGCCAAAGGAGAGGATTGTTACACATATGGTTCCTAGGGCTGTTATTGATGTCAACACTATCACTAGGTTGTCATTGATGTCAACACTATCATGGAGGTTTGATGGTGTTCATGGTTGGATGTCATGTCCTATCTAGTAGAGAAGATACAGTTCATGGTTGGATGTAATGCCCTATCTAGCAGAGAAGATATAGTTCATGGTTAGATGTCATGCCTTGATCAATGATGAGTTGAGTATGAAGACATATTAATATGGGAATTAGAAGTACAAAGATGATCAAATGTGTTGTTGACGTTACTAATGGCCTAATCTAAGTTTCATGATGATTAGATCACCGGAAGAGTGTTTTGCAGTGTTGAAGACAATTACTATATGGAAATAGAATGCTCCGCATTCCTCCACATTTGTAGATATGGCCATGCAGTTCTGGAACTATGTTATAGGTTCAGTGAAGGTGATAATTCTAAAGTTTTCAATCATTCGTTCTTCTGTTTTGAAAGTTATGCATGATAGAGTACCGACATGTGTTTTGGCAAAGTAAACTAGTGTTGAAGGCCTATTGGAATGCTCTGCATTCCTCTGGAAATGAATGGTTACCCTTGCAGTTTTAAAGACATGTTTATGGATGTGTATTACATGCTTCCTTGTAGTTTTAAGGTTCTTGTTGGTCCACAACTCAATTTTTTAAATGACATGTTGCAGTGTGTTCTAGATGAATTATTGTTCCTAGAGTTCATGGTTGAAGATGTGCAACACAAATCTTTGATGTGTGGAGGTAAAGGAGTGTTTGGAGATGATGTATGAGTCATGTGGACTTATCTAGAAGAGTTTCATTAAGATATTTCTTATTCCCAGTACTGCACAAGGTTTTCAAGTTGTTGTGGCCGTTATGCTTCAAGTATTCATATGTTTTGCTTAAGGTTGTCCTATTTCCAAATGAGAAGAGTGTGCGGATGTAATTCCTTGGTGTTTGAAGCTATGAAGGATGTTTTGGACTTGTTTAAGAAAGTGTTGGTGTCTACAAGGCATGGGTCTTCTGCTGGTGTAATGTGTGGTTTTGTTTAGGACCTATCTTCTACACGTTTCATGTTGTATATTGTTTGGCCGACTTGTAAATGTATTTTTCATACTATCTCTGGCCGATAAGCAATGTAATCAATTTAATATCATGTATAAATAGTGAATCAAATTGAGTTAGGAAGGTGTGATTGCAAAGTGATTAATAAGGCTTGCAAGCAAGACAAGGAGCAAAATGAATGCATTTTGATGTGTGACTAAAGGAGAAAGAGAAAAAGTTGTAGATGCTGTCCTAACTCATCTTGAAGACATATTTGTGATAGTGATCAAGTGTAGAGTGTGCCTAAATTATTTGATCATTAGAAGAAAGTGTGAAGAGGTAGAATTGCAATCATCAAAGGTGTGAGTTTCAATGTCAGTTTTTAGATAGTAGAATGATTATCACATTGTAATCTTTTGTAAGTGTGCTCTTAATTTAGGGAATAGTAGCTTCCTTGGGAGTGACCCTAAAACAAAGTCTTCAGGGAGTAGTAGCTTCCTTGGGAGTGACCCTAAATCAAATCTTTTAGAGAGTAGTAGCTTCCTTGGGTTGTAACCCTAAAACAAAGTTAGTATTTTGAGCTTCATATATTGTGAGTTAATCTTCACCATGGTTTTTCCCTTCTAGCGTTTTCCATGTACATCTGGTGTTATGTGTTGTTGTGCATTGTGTTAATCTTTCATGTTCATATTATTGCTATAATGCTTAAGTTTTAATCTACTCAAGAGAAGATAAAGTTTGTGTAGATACTGATTCACCCCCCCTCTCAGTATCCTTATGTTTCCAATAAGGTGTCCTATGAGGAGGATCATGAGGAAGGCTCTTGGAGGGTTACCTTACCATACCTTGTGACAACACATTCATAGGATTTGGATGCAATTTTTATGGGATTGACCTTGGTTTGATGTGGATGACTATGATTGATCATGTTTTTAGAGGAGAGTTTGATATATTCCAAGATTGTCATTGAGAAAGGCACGAATGAGTCACCTTCAATAATAATTTCTTCTTGATCAAAATTGAAGTCTTGGATATCATTTTTGATCTTAATACATTTGCAAGTTGCATGGCCATTGACACGATGGCATTCACATTATTCATTTTATTTATACCAATTGGGTTTTAAGTTAGCAAATGGTCTTGTGGATGGGAATGTGACCATGTTTTCTTTAACAAGTTTTTGAAAGGAAACCTCAATGGGTTCCCCCAAAGAGGCATACTTACGTTTTGATTGATTATGAGGTTTATTTTGTCCAGATAGAACTAAATGGTATTGGGTTGTTGTGTATTATGGCCATTATATGGTTCTTGTGATGATGTGGTGGATAAAACATGTTTATTATCAGTGACTCCATCATTGACTATGTCTTTTTACTTTTGGCCCAAAATTTTGGTTTGTCATTTGAGTTAATATTGTCTTCATCTTTATTGTATAGTTTGATCAAATCTTTGGCTACAAGGGCTTTTCAATAATAAGACCTTTTTCAATTATTTCATAAAATGTGGAGACACAATGTACTTGTAGAAATACCATTTCATGGTTAAGATTGGTGACAAAAATATTGACAAGTTGTTTCTTAGGGATCAGCCAAAGAAAAATGACTTGCGAGACCTCTCCACCATTTTAAGAATGAGGCAAAACTTTCTCCATCATGTTGGTTTTCATTACAAAGATCTAACATTGTTAGCTCATGTTCGACATTGTAAGAGAAGTGTGCAACAAACTTTTCTCACAATTTGACTAATGTAGTAATAGATCCTAGAGTGAGATGCATGAACCACTCTAAAGATTTCCCTCCTAGACTTTGGGGAAATAGTCTTAACAAATACATATCGCTATAAGCAACTTCTTGGTGAGCCATGAAAAATTCTTTGACATGATCTCTAGGGTCACCCTTTCCTTTGTATTTTTCAAATTTGGAAAGTTTGAAGTGTGGAGGAAAAAGGAACATGGTGATAGAACAAACAAAAGGTTAAGGGCATAAGTATTCAAATTTAAATTGTTTTCTTTGATTGGTAGCCACTCTTTGTAACCCCTTTAAAGCATCTTTCATCTCTTTCCACTCTTGAGCAAATGGAAATCCATGTGGAGGGTCTGGTGGTTGGTATGGGATAGATCCATATGGTGGAGGTGGTTGGATCATATGTTTATGAGAATGAGATGATAGCATGTTTGATGTATAAATGGATTGATGTGGCATGAAAGGTATAGAAGTGGGTTGGTAAGATGGTGTGGGATAATTGGTGATAGTGGGTTGATATGGAACATGTAAGAGGGAGGAGTAGAAGAAATCAGATTTGTTTGATAAGGAATAGATAGTGGTGGAAGAGAATGGATGATACTATTTATGGATGGGAAGATAGAGTGAAATGGAAGAAGAAATGGGTTGGCTAGAAGATGAAATGGGTTGAGTAGACATGGTAGAAATGGGTTTCCTCCCCCCTTAAACACCTACCTTCCCCCTCCCTCCTCCCCTATCCATCCCATGGTTATTATAGAAGATAAATTTCATCCATCTTCCTTTCCCCCCAACACCTACTTCCCCCTTACCCCTCCCCTCTCCCCTTGTCCATCTTGTGGTTATTATACAAGACACATTTATCTATCTTCCTTGCCCCCTAACATATACCTTCCTCCCTAGTGTTCCCCTACCTACCCAAGCCCCTTTCACTTGTGATATCATCATCTTGATAGTTCACACTACCACACATACCATCATTGATCACTTATCCCACCCTCTCATGAGATAGGGGTAATTGATTATCCCTTATCCAACACTAGGCCTAACACTTCCCCCATTGCTCATTCCAAGATCTAGATATGTCTCTTTCTTGACCATGAGGCCCATGTACTTACACACCCCATGGAATTAAGACACTAGACTTTGCTATCACACTAGAAACCAAGATCCACTTTTAACCTCGAAAACATATGTACCTATCCTATCCTACTACCCTTGTGATAAATCCATTTGTTCCCATCCTTTCCTTCATGGGATTTATTTGTCCCTGCATCAGACATCATCAACTCTATCCATCCACACTTTGGAAAAAGGATAAGATGGTTGTATGTAATTGACTATTGCTTGTTGATCTTTGGTTATCTTTTGGCATGTATTGTGTTACTCCCACTCAAGGTCACCATGAACATTCATATCTTGGTGTGCTTTAAATGGTGTATATCAAGGCATGGTCTTGTATTATGCATGTTTTGTGTTTTCTTGGACATCCTAGTACTGCACCCACTAAAGTTGTCAAATGCCTTGTGAGCTACTAGGACATCATTTTCTCTATTGGCTACCTCATCACAATTCCCACCAACATCATCAAATTCCCTATGTTGTTCTAAGAGCCTTTTGTTTGTTGTTTGAGAGTTAGTCCCATGCAAGAGATACATCGTCACCTTGGTCTCTATACCTTGGTGCATAATATCTCATGTAATATTAAAATGAGTGCTCTCTACATTTTATTTTAACACTTGCATTCAAGAACACATCAATTCATTAGCCCATACACTATCCTCTACCCATTGTGAAAGTATTATCTATTATTATCTTAATTAATCATGGTTAGGCATATGCAAATGATTAAATGATGGTTATTTTGTTATTCAGTTGATTATGTAATTATCATCAATTTTCTACATCATCACTTTCTATCTATTCTATCTTAATCACCTATCTTCCAACTATAGTTATACCATGAGCAAAAATAATCATGTTAGCATTTCCATCCATTTATCATAACACATCATCCATACATGGTATGTCTTCATAACACATAAGAGTTCTTGTTACAATGCTTATTTCCAATTTTAGAATCATACCTTATCCACACACACTAATACCAAATCCACTCATATCATTTATCATATCTATATACATATCATTACATCATATATCATAACATGCCAATAAATCAAAATACATAGCACATCATTACATGCATCCATGACCAACATAAGAAAATAAATTAAACCATTACATAATGCATAATCCATCTACACCTGCATCATATCACATACATATGTTATACACATCATGTTGTTATTATAGAACTGGTATGATAATTTCCACATAGCTTATGCATCATACACCATCAAATTAAAAGCACAAAATTAACCATCACATCATACATAAATGCATCCATAATAACACAAGTATCCATCCATAAAATAAAACTACACAATAATCAAATATCATATTATACATCCATTATATAAGCATCATCAAAACACATCATAAGAATACCAAAAATTGGAAACACCTCATGATATAACTGTCTCTGTAAGACTAGGGAACAGTACAAAATAATATATAAATAAAAAAATGAGCTATAGTACAAGAAGCTTTGCAAAGCATAATGTCACAATGCATGTCATTGTACATCCTCAAAATCACATAAATATTATCTATACATCATATATACATATGGCCTACCTAGGCTTGACTCATGTTGTCTCCATGGGAACCTAATGGCTCCCCACCTTATGGTAATGGTGGTGGTGGCTACATCCCCACTGATACAGATCACCCTAATCTCCCTAATTTAATAGATCTACTCTGCGAGTGCTCTGCATAGGAGGGATCTCTTTGGCCCTCTAGTACCACTCACTCATAGAAGGAGCGATGCATTACCCCCTACTAGACTACACCACCTCTCCAACCACTCTCTATGCATCTAACACTAGATGTGTCGGCCTTGCTACACTCAATGTTGTCCTCACCTAATCATGCTCTTGGTGGAGTCTTTGCACATCTACCTACGCCCTTTGTAGTTATGCATGAACCCCATCTAAACACTACAACTGTACCTATGCCCCATCATAAACTATATGCAAGCTATCTAATCTCACCTTGAGAGTATCTCTATCCACTTGTAGCCTATATCTCTCCACCTATAGTTGATCCCTCTATTACTGTATTGTCACCAACTAGCCCCACAAATTTGTTTCCCCCTCCTAATCCCCTGGAGATCCTTGCCCCCACCTTCTATCCCCTTCATGCACTTGTGACCCCCATCCTCCCTCTTCTCCTCCATCACCCCCATTTCCTCCACCCACCCCATCTATGTCCATTTGATCTCCACCGTCACCTCCTAATGACCCTTGTGCATATCGTTGTCCTAGTACCTATAACACTTATCCCTATACATGTCCTTGTCCTTGTACTGGTACCTATGCTAGTACTTATACCTATCCCCATCCCTATGGCTATGGTGGTGGTACCAACTCTTGTCTCTATCTCTGCTGCACATGCTACCCTACCCCCACTATTTCATGTTGTCTCCATGCCAACCTATATGCCTTGTGAATGGATCCTTGAGCCTATCCTATCAATGGTTGTGATAGCCTTATTAGCCATCTCTAGGCCCACCATACCCTATAGTATCTAGTATTGCCCACATCCTCCAAATCGCGCTTTTGGCCCAATCCAACTACACCTACCATTGATCAACCCACTACCTAAGTAAATGTTTAGAACTATGTCTCACTTTTGGCCAAATAAATAGTTTCTATGGAAACCATTTCAGCCTAAATAGTTTCAAGAGAAAAAGTTTCTCCCAAAACCACATAGCACCTACGTGGCATAAAGAGTTTCACCCGAAACATTTTCACTTAAATTTTTTAAATTTATAAAATCTGATTTTGACTTTGAAAAGGGTGTTTATTTACATAGAAAGTTTTAGGTGAGAGACTTTTACCCTAAATTTTCCTAGCAACACTATCTTGATTGAAATTGCCTATGTGGCAACCAACCCCTAATTTTCAACAAATTAAAAAAACTTCAAGTTCAACTTCAAATTTCTCCAACCAAAGTTTATTTCCATGAAAATACAAAAATACCCTTTGGTAGATCTCAAAGTCTAGAATTTAGAAATATAAATTTTTATATATTTTTATTAAGTTCTATTAGGATTATTTTTAAATTTATTACAAGTAGGTTATTATAATCAAACATGTAACTAATTAGAAATTTAGAAAAAAATATTAAAATATACTTAAATTTTTTTAAAAATATACAATGCACTAGACGAGAGAATCCTCTCCAAGAGGGTATAATTTTTTTCAATGATAAAAAATTTAGACAAAAGTTGATGTCCCATGAAAACTATGCCAATTTGAGTAAATTTCATTTTAAAAAATTATTAAAAAAATATTCATTGATTTTTTGTTTTCTCCATACACTAGATGTTCAAGTTACCTAATTGGGAAAAAAATAAAAAAATAAAATAATTTGTTTTAAATTTTGCAACATCCCATTAGCCTCACTTTTTTGAAATTTTTTCAACAATTATATTTATGCTCTTAAATTTATAAAAAAATATATCCAACTAATTTTAAAAAAAATTAAAAAAATATAAACATAAACTACATCAAGATTTCTACATTTTATTATTTTATATCATTTTAAAGTTTAAAACATATGCATCACTTTTAGGATCTCCAAGTTGGAAAACTATAGTTGTGTTGGCCATTTCCTTTATAAAAGTCCTAAAAGCTCCTCTTGAGCAACTTGCACAAACACATGATGACCATCCACTGGAGTCCCTTTATGCAAACCAAACTATTATCGTACCTTATCTAGCCTATATCTCTCAATAATGCATATCTATGCCCAATGATGGAATGCAACATCAACATGAATACAAGCATCCTCACATCCTTGGGCCACTGCTCACAATCCTAGTATGGCCTCTAAATCATCCCCTCCATGTCATCAATCACTTAGTACCAGTACTCCACATCCTACACCTAAGTATGTCACCATCACCCCCTCCAACTAAACATATATGGCTCTCCTGGTAGCAACCGGTCCCTATCTCCAATCAACCAGAGCACAACAATGTGCTCCCATGCCCACACTTGTGGAAGGGTCAAATGTGTTATACTTTGACATTCTTTGTATAGAATCAAATGCATGTCTCTATTTAGCATCACTAGTAGGTAAGGTCCCCAGGCAAATATCTCCTTCTCACAAAACATGTATCCTACACTCCCAGTACATGTGCCAACCCAATCAGAAAGAACCTGATGATCTTGTCAGAAAGTAATAAGTCCCTAACAACTAATACCATTACTAGACATACGTCATCTGCCATCCTGATGATACCATCCAAGTCCATCCTCATACCTTCTTGGGGAAAGTTGATGCAGGAGCATCCTAGGTTGTAGAGCAATCTTGCATCAACCAAAAACATTTGTATTCTTTATTTTCTTTCATTTTTAGTTTAGTTTAGTCAGTTGTAGTTTTAGCATTTGTACTGCATTTTGCCACATCTTCATGTCAGAGCTTGTAGAGCAAGACTTAGCATTTACATGTCATCATCTACATCATATCCAAATTTTAGGTCATTTGGACTTGTTTGCTAAAATTTATCGCTATCAGAAGATCATCAATTCTCACAAAGCAGAGCATTCAGATAGTCATTTGGAGGCTAGAAGGTTTGTGGAGCACTTCTGTGGCTTGTGGAGTCTAATGACACATCATGTAGGACACATAAGGATTAGATAAACCTTCCTTGAGGTCTGCACCAAGTTGCATGCATCTACGGAGCATTACCAGATGTTTAAGGCTGACCTATTTATTTCTACACGTTACATCCTTCATTGGAGTTTGTAACCTTTCTTGGATGACGTAGAGGATTTCTTGAGCTTGGAGATGATATATATAGATCTCTTAGATGTATTAGGAAGTCATTTTTGGATTAGTATTTTTATGATATGATTTAGATAATTTAGAGATATAGATTTCCTTTCTGGAAGGCACTTCAATGCCCTATCTTACATATCTATTGTAACTTGGAAAGCAGGCCTGTGAGCCCTTTGATTGTAGCTCGCATGTTGCCGACATCTAAGCATTCTGAATATATGATATGCTAAGCATTTGAATCTTCCATTGCATTCTATATTTGTGTTGTTTCCATTATGTTTACTCTAGCTTCATAGTTTGGATAGTTCATTCTGTGAACCCTCCGACCGTGACTGCACCAAGTGGTATCAGAGCAAAGTTTTGAATCCTTTGGGAAGTGAAGACAATTCCAGAAGATCTTGTGGTGGATTGATCACCGACCTAAGGTAGTCTACTTGTGTTTGTCAATAGATCACTGAGTGTGAGGTAGTTGCTACCTTCTAGTCAGATCACTGAATTGAGGTAGTTGCACTAGAAATTTGAATTTGGAGGAATTGATTGACTGGATAAATGATTTGGAAGAATAATTTGAATATGAAGAAATTGAAGATCTAGAGAAAGTGAGATTTGTAAAGACTAAGTTGAAAGGACATGTTGCTATTTGGTGGAAAGAAGTTCAATTAGATAGGAACAAAAGATGAAAATAAAAGATCACAAAATGGGATAGAATAGTGACAAAGTTGAACAACCAATTTATACCTGCTGACTATGAGTTGGAACTATTGAAGAGATTGCAAAACTTGAAACAAAAGGAGAAATCTATGGAGTATACTAAAGAATTTCATAAGATGATCAGAAGGACTGGACATAGCGAAGCAAGCAAGGAGAAAGTGGCAAGATACATCAATGGATTGAGGTTGAATATTCAAGAAGAACTAAGTCTGGTAAGGATGACAACAATAGAAGAAGCATATTAGTTTACCCTAAAAGTTGAAGACAAGTTGAACAAGAAGCATGAGCAAATATAGAGAGGTAGAGAAGGTGAATTTTAGAGAGGTAGAACATATTTTGGAGGAGAAAGATCATATGCAGAGTAGAACAAAGAGAGTAGTCCATTTAGGAAGGGGGATAGAGATAGTAATTCATACTGAAGATATGATAGAACTTTCTACCATAGAGGGAATCATAATTCTTACTGGAATGAAGGGTACAAGAGAGAAGAAAGAGGGTTTGATAAGAGAACATTCAAAGGAACTTGTTTCAAGTGTGGAGGTGAAGGACACATAGCATTTGAATGTCATCAGGGAAGTACAAACAAGAAGACAAAGAATAGTGCAAGAGCAGCTTATGTAGAAGAAGATCCTGTTGAATCACCTAATTTAGTTGGAAAACTAGAGAAAGGATAATCATTGGTCATGAGGAGAGCATTATTTCAAGTAGATACAACTAAGGAACTAGCGTAGAGGAAAAGTTTGCTTCAGACCAGATGTAAATCAGGAGGTAAATTTTGTAAGGTTATCATTGATAGTGTTAGTACTGATAATTTGGTTTCAGGAGAGATGGTGACTAAGTTGAACTTGGAGAGATTGAAACACCCTAAGCCCTACAAGATAGAATGGATTCAAGATGAACACAAGGTATTGGTGAGTGAACAACATTTGGTGAAATTTCATATAAGATCTTATCATGATGAAGTATTATGTGATATTATGCTGATGAATGTATGTCATATATTATTGGGTAGACCATGACAGTATGATAGAAAAGTTATACATAATGGGAGAAAGAATACTTACACTATAGTATCTAATGGGAAGAAAATTACCTTGATACCTTTGGAAGATGAGCCTAAGAGTGAAGTATGTGGGAATGCTAGAATCTGTTTGGTTGATGGAAGGAAATTTTTGGATGGATTGAGACATGAGAATATGTGTTTTGCTTTGATTCCTAAGAAGCATGGAACTCTAAGTACAAAGATTGAAGAATCACAACTAGAGGAGATAACTAGATTGCTGACAGAGTATGAAGACATCATATCAGATAATGTACCTGAAGGATTGCCACCAATCTAAAGTATCAGTCATCATATGGACCTTATACTTGGAGCTAGTTTGCCTAACAAAGAAGCACACCGGATGACACCAACAGAAAATGTAGAACTGAATAGACAGATACAAGAGTTGTTGAGGAAAGGATTGATCAGAGAAAGTTTGAGCCCATGTGTAGTACCTGCAGTGCTAGCACTAAAGAAATATGGAGAATAGAGGATGTCTACAGACTCTAGAGTAATCAATAAGATCATAATTAAGTATAGATTTCCATTGCCAAGGATGGATGACATTATGGACTATTTGAGTGGAGCAAAGTATTTCACAAAGATAGACTTGACGAGTGGATACCATCATATCAGGATCAGAGAAGCAGATGAATGGAAGAATGCATTTAAGACAAATGGATACCATCAGATTAGGATCAGAGAAGGAGATGAGTTTAGTGATGCATTTTGGATTGACTAATGCACTAAGTACTTTTATGAGGTTGATGAATGAGGTTTTGAAGAAATTATTGGGTAAGTTTGTTATTATATACTTGGATGATATTCTAATTTTTAGTAAGACAAAGGAAGAACATTTGTGGCACCTTAGAAAAGTATTGTAGAGGTTGAGAGAAGAGAAATTGTTGATAAACATCAAGAAATGTAGTTTCATGAAGGAAGAATTTGTATACTTGGGATTTGTGATTTCTACGAAAGGACTGAGAAGTTCAGAGCAATTGTTGAGTGGCCAACACCTGAGAGCATTAAAGAAGTTAGATCATTTCATGGATTAGCTAGTTTTTACCAGAAATTCATTAGAAATTTTAGTTCATTATGCACATCGATGACAGAGACAATGAGAGGTGACATAAAGGATTTCAAGTGGACATCAAGAGCAAATAAAAGTTTTGAATTGTTGAAGTAGAAAGTGACAAAGAAACTAGTGTTAAAGCATTACTCGATTTCAACAAAGTATTTCAAGTAGATTGTGATGCAAGTGGAAATGCAATAGGAGAAGTGTTAAGTTAGGAAGGTAGACCAGTAACATATTTCAGTGAGAAGTTGAATGATGCAAGGAGAAGATATTCAATTTATGATCAGGAGTTCTATGCCATAATTCAAGCTTTGAAGAAGTGGAGACATTATTTGTTACCTAAGGAATTTGTGTTGTATATGGATCATCAAGCTTTACAGTATTTGAACAGTCAAAGAAAGTTGAATTAGAGACATATTGAGATGGGTAGAGTTCATGTAGAGTTACACATTTCTATTGAGGCATAGAAGTGGGAAGTCAAACAAAGTTGTAGATGCATTGAGCAAAAGAAGAAATTTGTTGACCGAGATGAGAGTTGAAGTATTAGGTTTTGAGGAACTAAAGCATATGTATGAAGAAGATCTTGATTTTGAAGAACCATGGAAAGCATGTAAGGAACCTGTTGTGACATATAGAAGTAAGTGCTTAGATTATTTCATAAAGGAAATCAGTTGTGTATACCTCAAAGTTCAATGAGAGATAATTTGATCAAGGATAACCATAGTGGTGGATTGACAGGACATTTTTGGATAGACGAGACAATGGCTTTGGTAAGTGAACATTATTTTTGGCCTTAGCTATATAAGGATGTAAGGAAGTTTGTGCAAAGTTGTAGAGTATGTCAAGTTGCAAAAGGGAGTAATCAGAATATTGGTTTGTATAAATCTTTGATAGTACTAGAGAGACCTTGGGAAGATATAAGCATGGATTGCATATTAGGATTGCCAAGAACACAAAGAGGACATGATTCTATATTTGTAGTGGTAGATAGATTTTTAAATATGTCACATTTCATACCTTGTAAGAAGACAAATGATGTAGTGCATGTTGCTGACCTATTTTCAAGGAGATTATGAGATTGCATGGATTACCTAAGAGCATAGTTTCAGACAGGGATACAAGATTCATTGGATACTTTTGGAGGACATTGTGGAAGAAGATGAAGATAGACCTAAAGTTTAGTTCAACATTTCATCCACATATAGATGGACACATAGAAGTGGTAAATAGGAGTTTGGGTAACTTGTTGAGATGTTTGGTAGGAGAGAAGATAGGAAATTGGGATCTAATTCTACCACAAGAAGAGTTTGCATACAATAATTCAATGAATTGGAGTATAGGGAAGACACCATTTGAGATTGTGATCGAAATGAAACCTAGAGAAGTTGCAGAGTTGAGAGACATCTGTATGGACAATAAGAGAAGTGCAAAGGTAGAAGAATTTATAGGATATCTAGAGACAGTACATAATCAAGTCAAGAAGCATTTGGCGGAGATGAATAGTAAGTATAAGGAGTAAGCATATGAGAAGAGGAGACATAAAAAATTTTAGTGGGAGATGAAGTAATGGTATATCTAAGAAAAGAGAGATTTCTAGTAGGGACATACAACAAGCCGAAGATGAAGAAGTTTGAACCATGTAGAATACTTAGGAAGTTTGATTCAGGAAATACATATGAAGTGGAACTACTGGAGACATTGGGTATATCACCTATATTCAACATTGCAGACTTATATCAGTATCAAGAAGGAGAATCAAGTGACAAAATTGAAGATGATTTGAAGGATCAATTACCACAGCAACAACTGGAGTAGATAGAAGACATCTTGCAAAGTAGAGTTGGACGCAGCACTAGAGGAAAGCAATACAAAGAATATTTGGTAAAGTGGAAAGGTAGACTGAAAGAATACTCAACTTGGATTTCTCAGGCTAAGATGGACCACCTTGGTTTCCCTCTAGCCCCAACAAAGTGAGGGACTCACTTTTTCAACAACCCCAGGTGTCTGATGCAGGAACATCCTAGGTTGCAGAGCAATATTGCATCAACCAAAAACATTTGCATTCTTTCTTTTCTTTCATTTTTAGTTTAGTTCAGTCAGTTGCAGTTTCATCATTTTGTATCACATTTTTTTACATCTTCATATCAAAGCTCCTAGAGTAGGACTTAGCATCTACATGTTATCATCTACATCATATCATAATTTTAGGTCATTTGTACTTGTGTTCTAAAAGTTATCACTATTAGAAGATCAACGGTTCTCATAGAGCAGAGCAGCTAGACAATCAGTTGGAGGAGAAGGTTTGTGGAGCACTTTTGTGGCTTGTGGAGCCTAATGACACATCATACATGAAACATAAGTATCAGATAAACATTCCTTGAGGTTCATACCAAGTCGCATGCATTTGTGGAGCATTACCGGATGTTTAAGGCTGACCTATTTGTTTCTACATGTTACATCCTTCATTGGAGTTTGTAACCTTTCTTGGCTGGTGCTGAGGATTTCTTGAGATTAGAGATGATATATATAGATCTCTTAGATGTATTAGAAAGTCAGTTATGGATTAGTAGTTCTATGATATGATTTAGATAGTTTACTGATATAGATTTCCTTTTTGGAAAGCACTTCAATGCCCTATCTTACATATCTATTGTAACCTGGAAAGCAGCCCTGTGAGCCCTTTGATTATAGCCCACATGTTGTCGGCATATAAGCATTCTAAATATATGATATATTAATCATTTAAATCTTCCATTTCATTCTATATTTGTGTTGTTTCTATTGTGTTTACTCTAGCTGCATGGTTTGGACAGTTCATTCTGTGAACCCTCCAACCATGACTGCACCACAAGTCAAGTCTCTCAAATACTTCTTGTAGTGCCCACATAATATGCCTCTTTGAATAATACACCCTCCATCCATGGATGGGTAGCCATAAAATTTGCCACATGTCCTCTAGTGTCACTATAATATCCCCTATTAGAAGATGGAATGTGCTCATCCTAGAATGCCAATGCTCCATCAAAGCCATCAACATCACCCTATGTGCTCTAATATGTGGCATTGCTACTACATGCCAAATCCCCAGCATCTCCAAATAATCCCATTCCTCCTACCAATCCTCTACTAAGTCTAGAGCACAGTTGAACTATTCTCCCAAATCATTATTGAGCCTAGTCACTCCTACATCCATCTAAAAATCATGTGAAGTTTCACTTCTTACCACTTTTCTACCCTTTCACTATGCAAGCGCTTTGTATTCTAACAACCACACTCATCCACAACATTGGCTCTTATCCATGCTAGTGCTCCATTTTTTTATGAAGGTGCCTGTTTCCCTTAGAGATGCTTGTTTATGTCAACACTTCATTTTTAATGGATGTGCTCATCCCCAACAGATGTGCTCATTTATGAGCATGCCCCATTTTTCTATGTGTGCACTCATTTATGAATGCATGCACTTCTTTTATGTAAACACTCGGTTCTTCCATGCCTATGCTTAGTTTCCAATGCCTATGCTTAGTTACCCCACGTGCATGCTCATTCACATTTAGGGTCCTTTTCCACCAAAAAACATGAAATAAATGCACTCAATTAATATTACAAAGGGCTGTTGTTCTACATACTAGTAAACCCTATGCTACTAGTTATTGATACTCCCTCATGTGCTCTTCTCAGTGGGTGTGTGTGGGTATATGCTCCATTATGATTTATGCTCCTTCCTACTTTGCTTTAATTCTTCTATTCATGAGGGTGAAAATGAACAATCCCCCTCCCTATCACCTATTTATAGCCCCTCAAACCATAATTTTTACCACCACCACCACTAAATGTTTACCCCCTTCCACTCATTTCTCCATAAATTCTTCATTTTTCTTCTTTTTTTCCTCCATTTTTCTTCCATTACTCATATTTTTCTCTCCCCCATTTGATTTGACATCCATTTCATCATTCAAGAGCTTACCCGCACTCTTTTTCACTCACTTGACCTCTCAAGGAGGCATCATCCTTCCACCATAATTATTCATTTTTCTAATCCATTGAGGCATCCACTCACTCCTTTCTCATAAAAAATGCTATATTTTATTTTCTTTGAAATGACATTACTTTAATGCCATTTCAAAGAGGGGCAAAATGTAGACACCTAAAATTATCTCACCATGCTATTCTAACCTCAATCGGGACATTAATTGGATACATTCATATTTATTCAATTAATTAACTATTTTCATCCCCACTTTAATTAAGTAATATTTTTATTATTTAATTAATAAAGTCATTATTCATGTATAGGTCATAACATTGTTCATCCATAATTAATTGAATAATCTAGTCTATTTATTCAATTAATTAATATTCCTCCTATAGTTCAACCTTAAGTAAATAAATATAAATATTTAATCATTTAAGCCCATCTTGCATCACCAAAAAATTAAATAAATCCTAATATATATTTAATTTCATATTTTGTGCACTTTTGATTAAGGGTACTAAATCAAATTAATTACACCATCATTAATCATTTACACATTCATAACTATGAATAATCAAGGCATTATATGCTCATGTACTTATATGGGTACACTCACCATCTAACATGTACATGAGGGGTACTTGGAGGTATGGGGAAGATTTGCACTACCTTCAAAAATGTTACTTTTTGAACATCAGCATCCACTTTCTCCCATGGTCAATCTCCACTCTTGGTTCTTCTTGAATCAAGCAAACCCCTTGGACAACCATCCAATGAGTGACACTTGGAGGCTTCTCATTTCTCCAATCCTCTCAAGCATTCTCCACCATTGATCTCCCAATTTGGTCTTGACCTTCCATTCCTTATTCCAAAAAGCTATAAATAGGACATCTTGGAGGCCATTTAGACATAACTCTTGAATGCATTGTTACTCTACCAATTTGAACACTCAACATCCTTAATCTCCCCAATCCTATCCTTGGACAAATCCACCATTCACTTTGTACAAGGAGGTCTTGGTGAGAACTTTGTGTTTGGTTTTTATTTTGTTTTCATGGACTTCCTTAGTCTAATATGGAGGTAATTTATGATAATGAATTGGGTGAAACAACTTTTTTAGTTTGCTCATTTCATAGTTCATTAGTATAGATCTACAATAATATATTAAAATCTATTATAATTATTAATAATTTAATAATATTAATAGTTATGTTATAATAATTAATATAAATATAATGTAATTATATTGTATTTATATTATATTATAGTTAGTACAATAATATTATGTAAAGATAATTTAATTAATATATTAATTGACATAATACAACTATAGTATTATTATATTTCTAAAGATTTTATTATATTTTAAATTAATAACTAGTATAAATAACTCTTAGGTTATTTTAATATATCACTCTTAGGTTATTTTATTTACTTTAAGAGCTATTTTATTTTACTTTAGGACTATTTAATAATTATTTTATTTTATTTATATTGTAGAAAATTAAAACAAAATAAATAAAATAGCTCTTAAGTAAATAAAATAGTTCTAAAGTAAAATAAAATAACTCTTAAATAAATAAAATAAATCGTAAGTAAATAAAAATAAAATAATTATGAATTGATCTATCTTGAAAAAATGGCGGGAGCTGGCAATGGAGCAAGAGTGCTCGCAGGAACTAGTAATGGAGTGGGAGAGATCGTGGGAGCATGGGTTTTTGAGTTGGAACAGACGATTCCCTTCGAACACATCATAAGAAGGGCAACCAATGAAGATTGGTGTGGAAACTAGGGTTTGAACGAGAGGCAAGATATGCAGAACATTGAGGCAACAGTCTATCAACTCAAATGAAATGGGAAGTTTAGGTATAAATCCTACCAGAATTCCACACAGGGGCTCGAGGGAACCAGGGAGGATTTTATGGCAAGAGCATTGAACCTGGGAGGACCTTCAACATACAAGGAAATTTTTGAATGAAGCCACAAAACATGATTCCACCTCACGTAATTGGGGTGAATACCATTCCATTGGGCAATAAGAGAAACAAGAATCAAGGACAAAGAATGAAGTTCAAAAGGGAGGATATGCACCCCAAGAGGAAGGAAGAGGATGGATGTAGACAAAACAACAAAGCTATGGCGATTCAAGCTAGCATCATGTGCCTGATCATACACTGCTTGGAATCGCTCAGACTATTGATCAAATGGTATGGAAAAGATCTCAAAAGATCTCAATTGGGAAAGGTTGATCAATTGGTGGAAGGATTAGTGGGGAAAGGAACTGCAAATGAAACCCTTAGCAAACAGTTACTTCGTAGTAATTTGTCCAACCTAAAAGATAAGGGAAGATATTGAAAAGGGAATATGGATAATGGAAGGATGTGGTTTGTACATTCATAGATGGGAGCCTAGGTTTGATCCATATCGATATAACATGGAGCGAATTCAGGACTGGTTTAAACCCTTGATTTACCTATGGAATTTTGGGATCTTGAAGTGCTAGAAGAAATTGGTAACTAGTTGGGAATCTTCATTTGTGTGGAAGTAAGACCAAACCCTAGTGACATCAGATCCTAAGTCAAAATCTGTATGGAAAATAAACCTAATAGCCCACATTAGAGAGAGCTAGAAATAATTATGGATGGGGAGATTGGAGGAAAACCCTAATTTTTGACCTGTGCCCTAGTAGCAAGTGGTCAAGGGTTTTGGGTTTTAGGAACAAGACACAATATTCTAATGGTGTTTGTGCAAATTTGAAGGGATCACTCTCTGATGAAGGGAGATTGGATAGCCTTGTAGAAGAAGATGTAGAGCCGAGGGCTAACCAAATAAGGGAGAATAGTCAAGTTAAGGAGATGGAGGAAAATTACAGCATGGATATGCTAGCCTAGAAGGAGGAAAAAAAATTTGAGCAAAGGGCTGATTTGAATGTGAAATTATCAGAAGTATTGGGATTGATGAGTGACAACTTCAAAGAAGAAAAAATTGACTCCTTAATTGAAGTAAGTAATGAATTGCTGGTGGTAGCTAAGGAAGCCAAAAAAGGTGTGATGGAGGAAAACTTTGTCACAAAAGGACTGGAAGAAGCATGGGAGTCTGGCTCATCTTTGGAGGAGATAGGCTTGGACATTGAAGAGGGGGAAATCTCTCCTTCCTCAGCAAAGAAATTGAAATCTCCAACATCACCTCAGCTAGAATTGCATTAAGGAAGGTAATGAAGGTAACACTGGATTGTGAAGATTGCAAGAAGAGAGGTAGGATTTCAAAGAAAGAAAAGAAGAAAATAGATGGGGAAGCCTCCAGGAAAAAGAAGATCTTTGAAATTCTTAGGACAGGGAAGGGGAATCCCTTCCCAAGAAACCATGATGTTATTTTCTTGGAATGTTAGGGGAATGAATGCCCCTAACAAAAAGAGTGTCCTGGTGCCAACTGGAGGTGTCCCAAGATGATATATTTCTTATCCAGGAAACAAAATTAACTCAAATAGAGGTGAAGAATTTTTGTGATAAACTGAAGGTATGGAAAATATTGATAGTATATGTGAATGGCCCTTCTAGTGGGCTCATAACACTTTGGAGACCATAGAAATTCTTTGTGGAGGAGCTTGTTGCGAGAAGACATTGGATCGCTAGCAAGGTTAGAAGCTTAACTTCTAATTTTTGTTTTCTTTTATTTAATGTTTATAGTCCAAATTATTGTATACAGAAGAGAGAGGTATGGAGGGAAGTAGAAACAATATGTAGTAACTCAACCTCTGAGTTTTGTATTATGGGAGGGGATTTCAATGCTATCCTAAGAGCAGAGGATAAATTGGGGGGAGTGAATAGAAAGCTTCAGTCACAGATTGATTTTGAAAACTTTGTAGAAAGAAACATGCTTATGGAAATACAGATGGGGAATGGGATTTTCACCTAGACTAATAGGTGAAATGGGTTCTGTAACATAGCAGAATGACTAGATAGATTCTTGGTTAAGCGAGATTTAGGGAAATTTCCCTTCTCCCTCATTAGCAACATAGTAACCTTTCCAGGCTCAGATCATTTCCCAATCAACCTAGAAATTCTAGGAAAAAGAAACTGATTAGATGTCCTTTCAAATTTGAAAACATCTAGTTTGAAGATCTAAAATTCTTGGACTTGATTAGGATTTGGTGGGAAGAGGTTCACCCAGGTGGTTCTAAGATGTTCAACATAGTCACCATGTTGAAATTTATTAAGCATCAATTGAAATTGTAGAATAGAAATAGTTTTAAAAACATTTTTGAGGAAAAAAAGGAGGATTGAAGAGAGTTTGCAGGTTGTGAATTAAATAGTAATAAATAGTGGAATGACCAATGAAATCTATGTAATGGAGAAGGAATTGCTCAGCAAATTAGAGGATATTCTGTCAAAAGAAGAATTTTTTTGGAGACAGAAATCCAAAGAGCTTTGGCTGAATTCTGGGGACAAAAATACAAAATATTTTCATATGCCACTAGAGATAGAAGGGAAATAAATAGAATTACATGCATCAAGTCTTTAAACAATAGAAATCTTGATAAACCAGAGGAAATCATTTCAAAAACCATAGATTTCTTTCAAAATCTGCTAAATATTTAGAATGGTTCAAGATGGCAAGAACAACAACAAATTCTGTCTAATATCCCTAGACTGGTTACAGAGGCTCCAAATGAGATGGTAATGGAAAAGTTCACCAAAGATGAGATCAAGGAAGCTCTTTTCTAACTTCACCCTAACAAAGCACCTAGCCCTAATGGATTCTCTACAGCCTTCTTTCAAAAATGCTAGGATATCATTGGTGGTGAAGTGGTTGAGGCAATTAAGGAGCTCTGGAAAGGTGTTAAAGGAGATTAACAACACATTTATAGTGATCATTCCAAAAAAGGAGAAGCCTCAATCTCTAGAGGAATTCATGCCAATTGCACTCTACAATACTTTATATAAGATTCTTGCCAAGGCTACTACAAATAGGATAAAAAGAATCCTCCCAGATATAATTTTAGAAGAACAAACTGGTTTGTGCCCAAGAGATCAATATTGGATGGCGTAATAATAGACAAAGAGGCTATTCATTCAGCTCAAGTGGTCAAGAAACAAAATATGCTGATAAAACTAGACATCAAAAAAGCATATGACAGAGTAGATTGGTGCTTCCTTTTCAAGGTACTAGAAGCTTTTGGGTTTTAGAGAGAATGGTTGGATTGGATCTTTAATTATGTTGCAAGCCCAAGATACTCTATTTTCATCAATGGTTCTCTAGAAGGATATTTTGAGGCCTCGAGAGGCTAAAGGTAGGGGGACACACTATCCCCGTTTCTATTTATCATCATGGCAGAGGCTCTGGGAAGGACCTTGAATAAGGATATACATGATGGGAGGATTGCAAGGATTCAAATAACTAGGGACTTACCAGCCATCTCGCACCAATAGTTTGTTGATGAAACAATTTTTTTGGAGAAGCTAAGGTGAGAGAAGCTAGAAGCTTCAAGGAAATATTGGATAACTACTTGGCTACCTCTCGATAGGTGGTAAGCAAAGAAAAATCAAAATTCTTCTTCTTGTTTACTAATCCAAGGCAAGAGAATCAGATTCTAAGGGTACTAAATTTCAAGAAGGGCTCTCTCCCAAGCAAGTACCTAGGGTGTTGGTTCTAGGATAGACAACTGAGAGGGGGCGGGTGAATCAGTTGTCACAAAAAGTTTCTTTTCTTTAAACACTTAAATCCTTCTTATATTTCTACATCATAATAATGATTCAATCATGGAAGCACAATGCAATAACTCAAGAGCAGAAACACATTGACACATATGACACCAATATTTTAACGTGGAAAACTAGGTTAAGGGAAAAACCACGGGGTGGCTAACCCAAGATTGTATTCTCTGTTAAAAGAATAAGAAGAACAAAATGGCACTTGCCAATTAGGTCTCACTACCCGAGCACACTACTCACAAGAGGCCCACTGCCTATAGGAGGCACACTGTCTATAGAATAATATAAATATTACACACTTGAACTGGAGATTAGCATCTTCACCATGCTTGAGATAGTTCCATTTAAGCTCAACACTTCTGCTCTATTTTTGCTCTTCTCCTCTCTACCACTTTTTCATCTCTACCAAGGATACTTTGAAATGACTTCACAAATCTTATTTATACAAGACATCAACTTTGGGATAATCATCAAAGTCGGCACAACATACTTTATTTTATTATACAGCAGTTACAAAAATACAACTTGAGTTGTTACAAAGACTTCATGCGTATCACCACACTATCGACCACACATATCTGGGACTTCAATCTTCTTTGAGGAACATGCCATGCTTCACAGAACATCTTCAAGATCATCCGCAAGATGTGTAAAACATCTAGTCGGCCATGATTAGGAAGAACACCATCACCTGAGAGTAAATCTTCAATTACAAGCTCAATCTTCAATGCGGACCGCCAATACGAATTGGACACAATCTAGAGACCCCCATAATCTTGCCTGAATCACCAAGAACATCCACACCACTTCTGCTTACTGAAATCATTTGCATCTTCATTTGGAACCTCAAGAACACAGTCTGTCATCACTGTCACATTAGAATAAATGCTTGCGGACCTCCAGACCATGAACCAATTGAGTTGTCAATTCACATTGGCTTCCTAAACATTCCACCAAATTTGTAGAACAAGATATTGCATTTCCGGATCTGACCAGACCTATTTGTGTCACTCTGTCACCTCTAAATAGTTGCCAAAATTGATTTTATTCATATGGCCATAACTTCTCCAAATGTTCATGCGAACCTCTCAAATCTTGACTGGATCATCTTTAGACACATATCTACA
This sequence comes from Cunninghamia lanceolata, assembly GCA_027924645.1. NCBI lineage: Eukaryota > Viridiplantae > Streptophyta > Pinopsida > Cupressales > Cupressaceae > Cunninghamia > Cunninghamia lanceolata. The sequence goes on from BSBN01000547.1 coordinate 505,543, forward strand.
AACCCTTTGATGCATATTCTTTGATCTTCATCTAGCTGAGATCTTCACTTCATAGAGCTTCACTGTCTTCACTATTTCTAATAGGACTAATTTTCTCAATATCCTCAGCACACAGCTCATCCAATTCTTGACATCAATGCAAAAGGAGTATGTTGACATCAATGACAACACCGATTAGGCTTATACTTGCAACAATCTCCCCCTTTCTCATTGATGGCAACATATGATGTGAATAACTATTTTAACCATCAAGACAAGAACTTCTCCTTACTAACTAACATAGCTGCCCCTATCAACAACAATCATGCATATGTCTTCTCTTTCTTTGCTCCTCCCCCTTTGATCAGCAACCACTTTTGTTTTTCACATGTCTTCTCTCCCCATTTGACATCAATGGCAAAGGGCACATACTTGCATCAATACTTTAGAATCATATAGACTGCTCCCCTTGAGTGGCAGCTTCCTATCATCAATCTGGACTACAAGATATGATTATGAGATCCACTGGACTGATACACATTAGTGCACCTTAATTCAGAGCTGGAGGGGTAATAACCCCTAACTTCTCCCTGAGATACTCAAAAGAGTCCTTAGGTAGAGGTTTAGTAAAAATATCTGCAATCTGATCCTTTGAGGGCACAAACTCCAATCTGACTTCATTGTTGTTCACCTGCTCTCTCAAAAAGTGAAACTTGATGGATATATGTATTGTTTTTGAATGCAACACTACATTTTTTGATATATTTATTCCACTTGAGTTATCACAAAAGATTGTGATAGGTTCCTCATACTCCACTCTGATGTCTCTTAGCATTTATTTCATCCACAATACTTGAGTGCAACTACCTGCTGCTGCAATATATTCTGCTTCTACAGTGGATAGAGATATTGCCTCTTATTTCTTGCTCAGCAAAGAAACCAATCTTTTCCCCAAAAAGAATGCACCACCATTGGTATTCTTCCGGTCATCCACATCTCCTCCCCAATCAACATCTGTATATGCATGAAGAGAGAAATCATGATCCCTAGGAAACCATAAACCATAGTTAACTGTTCCCTTTAGATATCTGAGAATTCTCTTGATTGCCATGACATGAGATTCTCTAGGATTAGCTTGGAATCTGGAAACAAGACCAACAACATTCATAATGTCAGGTCTAGTTTGAGTAAGATACAATAGTCCTCCAATCATTGACCTGTACTTTTTTTGATCAGCCTTAGGAGATTCATCATCTTTGCTCAGTTTACACTCGGTTGCCATGGGAGTATTCATTGGCTTTGAATCTTCCATCCCAAATTTCTTCAACAATTCTTTCACATATTTGGTCTATGATATGAAGATTCCTTTCTTTGTTTGAGTGCTTTGCAGACCCAAGAAGAAATTCATTTCCCCAAACATAGACATCTCAAATTCACTTTTCATTTAATTTGCAAAAGTCTTGCACATACTATCTCTTCCTCCAAAAATGATGTCATCAACAAATACTTCAACAATCAAGATATTTTCATGATCAATCTTGAAGTACAAGTTACTGTCAGCAGTACCTTTGTTGAAACCAATCTTCAAAAGATGTTTATCCAATCTTTCATACCAGGCCCGTGGGGCTTGTTTGAGTCCATACAATGCTTTCTTCAACTTGTAGACCATATCACCATGATCAGACAATTGAAATCCATCTGGTTGCTCAATGTAGACTTCTTCTTCCAAGTCACCATTCAGGAAAGCAGACTTGACATCCATCTGATATACTTTGAAATCCTTGAAGGTAGCAAAAGTAAGAAATAATCTAACTTCTTCAATTCTTGCCACTAGAGAAAAAGTTTCTTCAAAGTCAACTCCTACTTGAGAATAACCCTTACAGACCAATCTGGCTTTGTTTCTGACTACTTCACCATCTTCATTCAGTTTATTTCGGAAGACCCACTTGGTCCCAATCATATTTTTGTTTCTAGGTCTGGGAACAAGATCCCAAGTGTGATTTTTCTCAATCTGCATCAACTCTTCCTCCATTGCTTTGGCCCAGCTTTCATCATTGCATGCTTCACTTACTATTTTTAGTTCAATATTTGAAATCAGACAATACTTTTCTGAATCTTGAGCAATCTTTCTTCTTGTTTGAACACCTTTGCTTCTACCACCTATGATCTGGTCTTTAGAATGATTCAGTCTTACATACTTGGGAGTTTTGGGAATTTCTTGCAGTTCTATTTCTTGGACAAGTTCATTCAAGCTTATCTCTTCTTCCTATATTTCATGATTCTCTGGATTAGTCTGAATCTGAACTACAGAAGGGGATAGATCTTCTTGGACCAGAGCATCATTATGATCATCTGCTTCATACTCATAAAACCTTGAGGTATTTTCAATCCCTTCATCAACCTTCACATTTGTACTTTCTACAATCTTTCTTAATCTCTTGTTATAACACCGGTATGCTTTGCTTTGAGTAGAGTAACTCAAGAATATTCCTTCATCACTTCTAGCATCAAATTTGCCATGGTCTTCATCTCTTTTAATATAACATTTACTACTAAAGACTCTGAAATACTTCACAGTAGGAGTGATGCCAAACCAGAGTTCATAAGGGGTCTTACTAGTATTGCTTCTGATTTGTACTCGATTAAGAGTATAGACAGCAGTGCTTACAACTTCTCTCCAGTAGATTTGAGGGACATTTGCTTCCATCATCATGGTTCTAGATGCTTCCTGGATGGTACGGTTCTTTCTTTCCACTACTCCATTATGCTATGGAGTCCTTGGAGCAGATAACTGTCTCTTTATCCCATGTTTCTCATAGAATTCTATGAACTCTCCATATGTGAATTCACCACCTCTATCAAACCTAAGCCATTTTATGTTTAACCCAGTTTCATTTTCTACCATAGCCTTGAATATTTTGAACTTCTCAAGAGCTTCAGATTTCTCTTTTAGGAAATTCACCCACATCATCCGGGAGTGGTCATCAACCGGTAACATGAAATATCTATCACCTTGCAGACTCCTGATTCTTGCCAGTCCACATAGATCAGTGTGTACTAAGTCTAACAATCCAGTAGAAGATTGTTCCTTACTTTTAAATGTGACTCTGCTTTGCTTACCCAACTGACATTCTTTGCACAAAATGTTAATAGGTTTCACCAGTCTTGGAAGATCTCTTACAGCCTGAGTGTTGTTTATCTTGATGATATTATCAAAATTTACATGACACATTCTCCTATGCCACAACCAACTCTGATCAATTTGAACAAATAAACCACTTTTGCCAGCACCAACCAAGTGGAAGATGTTACCTTTTGTTTGAGTACCAGATGCAATTTCTGTTCCAAAACTTTCAAAGATCTTACATTTTCCATTTTTGAATCAGAGATCATAGCCTTTGTCCACCAACTGCCCAACACTGAGAAGATTATGCTTCAGACCTTCAACATACAGTACATCACTGGTTTTGTTCTTTCCATCAAAAGAAATGGTTCCTCTGCCTCTGATTCTGCTAGCAGAATTATCACCAAATTTTACAACTCCTCCTTCATATCTTTCCAGATCTATGAACTTATTTTTATCACCAGTCATATGGTGGGAGCATCCACTGTCAATGACCCATTCATCCTTTTCTTCAACTTGAGCAGCTAGAGCTCTTTCTATCAGTTTATGATTAACAGATTCAATGGGCATTGGATCTTCTTCCTTGATGGCAATAAACACATAGTCACTTCCAGATTTGTTTCCTGTCTCTGATTCATCATCTGTTACTCCTTCATCATCATCATCTTTAAGAACATAGTAACATTTCTTGTGGAATCTTGATCTGTTTGGATTTGTCCTTGAAAATCTTTCCAGACATCTTGAGGCAAAGTGACCAATCTTGTTGTAGTTGAAATATTTGAAGGGCAATTTTCCTTCATACTTACCAGATCCTCTTGGCAGTCTTTTTGCAACAAGGGCTTCAAGTTGAGTAGCTTCTGCCTCATCTTCTCCAGATCTTTTCTTTCTTTTTCATAACATGATAATTTCTTTGAGGACTTTTCTCCTGGATCATACCTTTGTTTGCCTTTTACAGAGGCACTAGCTTTGAATACAGATTAAGTCTTGGGAGGTGCATCTCCAAACTTAGCCAATTCAAATGCAGCTAATTTCCCAACCAATTGATCCCTTGTGATATTTGATAAAGATCTGAATTCCTCAATAGCAGCAACCTTGTGTTTGTAAGCAGGAGGTAAGGATCTGAGAACTTTGGCGACAATCTCATCTTCATCCAAGGTTCCACCGGCACATCTAATGCCACAAACAAGCTCATTTACTTTTGGCATAAATGTTTGATATTCTTATCTTTATTCATCTTTAGGTTTTCAAATTTTCCTTTTAGACTTTGTAGCTTGGCACATTTAACATATTTGTCTCCTTCATGCAGAAGTGCCAGCTTTGACCAAATTTCAAATGCAGTTTTTAAATCTATAACATTTGTCATCTCTGAATTAGATAAGGCACTTAGTAAGGCTTCTTTAGCTCGAAGATTATCTTCAGCATCTTTGATTTCATCTGTAGTTGTCGAACCATTTTTTGGAGGAATATACTTCTTTATAGTCATGTTCCAATATTGAAATCCCATACATTGCAAGTGACATTCCTTGCAGTTTTTCCAAAGAGTGTAGTTTGTTCCATCAAACCTTAGACTATCCTTTTTGTAGGAAGACATCCTAGATCTCCTCAAGTGGTTAAGCTCTTTTAGGAACTTAGCTCTAATACCAATTGTTGGTTTTAGGACAGACAACTAAGAGGGGGGGTGAATCAGTTGTCACAAAAACTTTCTTTTCTTTAAACACTTAAATCCTTCTTATATTTCTATAGCATAATAATGATTCAATCATGGAAGCACAATGCAATAACTCAAGAGCAGAGACACATTGACAAATATGACACCAATATTTTAATGTGGAAAACCTGGTTAAGGGAAAAACCATGGGGTGGTTAACCCAAGATTGTATTCTCTGTTAAAAGAATAAGAAGAACAAAATGGCACTTGCCAATTAGGGCACATTGCTCGAGCACACTGCTCACAAGAGGCCCACTGCCTACAAGAGACACACTGTCTACAGAATAATACAAATATTACACACTTGAACTGGAGATTAGCATCTTCACCATGCTTGAGACAGTTCCATTTAAGCTCAACACTTTTGCTCTACTTTTCACTCTTCTCCTCTCTACCACTTTTTCATCTGTACCAAGGATACTTTGAAATGACTTCAAAATCTTATCTATACAAGACATCAACTTTGGGATAATCATCAAAGTCGGCACAACATACTTTATTTTATTATACAGTAGTTACAAAAATACAACTTGATTTGTTACAAAGACTTCATGCATATCACCACACTATCGACCACACATATCTAGGACTTCAATCTTCTTTGAGGAACATGCCATGCTTCGCAGAACATCTTCAAGATCATCTGCAAGATGTGTAAAACATCCGATTGGCCATGATTAGGAAGAACACCATCACCCGAGAGTAAATCTTCAATTATGAGCTCAATCTTCAATGGGGACCACCAACACGAACTGGACACAATCTAGAGACCCCCACAAGCTTGCCTGAATCACCAAGAACATCCACACCACTTTTGCTTATTGAAATCATTCGCATCTTCATCTGGAACCTCAAGAACACAGTCTGTCATCACTGTCACATTAGAATAAATTCTTGTGGACCTCCAGACCATGAACCAATTAAGTTGTCAATTCACATTGGCTTCCTAAACATTCTACCAAATCTACAGAACAAGATATTGCATTTCCAGATCTCACCGGACCTATTTGTGTCACTCTGTCACCTCTGAATAGCTGCCAGAACCAGTTTTACTCATGTGGCCATAACTTCTCCAAATCTTCATGTGGACCTCTCAAATCTTGACTGGATCATCTTTAGACACATATCTACAAACCCTTTGATGCGCATTCTCTAATCTTCATCTAGATGGGATATTTACTTCATAGAGCTTCACTGTCTTCACTATTTCTGTAGGACTAATTTTCTCAATATCCTCAGCACACAGCTCATCCAATCCTTGACATCAATGCAATAGGAGTATGTTGACATCAATGACAACACCGGTTAGGCCCATACTTGCAACACAGGGCTACCTCTAGTTGTAGGGCTCTAATAAGGTAAACTTTGGGATTTGCTAGTCTTGAAGGTAGAGAAGAAATTAGCCTCATGGAAAGGCAAATGGCTCTCTTGGGCAGGTCTAACTTTGATGTTAATGGATGTAATTGCTTCCATTCCTAAATATATGATGTCATGTCTCCCCTTACCAATTAGTACCTATCATAAAATCAATCAGAGAATGAAAAAGTTTTTTTGGCAAGGGAATTTGGAGCATAAGAAATTTCCTCTCATTAGCTGGGATGAGATATGCAAATCAAAATCAACAGATGGTGTGGGGTTGAGGAATCTTCCTCTTCAAAATAAAGCTCTTGGAGCAAAACTCATCTAGAGGATGTATATAGATCAAGATCTCAAATGGGTCAAGATTATGAGGCAAAATATTTAGATGAAGGGGCAACTTGTATCTTCACTTCCAGATCTCTCCCAGCTAGCTCTAGAATTTAGAATTTCCTGAGGAATTGTTGAGACCTAATTATGGATTATTTAACTTGGGATATCAAGGATGGGAGAATTGCCCTCTTTTGGGAAGAATTTTGGGGAGGTTTCCCCAAGTTGACAAGCAGATTGGAATTGAATCCAATTAAAGAGAAAACAAAACAAGTTTAGGGAGATCATGTGAGAGACTATCTACAAATTTCCTGGGTCAATGGATGTTACAATGGGAAGTGGAAAGATGTGTGACCCTTAGGTCTACCTGATGATGTAGCTAAATCCTACGAAGTTGCCCTTATGGAAAGAATGGTGTTTGTAAGAGAAGACAATGATCTTCTTAGGTGGCATGGTTCAAAATCAGACAACTACAATGCCAAAGAAGGCTACAAATTATCGGTGAAAAACTTAGAGGCAGCCTCACAATTACCCATCAATCTTTGTTAGAATAAAAATTGTACCCCCAAGGCTAGGATTTTCACTTGGGCAATGTTGCAAAATAGAGTTTTGACTACATAAAGGTTTGCTAAGATGGGCTACTCAGGTCCTTCAAGATGTGTTATATGTAAACAAGATGAGGAAACCTAGTAAACATTTATTTTTGAATTGCCCCTTCACCCTCAAATGTTGGCAATGGCTTTGTGCAAAACTAAATTGGAAGAGTGCTTTCCCCAATGGAATTATTAGTATTTTAAGGTATGGCCACTTCTTAACAAATCAACAATGCTCTCAAACTTGTGGATAATAAGCCCTTCTCTACTAGTATGGGAGGTTTGGAAATAAAGGAATAGGAGGTTGTTTCAAGATAAGGAGATGCCTTTGATATCTGTGATCAATAAGTTAGAGGCTGCCATTGTGGAAGTACTCAATAGTAGGGTTGGGGATCAGAATTTGAAGAATTCAAATTTCTTAGAATGGGATGCAGCAATGAGGAAGCAATGGCATGGCCTTAAGATTCCCCCTTTCATAGGGGAAGGAGGAAAGAAGACACAAGAGGATAGAATCAAAGAAACCTAGTAACCTCCATAACATGGATGTTAGAAGATGAATTTTGATGATGTTTCTAGAGGAAACCATATCATTTTGGGGGTTGGCTGCATCATCAGGGATTAGCAAGGAAGGGTAGTGGGCAGACTGGCTATGCCACTTTCAAAAGGCACGAACAATGCAGTTGAGATGCAAGACTTAATTTTGGGCCTAAATTTATACCTTGAGCTTAATCTAAAAAGAGTAGTGATAGAAGGGGATTTTGCTTTGGTTATTAACACTCTAAGGTTTGGGAAAATGCTAAATTGGAAGCTAAGGGTGATGTTAGAAATAACATCTAAACTTTTGAAAGTCTTCGATCAAAGCATTGTAAGCCACATATTTCATGAATGTAACAAGGAGGCTAATGGCCTAGCAAACAAAGGTGTAGATGGGATTTCTATTAAAGGATTAAGAACTTTATCATGAGTGGTTGATTGTATTCTAGGAATCTAGTTTGCTTGAATAAGATTTGACTAGCCTCCATAACTCCAGCATTATTGAAGGCAAGATTTAATTTTCCTTTTTCAAGCTTGTTGTTCGGATGACTAAGACAACCACGTGTAGCTTTAAGGCTCCATTTCATTGTATCCTTGGTCCTTCTTGGATCTTCTTTGAACCTCCTATTGTCATAATGATTAGTTGAGTTAAGACAACATCATTTCAAGTTACTCAAATTAAATTATAATTGATCTTAATGGCCTGAGGTGTAAGATAATGTGATTGGTAGAAGCAAAGGATTGAGAAATGAAAGATAAGACTCTCCAAAGAGGCATTTAGTAAGGAGAGGACTCTTTACATGTGGGAAAGCTAATTAGAATGAGTGCCACCTAAAATTGGTTAAGGGATGATGAGAAGGTTTTATAAAAAGTTGAGCATTGGTCTCCTTTTTCACACCTCTTGCAGTACTCCTTTGGATATGTGTATAGAAGAACTTTCTAAGTTTGTAGTGCACATGTTTGCTAATTGCATAGCATGTAGGGGGATGGATATGCCAACCAAACTAACCAGAACAATGCATCAAATAGCTTTTTTTTAGGGGAAGTGACTGATCTTCAGTTGAAGCGTATTCTTCTAGAAGCAAATTTTCTAACCATCAGAGCGGTGAAACTGATGCTGGGGAAGGACTTCCTAGTGAGTGAAGAGAGATATAGGGTGGATTCATACATTGTCTCTAGATTCCTTGTGGTGTTGTTGGATTTGAAAACTCCAAAACCAAAGGTGGTGATGATAATGCATAAGTTGTTCAAGGTAGATCTTCTGGGTGGCCTTGATGAGGTAATGGAAGCTACTTCCCTAGGGATGGGTATCCCTAGGCCCCAAGACATGGAATTGCTTCAGACTCTAGGTGAGGTGGTAATATCTTTTCCCTTCTTGTTGGACATCAAAGGAGTGACTTTGTTGGTTCACCGTGAAAGGGCAATCGTTGGAGCAAATTTCCTAAAGAAGATGCTATATATTATGCCGGTCCAAGAATTCAACTAGATTCAAGACTTCATCAACTATGTACAAGAGGTGGGAGACATGTAATCTATCATGGTTTGGTTAATTTAGTCTTTATATTATAGTTTGTAATAGCTGGGTGGGAGTGGGTCTAGGGTGTTGCCACAATAATGGGTTACACTTTCTGGGACATCCTAATTTTTTTTGAAATCACATATTTTTAGAAAATATAATGATTTAATCCTTTAAAGGTTCCATTTAAAGGATTTTAATTGAAGAGAGTTTGATCAAACCCCCTTAGATTCAAACCCCCTTGGATAGAACCCTGCTAGTTTTAAACCATACCTATAATGGAGTCTCCTCTACACCTATAAAAATGCTGATAAAAAACCACTTTTGATTTATCTTTTGGGGGACCAAACGAATTCATTTAAAATTTATGTTTTGTAATTATGTAGTCCTTATTATAAGCTTCCCAAAAAGTATAATTTTAAATATATTTAATTTGATTATTATATTTATTTTTTATTTCTTGCGAATGTAGGTTTTTCACCGAGCATCAAGTTCTCTATTCTACACACATGAAAAATTAGTAAATTAGTGAAAACAATTTCTAAAAAATATCTATGCCCTAGGTATTGATATCCTTGTTTCAACAAAAAAGAAAAATTGAATTTTGATACATATAGAAAAAGTTATGTTTTACGGAATACACCTATGTCTAAATTATAATTGGTTTGACTTCAAAATTTAATTAAAAAAAATATTCAACAAAACATTATGAAACCAAATGTATGCCCTATATATCAGTGTTACAAATCTAAATTCAAAAGAATCAAAATTTTATCCTTTGTAGAAAAAAAGTTATGTGCTACGGAATATGCATCACTTTAAAAAAATGTTGTTTACTACTAAAAACTAGTTATCAAAGGAGATGCAAATTTTTTTACAATTTAACTCCAAATTTCTTTTTAAAAATATATTTAGAATCTACAAACAAAATCTCACAAATCACTAGTTCGAATCATCTTCAAATTCCTAACGATTTAGCAGTAATAAGTGTCAGAAAGTGAAGATTTAGTTTAAAATGTTGATTTCAATGTCAAGTTTGGCCAAAAAGTGTAACCCATTATTATGGGATGACCCTCTAGAGATCTCTATTTGGGCCAAGGAGCTATATAGTCAACAGTATGTGAAGGACCCAAGGTGGTCATTTTGTTTACTTCTTAGTGGGTGATGGGGTAGTTAGGGTTTTTGTTTTTTTGCCCTGAAATTTTGGTAGTTATTGTTATGGATGTAAGAAGACCTATGGGAAAATACTTGTAAATTTTATTATATCAATACAAGTCTATCCTTATGCAGCAAAAAAAACACTCTCAAGTAAATGAAATAGCTTCAAACTCACGTATATTTTACTTTATTTACTTAAGAGTTATTTTATAGTTTTCTACTATTGTAGAACACCTTTTGGCATTATAAAAGAAGTTTATTGACATAATAATTAACTTAGATAATAAAGTTAGGATTGATTGTTATCACAAATATGATGAAATATGATGAACCTAATTGTTCTCATGTAGTAGGAAAAACCAAGAGAGAATGGTGAATAGTTCATTTAAATTAAAGATATTCAATTTGTATTATATTTAATATGAAATATTTAAAAGCATCTAGAGTAACCAAATTTATTGGTCATCAATGGGCCCTTGGTCTACTAGTGAAATTGAAGGGTTTTGAATGAGTCCACCAGAGATCAAGTCTTGTTGAGTGCATGGCCCCGACACCATAAGGGATGAGGCCAAGGTCATGCCCTAGGTGACTTTGGCAGAATGAATATCCCCCAGTCCTTGGATCTCAATGGAAGAGGTTTTAGTGTTAGCTAAATTATTTTGTGGATTTGATATAAAACCATATAAAAGTATTGGTGATCTATTATTTTTGTGACATCAATATCGATGAATGAATACAATGTAAATTCAAGCATATTAGAAGCATTCTTTAACAATAACCATATGTATATTTCCTACTTAATAAGAATATCCCCTTACCAAGATCACTTATTGACCAGGCTTGGTCAGACATCAATAAAAGAAAACATCAAATCTTCAAAATAGACATGTATTAAAGTAATCATGATACAAATTTTCTTTTATTTGATATTTCAAGCAAAAACAATATTGGCATAACAAATGTAAACTCATAATATGTCAAATACAAACCAAGAAACACATACATCATCATGTCAACATCTACACACAATATTATAAAGAGAAGAATATGTCAAATAATACATATTCCAAAAATTAAAAATATTTGAAACTAAAATTAAAAATCAAATCCAAGAGATAAAATAATAATATCACTAGGACTAATATATGTCAATGTAGTTGATTTGATTATGTGGAAGCACTGAATGATTGCATCCAAAATCCTAATTTTAGATTTGGCATGTGCATGTTGTAGCTAATCTATCTTTGATTGTGTATTATTGAATTTTTCTATTACCAAACAAATTCTATTATTACAAAATTTCAAAGGCTGGTACTAGCCATTACATGGCACTACTAGTATCTTCCTTTGCCAATACTATTGTAACTAAAACTACTTGACCAATTACTATTATCTATACTTATTAACAAATTATACGTTACAATTTTTTACACAAAGTAATTTTATTTTTTTATAAAGTAAACATTCAAATCGTTTAAACAAAAATAGTCAAACAATACACTCCTATTGGCTAAAAAAATCACCTTTTATTGCAACCTTCACATTGATCATTGAGACAATAAATAATGAATTTTGTATAATTTTGACTTATTAGTACATATTGAAATTTGGATTTCAAGTTTATGATGTAATCTCTCAACATCCAACTTGTAGTTTTATTCTTGCACATGTTGATGTGAATCTCATTTACTATATTTTAACTATAAGCATCTTGTCTACCCTCTTTGGATTGTTGTCTAAGAACCCTATATGGAAATATCATAGAGCATTTAAGGCAAATTGTTAAAGTTGATAGTACAAGGATTTATAATGTAAATGTAACCCATCCACTTCTGAAATTCAAATTCATTTCTAGAATAATATTAATGTGCAGCAAACAATTGAATGCAAATGAAAACAAATAAAACTGATAAAAGAATTAACAGAGCGCAAAAAAATAAATTCACCAAACACAATTTACATGGTAAAACCTTGACAAGATGTCAAGGAAACATCCATGAGACAAGGTATCTTATTATTGCTCAGAGATAAAGATTACAATCTGTAGTAGTCATTAAAAATTATGTTTCTCAAGGCAATACGAGACTATATAATTAATTTCTAATAACTTCCACCATTAACAAAAATGCAATCGGTTCGAGAACTACCACCAAACCAAAAAATACAAACACTTATTATTTGGAACTGCCCACGGTTCCTTATTATTGTCAACATTCCAAAAATCTCCACCTTGACAATAATTTTCTTGATACCTTCCCAACCCCATTCATCACCTTTTCTACAAGCCAAGAGAAGCCAAACACCACAACAACTTCTCTAACTATATTGGTTTTGTAAACATGTAGATGCACAATTATCTTGAGTATGGACTTTGTTAAGAACTACTCCACCTTTATAAATAACCTATCTTACAAAATGGTATTTAGTCATAATATTCTTGGTTTTACTGTGATAAGCTGGATTTCTATCCAAATGAATAACACTTTGACTATGACAAAATAAAGTCACCTTGTCTTGAAGCTTTCCAAACTCACCCAATAAACCCTTTAACCAAATTGCCTCTTTGTATGCATGTGAGATATCTACATATTCTGCATTAGTAGTGGATAAAGAGACCATGTTTTGAAGCTTTGACATCCAACATATAGATCCTCCTACAAGAGTAAAGACATACCCTAGAGAAGATCTCCTTTTGTCTAAATCACCTACAAAGTCTAAATCAACATAACCACAAATTGAATCACAACAACCATTATAGGTGATACATAATCACTTGTGCCTCTAAGATACCGAAGCACCCATTTCACTGTTGCCCAATGCTCTTTTCCTATATTTTCCATGTATCTACTGACAACACCAACTACATGTGAAATATCTCATCTTGTACATACCGTCACATACATTAAACTTCTAACTGAACTAGCATATAGTATATGAGACATATAATCCTTTTCTTCTTTATTACTAGGACATAAACTTGACGAAAGCTTAAAATGGGAAGTTAAAGGGATATTTACTAGTTTCACATTATTCATACTGAATCTCATAAGTATCTTCTCCACATACTTCTGTTGTGATAATCAAATCTTACCTTGTTTCTTATCTCTGTATATCTATATGGCCAAAATTTGTTTTTCTGCTCCTAGATCCTTCATATCAAACATTCTAGCCAACTGAGCCTTTAACTTGTTGATCTCATCCATGATTTTGCTTGCTACAAGCATATCGTCAAGATATAGCACCAAGATAATGAATATACCATTATTTAAACTTTTGAAATAGACACAATGGTCATACTCACTTCTTATAAAATTTTGGCTCACCACATGAAAGAATCAAACTTCTTGTACCATTGCCTCAGAGATTGCTTCAAACCATACAATGACTTCTTGATTTTTCAAATATATCTTCTTTTGCAATCTTGAAAAAACCCTTTTGGTTGTTCCATATATATGTCCTCATCCAAATCTCCATGTAAAAATGTTGTTTTAACTGACATAATATCGATCATTAGATCTGTGACCTAATGGTGAACGGTCTAGATTTACAATGATAAAATATAAATAAAATTTGGCTCTGGGGGCTCTACCCCTGAGCCCTCATTGGGGTAAGTGGCCCCTGGACCCCCCGCCGAGGGGGTGATCCCCTAGACACCTCATAGGGGGGAACCTCCTTGTGACCCGCCATCATAGACGAATTAGCATCAGGGACCAGATATAAACATGCGGCTAAAACAAGATTGCTGCGGGTGAAACCTTTCATCCCTTATGGATGATTTACAAATAATAATAGGAATAATAAATTATAGAGGGTTTACAAGGTTGATGGCACCTTAATCCTAACAACTACTACACGAATAGAAACAAGCTTAACAACTGGTGAAAAAATTTCATGGAAATAAATACCTTACTTTTGAGAGTATCCTTTTGCTACCAGTCTTGCTTTGTACCTTTCAACTTTACCATCAACTCCCTTTTTCAGTTTGTAGACCCATTTGTAACCAACAACTTTTCTATCTTTTGGGAGTTCTACCAGGTCCCAAGTTTTGTTCTCTTCTAAGGAATCCATTTCTTACTTTATTGCTATTTTCCATTTAGAACTATTAATAACATCCTTTGTTTCCTAATAACAACAAGGTTCCTCATCATTAGAAATCAAAGCAATAGATTAAATATATTCTTCATACCTCTTAGGAGGATTTCTGACCCGTGGAGATCTCCTTAGAGTTGGTTGTGGCATAATTTCTCCATTTTCTTATATATTTTCTACATCCTCATCTACTTCTTCAGAAGCTTCTTCTTGCTCCCTTTTTTCTACAAATGATTGAGTTTCCAATTGAATTTGTTGATTTTGTGGTACTTGTTCCTGTTTCATTTCAACTTCTACTATGTCTAATTTTACAAGAGGGGATTCATCAAACACTACATCTTTGCTAATGATGATTTTGTGGGCAGTAGGATCCCATAATCTATATCCCTTAACTCCATCACCATAACCAGCAAAGATATACTTCTTTGATCTAAGGTCTAGCTTAGAACACTAATTTTTAGAAATAAGAGCATAAGGATCACAACCAAAATTTTTTAGATTTGAGTAATCACAAGAATGACATGTCCATACCTCTTTAGGAATCTTACAATCTATTATAGTTGATGGTGATCGATTTACCAAATAACAGGTTGTAGAGATTGCTTCTGTCCACAACTCTTATTGCAACTTGGAATTACTGAGCATGATCCTTGCTCTCTAGAAGGGTCATGTTCATGTGTTCAGCTACACCATTTTGCTGAGGAGTGTAAACCATGGTTTTATGCCTTTCGATTCTAGCTTCCTTGCAATAATTTTCAAATTCTAAATATGTGAATTCTCCTCCATTATCTATTCTTAAACATTTGATTGACCTGTCAGTTCTCTTTTCAACCAAAACTCTAAATTTCTTTAAAACATTAAACACATTATCTTTTCTTGTAAGGATATAGACCGACACCTTTCTAGAGAAATCATCTATAAATGTCACAAAATATAATGATCCTCCAAAAACAATGATAGGGAATGGTCCCCAAACATATGAATGAATATAATCTAGAATACCCTTACTTGTATGAGTACCTGTTTTAAACTTTTATCTACACTTCTTCCTAGAAACACAATGCTTGTAGAAATTCAAATTCAAAGACTTCAAATTTGGAAGTAACTTACAACTTATTAGTATCTTTAGCCCTTTCTTTCTCATATGGCCTAGTCATTGATGCCATAAACGAGTAGATTCATTGACTTCCTCAGATACTGACGCTGCTTCATTTATTTCAGTATTTATTTCAAGCTTGTAAAGGTTTTCAATCTTTGTACCCTCCATTACCACCAAAATGCCTTTGGACACCTTTAGTGCTCTACCTTGACTTGTAAATTTATAACCTCAGAATCCAAAACTCCCAAAAAAATTAAATTCTTTTTGAGTTCTAGTACATGTCTTACCTCTGTCAATATCCTTACAATACCATCAAACATTCTAATCTTAATGCTCCCAACCCCAATAGACTTACAAGAAACATTGTTTCCCATAAGAATAATACTACCATCACTAGCTTGGTAAGAAGAAAACCCACTCCTATGTGGACACATGTGATGTGAAGCACCAAAATCTAATAACCATTCCTCATGATATTGTAAGATATTACAAACATTCAAAACTTCATCAGTCATACCTAAACTTGTCTCAACTTGATTTTCTTCCTTTATGGAGTCATCCTTAGATTCTTGCCTCTTCCAACAATCTTTCTTGAGATGTCCTGATGTATTGCAATACTGACATTTTTGTTTACTTTGTTTTCCTTTTGACTTAGATCTTGTTGTACCTCTCAAATTTTCCACTCTTTCTATGGATTGACCCCTAACCACCATTGCTTCTAGTGTGGAGCTTTCTATACTTGATTTCCTCCACACCTCCTCAAACAATAAAGCTCCTACAATTGAACCAAAATGAAGAGTATCTATTGTGCTAAAGCTAATAGATGTAACTAAGTGATCCCAAGATTTAGGCAATGAGCACAATAGTGTGACTACCTTGTCTTCATCTTTAATTTTTACACCCATACTAGTTAATTGGCACATAAGAGTATTGAAAACATGATTTAAATGATCAACAATTTTGTACCTTCTTTCATTTGTAGACTATACAATTGCCTCTTCAAATAGATTTGATTTGTCAAGCATTTTATCATGTGAAGGCTCTCCATTCTATTCCATAAGCCTGTTGCTGTTACCTCTCCAATAATATTGAACAAAACATCATCTTCCAAACACAACTAAATGGTACTGAGAACTCTTGAATCTAGATCTTCCTAGTCCTCATCAGTCATAGCCACAAGTTTCTTTGTCTTTCCTGTCAATGCCTTGGGCAATCCTTGCTGCACTAGCAGATCACACATTTTGAGCTTCAACATCTCAAAATTATTCTTCCCATTGAATTTCTTCAGCTCAAACTTTGCATTCGAAACCTTCGCCATTTGATGCTGCATAACAAATACAAAACGCCAAAAAACTCCAACACAATTGCTACAAAATAAAATTTCTTTGATACCATTTGTTGAAAATGTGAACCCACAGGACCAATAAATTCCAGAACAATGTAAATGTAACCCATCAATTTTTGAACTTCAAATACATTTCTAGAGTAATATTAAGGGTAAGTGCAAAAAGATGGGGGGCCAAAAAGTGGCCACATTGTTTTTTAAAAAAAAAAAGCATAACGCGAGCACATTATAACGTGCTCACGTTATGGTTTGGTAATGCCGAGCCTAAGACTTGTCAAAACCAAACCATAACGCGAGTGCGTTATTACATCTTATAAATAAAAAAAAGCTTTTCACTTCATTTCATTTATTTTTTCTCCTATATACCCGTGGCCTGCAAACCCTAGGAAGCGCGCTTGCGTTTTGGAAAACTCAATTCAACACAAAAATCTTTACAATTCATTGCCAAAATGCTGCCATGACGTCGAGCATGCCAAAGGAGTGAGTTTTATTTATTTTTTATTTGAATTTGTTTCTAAATAGGTAGGTTTGAGTTGATTTTTGATGTAAATTTCGTTAATTGTTAGGAAATGTTAATACACCTCCTCCTCCTCAAAATCCACAAAATCTTGTAGAACAACAACCTCCTCCATCCATTCCTCGAAATACCCCTTGAACACAAGAAAATATAATGGGGCAAATTGAAAATAACAATAAAGAAATTGAAGATATAATTGCAAGGTTGAAAGATCGTTCCACTTCAACCTTGCATAGGTCCACGCTTGCTGAATCTCTTGAATCTATGTTATCAAATGGAGATTCAATTAGCAAGCAAATATATAGCTGGATGGATAAGAGGAGAGAGTTTAGAGACTATTATGTAGACAAGCTGTCATACCAAGATGTGAAAAAAATATAAATTACAAAATTAGACTTGTGTTCGATTTTCACAAACCCACAAACAAATCAACCTCCACCCATTACATGCAAGAGGTTCCCTATCCATTGGTGCAACAACCAAGTGATAAGGGACAATTTTGGGTAGAGGTGGTGGATGGATTTTGACCATCCTCCATGCAATAATAATGAGGTCCCACAATACTTTTTGAGGAAACTCTATTGCGAGTTTGTCCTCAATAAAGTGCCAAACTATTTTGAGATGTGGGACTTCCAGGGTAGAGGTGGGGGGTCAGCACAAGATAGACCAGGGGCACGTGTTGACCCACAACGGGTAGTGAAACAAGTAATCAGCAGACCAGCCCATGAGCATATTTCTATCCCTTCCATTGTGAAGGAGAGTGTTGAGGTCGATACACTTCAGTCCATTAGTGCCTTGACCCAGAGCATCATATAGCATGCCAGTCCTACAACACAGAGCGGGTTGGGAGATAGTGCGAGGAGTAGGGTCCCACCCCATGCTTGTCAGACTTGCAGGTTAGCATGTGGTTATGACCCCATGGATAGTTAGGACGTAGGTGCACAGGCTACATCTAAAGTTGAGCAGATGGTGATGACAGATACCCTCCTTAGTGAGACTTTTGGCCTTGATACTTAGGTAAATATTAGCAAGTTTATTGAATTTAATTTATTAAATTTTATTTTTGAAATGTAAGATTAACTAATTTAGTTTGATGATTTTAACAAAATTTCAGGGTCATAGTGTTGATGCAATTTTCAGTGGTTCTCCACCTGCATATTACACTAGATCATCTACTGTCGGGGTATGTAACTAGTAAACAATTATAAATATTACATGTGAATAGCATAGTTACATGAATGGCTTTCTAATATCTGATTTTGGATGTTGAATAGGTTAATATTGGAGATTTCACGGCAACACCTGCCAGCAGTGGTGGACTTCAAAGCTTCACGGAGGTAATAAAATAAATAGTTTAATGAATGAATTGTACTTACTAGATTTTTGTATGTGACTTGTGTGCTCTATTGTGTGTACTTCCATGTTTAGATGAATGTGTGTGTATGTTAGGAGCCATGATTTGCATCACTATTATAGTTTTCATCCAGATGATGCAGGCTGTAGAGACACCTCCTGATGTTCATAGGGCAATGGAGCATGGTGTGACCTCTGTGATTCATAGCTCCATGCCATTGATAGGGGTATGAGGCAGATTAGTAAATTTCAATTTACATTCATTGTTATAGTTGTTTATGTTTGAAAAATCAAAAGATTATTGATTTGAAGTTTAATTTCTATCTGGATGGTTTCTATAGGACATGACATCACCATGGCCTATCCTTGCTACTGAGGCAAGTGAGGAGACAGATTATATGGTAGCGGTAAGTGATTATTTTGTTAAATGTTTCATTTTTTATAACATGTAATTTCTATATATTAATGTCTATACTTTTTATTGTAACAGTTAAAGATGCAGGAAGAACTAAATAGGAGGAGTAGCCCTCAAATTCGTAGTAGACCACCCACATGCGGGTCTCCATCCCCTAGAAGATCAAAGGCTGCCCGTGATCTATTCTCTTCACCAGCCAGAGGGGAATGGCTTTTTATTGTGTTCCTTTGTTGTATGCCTATATGGCATTTGCGGACATATATTTTGTATTGCATATAGTTGACATTGTATGCCTATATGACATTCTTGTAAGCCTATATGGCTATTTTGTATATATGTTATACTTATATCGACAGATATTGATGTATGCCTATATGGACATTTGGTTAATACAAATCTTTTTTATTGATGGCGTCCATACTTACATTATAAATCCATGTTTGAATGGATATTTGTAGATGGCTACTTCAAATATTTAAAGTCCAATTGTATTACATAGGATGTTTGTTGATCCAATAAGCTAGCTATTGTTATTCAAGTATCACCTAAACCTCATTTTAGAACTAAAAGATAAAAGTTGTATTAAAAAAAAAAAATCATCATGTTGAATAGAAAATATTAATATTCTTTATGAGTAGCATACAATGTCAACTATATGCAATACAAAAAAATGAATCATCATGTTATTCTTTATGTTTGAGATCCTAAAAATGACTAAGTCTGGTAGCCTAATATCCTGAAACATTAAAAATTGACTAAGTCTAAAATCTGGTGGATCCTCCAAATTCTATAATCTACATGTTAAATCTGGTGGATTCGAGACCTATCTCAAACATCTTGAAAGGTATATTGAAAAATATTTAAAGTATATTCAATATACCTTATCCTCTAGGACTTACACTTTTAGGCACAAAATTGCTCTAGGGAGTTAGGCGTGCTTTCCCACCTCTGTAGACTCAAATCAACACCTAAGATTGAGACCTCAAAGTGCGCCTAGAGAAGAAAACAAACCTTTGATCATCCCAAGTTATGGCCCCTTGAATGGAATTGATACAAATGACCTTAAGCATTGAAAATTTGACAAGGAAAACACATTATGAGTTTAGGCGCCCTTCATGCTTCATATCACCAATTTTGGCGCCTTGGCAACATAGTAGATGAATAACACCTCAAAATGAGTGCGTAAGGGTGATGTAGTCATACAAGGGTGCAAACACGTGTTAAAAGCCTTAAAATATCAAGGAATAATCCAAATTCAAGTAAGGTGCATTTTCACACCTTGATCATCATCTAAGGCGCCTTGCAAAGGAGGTCTTGAGCAACATAAACCTTAGGCACAATTTCTTGCTTCTACAATCAAATTTGAGCGCGTAAGGAGTGGATTGGTGATGGACATCACTTTGAGCAACTTAAAAGTGTTTGAAGGTTTGAATTAGTGAATGATAGTGCCTAAAGGTCTTAGAACCAACTAGAATAAGGAATTGAAGAATGAGTTAACCACTTTGAGCGCCTTAAAGGAGAGAAGTATGTATATGAAGATTGATTGAATGTTTGGAGTTTAGGCGCACTTTCCTTGTCATCTAATCACACATTGGTGCCTAAGAAGAGTTGACATGAAACAATCCTTTGAGTGGACTCCTTGATGAGATCTCTCCCATTGCTTAAACTTGTTGAAATGTTAAAAGCTAAGTCAAATGGATTCTAGGTGCTCTTTGCCTTAAGAATGACCTTGAATTGGCACCTAAGCATAACAAGAGAGTTTAAATCCATTCAATATGGCACCTTGTAAGAGGAGAGCTTAAGAGCATGAGACTAGATGGTATTTAAGAGTCAAGATCATCAAAATCCAAAGAAATGGGCTAAGTAAGCTAAGGTGCCTTTTCTTGTCATTTAATACATCCATGAGCACCTAGATTGAAATTGCATCCAAGGACATCTAAGAGTAGGTGCCTAGAGGGGAAAAGTCATCCTAAGACCTTCATAATTATTTAAAGCATAAAAAATGCCAAGTATAAAGCTTCATGATGTTGGGTGCTTTTTCACCTCCATATAGATCTAGATGGGTGCCTTAGATAAAGTATCACAAATCTATATCATTGAGTAAGTTCGAAGAGAGAAAGGCTTACTTCAAGCATGTTTAATCATTCAAGGTCTTACAAATAATGAATAGAGCCTAAATTGATGCTAGGCACCTCCTCTTGTCTCTACTATCTAGTTTTGGTGCCTAAGGAGAAATTGCATTTAGTGAACTCATTAATTGGTGCCTAGGAGGAAAAGACCTTAAACTTACATTATTGAGTTAACACTTTAGAAATTGAGCCATTCCTAGTCAATTGGAGTCATAAAATATCAAATACAAAGTCAAATTGGACTTAGGCGTCCCTTCATGTAATTTCCCACCATCATGAGCGCCTAGATCTAGGAAGATCATCCAATTGCGCCTAGGAATAAGATACAAGTCCAAGACCTCAAATTTGAGCACCTAGAAGTGTGATGGATTGAAGAAGCTACATTGGCACCTAAGGGTAAGTTGTATCTAATGACATCACCTAATTGAGTGCCTAGGAGGTATAAAGCTTAACATTGACATGAGGACAAGCGCTTAGTAAAGGAGAGTTTCTCAAACATTTAAACATGTGAATAAAGTCATAGAAATGCACTAAGTCATCTAGGCACTATTTTCCCCTTGTGTACCCTTACATTTGCGCCTAAGAAGAAGTTGCTTCAGTTCATTGGAGTGTTTGAGCATTGAAGATTTCTTAGCAATGCTTTGCAACTTTACACTAGCTCCTTCTGACAATTTTTGGGGCAACATAAAACCTTTCACCACAGGCAAACACCTCAGAGATATAAAAAATCAAGAGAGGTTATTATAGAGGCACTCTATATGATCATGTTGCCTTAGACGGAATGTTTCTAAGTGGCACGGGTTTTGAATAACACCTCATCAAAGATTGCTACCTTTTTGCACTTTTGACTCTTCAGAGATATCGTCGGTACAATGTAGCTCGGACTGTTTTGACATGTTTGGGTAAAAAATAGGACCATGCCTAGTGTAAATGTACCCATCCAGATGCATTGGAGCAGTCAGTTTGGTCGCATCAGGAGCAGGATGAAACTTACACCCCTTTGCAACTTTACACTGCCTCCTGACAATTTTTGGGGTAGCAGAAAACCTTTCACCATGGGAAAACACCTCAGAGATATAAAAAACTGAGAGAGGTTATTGTAGAGGCACTTTACATGATCATGTTGCCTTGGATGAAATGTTTCTAAGTGACACAATTTTTGAGTAACATCTCGTCAAAGATTACTACCTTTTTGCAATTTGGACTCTTCAGAGATATCGTCGGTACAATGTAGCTCAGACTGTTTCGACATGTTTTGGTGAAAAATAGGACCATGCCTAGCATAAATGTACCCATCCAGACGTGTTGGAATAGTTAATTTGGTTGCATCAGGAGCAGGATGAAAGTTACACCCCTTCGCAACTTTACATTGCCTCCTTCTGATGATTTTTGGGGCAGCAGAAAACCTTTCACCATGGACAAATGCCTCAGAGATATAAAAAACTGAGAGAGGTTATTGTAGAGGCACTCTACATGATCACATTGCCTTAGACAAAATATTTCTAAGTGACACAATTTTTTAGTAACATCTTGTCAAAGATTGCTACTTTTTTACACTTTGGACTCTTCAGGGATATCGTCGGTACAATGTAGCTTGGACTATTTTGACATGTTTGGGTGAAAAATAGAACAATGCCTAGCCTTAACATACCCATTCGGATGTGTTGGAACTATTAGTTTGGTCACATTAGGTGGACACCAAAAATGCATAACATGATGATGTAAAAATATGTGTGTAAAAATGCAGCAAGAAATAAAAAAAAAACAAACCTTACAAATTAATGTGCATACTTACAATTCAATGTAACATGACTTTAAAAAATTAATGTGAATACTTACAAATTAATCCAATGAACCATCCGGGTCTGCTCTACTTTTTATTGTGTCAAGTATTGCTTCATAGTCAGACTCACGCACCTTCCACAAGATTTTATTCAAAGGTCTACCTCGATACTTTATCAAATGAACATTGGATGCCACGACAAGGTTCAAGTAATGAAGAATCTTTCGATGTGTGTCAAAGTCCTGAAACAACCAAACATTGACACTCTTATGTTGGTACCTTCTAAGCCATGTTCCAGTAATAACCACTGAGCCTATAGGGTATTCGATGTTTTCTCTATCTATAACAGGGGCCTCCAATTTCTTTTTGGCCTCAACACAATGACATAAGTAATAATTTATTCTCTCTTCATTATCTTCATCTGCAATAACTGCATATACGTGCCCTACATTGATATGTGTAGCAAATTAGATGAAATTAGTCAACATTACAAAAACAGTACAAAGTAAGATGACATTACTTAGTTGAACTATGTTTACTAGCAATATGGTGTTTCAAACCAAACTTGGACTAAATGGAAATATACAACAATAACTATAAAGCATATGATTCATACCAGAATTGCACAGGATAAAACATTGTTCCATTCATTAAATATATCAGTATCACACTATAATGTCACAATGCTACCGGTGGCCCCGACTACAAAGTATTAAGCCAATATATAACTTGGCCAAGGTTGGTTGAGATACCAACCGTTGGCAACGACTCTATAACTATCCAACCGTCGGGGTTAACCTGATAACACTCCTAAACTATGCACAACATTAATTAATTCATGATTATTTACTTGGCCGACTACGACCAACTACAATTATGACCGACTACATCATCCCCTCCACAAAATTAGTCGTCTTCCAAACGACAGAAAACCATGAAGTATCAAGTGATATTAAGTAAGCTTTGCCAAACTGATGACACTATTGAAGTAGGAGCTGTGTAAAAGTAGAATCAACACATTCGGAACACCTGCCAGTAGACCAACCAAGGGACCCAATCTGATAGCACACTGAATGCTACGAATGTTGCACCCCATTGCTCACTGAATCAAGATAGTACTGATTTGATGGGGGTTTGGGGGCAATGCCCCTAATAGGGTCGAGGGCTAGTACCCCTTGCAGGGGTTTGGGGGAAGCGCCCCCAGTGGGGTCAAGGGGCAGTAGTGTCTGATCCCTAATCCCTCAACCCTCGGACCTTCATGGCGCACATCATTTTTCTGACAAAATCAGACACTCATATGCAATCTTCTTGCCCTTGTCCATTTGGCTTCTTCAGCTTCAACACCGATAACTGGTAAGATATACAATGCCAAAAATTCCAATTCATTACCTCGACAGACTTAGCTTGTACGGCCTCAGGAGTACGGCTTCCGCGTCAGCGTGTAGACTCAGCAATTTTCTTTCTTCCTTCTATATGGTCGACCTCCAAAATGCTTCTACTTTTTTCTTGATCTGTTTTGCAATTACGGGATTGGGGTTTAATAAAGGGTAGGGTTGGGTGAGTTGGTTGTATGACGTACGACTCAATCGTACGTCATACGATGTACGACTCAGCCGTACGTCATACGGCCTGGTCGTACGTCGTACGACTTGTCTTTTTTCTTCTTCTTTTTTTAATTTTTATTTATTTATTTATTTTTCTGTCAGTCATACGTCGTATGGCCCAGGTCGTACATCATACGGTCTGACCACATCGCACCTTTTTTTTCAAAATTTTCTCGACATTTTTTTTTCATTTTTTCTAATTTTTCATCCATGTCAACCAGGTTTTTCTATTTTTTTCTGATGGGGTCCACGTTTGATTTGCAACTCTGACTTTATTGATTTTGTAATCATCTGCAGGGGTCAGAATTATTGCCAGAATTGTTGTCTTTCGGAAGCCACATACTATGTTCGGCAAACTGTCCAACTTTTTAACATCATTTTTTCTCTATTACTTTTCACCGATCGCCAAAAAATTGTAAGTCGGCTGAAATACTCTATAGTCCTTATTCCTTTTGTATGGTCTCTTTATAACCGGCATTTTCAATACTGGGTTCCCGTCATTAGTTCCATCACCCCATTTCACCTTGCTTGCCAATGGCTCCTCATATCTGATCACCTTGTCTAGTTCAAATTTATGTGCAAGTGTATTATTTATCTTCGCTTCACCCTCTGTATATTCTTTCTGTGCCTCTCCTGGTCGACTTGTCTATTCTGGTTGACTTGTCTCTAGCACTATTTGCTCTGTTACTTTCGGCTGATTATTACCTTCCTCCCCTTTGTCACTCATTACTGGTTCCTTCTTACTAAGTGGTCAAGTGTTTCTCAATCCATCCAGTGCTTCATTTGTGAACAATGTTTCACTCATTGGCCTAGAGTTGCCGAGAGTTTCACAGTTGCCAAGTGTTTCACTCTTCGACTAAGTTTTGCCAAAAATTACATTGTCAGGACTTGCATTGTTCGTCAGAGAGCTCTCGCCGACTTCTTTTATTGAAATCATATTACATTCTGGCTGAAAGAACTCATAATCTTCCATCTACTAGTGAAAGAGCCCACTAAGGGAATTAGTTTCATCCTCAGAACATTCTTGTAGTTTTAATACTCCTTCCTCGTCAGGTTCCATTGGTCCTCTACCAACTGACTCCCTTTCGTCTGAATCAGAATCCGATGCCAGTTCCTCACTTACAACCTATGTTCTCAGGTCTATGACAATCTTCTTGCCTTTATTTTCTATTGACAATGTGTTCTTTTTCCAGTTATGGTTGGCCTTGGCAGCTATCAGCCACCCTTAGCCGAGTAATGCATCGTACGACGCATTTTGTGTTGTTATGACTACAAAGTTTAATCAAAAAAGTTGGGTGCCAATCCTTACTTTCTGAGCCATTAGCACTCCCAGCACTTTAATTCCGTGCTGGTCTACTCCCAATAACTAGAAATTTTGTGGCTACAGTGTAGGTTTCCCCAAGCACTTCCATGTATCTTCTGTCAGCACATTCACTCTTGATCCACTGTCGATTATTGTGTTTGTTAGGTGACATCCACCGATTTCCATGTGTACGACGGTTGGATTCTTGCCATTGTTTACTGCTAACAGTCTCGGGTCAATGACTTGTTTTCCTTTGAGTGGTGGCTCCACTATGATGTCTTCATCTTTCGTTTACCTGTTTGGGTCCCTTTCCATCACCTTCGAGATTGCCATTCTCAATTGCGGCATGCTCTGTAGAAGATCCGCTATTTTGACCGCTACCGTGGTTTGTAGCACCTGATTCACGATGCTCTTATCTGACTTTGGTTGTACGGTAGTTATTTTTCTATTTTTCCCCTCCATTTCCATTGCCATCTCTACTTCTTTTCTAGCCTCCCAAAGTCTCTCCTTCTTGGTTCTAGAATCTGGATACGTCACTTTTTTTCATTATGCTCAGGTGGCTGCAAGGATCTCTTCATCATTTTCCTTGAAACTGATGAGGTTCACCCCTTTCAGCTTCGGGCAATCTTTTTCTTCATGATCCCCAGGCCCACACCACTTGCATAATGCATTTATTTTGTTCTGGTTATTATTTGGGCATTCCCTTGCAAAGTGTCCCCATTCGTTGCATTGCCATCACTGTATCATGGGTCACCTCTTACTATCATACTGCAATTTGTTTCTTGGACTTCTATTACTTTTGTAACCTCCAGGGGATGCATGGCTATTGTACTGGAGCTTTGGTGGTGTGTTCGGTGGTGTTGACGGTTCTCCTTGAGTGAAGAGTACTTGCGTACCCCTTGCTTTCAAATTGTATGGGCATTCCTTGATAGAATGTCCCATCACTTGGTAGATATCACAAAATAATTTTTTCAGGTAATTTGCCTTTGTATGACCTTCCTCCTTGCAATCTGTACACCACAGTTCTCTGGCTTCCTTCATACTCTCCTTGTTGGCCTTCAGTTCTTTCATCATTCTCATCATGTCCTTCCTGAGTGCTTACACAGTCTTGGACTCACTGTCGCTATTGTCATCTGTACTCTCCTCGTCGTCCGTCTTCCTTTTCCCTCAAAAGGATATTCAATTTTCACTCTCTATATCCATCGCTCGATTGTATGCTTCATCGTATGATGACGGAGGCACGACTTTCATTTTCTTTCTCAGCGATGGGTGTAACCCTTCGATGAACCATCGCTTCTTCAGCCCGTCGGCCGGTTGAGTCTCCAGTTTTTCCAACAATTCTTTCAGTCTTCGGTTGTAGGTTCGCACGTTCTCGTGCTTCCCTTGCTTTGTATTGTAGATCTATGCTACAATTTCACTGTCATCCCTTAGAATTTTGAATTCATCTTGGAATGCCTTCTTAAGTAATCTCCATGATGCCCTATGTGCTTGGTCCAACTCTGTGTACCAGTCGATGGCACTATCTCTCAGTGTCGCTGGAAATGCTTTAAGCCAGTAGTCCACATCATCTTGCCCATTGGCTATCCAAATCATCTCACACATCTTACAGTGTCGTACTAGATCTTCTGACCCATCCCTTGTAAATTTTGGTAGCTTCTGCCTCTCAGCTGGTGGAGTCACCATCCTTCCTTGATGCCCTCCTTGTGCGTTGGACCTGACTGGACTGTTCTCTCGCAACATCCTGGTGCATCACTTGCACTCTCGACCACGTTCGAGTCTTCCCCGCGTCCTCTGTCAGCGTCCTCTACACCTTGAGTCTCCTCGGGTTCGTTCTGATACTTCCTCTGCCTTGGGGTCTTAGGCTTAGATCTTCCAACTCTCGACCCTTCGTCGTCTGATATGGATAACTCTCGGATGTGGCATATGCTATTTTCAATTTCTTCTGTCAATTCATTTTCATTCCCTTTTTCTTTATTTATCAGTGGTGTCTTGAAAATTCCTTCGTCGACATGATGTTCATTGACAATTTGTCTCAGTGTTTTCCTTCGTTCTTCTTGTTCCTTTAATCTCAATGATTTTCGTGTTCTTTCCTTTGGTGTTTCATGCCCACTTGGTACTCGGTTCTTATCCTTATTGAGTTGTATGGGCATTAATTGCTACTCGGGTGAGGAGATGGTCGACCTCTTGGTTGACGTGCACTTGATCCTAGATGACCGACTGAGGGATCTCTGGCCTGAGAGCCTCCCTCCGTACGTGGTCCTTCAACAAGTTTTCCCACAAACTACAGAGGTCTTTCGTCAGAGCGTCTTGATCCTCGTTTGTTTGTATTGGCTCTTCGATCGGCTCCCCCATCACAATGCCATCTTCATTGTGTTCTTTTTCTTGACCCTGGTTACACCTAACGGTTTGCTTGTTTCTGATGATGCCACTTGTCTGATTTTTTCTGATGACTCAACTTGTCATTGACAACCAACTTGTCATCCGATGGTCTCCGACGACTCAACTTGTCATCTGATGGCCTCAGACGACTCAACTTGTCATCGACTTGTCACCCGAGACCCGTTTTCGAACTGGCAACGACGCCAAATGTTTATTGGCAATATGGTGTTTCAAACCAAACTTGGACTAAACAAAATATACAACAATAACTATAAAGCATATGATTCATACCAGAATTGCACAGGATAAAACATTGTTCCATTCATTGAATATATTAGTATCACACTACAATGTCACAATGCTGCCGGTGGCCCTGACTACAAAGTATTAAACCAATATATAACTTGGCCAAGGTTGGTTGAGATACCAACCGTTGGCAATGACTCTATAACTATCCAACCGTCGGGGTTAACCTAATAACACTCCTAAACTATGCACAACATTAATTAATTCATGATTATTTACTTGGCCAACTACGACCGACTACAATTATGACCGACTACAAACTAGATGAAATTAGATGCATATACGTGCCCTATATTACTTGGTTGAACTAAATCTGATATGTCGTCAAAGCTAACTGATGATTCCATCTGTGTTAGTTCTAGTGCCGTCAGGGGTTGATACGTGTCAAGTGGGCTAAGATAACTTAACTGCCATTCGTCAACCCACTCCTTTGACTCGCACTCATCCCAGACTTGAATTGTACAAGAAGAACAAAAGCATGACATCTTTCGCGTATGGATACTCCATGAACCTGCAATTGAGCTTCTGAAAGAGTGCATCTCATTTGACCCTATTAGTGTACAACATTCCTCATATGGTGCAATGTTAGTATCATTTATCAACTAAAAAAGTCTATGAACTAAAGTCTTACCTTCATTACCTGGACCCATAGAAGCATTACACCACTCGACAATCAATTTTGCATCTGTCAACTTTGCATTGTCTTTATACTTTAACTCTTCTCGTGCTATGGCTCTTTTGATACATGCTCCTACACCATCATGCTCTCCCTTTCCATGCTCGGCCTCACAAAAGTTCCACATATGCTGAATACCTATAAAATTATGCCTCCTACTCAGCCAATAGAAATTCTATGAGTTCTTGAATTGTGACACACAGTTATCCGACCATATGATATGCTGATTGAACGATATGCCCCTTCTAGCCAAATCATTGTAAAACACCTAAAAAAAACCTTGCACAAACTTTGTAGAATGCATGCGATCATCACTAATATAAAAATTATACTCCCTTATGATCTTTCTGTCATCCTCTATACTATCATTCACATGAATGAATGCAATGTGCACAAATATAGAAACCTATGTGGAGTTGTAATATTATGATTGCACCTCACGCTATGGCTATAGACTGTAGTTCTCTACAAAGTCGACGACTGAAACAATGCTACCAACTAGAAATGTGTCCTTGCATAACTTGAATTGCAAGTCCAACCATCGATCTCTATGGGCATGTCTTGCATACTCATACACTATGCTGTCATGAAATATAGGCATAAACTAATACACTGGAATCTTTTCAATAACCAATTCACACCTCTTTTCTTCTTTACCATCTTTTGTATTGTATGCCACTATTTTATACTTTTTAAACTCTACTAGTTCGTTTCTAACCGCATGTGTTCTTTCCATATGTTCACATATTGGCAAATGTTGCAAGCCACCGCAATGATAACATGTGCCATCCAAGCATAATTTCTTGTAAAATATTTGACCTTCCTCTCTTTCACATAAAATTCTTGATATAAAGTCTCTTGAAGATGTTGGTGGGGCACATATTGCACAACTCTGCAAAACATTGTTAGTATGCATATCTAAACATATAGACCTATAAACATCAAAATGGTTAGAAAATTCAATATGTAATCTATAACAACAAGTAGTGCATGTGTGATTTATCTTGACATAGAAAGGTTTTAGCATTTCAAAATATTTTTGACAAATTTTAATTTGAGGATACTTCTCTAGAAATTTACCATAAAACTATGTTTGAGTCTCATCCAAAAAATGCTTTGGATGTGGCTCATGGTTCTAACTACCAATTCTCCTTCTTACCACATCCCTTTGATTCGGAGATACCCCTGTGTAATTCTTCCGAAAGTCTTCAATTAGTGATCTCAATGTTTCAACAATTGGTTTATCTTTTCATGGTAGTCTCCTCGAGAACGCCCATAATTCATTAGCATCTTCCAACGGCTCTTGATAAAGTTTTCCTATTAATTCTCAATTCTTGACTCGTCTTTCTAATGAGACGAGCTTTCCTCATTTGACTACTTACTATAGTCGATGTAATCACATGCCATGTTGCATTACTATCTTTTGTGAGTGAGGTGTTACCCACATTCTCATACGCACTCATTAGATTCTTGACAATAGATTTTTCACTTGAAGCCTCTGATGTTCTCAACCCAATCATGATGGACCTATACTTTATACTTTGCATTATTTCAATGAATAGTTGACATCTTGCAGTCTCATTTAACTTTTCAAAGAACAATCTCCAAATCTTATGAGCATATCTTCTACAAGTGCGTTTTGGAATCTTACCTTCCATTGGTTGCAAAATATTCTCATCAATATCAATCAAATACTTTGGCTTTCTATGCAAAATTCTAGGTGGTGTTAAGTTAGGTAAATTCATCTCAACATTAGGAATTTCATCAATATTTAAATGAGATGGGCTAGATGGCATACCTTCGATCAAAGATGGAATAGATGACATACCTTGAGGTTTAGGTGGGAACGATGGCGTACCTCCTTCATCACATGTGAGTGATGATGTACTCTCAACTTGAGATGTGGTAGATGGTGTCCCTACATGTTAACTTGTGGTAGAGGATGTGTCTCCAACTATGGTTTTCAAATCTCTCGTAGCACGAAGTTTTTACATTCGTTCTCTTTTTGCCACCAATACCATATCTCTTTGTGATGGTTGTGGTTCCTCTTCAATTGGTATGTCTTCATTTATCCTGTCCAATTTCCTCTTCTCACGAAGTTCCCTCATAGCCACTACTTTCTTTGCATTCTTAGCTTCTATCTCTTCCTATGTTGGTTTAATTCTTGATCATTTCCTCGGCATGATGCATAATTTGTCTGTAGCATGATAAAGAGACCAATATTAGTTCCTAAGAAATGAATACAAGATAATAGTGGGATTGTATTTTTATTATGTTGTAAGGATTTATTCTTGTATAGTTTGATATCATGGTATGTTAAGGTCTGTTTATTACACATAATTATTAAAGAGCCCAAGTGTAGAAAATATACATGGCATCATGTGAGATTGTAGGCTACTTTCTTGATTAGGAATGTGTCTATTTTAAACATGTATGATAAAGCATGATAAAGTAATTCAAATAGAATTAAGGAAAATGTAAAGAACATGCATGTAAAGACTTGACATACCTAAAAAATGAAGATTTGAATAGAGAGAGTACCCAATTATGTAGTGTTTTTTTCTTCTTGCATCAAACTCCTCAACAATTTGAGTTTTTCACCACTTGCTTCCTTTTCAATGTTAAATTGAATAACACTCATATATAATTACTAACAGTAATACTATTAACCAATCTATAATGTTAAATTCCTAAAATTGAATCACAATTAACATTGCAACACTACAAAAATTGAAACTTGAATAGGTATATATCAAACTTTGTGTGAAAACTATGTTATTTCCTCCTTCTCAAGTTGGCAAAGCAGAAAAGGTGGTGGAAAGATCATGCAAAGGTCGTAGAATGTGTAAAATGTCCATGTGAACTTCCCAATAGCATGAAAACACTTCTTTTTTGTTGGAGTACATGCATAATTAGTATGAAAACATAGCATGTGGGCCTAGATCACAGGGGTCAACACTTTTTTACCATTTCTATAGCAGGACAAAATGCGAGCGCATTATAATGCGCTCGCGTTTTGTCCTGCGATATTGATCCATAAATATTTTACCTATCTCACCTTCGATAGCACCTTTACAATATCTCACCTCTAGTTCCATTAGCTCATGTTCTATAGTTCCATTAGCTCATGTTCTATATCTCACCTCTAGTGTTATTAATGTAACAAGCCTCTCAGAGGAGCTTTTGAAACCTACACTGATCAATGGTGTTAGGCCGATCGGAGTCGTATCGGGGAAAAGTGAAAGGAGATCTTGCCGAAGGATCAAAGGTATCGAAGAGACAAGGGGTATCTTACACTGATCCATCGGAAGGAAAAGGTATATCGGTGACTCTAAAGTGAGTCCCACTGATAGCATTCATCACACTGAAGAAGAGAAGGATCATCAACGCATCGGCCCAAGTGTATAAACATCTGCCAATGACAAAAGTCTCACCAAAGGTGATTGGTATTGGTGTATCGACAAAGTTAATGCTAGTATGGCCGATAGTGATTGTGTTGCCGACAAAGAAAATCAAGGTTGACGCTAGAGTATGTCCATCGGTGCATCGGCTTGAGTTCGTAGGCATTCACTGATGAAAGGAGTCTGGGCGACAAGTATGGTTCAAAGGTATATCAGAGTGATCAATATGTATTGGCAGAGCGGTTCTCAAGCTCGCTGATGGTAAAGGTCATACCGACGGTTGGAGCATAGTGTTGAGCTGTCGGTGAGAGAAGTGAGATCAGTGGAAGAGTTTTTGAATGTGCTGACAGTGTTTAGTCTCACCGATAATGAAGAATGTGTGTGTAGTTAGGTATCATTTGGACCGTGAGGAAGTTATTTAAAGCCAGTTAAGCAATAATATTTCACACTGATTGACCTGTTGAACATAGGTCCAAACTTGATTTACCTAACCACCAGAGCCAGCTAGAATCTCTTCCACCTCATCTGATCCAATCTCCAGCAAACCATCCTCCAAAGGATCTGGGTGTCCCAGAATAATTGTGGCAAGATGATCACAAGCAGGAAAATATGGAAAGCATAATTTTGGTGATCCTAAAATATTTTCTAGGTAAGATGGTGAAAGGAGGCATTATCTTCCTTAACACAAGCAAGGATGACCACATCCTGTGCTTCATCAACTGACACTTCCAAGTCTTACAATACGGGAGGATCCATGACTGGAAGAGCCAAGCCACTTGGTCCTGCCTTGCTGAAGGATGACATTCTGGGAGAATTAGGAGATTTTCCTTTGGAGATCCTATAATCTTTAAATGCTTTCCATCTTGGTAGGTCCTCTACATCAGAGAAAAACCATTGATGGTGTCTGAGAAATAAGAAATTCTTCATCTCTTTGGTGATCCATTTCTTTTTCCAAACCTTCCCCTTCAGACTTGAATGACCACAAGGTTTTTGAGGGAGAACTTTTCCTGTTTCTTGTAAGAGCTTGCCAGATGCTCCGCCATATGATAGGCATAACAATGAAGGGGCAAGCCCTCATAATCAAGTTCTTGATAGAAAATGCCCATCGAGGATGAAAGACAGATCTTCTTTGGAAGTAGAAGTTCTAGTTTGTGACAAATCCTTATCCAAGCATAAATAGCAGGGGTTCTGTCAAGCGATTGCCAATCCACTTCCACAAAGTCTCCTAAAGACTTCCTGATTGATTCCAAAACATTCACACACCAAAACTAGAGAGGCAATCAATATAATTGAACCCATAAATTTGCATTTAACGATAGAAACTCTCTTCAGGCTAGATTAAGAGTCCAACATTTCAGTTCAAGTCTAAACCCATCAACATCTAAATAACTTGAATACAAAATCTCTATTTGCCTATCTTTAGAACATAACATTGCCATAAAATAACCCTAATCCATCATCCCTCAACTCTAATCCCTCATCCCTAAACCCTGAATGCTATCCCTATTCCTAAACCCTCAACAGGCTCGATACTATACCTTAAACCCTAATCTCTTATCCCTAATCCTTATACCCTCCACACTCTACTTTAACCCTAATCCCTTGACCCTCAACCCTATCCCTAAATCCTTGACCCCTGAACCTCAACCCTCAACCCTCAACGTCAAACCCTAATCCCTCAATCCTTAACTCTAATCCCTCGACCCTCAACCCTATCCCTAAACCCTAAACCCTAAAGCCTCAACCCTCAACCCTCAATGTCAAATCCTAATCCCTCAACCCTAAACCCTATCCCTAAACCCTCAACACTATACCTTAAACCCTAATCCCTCAACCCTCAACCCTAAACCTTATCCCTAAACCCTAATCCCTCAACCCTCAACCCTAATATGTAATCCCTCAACTGTAATCCATCATCTCTAAACCCTAAATGCTATCCCTATTCCTAAACCCTCAATGGGCTCGATACTATACCTTAAACCCTAATCCCTTATCCCTAAACCCTCCAACCCTATCCCTAATCCTTATACCCTCGACACTCTACTTTAACCCTAATCCCTCAACCTTGAACCCTATCTCGAAACCCTTAACCCTTGAACGTCAATGTACTCAACCCTCAACATCAAACCCTAATCCCTCAACCCTTAACTCTGATCCTTCAACCCTCAACCCTATCCCTAAACCCTAAACCCTAAAGCCTCAACCCTCAATGTCAAATCCTAATCCCTCAACCCTTCACTCTAATCCCTCAACCCTAAACCCTCAACACTATACCTTAAACCTTAATCCCTCAACCCTCAACCCTAAACCTTATCCCTAATCCCTAATCCCTCAACCCTCAACCCTAATCTGTCATCCCTCAACTCTAATCCCTCATCCCTAAACCCTAAATGCTATCCCTATTCCTAGACCCTCAACGGGCTCGATACTATACCTTAAACCCTAATCCCTTATCCCTAAACCCTCCAACTCTATCCCTAATCCTTATACCCTTGACACTCTACTTTAACCCTAATCCCTCTACCCTTAACCCTATCTCAAAATCCTTAACCCTCGAACCTCAATGTACTCAACCCTTAATGCCAAACCCTAATCCCTCAACTCTTAACTCTGATCGCTTGACCCTTAACCCTTAAAACTTGAACCCTAAAACCTATCCCTACATGCTTGACACTCGACACTATATCTTAAACCCTAATCCCTTAACCCTCATCCCTAAAGCCTCAACCCAAAATAGTTAAACCTTCAACCCTAAACCCTATCCCTAATCCCTCTACCCTTGACACTCTTATTTAACCCTAATCCCTTGACCATTAACCCTATCCCTCAACCTCAACCCTCAACCCACAACCCTCAACCCTCAACTCTCAACATTAAACCCTAATTCATCAACCCTAAACCCTAATCCCTCAAACCTAAACCCTATCCCTAAACCATCAACCCTTAACACTATACCTTAAACCCTAATCCCTATCCCTCAACCCTTAACCCTTAAAACTTAAACCCTATCCCTACACCCTCAACACTTGACACTATATCTTAAGTCTTAAACCCTTATCCCTAAAGCCTCAACCCTCAATCCTTAAACCTTCAACCCTAAACCCTATCCCTAATCCCTCTACCCTCAACACTCTAACCCTAACCTCGACATTAAATGCTAATCCGTCAACCCTAAACCCTATCCCTAAACCCTCAACCCTCAACACTATACCTTAAACCCTAATCCATCAACCCTCAACCCTCAACCCTCAACCCTAATCCCTCATCCCTAAACCCTAAACGCTACCCCTATTCCTAAACCCTCAACCTTTGACACTAAACCTTAAACCCTAATCCCTTATCCCTAAAACCTAAACCCTATCCCTCAACCCTTAACCCTTAGAAATTAAACCCTAAAACCTATCCATAAACCCTTGACGCTCAACACTATATTTTAAACCCCAATCCCTTAACCCTCAGCCCTAAAGCCTCAACCCTCAATCATTAAACCTTCAACCCTAAACCCTATCCCTAATCCCTCTACCCTCAACACTCTACTTTAACCCTAATCCCTTGACCATCAACCCTATCCCTAAACCCTAAACCCTTAACCCTCAACTCTCAACATTAAACCCTAATCCGTCAACCGTAAACCCTAATCCGTCAACCCTAATCCTAAACCCTCAACCCTCAACACTATACCTTAAACCATAATCCCTCAACCCTCAACCCTAATCCCTCAACCCTAAACCCTAAATCCTATCCCTAAACCCAACAAAACTACTTTTCCTTATGTTAGGTTGTTAAACCCATCATTTTTGACACTCTTCTCTTAAAGATATTTGAGTTGCAAGAATATGTCAAAAAAATGGCTATGAACTTTTTTAATGTTAGTAATGTTATATGGCATGTTTTTTTGGCCCATCTGGGGTTCATTATGCCAATAGGTGTACACACTATGAGAAAAGCTTTGCGTATGGTACATCCACAATGAGTAATTAATAGTTGAAATCAGAAGGATGATCATTATGAGAAAAGATTTGTATTGGGGTACATCTATGTTTCTTGCTGTCCACCCCGCACTTAGGGGAGGTATATTGTTATGAAACATGCAAATAATCTCCCATTGTTTACTAGCTCTATCCACAAGAACTACTAAACTATATGTTAAACCCTAATCCCTCAACCCTAAACTTTCAACCCTAAACCCTATCCCTAATCCCTCCACCCTCAACAGTCTACCTTAACCCTAATCCCTCAACCCTTAACCCTAAATGCTATCCCTAAAGCCTCAACCCTAAACTCTAATCCCTCAAGGTCCTAAACTTTAATCCCTTATCCCTAAACTCTAAATCCTATCCCTAAACGCTCAACCCTCAACCTTAAACCTTAATCAGTCAATCCTTATCCACCCCTCTCCTCCCCTATCTAGCTCACTCCCATCTATACCCTCCTCTACCCTCGACACTATACATACATACATATAGGCATACATAGATACATACATACATATAGGCATACATACATACATACATACATGATTAATAGCCTTAAACATTAAAAAATTGAAGGGGAACATAATGTGAGCGCGTTATTTCAAACATGACAAACATCACAAACTTTTGCAGAACAGGAAAAATGCAAAGCAAAAACTAATGCGAGCGCGTTATGTTTTGATTTGGGAATCCCAAGCCTTGGGTTTGGGATTTGCTTTGGATTTCCAATCCAAAGGCTTGGAGTGCCTTTTTAACATCCACAGACGTGTTTTTCCATATTCTTCAAGATTTCACATAATTTCATTTGTGCTAACCCTCATATTTGCACGTGTTTCAAGGTCAAACAAATTAAACACCTGGGTAATGTTAGGTTTTCTCTTAGCTATTTGACGATATGATTTTTTTCACATTTTAACAATGTTAAACCTTTCATCTTTAATTTCTTTTGTTTGTGTGTTCATTTTTGGGCAAAAACTACTATTTGGTCTTTTTTCATTGTAAATTAACTATTCATTGAAATTTAAAAAAAAATACATATTTAGAAACTAGACTCCATTCTACAAATATTAAAAAAAGGAAAAAATGATTTTCAATTAGTTTTCAAAATTTATAGGGGTAGCACGTCCAAAATTCTATTTTTTAGGATGTGTCCACTTTGAAAATTAGTAAAAAATCAAATATTCATCAAAAAATTATCAGATAAATCGGGCATAAACTACATGCTATTAGCTAATTTCTCACTAAAGCGATTTTAAAAATACCAAAAAGAGTTGACCTTTTGAGGGAGCCACAAAACATGCTATGTTATATTTTTTTGACAGCAAAACAACACCAATTTCTGTGGCTCCCTTTTTTGAACCCCTTAATCTATGCCATTTTCAAAAACAAATAGTAGTTTAGAAAGTAGACTCGGAGCACTACGAACATTGTTTTGGTTGCATCTCCAAATTTTGAGTGTAACTATGCTCAATTTCTCATCCAAGGCCAATATTTCCTGATTTCAGAAAAAAAGTGGCCACTTAGGACCCCTTTTTGGCCCCCCATCTTCTTGCACTTACCCTTAATGTGCATCAAACAATTGGATGCAAATGAAAATAAATAAAACTGATAAAAGAATTAACAGAGTGCAGAAAAATAAATTCACCAGACATAGATTTACGTTGTAAAACCTTGACAATATGTTAATGAAACATCCACGGGACAAGGTATCTTATTATTGCTTAGAGATAAACATTACAATCCACAGCAATCATTAAAAATTATGTTTTTAAAGGCAATTCAAGACTATGTAAGTAATTTCTAATAAATACCACCATTAGCAGAACTGCAACCGGTTCAGGAACTACCACCAAACCAAAAAAATACAACCACTTATTATTTGGAACTGCCCATGGTTCCTTATTGTTGTCACCATTCCAACAGTAACTAGTTTAAGAAATTAGAAAGTTTAGCAATTATCTTAACAAGGTTCAAGTAAAGCTTAGATAGGTTTAAAAATGACTAGTACCTACTACATTCATATAAAATGTTTTATTTTTTAACTACATATAAAAAACATCAACTACTTTATTGTGTAATTGTATATGTTAAAAACCATACATTGCCTTCATATTCACTTACATTTTGATGTAAAATTAATTTTCCTTTTGTTACAATTTGTATACTCTATATACATGAAAATTTTCATGTCAAATAAAGTAATTAATAACTTCTTAGACCTTGTATGAAGGCAAGTTAAGGATGCACACCAGTTTCTGTGGTTTATGTATTGATGAAAGTGAAGGATATTTTATGGGGTTTTAGCCATGATATTTTTCCTATGGCTTATTAAATTATATAAGTTTTTTGCATTCATAATGATCACCTTTGTTACACTTTACAACTTCATTATCACTAAGTCAACCCAAAATATCATTAAGTCAACTCTAACTCAATTCAATTTCAAAGGGATTGATCTAGACAAAGTCTCTTTGTGTTGCAATGACAATCCTTTTACGTATTATAACTCTCATTTACAATAATAAATAATCAATCTACAAATAAGCTCTATAGGTATCACTATAATAATAAAATAATCTAAATTTTTGATCAAGTATTACTTGAGCTACACTTCAATAATGATCTAATGTTTCTTTTTGACTTCACTGAATAAATACAATGTAAATTCAAACACATTACATTCTTCAACAACATCAATATATACATTTTCTACTCTACAAAACAAAACAAAAAAGAATTATTATTACTAACCACTAGGTGACACTAGTTGAATTTGGTTTTTCTAAAGCATGACAAAATTCCTTATATTTCAGAATACAACAGCATATAACAGGGCTACAGATTTGTGAAGGAAGCCACTCCTGCCCCACATAGCCTGAGGGAAACTTCTTCACATCAGTATCTTACAAAGGTGCCGAAAAAGATCCACTTAGAACACTATATTGGTTAAACACACAATATGTAACAGGCCTTACAAATCTCGAATTGCTTCAGCAATACTCGGGTTTGTAATAAGCCTTTCTCTAAAATTCCAAATTTCAGCTGGTCCAACCCAAACGGCAGAGGAGCAGATTTCTATGTTTGTTTAACTCTGCTTTCACCTTTGCTGGAAATTCAATACCTTGATGCAGTATGCAAAGATAAATGTAAAGAACACAGCGAATCCAACGAGCACTGCAGCGACTGTACCTAAGAAATCATGCTTGTATCCAAAGTAGTCCTCCACAAACTGATTTAGTGGTTTGAAACCTTCACCAATCACTTGTAATGGATCTGTGACATCTCCATACTGTGAGGCAATTGGACCATACACAGTCCACGCAACAGGGCATATCCAGTAATACCAGATCCACCATTTTGGAATTTTCTGCATCAATTATAACGCCCATCAGAGTTTTTTAAATTTAAAAGGAAACACAGATACATTCTACATACTGTTCTGCCCTATCGGGTACTGCTGTTTGTGGATGTTGATAATAAATTCTTCAATGAAATGACTTGAGGAAGAGGATTGCAAACCGGTTTAGGAATGATGAATCCTGAGAAAAGATTGAAAAGGGCGTAAAATGCTGAAGCCACGATTGCGGCTACTTGATGGTTTGGAGTGATCGAGACTGCCATCATCCCATAATAGGTAAAGTACAGAAATGTCATGTAGTTCAAGAAGAAGAACCAAGCAAACTTCTTGACTGTCCACTCGAAGCTGACCATACTGTAAACAATAAAACTGTACATAATTGTCTGGCCCAGTATGTATGGGAGCTCAATCACAACCTAATATGCAAAGAGAAAAATCAGAGTGTCAAGATTTGATATAAATTAACTCTAAGCATATATTTGCCTAGTTTTAGCATTGTGGTGTATCTCCAATATTCACACCATGGTGAGGCTGGGCACCCACACACCTTTCAACACAAGTAAACTAACCATAAGGACAAAGATATCTACTTTACAAGAAGAAACAATGAAAATTCGAAGAAAATAGCACATCAGCCAGGGATTCACATGGAAACCAAATTGAATTGGCTATAGTTCTATATTGTGCTTTGTATGTGAGTAGACAGTTTGATTCGTAGAGCAAAATGACATCTTAAGAAAGGGAACTAACCTGACCGAGAGCATAGGGCAGTGCAGGGTACATTCCTGCAGCCCTTTCTCTGTAGAACACAGTT
Organism: Cunninghamia lanceolata; assembly: GCA_027924645.1. NCBI lineage: Eukaryota > Viridiplantae > Streptophyta > Pinopsida > Cupressales > Cupressaceae > Cunninghamia > Cunninghamia lanceolata. The sequence goes on from BSBN01000547.1 coordinate 546,386, forward strand.
CTCTCCACTGCAACTACAGGCTGCACAGTTGAACAGTTGGTGACTCCTAAGAAGATAACAGCTCCATATAAGGCACCCGCAACAATCAAAAGATCAGTGTTGTTGCTCCTGATGTCCAACAAAACTACTTGTTAGTTAATAAGGTAATCAGAAGCTTAGGTAGGTATTCACTAGAGCCAAAAACAAGTCATCTGATATTTTGGTAGTCTGTACAGCTCAAATGTTTGGAAAGTAGGATTTCTTGAATGGAAGTACACACCGTTTTGCGCCAACCTTCCAAAAGATTGTTCCAAGGAGTAAAGCACAGACAAGTGTGAAGAAGTATCTAACACTGTTATAGTCAGGGCTACGCCAGTAAGTCCACCATTGCTTCCACAAACAAGACTTGAATTGTCCAAAGAATGACTGAGAATACTGGGTTGGAAAGTGAAGTTCCTTTGCTTGTGGGGGTGGAGTATTGAGCTCTTTCACCAATTCTTTGTTTCGCCTGCATATTCAAAAAAATGACTCAATGTCAAATATTTGTTCCACCTGTGCGTTGGTTTCTCTTCTGTATTTGTATTTAGCGTGGTTTGACATTTAACTACATAATGGTCTTGAAGTTAAAACTGACACTTACTTATAGAGAGATGAATTTTTGTAGTGCTCTGCAAAGTCTATGCCCAGACGAACTTCGGCAGAAACAAAGCTAGCTTCTAGCATCCATGTAGCAGGGTTATATTTATCCTTGATCTTTGTTACTCCTGGGATGGCCTGCAGTTCACAATTGTGAAAGTAAGAAAAAAAATTGCCTTTTAAAACCTTTCCTGTCTGAAACAGTTCCTGTTGTAATGCCTTATCTACAAATCCTCACCTCAAAATATTCAACGATCTTGTGAGAGTTGTGGCCTAATGGTCCATAGTATATTATTTGTCCTCCTCTTTTCATCAAAAGTAACTGAAGCCATCACAGGTAGAAATAGAAATCAGTATCAATCACTGAAACTAACAATATAAGATAGCCTCAACTTAGATATTCCCTTACTTCATCAAATGCTTCAAAGATGTCAATGCTAGGCTGATGAATGGTACAGACAACAGTCCTTCCAGTATCAACAGTATTGCGGACAGTTCGCATAACAATTGCAGCAGCTCTTGCATCTAGTCCAGATGTGGGTTCATCCATGAAAATTATAGAGGGATTTGCAACAAGCTCTACAGCAATTGTTAACCTTTTTCTTTGATCAGTTGACAATCCTGTGACACCAGGTATGCCTACTAATGCATCCCTTAAGTTGTCCAACTCCACGAGCTCCATGACCTCGTCAACAAATGCCTGCAAGTTGGGATCTGCTACTTTAGTAACATGACACCTTACAGCATCTCAACAATATAAAGAACCTACTTGCAAAAAGAAAATATATAGTTGTTGACTTTACAGTTTTGGTTTGTTTGTTAACATCTTTTGTAAGACGGAGAAATGCTGAATATATTAATGATTCCCGAATAGTGACTTGTGGAGAATGTATATAATTTTGCTCACAGTAACCAGAAATTCGAGCAAAAGTTTCTTGCTTTTTGGGAAATCCAGAGATTCGAATATCTCCCTCGATATATCCTCCAGTTTTTCTTCCAGCTAAGACATCCATGAGAGTTGTCTTGCCAGCGCCACTGACTCCCATCAATGCTGTAAGAATGCCAGGCTTAAATGCCCCTGTAACATCTCGGAGCAATTGAAGCCTATCTTCAGTCACTCCTTGTTCTCTCATTTCCTACAGTAGAGGCAAAGCTTGTCAGCCAAATGCTAGGAAATTAAGTGTGTCATACTGTCATACACCTTGCAATTTAATTATAATATTTGAAATATTTATTTATTTGTATTTTATCAATTTGTTTTTTACCACTTAGTGTCATGGAAGTTGTTAAATGCAACTTTGACAACTTGGAATGTGTGTAAGAGTTGCTAGAATGGAAAGAGCTAGTAAGAGGGAGTTATTTTGGAAATTATGATAAGCATGATTTTATGAGATCATGGAAGCACAATTTTAGGAGCCAAACATGAAGTTCCATATTTGGAGAGTCAACTATGTTTTGAGTAACTTACTATATTACGGTGGATTTGATTCTTTGTGACTAAGGTTGTAACTCATTATTTTTGAGTTTCCATTTTAATGGTTTCTTATATTCAAACTCCTATAAATTGAAGGCTTGAGGAGAAGTTTGTAATGTTGAGTTTGTAGATATTGTTATGCTATCAGAATGCTGCCTAAATTTTTCTAGAATAGTTTATTGGTGATACTCCTATAATAAACTTGCTCTAGAAGTGTATGTAATCTTGTTGTTGTATTTGTAATACATTAAGTAGGTACCCCACATATATCTGGTAGAGAAATTTTCTGACATGAACTTTGAAATGTGGAAGCTGAAGATGGAAGATCTGTTGATTGATCAGGATCTATGGGATGCAGTGGATGAAAATGTTCAAAAGCCTACAGATCCAACTTTAACTACAAAATATGATGTAATAGATAGAAAAGTTAAAGGTCTCATAAGACTATGCCTTGCAGACTTGATTTTGATAAATGTCCACGAAGAACCCACTTCAAAGAAGGTATGGAAGAAGATGAGTGAAATATACCAAGCCAAATCTCTAGTAAATAAGATTTTCTTAATGAAGAAGTTGTATTCCTTAAGAATGGAAGAAGGTGGACGGATTTCTAAGCATCTAGAAACATTCAATATATTGGTGACTCAGTTGATTAAGATAGATGAAGAAGAAATGAGCCAAACTTTGTTGTGTTCACTGTGAGACTCATGGGATAGCCTAGTCATGGCCATTGGGAGCACTTCAGTCATTTTGAAGATGGAGGATGTTATTGGTGAAAGAAGGTCTCTCTTAATGTCAAGGAGGCTTTGAGTGTTCGAGGAAGATCAAAAGAATGAGGCAAAGATGAAAAGCAACGTGGCCATTCTAAGTCCAAGAATAAGGGAAGATCAAAATCTCCTAGTAAGTCCAAGGCAATATGCTAGAACTGTGGCAAATCCAGACACTTCTGAAAGAATTGTAAAGAAGAAGTAAGATTTTGAATTTGAAAAGGAAGATGGAGACACCTTTATTGCAGTCTTGGTCACTTGTGCAGGTGATAATGCATGGTTGATAGATTCAAGTGCATCTTTCTACATTAATCCTAAAGATTCAAGTGCATCTTTCTACATTAATCCTAACAAAAACTGGTTTAGTAAATATGAAAACCATGATGACCTGGTAAGGTGTATTTAGGTGATAATTCTTTCCTTGCCATTGTTGGCCATGGAAATATTCATGTGAGATTTTCTAATGGTAGATTTAGATGATTTGATGATGTCTTGCATATCTTAGAACTATCAAGAAATTTATGATATCTCTAAGCAAGCTAATAGATGCGAGCGTGCATGTACAGTTTTCTAAAGCAAGTGTGAAAATGGTGAGAGGTTTTATGGTGAGAGAAAGAGGAAGTAGATTGGGTACATTGTACCAGCTCAATGCATGCACAGTTGAGTGCAATAGCAGTTTTGATAAAATTAAGCCAAAAACTACTTTGCTAGAAAAAGAGATAGTTTCCTCTTCTCTAGATGGTTGTGGCTTCTAGGTACCAAAGGGTGCTTTGTTTGCTGAATCAAAGTTGCCTGCAAAGTGTTAGCATAATACATTGGTATTACATTGTTAGCTACTAGTTATGGGTAGTTCTGTTTGGTTTTATATAACCGTCAACTCCCACATATCAGTTTCATATAACCAACTCCCACATAATATATATATATATATATATATATATATATATATATATATATATATATATATATATATATATATATATATATATATATATATATATATATATATATATGGATGTATCTGCATTTGATAATCGAATGAATAAAGCATTTACTCTTTCTTCATATGGTATCAGAACTATGGCATTGTTGATCTGGCCTGTGTGAGGATCTTGTGTATGGTACCAAAATCTGTAATGTGAAGGAGCGTGGATCTCCCGTGTATCATGGAGTTGTCTACAGAGGAAGATGCCAAGATTGCAGTCAAAGAAGATTTTGTCTTTTCAAGGGTTCGCCAATGTCATTGCTAGTCGCAAGCCACAAAAGGCTACAGAGAAGTAATAGGAGTCTATGGCAGGTTCATATTTGTGTTGAAGCCACTGAGGAAGGATTGAGAATTAAATAGTGAAGTCTGGTGGAAGCCCGTTAAGTGTTTCATCATAGGAAAGAACAAGATAGCGCCTATTGGAAACAATATCTATTACAACGTATAGCCTCTCAATGCAATCTTAGAATCTGAGTGGAATTTGGAAGCATAGACAAGGCGTGTGAAGAATTATTAGGGCACAATGACTCTAAGGCAATGCGCAGTGATAATATACTTGCTGAAGGACATTATAAATGAGTGGATGAGATAGAGAAATTGGTGTTTCATTCTGAAGATTGTAATAATTAATTTTCCAATGTGCCATTGATATAAGTAATCTTCTTGAAAAAGGTATGGGTATTGTTTTATTTTTATGGTCAAGCATGTAAAAGAGTAGAAAGGCACTTTGCAAGTCTTGATTTAATGAATGAGTCCACAGTAGGATAGAAAGGTGTTTTGCAGATTTAATGAATAGCATAGGAGGAAGATTAAACAAAACGTTGAGATAAGCCATGTAAGGTGTAGTTTTATTCCAACCTGGGCGAACTAGAGAATGGAAGAAATCGTTGTGTAAAAGAAGAGGTTTGCAAAATAAACCCTAAATTTAAATCAAAAGTATTGTTCTATTTTGGAACATAAATTATTTAACTTTTCACATGTGGTGGTTTGATGGTGTCTCAATATGCATTATCAATGGTGTATGGGAAAGTTGGTTATTTGAAAAACACTTGAAGTTATGTGATTGTGAATTCAAAATTTAAGTGTACATTTGTATGCATTGGAGTGATAAGGAAAATAAGGATTGGAGGTATATGAGTCCATTATTGATCAAAATTGATATCATTATTTTTAACATTTGAAAATGGTCACACATTATGTTTGTGGTTCTGATGCCATCCATGCTATCATTGATAGAAATTTGAGAGACTTGTATGCTTGTGCTATTGAAGAGTCTAATGCAAATGGATAGAGTGTAACCACTGTTGCAAGTATGAGGTTAACCAGTGTTGTCATTGATGTCAACATACTTATATTGCATTGATAAGAAGGATTGGATGAGTTGTGTGCTGAGGATATTGAGAAAATTAGTATAAATCAGGAACAGTGAAGAACAATGATGAGAAGAAGGCAAAAGTACTCAATAGGTTGAGAATCAGAGGATGTGGATTAAAGAGTTTGTAGATATGAGTCTTGAGATGTTCCAGTTAAGATTTCAGAGGTCTGCATAAAGACATGAAGAAGTTGTGATCGATCAAGTAGAACCGGTTCTAGGAGATGCTCCGGAGTGACAGAGTGTTACAAAAAGGTCCGGTGAGATCCGAAAGTGCTTTGTCCTATTCTGTGGATTGGACAGAGTGTTTGGGATGTCCTTGTGATGTGTCATCTCGATTGGTACGTGGCTTGGAGGTCCGGAAGCACCTTTTTCAGTACGACAGTGGCGATAGACTATGTTCTTGAAGTTCTGGATGAGGAGGAGAAGAGATTCCAGTGAGTAGAGGAAGTGCAGATGTACCTGGTCATTCAGGCAAGCTTGTGAAGGTTCTTGGATCATGTTGAGGTTGTGTTGTTGGTCCGCATTTGTGTTAGAGCCCAGAATTGGAAGTATTCTTTCGGATGGAGATGTTCTTGCTGCCCGACCGGATGAGTTCTTCCGGATGAAGATGTTCTTGTTTAGATTGGCCGACCGGATTAGTTATTTATCTTGCGAATGTTCTTATGGTTGATTTCTGACTTAGATGATTGTTCCTAAGTCAATGCCTTGTATAAATAGAGGTTTGTGAATTCATTTCGAAGTGTGTCGTGGAGTGGATGAGTGTGATATAGTAGAAGAGTGAAAGGCAGAGCAGGTGTGACTCGGGCTTAAATGGAACTAATCCAGACATGGTGAAAATGTCATTCTCCAGTTCAAATTTGTGATACTTATGATCTTGTAGACAGTGTGTCTCTTATAGGCAGTGTGCCTCCTTGTGAGCAGTGTGCTCGGGTAGTGAGCCCTAATTGGCATGTGCCATTCATTTTTCTTATTCTTCTAATAGAGAATAATCCTTGGATTAATCACCCCATGGTTTTTCCCTTAACCGGGTTTTCCACGTCAAAAATCTTGGTGTCTAATATGTTGATGTTTATCTGCTCTGGTGTTTATGCTTTCTGCTTTCATGAATGGTTAATTGATATGCTGTTAACTAACAAAGAAGAATCAAGTGTTAGAAGTAGAAGCAAGTTTTTTTACAAATGATTCACCCCCCCTCTCAGTTGTGTGTGCCCTAGATCTAACAACCACATCATATTGGAGGAAGGTGACATCAGAGGATGGAGGATTTTCCATCATCTCAAGTTAGCTTCTCACTTTGAGATGATGCTTTGTATGAGAAACATTTTTGGTTTTGGTTGTTTTGCTTTTCTTTGTTGATGCTAACGGAATTGAAGAATGTATGTTTTGTGAAGATTTTGTTTTGGAGACAGGTTTGGGATTTGGTTTTGAGCTCAATATGGATTGTTGTCCAGCAAGCTTCAAAGATTATATGATCAAAAATTATACCCTTTCGCGGTCACTAGATAATGGCAGCGATCTGTTGTATCTCTTAGGGTTCATTGTCGAATAATTCAAAACTCTGTGATTTGAGAGTTTGGGACTAAATGGCTCAAGAACACAGCTCGAAGCTATGCCTTTATGAGGGTAGACGAGACAACATGATGGAGCCCCGCTTGGTTTAGGATTTGTTCTTTGGGAGAAGATCTTCTATAAAATATGTATTCATATTATGTAATAAGCTTTGTTGAGTATATTAGCATTCAAGGGGTCCCTTGGTACTATTGTAGGAACAATGTAATAAGGGGGGGAATGTTATCATAATACATTGGTATTACATTGTTAGCTACTGGTTATGGGTAGTTCTGTTTGGTTTCATATAAACGTCAACTCCCACATATCGGTTTCATATAACCAACTCCCACATTATATATATATATATATATATATATATATATATATATATATATACATGGATGTATCTGCATTTGATAATCGAATGAATAAAGCATGTACTCTTTCTTCACAAAGAAGACCATGTTATGGCACCAAATGCTTGACCACATTGGAGAGAAGGGTTTAAAAGCCTTAAAAAATAAGAACCTCATTGAGGGGTTGAATGATTGCAATCTAGAGTTTGATATGTGAGCACTGTATTTATGGTAAACAAAACTACATTTAGTTTTACTCGTCATCTCATATGTCTTAATGTATCTTAGATCTAATCCATTTACATGTATTTGGTCCTATTGATTTTGCTTGTATTGGTAAATAAATTTATTATGTTACTTTCATTGATGATTTTAGTAGGGAACATGCGTATACTTTTTAAAGAGTAAATATAAAATTTTTAGTCATTTTAAGGAGTTCAAGGCTATGGTAGAAACTCAGACTAGAAAGAAAATTAAATGTTTGAGGACTGCAAATGGCAGTGAGTACTATTCTATAGATTTTGACAGATTCTATATAGTTAAAGACAAAAGACAACTTCGTATTCTCCTCAATAGAATGGAGTTGTAGAAAGAATGAACAAAACGTTGATGGAATTTAAGACTAGGAGTATGATGAGTGGATCTAGTCTAGAACAAAAGTTTTAGGCTAAAGTTTTTGTCATTGCTTGTTATTTGATCAATAGATCTCCTACATCAATGCTTGTTGATAAAACACCAATGGAGACATGTTCGGGGAGAAAGCCTTCACTTAGACATCTAAGAGTTTTTGGTTGTGAGGCATATGTATCTTCATTGGCTACAATTATGGTGTTAAATGATACAAGCTTTGGGACCTTGTTGCACATAAGGTAATTTATTGTAGTAGTGTTATTTTTAGAGAGACTAAATCTTCTCTTGTTACTTTTTAGCTAGAATAGATTAAAGTAACTTTAAATTAAAAATGGATATGCTGTAACTTCCTTCTACGCCTAAGAAAGTTGAATTGAGGCCCCAAGACAGACAAGAAGTTGAGGAGAGCTCATCAAGCTTAGAATCTTTAGAAGAGTTAGAAGAGGAGCAAGAAATAGAAGAACCTCCACCTCAGCTTGTTTGAAGGATTACAAGGCATAAGAAACCACCAGCAAGGTATGGGTATTGACCTGATGATTGGAAATGTATATTTTCCTTGAATATTAACATTGATGAATCAAAATCTATGTAAGAGGCGTTGGCTATGAATGATGTAGAGTCTTGGAAAATTGCCATGGATGAAGAAATGGTAGCACTTGAAGAATGATACATGAGACTTGGTACTATTGTCTGAAGGACACACCCCTGTTGGATTTAAATGGGTGTTTAAGAAAAAGATTGGTTCAGATGGAAATGTTGAAAAGTATAAGGCATGGTTGGTTGCGAAGGGATACTCTTAGGTTGAGGGTATTGATTATAGTAAAATCTTTTCTCTTGTTTCTAAAATGACATCAATTCGGTTATTACTATCTATTGTAGCAACTTATGACCTAGAGGTTGAACAAATGGATGTGAAAACTGCTTTCCTTCATAGTGATTTGGAGGAAGAAATCTATATAACACAGCTAGAGCACTACATGATGAAAGGTAAAAGCAAGTTGGTTTGTAAGTTAAAGAAATCTTTGTATGACCTTAAATGAAGTCCTAGGATGTGGTATCAAAAGTTCGACGCATATGTGTTGAGTTTGGGATTTGTGCGGTCTATATCTGATCGCTATGTGTATTTTAAATATGATGGTGATTGTTTTTTGGTAATTGCTTTATATGTTGATGACATGTTACATTTATCAGGAAAGGCAAAGGTTTGATTGCAGTATTGAAATCTCAGCGCTCTATGAAATTTGAAATGAAAGATATTAGTGTGACAAAACACATACTTGGGATGGAGATCAAAAGAGATCGTGAGAATAGAAAACTATGGCTAGGCCAGAGTAAGTATGTTAGTTCAGTTTTACAAAGGTTTAACATGTAGGATTGTAAACCAATTTATGTTCTTGTTACTTTGGGAACAAAGCTCTCTATTTCACAATGTCCTACATCCCCATCGAAGATGGAAGATATGAATAGAGTGTCTTACCAAAGTGCAATTGGAAGCTTAATACACATGCTATGGTCTGCACAAGACCAGACATTACCCAAGTAGTGGAAGTTCTTTCTCGTTTTATGTATAATTCTAGAAGAATGCATTGGGATGCAGTTAAAAGGGTCTTAAGATATTTGCACCCGTACAACAGAGTACTCTATATGTTTTCATGGTACAATAGATCAACATTTCCTAAGTATTCATAGTTTTTTGGATTCAGACTAGGTTGGTGATGTCAATAGAAGAAGGTTCACCAATGCATATGTGTTTACTCTTAATGGTGGTCCAATTAGTTGGATGAGAAAGCGACAGGTTATGGTTGTTTTATCCACTACATAGGTAGATTATAAGACATCTACTCATGCCTGTAAAGAGGCCATTTGGTTGAAGCATCTGTGTTCAGATATTGGATTGAAATAGGGTGTAGTTACCACTTATTGTGATAGTTAGAGTGCAATTTGTCAGATTGTGAGGAACCCAAATTTTCATGTCAGGACCAAAAATATTGATGTTCAATATCACTTTATGAGAGACATGGTTGATGATGGCAAGGTGAAGTTGGAAAAGGTAGAGACAATGGCGAATGTTGCAGATGCATTAACTAAGCCCATGAGCACAACAAAGTTCATGTGGTGTTCTAAGTCTATGGCCCTTTCGACCCCTGGCAATTGAGTTCATGACGATATGGATTCCTTGACTCTTGTAAAGTATACGACAAGTGGGAGAATGTTAGGAAATTAGGTGTGTCATACACCTTGCAATTTCTAATATTTGAAATATTTCTTTATTTGTATTAAAACAATTTTCTTTTTACGACTTAGTGTCATGGAAGTTGCTAAATGCAACTATGACAACTTGGAATGTGTGTAATATTTGCTAGAATGGAAAGAGCTAGTAAGAGGGAGTTATTTTAGAAATTATGATAAGCATGATTTTACGAGATAGTGGAAACACAATTTTATGAGCCAAAAATGGAGTGCCATATTTGGAGAGTGAGTTATGTTTTGAGTAACTTACTATGTTAGGGTGGATTTAATTTTCTTGTAACTCATGTTTTTTGAGTTTCCATTTTGGTGTTTTTTGGTGTATTTTATTGTTTATTTTATGTTTTAAATGTGCTTCTAGAATTTCTATAATTGTTAGATCATTTTTAAAAAGTTTTACATAATATCTCTCCTCAAGATTAGTGTAGGAAATTGTTTCCATTACTTTAACTTCCTTACACCAAATACTTCAAAGTAAAACAAACCATAAAAACTGCAATCACTGAATCATGTAATAGGTCAGTCTGACGGTTTATTTCACATACTAAGGCATGTCAACAAAGTATTTGACATCTTCAAAAGCCATGGCTAGTGGCTGAAATGGTAGAATCATTCCTCGTTTTGGAGCAACTCCCGTTGCAGTCTCCAGTGCTGATCCGTTGTTGCTTTGCGGACTACTTGATCGGCTGCTCATTCGTTTGACCTGCATTTCAACTGCATATTGCGTAACCAAACAATCAGCATCAGATCATAATTTGGTAAACAATCAGAAAATAATGGATTACATAGCAATCTACTCAAATTCTATCTCTTCAAGTAAGAAGAATATCTGAACCAGAGTAGTTTAAAAGATCCCTTACGAGTATTATTGCCATCTGCGGAAGACAATGACCGACTTCTTGACCTTGATACATTTAATCCCTGCTCAGTACCATTCTCTTGGGATTGCAATTCAGCTAGAGCTTCCTTGGAGATAACAGCTTGAGGTTTACCAAGAGCTACAGAAAAACAAATCCCCTATTATTTCATATGGAAGAAAAGATGCATTAAAAAATGAGCAATCCAAAGAGAAGAAGATGCATGTGTATTGAACTAACTCACGATTTAGATATGCAAGAGAAAAAGTGAAAAGCACATTGAAGAGAACCGAAAATCCCAACAAAGCAGCAGCTCCTAGCCAATACCAATATCCCCTTGAGTAGATGCTACTGCTCTCCATCACTGCTATACCCAAATTTGTGGTATTTTCTGTGCTCTGAAGGACAACAGCATTCCAGGAAACAAGTCATTTTGAGACAAGAATGGGAAAATAATCCCTGTAGCTTAAAATTCAATTCAAGGAAAATTATGATTTTATCATCCGCGTCCATTGTAGCTCAATATTCCATTCAGGCATAATATGCTACAGACACTTGCTCTATGATTCTATCCAACAACAGGGAGTTCTTAATACATGAAAAAGGTGGAAGATTTACAATTTTCCATCGTGGAGCAAGCATCTCATTAACAATGATAGCATTCTCTGCATACATCAAAGGAGAACACCAGTATCCCCATATCCACCAGTTCGGAATGCTCTCTGCATTAGAAACCCACCATACAGTTAATCTCAATGTGTCTTGACAAGATTTTCTCAATTCTAGTCCTGTATGAATGCCTTATTTTCCATTTGACAGTATGTCTGGAAGGTAGAAAGGATGAAAATGCCAACCTCTCGGGAGAATGAATCCTCCAAGCAGAAATATTAAAAGAAGAGACAGTACACCTCCGGTGTTAGCTATTATCATTGTCCTGCATATTCCTGCAATAAGGCGGAACAGAGATGTTGCCATTTGATGAACTAGGAAGATTAGAAGGAACTGTCGAAAAAACCTGTAATGCAGATGAATTTATGTCAGCTGGAAGAAAAATAATACCCAATGATATATAATTAGGGTTATTAAGGCATTTGTGATAAGCAGATGATTTATCAATAATACCTGCCAGCTTCAGGGGCAAACCCCGTGGTATAGTAAGTCATCACTACCCAAATACCAGCTTCCAACAATGAAATCGGAATTCTCAATAAGAAGGTAGGAAGAGTGAAGGCCCATGCAGGGTAGAAGAACAGATCCCTCTGCTTGAAGAACACTGGAAGCCTGGAAACTATCAATGCTAATTCTGGAAATCCATTGAACATGTTGATGACGAGGCTGTAAAAGAGTGCTCCAAGGTACATATTTGCATCGGCACGAGTTTTATGATGCATTTCAGTCCTAAAGAATATAGTTGCTCCGATGAAAGCTAAAATTGCAATCTGCAAAAGCAAATAGCTTTCATAGTCTTATCCTTTTCTAGTGACGACTTTATTGTAATTTTGAAATTTTTGGACAATCATAAACTCATCTCAAAATGGTATGGATTCAAGGTCATAAAAAAAGCACCTGCGTAGTCTTGAAGATGTAAAAAAAGGAATTCCGCTTGATCAGAAGCCATTCTTTGTCAAAACAGGCTTTGAAGATCTCCATTTTGGGTACACAGTTTTTATTAAAGACCAAAGCTGCTTCGTGACTTCTGTTCTTGTCGTAAGGGACTGACAACTCGTTTTCCAACCTCAGACCTGCATGAAATTGCTTAAATCTAAATAAAAATTCCTTCACAGTTACATACTAATAAGGTCGCGTCTTATTTGCCCAGTATTGCTCTTGGTCCTTTCTTGATGTGACCTACAACAATAGAAATTTGTGAGAAAGCAATAGTACAAGATGTAGTGAGAACAATAAAGTCATGGTTATAGTAGGATTAACGTAATATTTTGAAATTCAAACTCTCAATACCTCCTGTAAGAAATCTGCAGTGCCCTTTCTCTCTGGGCATATGAATCCACAGCTTCAAAAAACTCCAGTACATTCTCTCGAGGTCCATGGTAGACAATATGGCCCTCTGATAGGAGTAGAATATCATCAAAGAGTTCAAATGTCTCTGGTGCAGGCTGCAGCAGAGACATGAGAATTGTGGCATCCATTAGATGGGTAATTTGTTGCAGGCATTTGACTATCTGGTATGTTGTAGAACTGTCTAGTCCTGTAGAGATTTCATCCATGAAAAGAGTTTTTGTAGGTCCAACGATCATCTCCCTGCACATAGAATCAACTCAAAAGATGGTTATTCATCACAATCAATGGCCATATACTTACATACACAGCTCTAGTTTGTAAGATTTGTAAGACATCACTGTTGGTTTGAAGTTGAATGTAATTATAGCTATACCTGTTGTAACACGCTTCTTTTGTCCACCAGAGATTCCTCTTATCATGTCGTTGCTGACAATTGTGTCTCCACAAATATCCAAACCCAAAATCTGTTTAGAAACAAGGTTTTCAAGGCCATGAATCCCTGATCTCCAAATTACTCTATCTGAAACTTTAACTTCTCTTTCAATGTAGTTACCTTGAGAGTGTAGTCAGTCTGAAGGCTGCTCTCAACACCTTCCATTGCTGTTGCCTGCACAAAACAAACCACCATACCAGTTGAGAAAGCAATCTACATTAATTAAATTTCTATTTATTCTCGGTAACACCTTAGAACATATCAATCTTTTTCCTGTGCATTGAAGCTTACTTTCATGAAAAGATCAACTTCAGCCTCTGGGAAGATTCCAGCTTGTTTCTCCCTTCTAGCAAGCTCTGAAAGTAGCTCTGCGTTGAGACATGCCAGCAAATAAGTCATTCGATATACAAGTCATACACTTCATGATAATAGTACAGCTTATAGGTAAGGATATAAACTACCATGAGGGAAGAAATAAAAGTTTATAGTTCGCACCATATCTATGCCCTACACCTTGGCACCTGGCAGAGAAATCTATTGTTTCTCTAACTGTCATCTCTCCTACATGTAAGTCATTCTGACTTATGTAAGCAGATGTTTTCCGAGGGACAAACTCGTCCAGCCTATGGCCATTGTAACTGACTTGTCCCCTCACTTGATCATTCAAAGCTGGTTAAGTAAACACCTCTGACTCTGATTTTGGAACAGCATAAAATGCAATACAAAGATACCCACAAGCTCTAACCTTCAAGCTAGAGTCTAATTTTCCAGCCAAAGCTAGCAACAGTGTTGTCTTTCCAGACCCAGGGGGGCCCAACAACAGAGTCATCCTTCAGAAAGAAACAGATAAACATATGGTGTTAGCTCGGCAGTTTCAAGCATTTGTCAGATTACTTTTTCTTCAAGACCTCATAATAGTATATGAAAACTGTATATAGGCCTCAAATACTGCAAAAGAAATTAAATTGACTCAAACTGAATATCTAAATGAATCTCAAAACTCCATTACCGAGATGGCCTGAGGATTCCACTTGCATTCTTGAGAATTGTAAGGTTTGTTTTCTTGGTGGGTGAGAGGCCAAAGACGTCTAGTAAGGATTCTACAGAGTTTCTGGCAGAATTCCATAATGTAGGCAGAGCTCTACCACCTACATAGCACTCTGTGTCCACTGTTAAATATTCAAACCTCACTTCTACTGTTGGAAGCTTCATGCCAACTCTGCACACGATACAAAACCACCCACAATTGGAAATGACAAATCAAATAAGATAAATTAGTCTGGAAAAAGCTACAGTCAATGTCATTGACAAGGCAAGCTTTTTACATTCTAAACCACCCTTCCCACAATCGCTAAACCTTCTTTTAACAGCATAATTCAAGAAAATTCTCTAGAGTCTTGAAATTGTTGAGCAACCCAAGCAGCTAAACGATGAATTTAATCATGTGTATTGTCTCACCTGTCAATATGATTTCTGAGCTTTTGCAGAAACTTTTCATTGTCTTCCTCTGCAACTCTGAAGAGACGTTCAATGAACATCTGTCTTTCACTGAAGCTGAGCTTACGAACATCCACTTCCTTGTGAAGCGTAGCATCGTTCTCCTGAGTAACACTCTGCATGATAGCAGTTCTGAGCCTATCATAAGTCGGCAGCTTCTCAAGGCGCTGCCCATCGAAGAGCTTCTTCGTCGTCACCAACTCTTTGTCTCTGTGATCGAGTACTATAATTCGTTATACTTCCACTAAAATTCTTGCTCATTCTCTTCACCGATTCCCACACTCTGTCCAACCCTTCCATAGTCTAAAATCCTGTCTTCCCTCTGTTAATTTTAATTAAATGTAGCTTGGACAGGTGTTCTAGTCTCGGGTGGTGATTTCGAGGCTGGAAACAAGGTCGGAATATTTTTCTCTATACCTAGAAAATTGATTTCTCGAGAGACTTCTAGATATTAGGGTTTGTTAGAATCTAATTAATCCTAGCCATTGATTTAGATTAAATCATGGCCATTGGTTTTCAATGAGGGGATTATAAAAGAGGATCAATGGGCATTTGGAGAAGATAGATCCGAGAAGTATTTGCAGCGATAGCAAATAAATAAATTTGTAGCGTTAGCAAATTGATTTGCAGTGAGAGCAAGGGCGCAGTGATAGTGTTCGAGACAGCACTAGTGGAATTTCTATAGGAGAAATTGGGAGAAGAATTTCTGGAGGAGAAATTGGGAGTAGTGGAATTTCTATAGGAGAAATTGGGAGAAGAATTTCTGGAGGAGAAATTGGGAGAAGAATTTCTGCAGGAGAACATTGTCGGAGCTCTGCCAGTAAGAGGCAAGCAGTTTATGTATCTCTTGATTTAATTTAATAAAATTCCTCATCTGCAGTACTGGTTTTCCCTTCGGGGTTTTTCCAGGGACAATTTGTCCAAAATATTGTGTTGATTTTATTTTTCTGTCTCCGTGATTTTTTCGCGAAATTGCAGCTATGTTATTAATTAATATTTGCTGTAAGTTATTTTTCGGCAGCCAAATAATCTACTTAAGATAGGTAATTAATAATTAGTAGTTGCAATAGATTTTTCACATGGTATCAGAGCGGATCTGAGGGTAGAACAGGCACAGGGAGAAAGGAAAAATAATAAATAAAAAATTTAGGGTTTATAAAACCCAGTTTGACCTCTTCAAATTATTATTTTCTTTTGAGATGGCCTCAGCAGGTTTAAGAGATCAGGACAGATTGGATGGAGCCTCAAATTTTGGTGTCTGGAAAGCCAGAATTTCTTTATTGCTGGAAGAGAATGGTATCAAAGATTATGTGACCACTGTTGTACCTGTACCTATAGATGTAACACAGCTCTTAGCATATAAGAAGGAACATGCCAAGGCAAGGAGGCTGATTCTTGACGGTGTTAAGGATCATATTGTTCCGCATATTGCAGAGTTAGATACAGCAAAGACGATGTGGGACGCCATTATGAATCTGTACCAGAATGCTACCCTTAATCGAAAGCTGATTCTCAGAAAAAAGTTAAGGAATACCCGGATGAATAAGGGAGAAGACGTCATAAGTTACCTCACCAGACTTAGACTTGTTAAGGATGAATTGGCAGCTGTTGGAGACAAACCAAAGGATGATGAGCTAGTACGAATAGCCCTGAATAGGTTTACTAAGCAGTGGGATGTCTTTGTTCAAGTTATTAATGGATGAGACACCTTACCGAGTTGGGATCGACTATGGAGTGACTTCATTCAGGAGTAGCTTAGACTAAGTCTTGTCAATGGAACCAGCAGTAATAGTCAGAAAAGTGAGGTGGAACAGGAAAATGTTGCCCTAGTAGGAAAAGGGAAAGCGAAGAAGGGGTCTGGCAAAGGATCAAATCCAAAAAGTGAGAAGAAGAAGGACTTGTCTAGGGTCAAATGCTATGGCTGTCACGAGTTCGGCCACTATGTCAGCGATTGTCCACAAAGGAAGAAAAATGAAAAGAAAGGCAAAAAGTAGACGGCAGCCTCAGCAAGTGTAGATGAGCTTTCTAGCAGAGTGGAAGATGAGTTTGCACTCATAGCTTGCCTGACTAGCTCAACCTCACAAGGTGTTTGGTATATAGACAGTGGGGCGTCATTTCATATGAGAGGAGTTAGAGAGTACTTCTCCAGTTATAAGGAGGAGGACATCAGATTCTAGATTCAGATGGGGAACAAGTCCAAGTGTAATCCAGTTGGAAGAGGGACTGTTCTATTTTAGAGGGAGAATGGCAAGCCTATTTCCATTCATGATGTGTTGTATGTGCCAGGCTTGGGCATGAATCTAATTTCCGTATCTGTCCTTCAGGATAAAGGCTACAATGTACTCTTTAGAGGGGCGCATGTTTTAATCAAGCATAAGGATTGGAAATCACCCATAGCTATTGGAGTTAGGAGCGGCCGACTTTACAGGTTGCAGTTTGATACTCCTAAGGCACTAGTGAGCAGCAGTAATCCTAGAGATCAAGGAGAGCTATGGCATAGGAGGATGGGCCATATACATCATGGAGCACTTAAATTGCTTCGTGAGACAGTGATTGGTGTTCCAGACGTGAGCATAGAGCATGATGATGTATGTAAGGGATGTGTATTGGGGAAGTTTGTGAAAGCAACTTTTCCAAGGAGTGACACCAGATCCAAGGGGGTTCTTGATCTAGTACATTCGGATATATGTGGACCAATGTCAACGAAGTCTCTCAGAGGATATGAGTACTTTGTTACTTTTATTGATGATTTATCTAGGAAGACCTGGATATACTTCTTGAAGACCAAGGATGAGGTCTTCAGTCACTTCTAGGAGTTCAAAGCTCTTGTGGAGAATTCAACAGGCAGGAAGGTAAAGGTTCTTCGGTCAGACAATGGAGGCGAGTACAAAGGGAAAGAGTTCCAGGAGTTCTGTACCAGGGAAGGAATCAAGAGAGAGTGGACTGTTCCTTACAACCCACAGCAAAATGGGGTTGCTGAGAGGAAGAATCGTTCTATATCGGAGGCAGCAAGGGCTATGTTGTATGACCAAGATATGCCACGTTACTTATGGGCAGAGGCATGCAGTACAGCAGTATACATACAGAACAGGGTTCCACATAAGGTATTGGGCAAGATGACACCAGAGGAGGCATTCTCAGGGAAGAAGCCAGATGTCAGTCACTTCAGGATATTTGCGAGTTTGGCATTTTGTCACATTCCAGGGGCTACACGTTCCAAGTTGGATCAGACTGCAGAGAGAGGGTACTTTGTGGGGTACAGCGAGACCTCAAAGGCATATCAGATACTTATTCCAGGGACCAAGAGGATTATAGTCAGGCATGATGTCAAATTCATGGAGGACAAGGCATATAGGAGGTCCAGAGATTTGCCAGC
This sequence comes from Cunninghamia lanceolata, assembly GCA_027924645.1. Classification (NCBI taxonomy): domain Eukaryota; kingdom Viridiplantae; phylum Streptophyta; class Pinopsida; order Cupressales; family Cupressaceae; genus Cunninghamia; species Cunninghamia lanceolata. Next base: position 564,565 of record BSBN01000547.1, read on the forward strand.
AGATGATCAGAATGAGCAGCCAACAGAAGCTCCAAGGATTGTTCAACCAGAACAGGGGCAACGAAGCATGAGTATAGTTACTAGTACAAACACAGGTTCAGGTGCTGAGAGTTCGCAGAGTATGGAGCAAAAGATATAGCAAATCCAAGAGATGCATCAAGAAGATATGGAGTTTGATATTTCATCCTCTATAGTTGACAGGAGGAATCGTAAGGTTCAACAGACACATAAGGATACTTAGGAGTTTGTGGGAGCTCCTAGGATGAGTAGTAGACAACGGAAACAACCAGCCAAGTATAATGACTATGTGGCATTGGTTAGTCAGTTGGTAGATAGCGAGCCTTCCAGCTATCAGGAGGCTGCACGACAACAGGTGTGGCAAGATGCGATGGTTGAGGAATATACCTCAATAATGCAGAACGATGTGTGGGAGGTTGTGCCTAGACCGACAGATAGGGCAGTGGTTGGATCACGCTGGATCTATAAGATTAAGCATGGTGCAGATGGTAGCAACAAGAAATACAAGGCAAGGTTCGTGGCCAAGGGGTTCTCTCAAAAGGAGGGAATAGACTATGATGATACATTCACTCCAGTGGCCAGGTATACTTCTATACGAGCCGTAATCTCACTTGCAGCGCATATGGGATGGCAGATCCATCAAATGGATGTCAAGACGGCATTTCTTAATGGTGAATTGTTAGAGGAGGTATATATAGAACAACCAGAAGGCTTTGTAGCACAGAACAACAAAACCCACGTGTGCAGATTGAAGAAAGCTTTGTATGGACTTAAGCAGGCTCCCAGGGCGTGGTATGAGCGCATTGATAAATACTTGCAGGGAATAGGCTTTGTGAAGAGTGAGGCGGATGTTAACCTTTACTACTTGATGGTTGGGGGTGAAGTTCTCATTCTTGTTCTATATGTGGATGACTTGTTTTTAACAGGTTCACTAGGGCTCATAGAGGAGTGCAAGAGGGACCTTGCAGTAGAGTTCGAGATGAAGGATTTGGGGCTTATGCACTACTTTCTAGGCATGGAAGTGTGGCAGACAGATGGAGAGATTTTTCTTGGACAAGGGAAATACTGCATTGAAATCTTGAAGAAGTTTGAGATGCAAGATTGCAGAGCCATGTCTACACCTATGATCACGAATTGGAAGAAGGTAGACGCATCCAAGGAAAAGGATGTAGACCCCACCTTATACAAGATGTTGATTGGATCTCTCATGTATTCGGTCAACACTAGGCCAGATATATCCTTTGCAGTAAACTCTCTTAGCCAGTTCATGGTTGAGCCGAAGAGAGTGCATTAGATAGCAGCAAAACATGTGTTGCGGTATTTGCGTGGTATAATCGAGTATGGGATTAGATATACTCGAGGTGATGGTATTAAGTTGATAGGCTATACTGATGCAGATTGGGCAGGCAGTACAGTGGACAGGAAAAGTACTTCAGGGTGCTGCTTTAGTTTGGGATCAGGAGTTGTCTCTTGGTACAGCAGGAAGCAAAAGTTCGTGGCTCTGAGTTCTACAGAAGCAGAATACATAGCAGCTAGTATGGCAACATGTGAGGCTATATGGATTCAGAAGTTGCTGGTAGCCTTGTTTGGTCAGAGGGTTGAGACTACCGTGATACACTGTGATAATCAGAGTTGCATTAGATTATCTGAGAATCCAGTGTTTCATGATAGGTCTAAGCATATAGACATCAGATATCATTTCATCAGGGATTGTGTACAGCGGAGGATTGTTCAACTACAGTATATACCTACAGATCAGCAAGTAGCAGATATTTTAACAAAGGCATTGGGGAAGGCGAAATTCATCTTCTTCAGAGGTAAGTTGGGTGTTATGCAGAACACCTTCCTCGCTAAGAGGGAGTGTTAATTTTAAATGTAGCTTGGACAGGTGTTCTAGTCTCGGGTGGTGATTTCGAGGTTGGAAACACAGCCGAAATATTTTTCTCTATACCTAGAAAATTGATTTCTCGAGAGACTTCTAGATCTTAAGGTTTGTTAGAATCTAATTAATCCTAGCCATTGATTTAGATTAAATCATGGCCATTGGTTTTCAATGAGGGGATTATAAAAGAGGATCAATGGGCATTTGGAGAAGATAGATCCGAGAAGTATTTGCAGCGATAGCAAATAAATAAATTTGCAGCATTAACAAATTAATTTGCAGTGAGAGCAAGGGCGCAGCGATAGCGTTCAAGACAGCAGTAGTGGAATTTCTATAGGAGAAATTGGGAGAAGAATTTCTGGAGGAGAACATTGCCGGAGCTCTGCCAGTAAGAGGCAAGCAGTTTATGTATCTCTTGATTTGATTTAATAAAATTCCTTATCTGCAGTACTGGTTTTCCCTTCAGGGTTTTTCCAGGGACAATTTGTCCAAAATATTGTGTTGATTTTATTTTTCTGTCTCCTTGATTTTTTCGCGAAATTGCAGCTGTGTTATTAATTAATATTTGCTGTAAGTTATTTTTTGGCAACCAAATAATCTACTTAAGATAGGTAATTAATAATCAGTAGCTGCAATAGATTTTTCACACCCTCAACTATATCATTCTAAAATACAGTGTGACTATGATGAAAAACTTACCCTCTATAAAGAGAGGTCACAAAGTTTCAATCTGCTGGGCTTAAACAACACACACTAAACTTTGACTTGCTTAGGTGGTTGGTGGGCCCTTTCTCTTACTCTATTTTGTTAATGTGTTAATAAGAGAAGGGGCCCACCAGCCACCTAAGCAATTTAAAGCTTAGTGTGTGCTGTTTAAGCCCAGCCGTTCCAATCATGTAGGAGTAGGTTATGTATGTCTCATAATAGAAGCACAGTTTGGTCCCTCCCACTCTACTTAAACATCATCCACTTCAATGCTCAAAGAGTCAATAGGGGAGAGGACCCAATAGTTGTGCACCCTAACTTCACGCCTTTCAAAATCATATGTGGCAATTTCGAATCACTCCAAAATTTTTACAGTAGCTTACTTGGCAATGCCCCTGCTTATAACTAAGGTTTCAGGGCCACATCATCAAATATGATGCCACATCAACATGCTTTTTGTTGAGGTGTCAAATAGTGCCCCCCCAAAAAAGGTGGACCAATAAGTGTGCATTAAGACCTCCTTTGATGGTGCGCTGATTTGGCATCACATGATTGGTTGATTTTTAAATCTAAAGGGCACATTTCATTCAATTATTAGTACTTATAGTAACACTAACAACCTTAAAGTCACAACTACTAGTACTAAACTTCAAAAAATATTGGGCCTTAAAGTCACAGTGACCATCTCAACCATTGGAACTATCTCACCTATTGGGTCTTTTCCCCTAGCAATTTTACACTTCATTCACAACAAAAAGTGGTAAATATTTATCTTATTTTTATTGGCCAAAATTAACCTTTGACTGTTGAAGTGGATGATGTTTAAGAATAGCTTGTTGCTCGTACATATTGAGAGTATGAGGTAGTCTCATATATTATAAACCACCTATAGATCCAATGTCAGGTGGGGATTATGAGGTAGCCAGACATCATAGGCTACATATTGAGAGTATGAGGTAGTCTCATATATTATAAACCACCTATAGATCCAATGTCAAGCGGGGATTATGAGGTAGCCAGACATCATAGGCTATAAAAGGATTTTCCATTTCCAAACTATACAAACAATTTTCATGTATCCTGCCTTCTTAGAGTAGGTCCCCATGCCACTACTTAGCTTATTTTAGTTAATAAATTATTATTAAAGAATTTTTATTTATATAGAAAATTTAGGAAATAAGGTTTAAAAGAAAATTAAAAAAAAGGAGAGAACAAAATATATATTTGTGGAACTATCTATCCTTATATTTTTTCTTATTTTAAGCATTATTTTAATTTGTAATTTTTTTATATATAAAAAGAACAAAAATAAATTATCATTAAGGAATTTTATTTATATTAAAGAATTTTATTTATATAGAAAATTTAGGAGATAGGAGATAAGATTCAGAATAAAATTAAAATATATATATATTTGTGGAACTATTGATCCTTATTTTTTTTTATTATTTTATGCATTATTTTAATTTGCAGTTTTTGTCTTCAAAACAAACTCGCAGTCACTTTTGACCCCGTTCACAATATTAAGAGTTATATAACTAAACGATAAACGATAGAGCACTATTTTAAAATTAGTTTGACGACTTGTGGTGGAGTCCACTGAATTGTTTGTTTGAACTTTGAGGACTTGGATGGATGAGAAACGTCTCTTCGTAATTGCCAAGTGTGCAGCTGGATCGACAAAACTTTCAAACGGATTTGTAGGTTTGATTTTGTCCATCGGCTTAACTATTTTATTTTTTTTGGATTTGGAAAATTGGTTATCACACGTAATTTAGATTCATTTTTATTTTTAATTAGTTTGAGAGCCCTTTTTACAGTGACAGTACATTTTTATGCTCCTTATTTAAATTAACGTCTTCCAACATATCACTGGCAATAAAAAAAATGATTACTTAATTTCATTTACTACTACGTACCTACCTATCTGCAATAAGTTAAACTATTTAAAAAGTTAATATTATTTGTTGTGCTCCTAAGTCTCTTTATATTGTCAAATGTGCAGCTGGATAGACAAAAGTTTCAAACGGATTTGTAGGTTTGATTTTGCCCATCGGCTGAACTATTTCTTTTTGAATTTGGAAAATTAGTGATCACACCGACACGTAATCCATTGATTCATTTTTATTTTTAATTTATATTTTATTATTAAACTAATAAGTTAGTATAATCCAATTTGTTCTAGAATGCGTACGTGAAGGCAGGGTGTTGACGTAGGTTTATCCACGGTCCGCATACCATATTGGAATTAGGGAGATGACGATGACTTATTCTAAACAATGTTTTGACCGTGATTTAAAGTTAATGTGCAATTTACTAGATTAATTTAGATTGTTCTAAAACAGTGTAAAATTAATATCTATAATTAGTATGATATTTTAAACCTGCAGATATAACATTAAGCGTTTAAATTAAGAATTTGTTTTATCTGTTTAAATAAATAAATAAATGATTTTTTAAAATTAAAATTAGGTTATATGAATATGTTATTAATTAATTTAATTTAGAGTTGTGATAAATTATATAGTAGAATGTTAAAATTTGAAAATAATAGGTATGAAAATATTTAGTTGATTTTGAGAGTTAATAGATATTTGTTTATTGTTTTGATTATAATATTTTGGCTCACAATTTTTTATATGTAGTAGAAGAGGAAAATGATAAAATCTAAATTGAGGTGTTTGTGGCGTAGATTTGATCTTTTGTATGGATTTGATTTGTGTTATGCATATTTGTAGCAACAAAGTGTGCCTTGAACACAAATTTACCTTCACCTTTTTAATATTTGAATATGTCAAGATGATATTTAAGAAAACCTTTGAGGAGATTGTTGGCTTAATAGGTGATCATGTTCTCTCAGGCCAACCCCCTTGGCCAGCTAGATTAACAATGAAAAGTGATATCAAAGAAACCATGTAAACATATAGATGACTCATGGATAAATTTATTCACTTTAGAAAATTAAAGTGTGTTGCTCTAATGATTTCTCCTTGTAATCCCCTATGAATTAATTGTGTATTCAATCTTTAAATACCATGACATAGGAACATGTTGCATGGTGTCCATAAAGGTGCATCTCATCTTTTAGCTTAAGTGGGCCATTGAAATCAACATTTTTTAATTTTTCATTTTTATAACAACAAACCTTTAAGAATTTTGAAGATAATGTAAACTTTAATGATTTGTGAGATTTTTTTAAATAAAAAATAAAAAATAAAAAAACTAATTTATCTCATTTTAAAATGTTTGTTAATAAATTATTTCTTATACTTTATAGTATTTTAAATGAATAATATTTCTTAATAATAACATCTTATTTTGTGGTTTCTCAACCTTATCTATCGACCATAAAATACAATAGAACAATATCATGTCATAATCCAACTTAAGAGATTCTATGATCTCTAAACTCATCCGAGTTGGTTCTAGGGTTTAAATTCTTCTAACCCAAAACGTTGAAAAGTTAACAATCTCCAAATAATAGATTATAAAAATATCCACTGGTCTACTCTTGACCTCTTGAACATTATAATATTTACATATTAAGTATCTTGAATAGATATCTCATTTGAAATTTATTCTCTTCCTAAGAATACTATATCAACTTCCTAGCTATACTCTAAACTTATTCAATCTTTCACTTTGATTAGTTTAAGTCTACATTAGTATTATTGACCTAATGGTCTTCTCGAATCTTCTGACTCGAAATAACGAATAGAATTGTTTCCACAAAACTCTTCTTTAGAAAAGAATGATAACACTTATCATAACTTTAAACTAAAGAGATACTACAACACTATCCTTATGTTATTCCAAAGATGTCATTATCTTCTAGATATCTCAGAATAAAAGAATAACTTATCACAGAACAATCTGTTTAGAATTAATAGAACTATACATTCGAGTCTTCGAGAGATATATAAATATCTAGCTTTGTTATCTGACTCTTAGCAACTCCAATCTTGGAATACAAAAACCTCAAAAGATCTCTTATCTAGAATTTTAGAGATATGGCATTAGAATCAGTTGGTCTAACTGATAGGTACTCCATTCTACCTTTGTCTTTTATTGGCTTTATCTCGGCCATTTAACAAAAACCTGACTATAAATCTGGTTAGGCTCTATACAAAGTTTCTAAAGATTATCAACTTGGCAAAGTATTCACCCATATTGGTATATTCTTCACTAGGTAACTAAAGTTTTTTAGTCTGCATGAGCTTTACTCAATAGATACTACATACTAGAATCTTGTTGGCCGTTTGGCCTACATAGAAAGATCACTAAAATATCATATGCTACTGGTATTAACATGAAGAGATGATCTATTCTTATCAACTTAAGCATACCACTATTTCTCTATCATGTGATCTTAAGAACAATCATAGACTAACGGTCATAAACAAAGATGACTTTTGGTAAACCGAGTCCTGTAATTTCTCACTGAGATTCTTAAAGCAAATTAGTCTTGGATGGATGTAGCAATATGTTATGCATGATAACTTAGATATAATTAGTATAGATTAAGCATGCCAGCATTGGATAAACACAGCAGTGATATACTAATCATAATAGCATACTAAAACTTGTTTAAACATGATGGCTTAGATATTAAGATAAGCACATCAACTTAAATTAGGATTACACAGCCATATAATGAATATATCGACTCTGTTTACATATAGTAATATAATGAGCACATCAGCTTTATTTACATGTAGTAGTGTGATGAGCATATCAGATCTATTTACTCATAGTAGTATAATGAGCTCATTAGCTCGAACTACTCTCAGTAATACAATGAGCTCAACGACTTTAATTACTCATAGTAATATAATGAGCTCATCAGATCTAATTACTCATAGTAATATAATGAGACATCGACTCTATAATTATATAAAAACACAGCAATATTTCTATATTTAAATGGTACAAAAATAACACAGTAAGAACTAGAAGCTTTGGCCTCTTAGTGGCATATTGAGAAAGCTGAAACACAAAAAGGATTTGCAAACAAAATTAATAGTTACATAAAATAGGAAGGAACCTGAGAGTTCATTGAGATGAATAGAGGATCCTTATGTTAGACTTAGGGCACATAACTGAGAGGGGGGTGAATCAGTTGTGCAAAACTTTCTCCAATTTACACACTTAAGTCCTCTTAGTGATTAGCAGAATATTAAACATGAAACATAATGGATTCAAATCAAAAGCAGAAACTCATCAACACATAAGACACCAAGATTTTGACGTGGAAAACCTAGTTAAGGGAAAAACCACAGGGTGATTAACCCAAGAATGTATTCTCTGTTAGAAGAATAGAAAGAACAAAATGGCACCTGCTAATTAGGGCTCACTGCTCGAGCACACTGCTCACAAGAGGCTCACTGTCTACAAAGAAATAAGTATCACATACATGAACTGGAGAATAGCATCTTCACCATGCTTGAATCAGTTCCATTAAGCTCAATACTTCTGCTCTGCCTTTCTCTCTCCTCTTCGCTACCACACACTCATTTCCACATCAAAGGTGAGTTCAAATTAACTTCGCAATCCCTTATTTATACAAGGCATCAACTTAGGAATGATCATCTAAGTCGGCAAACATTCATAAGACCATTCAACAGATGCATAACTCATCCGGTCGGCCTATCTCAAGAAGAACACCATCATACAGAATACTCTTCAATTGCGAGCTCCAACTTCAATGCGGACCACCAACATGAACTGGACACGATCCAAAGACTTCCACAAGCTTGCTTGAATCACCAAGAACATCCACACTTCTTTTGCTTACTAAAATCCTTGTCTCCTTCATCTGGAACCTTAAGAACACAGTCTGTCATAACTATCACAAAAGAATAGATGCTTGCAGACCTTCAAACCACGCACCAATAGAGTTGATACACCACAAAGACTTCCTCAACACTCCCTTAAATCTGTAGAACATGAAACTTCATTTCCGGATCTCACCAGACTTTTCTTGTTATACTCTGTCACCTCTAAACACCTACCAGAACTAGTTTTACTTGAGCGGCCACAACTTCTTCATATCTTCATGCGAACCTCTAAAATCTCTACTGGATCACCTACAGACACATATCTACAAACCCTTTAATCCGTATCCTCTGATCATCATCCTATCTTGGACTTTTGTCTTACAGTCATCACTGTTCTTCACTGTTCCTGATTGAGACTAATTTTCTCAATATCCTCAGCTCACGGCTTATCCAGACCTTATCATTAATGCAACAGGAGTATGTTGACATCAATGACAACATGGGTTAGGCCCATACTTGCAACAATCTCCCCCTTTGTCATTGATGGCAACATATAATGTGAAAAACCATCAAGACAAGAACTTCTCCTTATTGTCACAACTCCCCCTATCAACAGCAACCATTCACATGTCTTCTTTCTCTTTACTACTTCCCCTTTGATCATCAATCACTTGTTTTTCACATGTCTTCTCTCCCCCTTTGACATCAATGGCAAAGGGCTCATACTTGCAATTCCAACACTATAGAATCATACCTACTGCTCCCCCTAAGTAGCAGCTCCCATCAATCCAGATCACAAGATATGACTGTGATTTCCACTAGATTGATGCACCTTAGTGCACCTTAGTTCATCATCAGAGGGGCAATAAGCCCTAACTTCTCCCTGAGATAATCAAAAGAGTCCTTAGGCAGAGGTTTAGTAAAGATATCTACAATCTGATCCTTGGAGGGCACAAACTCTAATCTGACTTCATTCTTGTTCACTTGCTCTCTCAAAAAGTAAAATTTGATAGATATATGCTTAGTCTTAGAATGCAGCACCAGATTTTTAGATATATTTATAGCACTTGAATTATCACAGAAGATTTTGATAGGCTCCTCAAACTCTATTTTAATATCTCTTAGCATCTGCTTCATCCACAAAACTTGAGTGCAACTACCTGCTGTTGCAATGTGTTCTGCTTCAGCTGTAGATAGGGATATTGCCTCTTATTTCTTACTTAGCCAAGAAACCAATCTCTTTCCTAAAAATAATGCTCCACCACTGGTACTCTTCCAGTCATCCACATCTCCTGCCCAATCTGCATCTATATATGCATGAAGATAGAAATCATGATCTCTAGGATACCACAAACCATACTCAATTGTTCCTTTTAGATACCTAAAAATCCTTTTGATTGCCATGACATGAGATTCTCTGGGATTAGCCTAGAATCTCGCAACAAGACCAATAGCTTGCAGAATATCTGGTCTAGTTTGAGTAAGATACAACAATCCTCCAATCATTGATCTGTACTTTGTTTGGTCTACCTTAGGAGAGTCATCATCTTTGATCAACTTACATCCGGTTGCCATGGGAGTATTCATTGGCTTTGAATCTTCCATCCCAAATTTCCTCAACAATTCTTTTACATATTTGGTTTGAGAAATAAAGATTCCTTTATTTGTTTGAGTAATTTGTAGACCCAAGAAGAAATTCATTTCACCAAGCATAAACATCTCAAACTCACTTTTCATTTTATTTGCAAAAGCTTTACACATACTATCTCTTCCTCCAAAGATGATATCATCAACAAATACTTCAACAATCAAGATGTTTTCATGATCAATTTTGAAATATAGGCTACTGTCAGCAGTACCTTTGTTGAAACCAATCTTTAAAAGATGCTTGTCCAATCTTTCATACCAGGCTCTTGAGGCTTGCTTTAATCAATACAGTGCCTTCTTCAACTTGCAGACCATATCACCATGATTAGACAACTGAAATCCATCCGGTTGCTCTATATACACTTCTTCTTCCAAGTCACCGTTTAGAAAGGCAGACTTGACATACATCTGATATACCTTGAAATCCTTGAAGGCAACAAATGTAAGAAGTAATCTGATTGCTTCAATTCTTGCTACCGGAGAAAAAGTTTCTTCAAAATCAACTCCTTCTATTTGAGAATAGCCCTTATAGACCAGTCTGGCTTTATTTCTGATTACTTCACCAACTTCATTTAGTTTGTTCCGGAAGACCCATTTGGTTCCAATCACATTCTTGTTTCTAGGCCTGGGAACAAGATCCCAAGTGTAATTTTTTTCAATTTGAATCAACTCTTCCTCCATTGCTTTGGTCTAGTTTCATCATTGCAGGCTGCATTTATTGTCTTAGGTTCAATCTTTGAAATCAAACAATATTCATCTAAATTTTGAGCAATTTTCCTTCTAGTTTGCACACCTTTGCTTTTGTCACCTATGATCTAATTTTCAGAGTGGTTCAGTCTTACATACCTTGGAAATTTGGAAGCTTCTTGCACTTCTGCTTCTTGATCAGGCTCATTCAGAGTTATCTCTTCTTCCTGATTTACCGGATCAGTTTGAATCTGACTTTCAAAAGAGGATTGAATTCCTTGAACTAGAACACCATTCTAATCATCTTCATCATATTCATAAAACCTTGAGGGTTTCTCTATTCCCTCATCAACCTTCACATTTATACTTTCTATCATCTTTCTTAGTCTCTTGTTATAACACTGGTATGCTTTGCTTTGAGTAGAGTAACCCAAGAATATTCCTTCATCACTTCTAGCATCAAACTTGCCTAGATCTTCATCTCTTTTGATGTAGCATTTGCTACCAAAGACTCTGAAATATCTTACAATAGGAGTAATGCCAAACCAAAGTTTATAAGGGGTCTTACCGGTATTGCTTATGATTTGAATTCGATTGATAGTATAGACTGCAGTGCTGACAGCTTCTCTCCAATAGATCTGAGGAACATTTGCTTCCATCATCATGGTCCTAGATGCTTCTTGGATGGTCCGGTTCTTTCTCTCCACTAATCCATTCTGCTGTGGAGTCCTAGGAGCAGACAATTGTCTCTTAATTCCATGTTTCTCATAGAACTCTATGAACTCACCAGATGTGAATTCTCCACCTCTATCAGACCTCAGACATTTCAACTTTAGTCCTATTTCATTCTCTACCATAGCCTTGAATATTTTGAATTTCTCAAGAGATTCTGATTTCTCCTTTAGAGAGGTTACCCACATCATCCGGGAATAGTCATCAATTAGCAGCATGAAGTATCTATCACCTTGAATACTCCTGGTTCTTGCTGGACCACAAAGATCAGTGTGAACTAAGTGTAATAATCTGGTAGAGGACAGTTCCTTGTTTTTGAATGAGACTCTGCTCAGCTTACCTAATTGACATTCCTTGCACAAGCTGTTAGTAGGTTTCACCAATTTTGGAAGATCTCTTACAACCCGAGGATTGCTTATCTTGATGATATTATCAAAATTCACATGCCACATCCTTCTATGCCATAACCAACTTTGATCAATTTGAACAAATAAGCAACTTTTACCAGTACCAACCAAGTGGAAGATATTACCTTTAGTTTGAGTACTAGATGCAATCTCTGTTTCAGATCTTTCAAAGATTTTAAATTTTCCATCCTTGAATCGGAGATCATAGCCTTTGTCCACCAATTGTCCAACACTGAGAAGATTGTGCTTCAAACCTTCAACATACAGTACATTACCAATTTTGTTTCTTCCATCAAAAGAAATAGTTCCTCTTCCTCTGATTCTACCAGTAGAATTATCACCAAACTTTACCACTCCTCCTTCATACCTTTCCAAATCTACAAACTTATTTTTGTCACCTGTCATATGGTGACAGCATCCACTATCAATGACCCAATCATCTTTCTCTTCAATTTGGGCAACCAGAGCTCTTTCCACAGTCTTAAGATTGATAGATATAGAGGACAATGGATCTTCTTCCTTGATGGCAATGAACACCCATTCATTTCTGGATTTGTTTCCTATCTCTGATTCATCATCTGTTACTCCTTCATTATCATCATCTTCATGTACATAGTAACAGTTTTTTTGGAACCTTGGTTTGTTAGGATTTTGCCTTGAAAATCTTTCCGGACACCTTGAGACAAAATGACCAATCTTATTGCAGTTAAAACACTTAAAAGGTAATTTTCCTTCATACTTAACGGATCCTCTTCGCAGCCTCTTTGCAATAAGGCCTTCAAGTTGAGTAGTTTCTACTTCTTCTTCTTCCAGTTCTTTTCTTGCTTTTTCATACATGACAATTTCCTTGAAGAATTCTCTCCCGGATCAAACCTTTGTTTACCTTTAATAGAGGCACTGGCTTTGAATGCAGATTCAGTCTTGGGGGGGTCATCTCCAAACTCTGTCATTTCAAATGCAACCAATTTTCCAGCCAATTGATCTCTTGTGACAGTTGTATGGACTTTGAATTCTTCAATGGCAGCCGCCTTGATTTTGTAAGAAGCAGGAAGGGATCTGAGAGTTTTACCAACAATCTCATTTTCATCCAAGACTCCACCAGCATTTCTAATTCCACAAACCAGGTCATTCACTATTGGCATAAAAGTGGTTATATTTTCATCATCTTTCATCTTCAGTTTTTTAAATTTCCCTTTTAGACTCTGTAACCTTGCACATTTAACATACTAGTCTCCTTCATGCAAAAGTTCCAGTTTATTCCAAATCTCAAAGGCAATTGGTAGGTCAATAACATTTGAGAGCTCTGAGTCAGATAATGTGCTTAGAAGAGCCTCTTTGGTCTGTAGATTGTTTTCAACATTTGTGATTTCATTTAGGGTTGTTGGACCACCTTGTGGAGGTACATACGCTTTTGTAACCATGGACCAGTACACCATTCCCATACACTGCAAGTGACATTTCATGTGACCTTTCTAAAGATCAAAGTTGGTTCCATCAAACTTCGGACTACCCTTCTTGTAAGACGACATCCTAGATCTCCTCAAGCGGTTAAGCTCCTTTTAGAGGAACTTGGCCCTGATACCAATTGTTAGACTTAGGGCACACAACTGAGAGGGGGGGTGAATTAGTTGTGCAAAACTTTCTCTAATTTACACACTTAAATCCTCTTAGTGATTAGAAGTATATTAAACATGAAACATAAAGGATTCAAATCAAAAGCAAAAACTCATCAACACATAAGACACCAAGATTTTGACATGGAAAACCCAGTTAAGGGAAAAACCACGGGGTGATTAGCCTAAGAATGTATTCTCTGTTAGAAGAATAGAAAGAACAAAATGACACCTACCAATTAGGGCTCACTGCCTGAGCACACTGCTCACAAGAGGCTCACTACCTACAAGAGACACACTGTTTACAAAGAAATAAGTATCACATACATAAACTGGAGAATATCATCTTCACCATGCTTGAATTAGTTCCATTAAGCTCAATACTTCTGCTCTGCCTTTCGCTCTCCTCTTCGCGACCACACACTCATCTCCACATCAAAGGCAAGTTCAAACTGACTTCGTAATCCCTTATTTATACAAGGCATCAACTTAGGAATGATCATCTAAGTCAGAAAACATTCATAAGACCATCTGACAGATGCATAACTCATCCGGTCGGCCTGTCTCAAGAAGAACACCATCATGCAGAATACTCTTCAATTGCGAGCTCCAACTTTAATGCGGACCACAAACATGAACTGGACATGATTTGAAGACTTCCACAAGCTTGCCTGAATCACCAAGAACATCCACACTTCTTTTTCTTACTGAAATCCTTCTCTCCTTCATCTGGAACCTTAAGAACACAGTCTGTCATAACTGTCATACAAGAATAGATGCTTGCAGACCTTCAAACCATGAACCAATAGAGTTGATACACCACAAAGACTTCCTTAGCACTCCCTTAAATCTGTAGAATAGGAAACTTCATTTCTAGATTTTACCGAACCTTTCTTGTTACACTCTGTCACCTCTGAACACCTACCGGAACCGGTTTTACTTGAGTGGCCACAACTTCTTCATATCTTCATGCAGACCTCTAAAATCTCTACTAGATTACCTATAGACACATATCTACAAACCCTTTAATTTGCATCCTGTGATCATCATCCTATCTTGAACTTTTGTCTTACAGTCATCACTGTTCTTCACTGTTCCTGATTGAGACTAATTTTGTCAATATCCTCAGCTCATGGCTCATCCAGACCTTATCATTAATGCAACAAGAGTATGTTGTTATCAATGCCAACACCGGTTAGGCCCATACTTGCAACACCTTATGTATTCTCTTGTCACTTTCTTTCCTCAATGAGCTCTTAAGCTCCCCCTTGTGTCGTCTTTGCCACAAAGCTTCTCCCATAGAGCTCTCGTCATTTCCTTTTCTCCCCCTTCTAATTGTCAAGAGAAACTCCCTTTAATGATCACCTTCTACACTCCTAAAATAATGCCTCCACGACTTCCATGAAGATGCCCTATTAAGTGGAAGTTATAGTCATAAAAGAGCACTTCACATAAACAATAACCAAGCACCTCCACTTCTATAAATAGTTAGAGAATGAAGGGGGCATCAAACAACATCATAATTAAACATAGAATCATTTCCCACTTTCATGGAAAAGATTGTTGACCACCTCCTTAGGCCTTCTCCTTAGACTATATATATATATATATATATATATATATATATATATATAACATAACCACAAAATAAAGTAAAAAGCATCCACTTGTTGTTACTAAAATTCGCAAGGCTACACGAATAGGGTGAAGATCATCTCCCCCATTTGTCTCATAAAAACATCCAAGAACGGTTATGTTACCAAAATGGATGACTTAACATAAATCATCAAATCAAAATAATTATAAACCTCTAATTTAAATCATTATAATAACATAACTATAATCAAAGCATATAGGGAAAACAACATCTATCAACCATATCTTATCAATGGTTATTTTATCTTGACTTGGTTTTGACAAAATTGACGCCAATGGATCTTGACATCAAATCGATGACTCTCGAGTCAAAACCCAAACTTTTGACCAAAAAGGGCAATTACTACTTACTAAGTCTTGACAAGGGTTCACTAAACAATAAACACAAGACATAGATGGCAATAAACTGTTCCTTCTCATACGTCGATTCACTTCTCTCTAATGCTAGTCTTCCTCTCTTTCTCGGAGGGTGGAAACATGTTTCTTGTTTACAACTTGCATTCACCAAAATGGGAATAGTGCATCATTAGTCCATCCTCAAACCATACAAATAAATAATCTTGACATCATAGGATCATATGTCTAAATTCTTATGCATAATAACTCATAAAATCTTTGATTTATCCTAATATTTTCTCTAGACATCAAATTATTAATCCTTGAAAAATTATCCACTAATTGCATAAAAGTGAAAAGTAAAACATAATCAAAATTAGTGATGTGACATATCTCCACCCATAAGATTCATCGTCCTCGATGATCCAATGTACCAAAATAATAATATAAAGTTTTTGTTGTTCAATTTTGAAAAGCATAAAACAAATGAGGAAAACTCTGGAAAAAATCATGATTATCTTCCCAGGTGGCACTATCCTCTGCATACTAGTGTCACTAGACCTTGCAGTGAGTAACCTCTCTGTTATGCAAGCAAAGCTTGTGAATTTCAAGCAGTTTGAGAGGCTCGATCATGACCACTCTTGGGTCCTGTACTTGTAAAGCATTCCAATCAAGAATATGATTATCTATTGTAATATACTTTTTCAAATACGATACATGAAAAACATTATGTATCCAAGAAAGAGCTGGTGGCAAAGCAATTCTGTAGGCAACTGGATTGATCACTTAGAGAACTTCAAAGGGTCCTACATATCTAGGAGCTAATTTGGAAGAATTCCCAAACTTTATGGAACTTTTCTGAGGTTTAAGCCTCAAAAGAACCTTTTCTCCAAGTGAAAATTGTCTTGGTGTATGCTTAGCATTAGCATAAATTTTTTTGTCTATCATTTGCTTCTACCAATCTTTTTTTGATCAGCTTAACCTGTTCTTCCATTTCTGCCAACATTTCAGGACCAATGCTAATCCTATCTTCTAGCTTATCCCAGCTTATAGGAGTTCATCATCTTCTTCCATATAATGCTTCAAATGGAGACATCTTGATAACAAAATTATAGGAGTTGTTGTAGCAAACTCCACAAGCGGAAGATATTCTTCCCACTTGTATTGCTGATCCATGCAATACATTCTCAACAAATCCTCTAGAACTTGATTTACCCTCTTAGTCTGACAATCTATCTCAGGGTGATAAGTAGAGCTTATATTAAGTTGAGTTCCTAGCGTTGAAAACAAAGTTTTCTAAAATCTTGACGTCATGTGTGCATCTCTATCTGAGATAATCTTCTCAAGAACTCCATGTAGTCTAAACACTTCTTGAATAAACTTGAGACCTATAACAGGTGCTCAATCTATTAAATTTCTAGGTATAAAGTGAGCAACCTTGGTGAGTTTATCCACCACCAATAAAATAACATCAATATCTATTTCGAGACATTGGAAGACCTTGTACAAAATCCATGCTAATAACCTGCCACTTCCACTCTGGAATATCTTATGGATACAGAAGTCCTACTAGATGTTGATGCTCAACCTTGACCCTCTAGTACTCTAGGAAACTTGCTACAAATCTTGCAGTGTCATTCTTCATTCCTTTCTAGAAATAAAGAGGTTTTACATCAGCTAGGAGTTTGGTTACTCTTGGATGTTCTAAATAAGGTGTAGAATGCACTTCTTTCCAAACAAGGTTTCTCAATTCTGACAAATCTGGAACATACATCCTTCCTTTATATCTTGGAAGGCCATCTGGTTCAAAATAGAATCCATCATACCTCAAATCCTGAGGATTTACAGAGAGAGCCTGCTTAACTTGCTCATAGAATTCATCTCCTATAGAATTTTGCAATACTTTATCCTTAAAGTTCAAGTGGATAGAGATAATCGATGAGTTATGTCTCCTTTGACTCAGAGCATCTATTATTCAATTTTATTTGCCCTTGATATAATTTATCTCAAAGTCATCTAGTCAGATATCAACTCCAACCATCTTCTTTGTTGAGCATTTAGATGGGGTTGGGAAAATATGTACTTAAGACCATGATGATCTTATTTCAACTCAAAAGGCTTTCCTAGAAAATAGTGTTGCTACACTTGCAAAGCATGTAAACTGCTGCTAATTCTAAATCATGAGGAGCATAATTCTGCTCATATGCTTTCAGTTGTCTAGATTCATAGGCTACCACTTGCCCATTTTGCATAAGCACTCCTATCAAACCTTCTCCTGAGACATCAATTATTAAAACAAATTGACTTTCTGGATCTGGAACTTTTAATATTGAGGTAGTTGTCAACCTTTCTTTCAACTGATCAAATGATTTGTGACATTCAATTGTCCATTCAAAACACTTTCCTTTTCCCTGAAGCGAAGTGATTGGACATGCAATCTTAGAAAAGTTCAAAATGAACTTTCTATAATATCCTACTAACCCCATGAAATTGCACACTTCATGCACATTCTTTGGCACATGCCACTCAAGTATAGCTTTTATCTTTGTCCTAGGTCTACAGATATTCCTGTAGCTGAAATAATATGCCCTAAGTACTGTATTTATTTTTGAAAGAAAGTACACTTAGAAAGCTTCCCAAACAATTTATGTTCTCTTAGCCACTACAAAACTATATCCACAAATGTTGCAAGTGCTCTTCCTTAGTTTTATAATAAATAAGAATGTCATCTAGAAACACTATAACAAATTTATCCAAGCAATCTCAGAAAATATTGTTCATCAAATTCATGAATGCATCAGGAGCATTTGTAAGTCCAAAAGGTAAAACCATGAACTCATAATGCCCATATCTAGTTTTGAAAGATGTCTTATGAATGTTCTCATCCTTTATTCTTAGCTGATGGTATCCATATCATAAATTAATCTTTGAAAACATGGATGCACCTCACATCTGATAAAAAAGGTCATCAATACGAGGTAGAAGATACTTTTTCTTTATTATTTCTTTGTTAAGCATATGATAGTCTATACATAGACACAAGGTTCCAACTTTCTTTTTGATAAAGATAGTTGGGGCTCCCCAAGGAGAGACACTGGGTCTAATCAATCCTTTAGCCAACAACTCCTATAATTGGGCTTTCAATTCCATCAATTTTGTAGTATTCATACAGTAAGGAGCCTTTGAAATTAGTTTTGATCCAGGTATAATATCAATAGAGAAAGTGAATTCTCTTTTTGGAGGTAATCCTAGAAGTTCATCTGGAAAAACATCTCAAAAATCTCTAAGAAAGGAATGATTCTCCAAAGATTCACTTTGATTAGTAGGATCTTCTTCTACTTGCTCCATTCTCACTGCAAAAAGTTGACATACTTTTCACCTATCCCTCTTTAGTTGCATTGCAGAGATTGGTCTGATTTTAACCTCTCTTTGAGTGCCTTGCAAAAAGACTTTGTTCCCTATATCGTCTAAACACTCCATTGTTTTTGAAAAACAATCAACATTTGCTTTATGCCTCCACAACCAATTTATTCCTAAGATAACATATTAGTAACCTAGGGGGGCTATGAACAAATACTTCTCAGTTGAAAAAATAGGAAGTTCAATCTTGGCTTCAAACAAATATTGCTCTACCTGAGCTTTTACCTGGTTATCATATTCAACTGACTAGGGTTTAGCCATGCAACTAGCTCTTCTAGGCAATTTACTTAATACTCTTGGTGAAATAAAACTTTCAGTTGCACTAGTATCAACAAAATAGAAATAGGAACTCCAATCAAAGTACTTGATGTCTCAATGGGAGTAATCTGATACTTTGCCTAGTGATTAACCAATGCTACATGAATCCTCTATTGAAATGTTGCTTGTTGTGTAGGTGAAGCATTGCCACACTGTTAAACTCCCCGATTCTTAGTTGGGCATTGATTGGCATAATGATCACCACAACAGGTAAAACATCCTCTAGGAAGTCCTCACTTCTCAACAGGTTTACCTGAATTATTATCATTCTGTCGAGCATTGGCACTATTCTTCTACTCATTCCTGGTTCCACTCTTATTATTTCTAGAACCCTTGTTTCTTTTCTTAGCCCCATCAGGTTTGCCATTCCTTTTCTTGAAAGGCTGAGAAGTTGGTGTCTTATTAAACCTCTTACGATTCTTCTCACAATAAGCAGAAATTGACTTCAATTTTTTCTCTTGCTTTATTGGATTCTCTAACACTTGTTCCATAGTAGAAGGGCCATGAACATCCACTTCTCTACCTATCTGGGCATTCAATCCCAAGATAAATTTCCTGATCCTAAACTTTTCATCTTTATGATATTGAGGCATATACTTTAGGAGTCAGGTGAAATTTTTCCAATATTCAACCACTGACATATCTCCTTGTCTTAGATTCTAGAAATCTGTTAGGTTTTGATCAAAGAAAAGTTGCAGTAACCACCTTTAGTAAAATAAAAGAATAAATTGATCCTAGTTTAAGCTTAAAGAACTTAACCCCAATTCCATTTTCTTGCTCATCCACCACATGGATGCTTCTCCTTCCAGCTGAAAAGCACCCCATGCTACCTTGGTTATCTCAGAGTAATTTCAAATCTCAAAATATTTTTCCATCTCTACTAACCAAGCTTCTATAGCATCACCACTTTTTGTTCCATCAAACTTAGGTTGTGTGACTTTCTTCATATCTCGAGACAATTAAGAGACAAGTCTACTTTTCTTCTCTTCTGGAAACTTATTCTTATCAACATTCTCCCTTTGTTTGTTATGAATACTAGGTTTGTGGACATATGCATCATCTCCTTGATGTGAATCCTTATGTCCTATTTCAGATTCACCATGACCCCTAACCTCTTGTTCCATGTTTCCAAGCCTTTCCTTGGTTTCATTCAACATAGTCAATATCTGATCCATCTTAGTCATAGGGTTTTTAGAGGGATTAGACTCTCCTTAATTATCTTCAAGAGTTGTTCAAGTTCGAACCATGATGACACTCTATATCACACTTGATATTTGTATCATATTATAAATTAGAATTTAGAATAATGCATCTCAATAATTCAAAATTCAAATTTTCAACAATAAAATCCATTCACCAAAAACTCAAATGGTAGTCAATCTCATCTTTATTATAGTTTATTATGGGTATAAATACATCCTTATTTAGATAATTAACTTGACAAGACCACATGTCATTTTCAGTTAAAGGATATTCCTCAGGTTCCTCTTCACTGTCAGAATCTAACAAAACAAACTTAGAGGGTGGATGTACATGCATGCACTTTTCCAAAATCTCTTTTCCTATAGTAGGGGCATCATGACCACACCCAAATGGCATACATGGCGTGTAGTAGAATGTTTGGTTTAGCTACACAAGTAAAAACAATTGGATTTTTGGCTAGTTTTATATGTTGCTTCCTTTCTAAATGTTTACGCTTAAGAGCATTGGCCAAAGTCTTTGAACAATCCATCCATGCACCCTTAGCATAATCAATATGATCCTTGAGTTCAACCTCCTCAGTAAGTTCTTTCTTAACTACTAACTTAGGCAAACACTGGGGAATAGACCTTTAGGTTGTTTTCTTGGTTCTTCTCCACATCATTTTGACATAAAACCTATTTCAAACATTAGCTATCTACTTAATGTTGACATTTTTTTATAGGAAGCATTGAGGTCCATGTGTTGAACCTGGTTAGCTCTGATACCATATGTAACATGCCTTCTCATATTACTCATTTTAAAATCAAGAATTTATAAGAAAGTAAATAAACATGGTAAACAAGAGATATGTATATTTTTTTAATATAATTTGCATGACAACAAATAAATAAAAGCATATTTTTTCTGAATATTTTCAATCTTGAAATTACAACATATTCAAAGATAGAATTATAGTGAAATCATTTCACTTTGAATTATAATATGCAATTTGCATTTGACAATGAGAACAATTTTTATATCAATACAAAAGAATATTGCATCTGGAATCTTGACATCTATCACTCAAGTCTTGGTGAGTCTTCTGCTATAGAGAGAGAGCGTCATCCAAGTGCTTTACCTCCAACCATAGACCAATAGTCCCCCACACACCTTCCTTCCTGGAAGTGGCCCTATTGATGCAGCAGCTCAGCGCCGGATCAAGTTAAAATCAACAAGATCATAGAAAACAGATATGGAAAGTCACTCATAGTAAATAATCAACACAAAAAAGATCAAGGAAGAACTCACTTCAATGCCTAATAGAAAATGTTCAGCGAATCTCATTACATTGAGAAATGGAAATATTTACATAAATCTAATTCCAGAACTCCACTAATAAACTAAAAACTAATTAACTCTTAGTGAATCCCTGGACTCCTTTTTATCCTAACTCCTTACTTCTCCTTCACTATTTCTGAGTTTGTTTCCTAATCAGTCTCCAAGACTCTACCCATGATCCACCTTCTAACTCTAATAAAACTCTCCAAATACATATGCAAAACTGTCCCTAAATGTTAGGGCAGTTAAAAATAGTCCCAAAAAAAAGGAAGAAGGATCAGTTTACCACCGTAAATCATGGCATGTCTGCCTCATGGTGGATGCTCTACATCATTCTCCCCTTCTTTTAGAAACTTTGAACCTCCTGGTTCAAAACTAAACTTATTTGACAACATTTTAACAAGTAACACACTATTAAACCTGAAGACTCAACTATTACATTTTTTTTAATACAGGATTGCTTTTACTCCAACATGCTACTGCATTAAACATCCAGGTAAATGTTCAAGATAGATGGTAGAACCATCCTTTTGACCCAAAGAATAAGGCCACGGCTTGCCCTTCCACCAGATTAAATATCTTTGCAATTTTCCACATCTTCTTTTCCTTTGATTCCAACCTCTTCTTGGATTAGAGTTTGTCCTACTCTTCGAAATTGTGCTCTTTCTCTTTACCCAGCTTTTTGAAGACTTAGTGGTCCTCCAATGAAAAACATCATGACTCTTTACATCACTCATATCATCTTCACCTGCACATAAACCATTAAAAATAGAAATAGAGTTAAGGGAGTAAAAATTTCCCATAAGTGCTTCCTCCTTTGCATTATGCCATTTAGGCATGCTTTTCAATTCATCTTTTGTGAGATGGTTTTCATTCTGTAGCTCCTTGTGTTGTTGTACACAAGACAACCCCTTCATTGTATTGTCCTCCTTTATTGCATTTTCTCCATTGTCCTCATTTGTACCACAATTGAACATATCTCTATTTCTTCTCTCAATCACACTCATTCTTTCTCCAAGAAAGTGATAATCTTCTACTCTCTTTTCATCAATGATGGGATTCTCTAGACATTCCTCTAGCTACTTTTGGTTGGTTTTCTTCTCTAAAACCAATAGAATTTCATCACATTTGGGGCTCCCAAAGATCTCTATCTCTGTTGTATCTTCCTCTCTAAGGTGGATTGCTTCCACTACTACAACATTTTGGGTCTCCTCTTGTGATAGGCTACATTTCTCTTCATTGCACTCTTCAAACTCTTCTCCTCTTGTATTGTAATCTTCAATACTTTCCCCTTCTTTGGGGTAACACAAATCAACAACTCCATTGAACTCATCATCTTGATCTTCATCCCATTCATCCTCTGTCTCAAACTCTTTGTAAATCTCATTTATTGGCCTCGTATCCAATAACAATCTTACCAACTCATCAAGGGATTTAAGCTTTCCCTGCTCCAAAAATTCTATCCCTTGGCTAATCCTTACCTCTATGGCTTTTCTCTTTGAAAATAACTCTTGCTCACAAGGTGAGTATTTATCCTTACCATTCTTTTTCACCTTTTCAGAAATCTTTAATGCCTTTGCAGTAGATTTCTTTTTCTTTGTCTTCTTATTGCTACATGCTTCATTCTCCTCCAACAACCACTTTAACTCCTCCAACTCATACTCTAATTTCTGTAAATATTTTTGCTGGTCCTTTGTTTGCTTCTGACTCCGCCTTTGTCTTACTTTGTCTTCCAATCTGCTTATTCTCTTTCTTACATTATGACAAAACTCCATCTTTGCATTCACAACCATAACCACAGCTGCCCCTTAAACCATCAAAACTGGCCTCACAAAGTCTTCTACCAGAACTCAAGCTATTTCATGCATGACAATAGTCTTTCCGCATCAAGCTTGCACAGAAATAAAATGCTCTCTCAACCTTTACCCATTTAGCTACAAATCTAGCTTCTCCTTTTCCCAAATCTAGCTTCTCCTTTTCCCAAATCTATCTTCTCCTTTTACCTTCTCAACATTATATTGCTAGTCTTCATCCCCTCTAAGAAGTTAACACAAATTTAGAGAGCAAAACTGCAAGTTAGAACTCCTTAGGCCAATACAAAAATAACTTTAATCCTTAACAATCTTCAGCTCAAGTAGCCGCACTTAGCAAAAAGCAGACGCTTCCAGCTCTTGTAAAATTTATCTCCTGACTCCTAGCACACTTCCAACACACTTCCAACAATGAAGAAAAGCGAGTCCTAGCACACTTCAATGATGGAGACAAAGACAGATACTACTATTGAGCAAGGAATGCTCTTGCATTGCTTTTATCTGGCACAAAGACAAATGTTACTCCACCAGGTCTCGTTTGGTGCTCTGATACCAACTAATGCAGCGGCTCAGTGCTGGATCAAGTTAAAATCAACAAGATCATAGAAAATAGATATGGAAAGTCACTCATAGTAAATAATCAACACAGAAAAGATCAAGGAAGAACTCACTTCAATGCCTAACAAAAAATGTTCAATGGATCTCATTACATTGAGAAATGGAAATATTTACGTAAATCTAATTCTAGAACTCCACTAATAAACTAAAAACTAATTAACTCTTAGTGAATCCCCAGACTCCTTTTTATCCTAACTCCTTACTTCTCCTTCACTATTTCTGACTTTGTTTCCTAATCAGTCTCCAAGACTCTTCCCACGATCCACCTTCTAACTCTAATAAAACTCTCCAAATACATACGCACAACTATCCCTAAATGTTAGGGCAGTTACAAACAATCCCAAAAAAAGGAAGAAGGATCAGTTTGCCACCATAAATCATGACATGTCTGCCTCATGGTGGATGCTCTGCATCACCTACCCTTCATGAAGAGTATAGAAATATGGAACCAACAAGTTATGCCATCTAAGTCCTAGTGTTGTGTCCTACATAACACATTTGACTACGATACAACTCTAGACTATCTTCTAGCTAAGTATGATCATCCTGACAGGTTACGTCATATGGACACTTGTGAACCGACTAATGCATGTAGAGACAAAAGCATCACTTTGGCAAAGTTTCTATATAAATAAATGTTTGCAATAAATGCAGTCATATGTTCACGTGCACCTCTAACTTGACTTGGGAACTATCTCATCCTATAGTGTGGCTTATTGAGCTAAAAACACTAGACTTATAATGTCTATAGTTTACTTTACTCCTAGTCAATCTAACATAGAAATTAACTTTGTACTCTAGGTTATCCATTTATACAAAGTATAAGTTTAGAAGATATAACTCTTCAATGAGTTCTTAGTTGCATTCTTACAACCCTAAGAGTCTATGACTTTCTGTCATGCTACTCAAAACTCAAGATTTAAGCATTTTATAAGCTATAAGTCTTGTTTCAATTCTAACAAGAAAACATTAAATTTCATCCTAGAGCTTCTCATACTCTTAATAATATCTTATTTTTTGGTTTCTCAACCTTATTTGTCAACCATGCAATACAATAGAATAATCTTGTGTCATAGTTGAACTTAAGAGATTCTATGATCTCTAAACTCATCCGAGCTGGTTCTAGGGTTTAAATTTTTCTAACCCAAAAAATCAAAAAAGTTAACAATCTCCAACTAATAGATTGTATAAAAGTATCCATTGGTCTACTCTTGGCCTCTTGAACATTATAATATTTACATATTAAGTATCTTGAATAGACATCTCATTCAAGATTTATCCTCTTCCTAAGAATTCTATCAGCTTCCTAGCTATACTCTAAACTTATTCAATCTTTCACTTTGATAAGTTTAAGTCTAAATTAGTATTATTGACTTACTGGTCTTCTGAAATCTTCTGACTCGAAATAAGGAATAGATTTGTTTCCACAAATCTCTTCTTTAGAAAAGAATGATAATGCTTATCATA
This sequence comes from Cunninghamia lanceolata, assembly GCA_027924645.1. NCBI lineage: Eukaryota > Viridiplantae > Streptophyta > Pinopsida > Cupressales > Cupressaceae > Cunninghamia > Cunninghamia lanceolata. The sequence goes on from BSBN01000547.1 coordinate 590,179, forward strand.
AGTTTAAAACTAAAGAGATACTACAACACTATCCTTAAGTTATTCCAAAGATGTCATTATCTTCTAGATATCTCGAAATAAAAGAATAACTTATCATAGAACAATTTGTTTAGAATTAATAGAACTATACATGCAAGTCTTCGAGAGATATATAAATATCTAGCTTTGTTATCTGACTCTTAGCAACTCCAATCTTGGAATATAGAAAACTCAAAAGATCTCTTATCTAAATTTAGAGATATGGCATTAGAACCAGTTGGTCTAACTAATGGGTACTCCATTCTACCTCGGTCTTTTATTGGCTTTACCTCAGACATTTAACAAAAAATCAAGTATAAATATGGTTAGACCCTATACATAGTTTCTAAAGATTATTTACTTGGCAAATTATTCACCCATATTGGTATATTCTTCACCAAATACTTAAAGTTTTTCAGTCTACATGAGCTCTACTCAACAAACACTACATACTAGAATCTTGTTGGCCCTTTGGCCTACATAGAAAGATTACTAAAATATCATATTCTACTGGTATTAACACGAAGAGATCATCTAATCTTATCAACTTAAGCACACCGCTATTTCTCTATCATGTGATCTTAAGAACAATCATAAACTAACGGTCATAAACAAAGATGACTCTTGGTAAACCTATCATAATTTCTCACTGATACTCTTAAAGTAAATCAGTCTTGGATGGATGTAGCAATATGCTATGCATGACAACTTAGATATAACCAGTATAGATTAAGCATGTCAGCATTGGATAAACACAAAAGTGATATACCAATCATAATAGCACACTAAAACTTGTTTAAACATGATGGCTTAGATATTAAGATAAGCACATCAACAATTAGGATTACACAACCGTATAATGAATATATCAGCTCTATTTACATACAGTAATATAATGACTACATCATCTCTATTTACACACAATAGTGTGATGAGCATATCCACTCTATTTACTCACAATAGTATAATGAGCTCATCAGCTCTAATTACTCAGTAATATAATGAGCTCATCATCTCTAATTACTCACAGTAATATAATGATCTCATCGGATCTAATTACTCACAGTAATATAATGAGCACATCGACTCTATAGTTAAATATAAAAACACATTAATATTTCTATATTTAAATGGTGCCAGAAATAACACAGTAATAACTAGAAGCTTCGGCCTCAAGATTAGTGGCATATTGAGAATGCCAAAACACAAAATGGATTTGCAAATAAAATTAATAGTTACATAAAACAGGAAGGAACCTGAGAGTTCACTGAGATGAATAGAGGATCCTTTTGTATTCTCTTGTCACTTTCTTTCCTCAACGAGCTCCTAAGCTCCCCCACGTGTCATCTCTGCCACAAAGCTTCTGCCACAGAGCTCTCATTGTTTTCTTTTCTCCCCCTTCTAATTCTTGAGAGAAACTCCCTTTAAAGATCACCTTCTACACTCCTAAAATGGTGCCTTCATGACTTTTGGTGGCACCCTCAAATTTTTCAAATTTGACGTGCCAGTATTTTTTTGAAACGTCGACAAAGGCTAATTCAACACATTGCTCAATCTACCCCGGAGACCACATTTGGTGATTAAAATTTTTCAACTCAGGCATCATCTTACAAATCAAGTTGGTGGAATTTTTTCTAGCACATATGAGAACACACTTGCTCAATTTCGTGCTCTCAGGACAAGTTTTGACAGGGTATTTAATTGTTTCCTAACTGTGACCGAGCTAATTTTGGCATTTCAAAAAGTTTCAAATTTCATGATTCTGAGGATGACCCAGTTGTTAATTTGGTCTCAAACCTTTCTAGTTCCAATTTCATCAAAATTAGAGACCATTTGATGCATTATTTTAATGCATTCTAGTTGTGGCAAACTCACCCGGCGGGCCAATTTACAAAGCAGGTGCTAAAACTTGGTCAGTGAAGCGGAATATGAGGAGATGGGTTTACTTGAAATAATTGATTACACCCCTGTGTAAATTTTCATGATCATTGGACGCCCAGTTTGCTCATGGTGGAATTGCACCATTTGCCGGATGGAGAAAATTCATGTATGCCAAGGTTTAAAAATTAAAATGCAAATAACAAAAGTTAAATATTAAAGGAGGGAATATTGAATGGTTTGCATGTGAGATATAAAATTTAGATTTTATAAGGAAATAGCTTTCATTAAAGTTTATTAAACTTTATTTAAAGCTTATGAAAGGAAATATGGGTGCGATGGTATGTAAATCACACAATCACAGCCCCTTAAGCTGCTATTTGAAAACACTGTGTGATGGTGCGAAATGCCCATCACATAGTCCTTTTTCCCTCTGATTTCCTCTGCAAACACTTAACAGTGCATTTCCCTCTCAACTGTGGCGATTTTGATGAGATTTTGGGCTGTTCAGGCGAAGGTAGTTGGTCGCTAAGGATGCTGATCACATTTTTCATTTTTTGGGCAATTTTTGGCCCAAATGTGCATTTTTATGCTTGGAAATCTTCCTCAGGTCATTTCTCATGCATTGTGAAAGTTTTTTGGTCATTTGTAATGAATTCTGAGTGCCAGAATGATAAAAATGCCCCTGTTTTAGCAAAAATGACCCAGAGGTGATTGAATGGGCAAGGAATTGGATTTGGATGACATTGCAATGTTCTTCTGAGGCTGAATGCGATCATGGAGAAGCTAAAGAAGGAATCCTCAGAGTTTATTCTACATTAGTTCAGAAAATTTGGGAGTCTCTAGATGTTGCCGTTCATGCTTGGGAATAAGTAAAAAATGTGTAATTTTAAAAAGAAGAATATTAAAGTATATTTTATTCATTTTCTTCTCCTCTTTTAATATATTGTTATTTTATTCCCAATGTATTTTGAAGGGAATATGTATTAAAAAAATATCTTACCTACCTCCAGGATGAAGTTAATTTCTAGGGCAACATGCTTTGAGCATAAAAAAGGACTGTTGGGCTCTCATTTTGGTTGTTGAAGATTTTGGCATTTTGGAGAAGTAATAAAATATAGTTTAGCTGGGTTGTTCTATCTCTTTTGCTGTGAGTTTATGAGTTGTATGTTAAGTATTTTATGCATAAAATTTATCAGTTTTATGTTGATTTAGATGAGTAATGCTTTATTGCATGTATTCAGTTATTTGTCTCTAAGTTGTATATGTTCTTCTAAATCTGAAGTAGCTAAGGGTTATTTAAGGTTTGGTAACATGGGTTTACTATGTTAAATATTTAATCTTACTTCTGCTCAAGGAACAAATTAAATGCTTTAGGTGAAGTATTGAGAAGAACATGTTGGAATAGGGATATCTATAAGCAAAGATAACTGAATACTCAGTCCTGGGTAGCATTTGTAAGGCAGGTGTTGACTAAAACCCCTTGAAACTTGATTATTGTTCTAAGTTTATGATAAGCATTCACATATATACATCTACTTGACTCCATGCCTTGAGATAGGCACCATTCTGATTTTGTGTTGAGGTTATGATCCAAAGTCCTAAATCTTGTATCCAAACATAAAACAAAATTATTTCTAAATCTCAATCTTTTAGTTTGTAGGAGTAGGTTTTAGCTACATGCTCTTATTTTTAGTTAGTTAGATAGTCCAAGAACATTACCAATCTGGGTTTATCTTATGCATCTTGGTCCATACATGAGAACATTCTTCCTAAGTGAGTCAAGGATGAATCTTTTATTGTAAGGGAATACCCTCCTAGGTGCGGTAGAACCTAAAGTGCATGGGAGACACGTGAAAACAATCTCTCGTATTTGTTGGCCAAGTCTGCCATCAAACTTGAACAGAAGAAGTGGCAAACCTTTAGAGTTTGATGTTTGTTGATTTGGGAACCAACAAAACTAGCAACTCTGCTAGGGACAGTCATAGATCTATGAGCAAAGAGTCAAAGAATTTGATCAGTTTGAGCATTTGGTTCAGATATTGAAGTTTTAGACCTGGATGAAGCCTTATTGTAGCAAATTTGAAAATTTTATGTGTGGCTTTGCTGTTGGAGAACCTAAAATGAAAAAATGCTTTAAAAAGCTTTGGGTTGTTTGAAGCTCATTCCTTTATAAGGAGGTGGTGACTCTGCATACAAAGAACTTGAGAAAGAATACAAAAAAGTTCCAGATCAGCACATTTCTCAGCCAAAAGGAAGAATTAGCAGCTGCAACATATTCAAGTATTTTTCATATTTTGGTTTTCATAAAACCATGGTGTATGAGTTTTAAATGATTCCCTATTAAGTAAAGTTAGCACTGGCTAAAAGGGAAATATTGGTGATAAGATTGCATTATTTTGCATTTGTTGAGAATGTAGTTTGTATTTTCAAAGAAGTATGTAAAGTTTTTTTATGAGACTCATTTAGAGGACATTAGGCAAGCTGAAACAACAGTTTGTATTTTAAAAGCATAAGATCATTGTTGTAAAAAGAAGTCTGAGTTGTGAAGAGGCTTGTAAAAGGTGTAAAAAATGTATCATCAACCCTTGTGTCCTTGTGTGGACCCAAATGTGGCAATGCATGTAGTGTTGTCCCAGCCATGCAATAAAAGAATCTTCAACATTGATAGATATAGAGCCATAAATTTCATTGACATTTGTGGTTTCCCAAATGTCATACCACCTAAAATTAGAAAGTATTTGCCTAAATTCAGTGGTATAAGGGATGAATCAGCAAGAAAGCACCTACAATAGTTCAGTGATGTGATGGGAGACTATGAGGTGGATCATGAGGATGTTGTCAAAAAGTTATTTGTTCAGTCTTTGAAGGGAGTTGCCAGAGATTGGTTCTCTTATTTACCAGCATGCTCTTTCTGTTCATAGGAGGAGTTCAAAGCAATGTTCATGGAGCAGTTTGGTGAGAGAATTAATCCAAGTTCAGTGATAAAAAATTTTATGGACATCCAGAAAGGAGAAGATGAATTGGTTCATGCATTCAACCTCAGATTTTCAAAAGCAATGAAGGATATTCTGGAAGGTATGAGACCAAATGATTCATTCTGCCTATATGTGTACCTAAGTGCATTTGATGAAGAAGTGAGCTACCTCTTAAGGGATAAAGAGCCTACAACACTTCATCAGGCATATGGGATAGCCATGGATATTGAAAACAACTAGAAGTATGGAATGCACAAATGCTTTTTGTCTGCAAATGCTTGCCGCCTTGAGACCCCCAATGTTGATGAAAGGTATAATTTAGGTGTTGAAAATGACTGCCAGAACACTTACATCCCTATTGTCCCAATTTACACATTAGCTCAATGTGATTATGCAAGTGGTGTGGCGTCTCAAAAGGCAGATAGTTGCTGTCCCATTGGGAAAAATCAGAACATAATGCACATAACTAGAAAACGTTTATCAGAAAATCAAGATTTATCTTATGTAAATGAGGATGGTGAATACAGTCAGCACATAATCAACACATATGCAGACCAATATATCATTGATAAAGGTAAAGATACATGGCGTGGTGATGGAATAGACATATATGAAATTTCTTCCGGTGATATCTTGGATGATGAAGAAGTAAAAGAGGTGCAAGGTGTCCTCCCATGTTATGTTCTAATCAATGACAGCAGTGCAGGTGTTGCAGAATTTTCATTGCAAATCAGTGATCATGATTTTGAAAGAAAAATTTTAAGCATTCCTATTGAAAACTCTGAGTCTATTTTATGTAATGAAGAATCCCCTTGTGATGAGGATCATGATGACAGTAGGTCTAATTATTTCTATGTGGATTATAAGTGCTTCTATGAGGATGTTGATGTGCATGACACTGGAAAGTGTGCTAATTCAGATCTAGGTGTGAAGCCTCCAACTCATGAAATTAATGCTGAGATGGAATATGCATGTTTCTTTGTAGAAGTGGACATGTTTTCATTCATTGAGGGGTGCAATAGTGTAAAGCTTGATGAAGATATATGCTCACTTGGTGAACAAGATCCATGCTTTGGTGAAACAAAAATCCTGGGTCACTATTTAGATATAAATGGGCAAGTTGCTAATGTTCATGATAATACAACAAAGGGCAAAATTAATATCCATTAGTGTGAGGACTCTAGTAATGGGCCATATTCTGATTTTTTCATGCCTTCTTTTGAGATATTTCAAGTAGAGTTTAATGATGAAAGTGTCAAGCACGATAATGATGAGTATGAGAATGTTTTTAATAGTGAGCTCCTTCAGCCTATTGCCCATGGTGACTATGAGTATGATCATTTTTTAATTGATTATGATTATTTGTGTGAGCATGCCTGGCAAAATTTTACTTTGAGGTTGAAAAGTTTGTATGAATATGAAAGCCAGTGTTTAATGGAGCAAGTAAAGATGCTTCCTGTGTATGAATGTTTCATGATTAGTGAAGAAGATGACTCCAAGGTTTTACGTGATCTTTTCACTCAGTCTAATTTTCTAGACTTGGAGTTGTATTTTGGCTTTAATGAATTAGGGAAAATATTTCTTGATAGAACAAGTGAACAAATTCTTTATGAAAATTTTACATTTGATATGCAAGCTAACTATGATTTCAAGACTAATGATGCCAACTGTCACAGGGATTATGAACGTTTTCAGTTTTCAGTCTAGTTGAATATGGTAAAATGTTGAAATGATTTTGGATTTCAATTAGCATACAATATTCAGATTGACAAAGGTAATATTGGCAAGGGTAAGCTTAGTGATGTGGTAGAACACGATAATGTCAGGGTTAGTTTGTGGGCAATTCATGATAGTATTTTTAGTTGTGGCCTAATGCAGTAAGATGAAAATTAGGTATTTGACATAGGAGGATTTTGGTTTTTTATTTTTGGGAGCCTAGGGCCACCAAATCAAGTTGAAGATATGCTTTTTACTGCAAAATGGAGTATTGACTCTGCAGCCCAATGGAGTAGGCATCTGGTCTATGTCCCAGAGATAACTAGAATCTTGTCATGCCTGCAAGAGGCATGCATCCCTGAGAAAGAGCCATTGGTGGCACCCTCAAATTTTTCAAATTTGATGTGCCAATATTCTTTTGAAATGTTGACAAAGGCTAATTCAACAGGCTGCTCAACCACATTTGGTGATTAAAATTTTTCAACTCAGGCATCATCTTACAAATTGAGTTGGTGGAATGTTTTCTAGAACATATGAGAACATGCTTGCTTAATTTTGTGCTCTCGGGACAAGTTTTGACAGGGTATTTAATTGTTTCCTGACTGCGACCGACTAATTTTGGCATTCCGAAAAGTTTCAAATTTCATGATTTTGAGGATGACCCAGTTGTCAATTTGGTCTCAAACCTTTCTAGTTCCAATTTCCTCAAAATTAGAGACCATTTGATACATTATTTTAATGCATTCTGTTTGCGGTGAACTCACTTGGCAGGCAAATTTACAAAGCAGGTACCAAAAATTGGTCCACAAAGCGGAATCCAAGGAGATGGGTTTCCTTGAAATGATTGATTACACCCCTATGCAAATTTTCATGATTGTCGGACACCCAGTTTGCCTGCAGTGGAATTGTACCATTTGTCCAACGAAGAAAATTCATGTATGCCAAGGTTTAAAAATTAAAATGCAAATAATAAAAGTTAAATATTAAAGGGGGCATATTGAATGGTTTGTACGTGAGATATAAAAGTCAGATTTTATAGCTTTTCTTAAAGTTTATTAAACTTTATTTAAAGCTTATGAAAGGAAATAGGGGTGCGATGGTACGTAAATCGCACCATCGCAGCCCCTTAAGCTGCTATTTCAAAATGCTGTGTGATGGTGTGAAATGCCCATTGCATAGTCCCTTTTCCCTCTGATTTCCTCTGCAAACACTTAACAGTGCATTTCCCTCTCATCTATGGTGATTTTGATGAGATTTTGGGTTGTTCAGGCGAAGGTAGCTGCTCGCTGAGGACGCTGATCACGTTTTTCATTTTTTGGGCAATTTTTGGCCCAAATGTGCATTTTTATGCTTGGAAATCTTCCTCAGGCCATTTCTCATGCATTGGCAAATTTTTTTTGGCCGATTGTAATGAATTCTGAGTGCCAGAATGATAAAAATGCTTCTTTTTTAGAAAAAATGACCCAGAGGTGATTGAATGGGCAATGAATTGGATTTGGCTATTGTTGCAATGTTCTTTTAAGGATGAATGCGATCATGGAGAAGCTGAAGAAGGAAGCCTCAATGTTTATTCTACATTAGTTAAGAGAAATTGGGAGTCTCCAGATGTCGTTCAGGCTTGGGAATAAGTAAAAAATGTGTAATTTTTAAAAGAGGAATATTAAAGTATATTTTATTCATTTTCTTCTCCTCTTTTAATATATTGTTATTTTATTCCCAATGTATTTTGGAGGGAATATGTATTAAAAAATATCTTACCTACCTCTAGAATACAGTTAATTTCTAGGGCAACATGCTTTGAGAATAAAAAAGGACCGTTGGGCTCTCATTTTGGTTGTTGAAGATTTTGGCATTTTAGAGAAGTAATAAAAGACAGTTCAGATGGGTTGTTCTACCTCTTTTGCTGTGAGTTTATGAGTTGTATGTTGAGTATTTTATGCATAAAATTTATCAGTTTCATGTCAATTTAAATGAGTAATGTTTTATTGCATGTATTTAGTTATTTGTCTCCAAGTTGTAAATGTTCTTCTGAATCTGAAGTAGCTAAGGGTTATTTAAGGTTTGGTAACATGGGTTTACTGTGTTAAATGTTTAATCTCTTACTTCTACTCAAGGAACAGATTAAATGTTTTACGTTAAGTATTGAGAAGAACATGTTGCAATAGGGATATCTATAAGCAAAGATAACTGAATACTCAGTCGTGGGTAGCATTTGTAAGGTAGGTGCTGACTAAAACCCCTTGAAACTTGATTATTGTTCTAAGTTTATGATAAGCATTCACATATATACATCTACTTGACTCCATGCCTTAAGATAGGCACCAGTTTGATTTTGTGTTGAGGTTATGATCCAAAGCCCTAAATCTTGTATCCAAACATAAAACAAAATCATTTCTAAATCTCAATCTTTTAGTTTGTAGGAGTAGGTTTTAGCTGCATGCTCTTATTTTCAGTCAGTTATATAGTCCAAGAACATTACCAATCTAGGTTTATCTTATGCATCTTGGTCCATACATGAGAGCACTCTGCCTAAGTGAGTCAAGGATGAATCTTTTGTTGTGAGTAAGGGAATACCCTCCCAGGTCGGCAGAATCTAAAGTGTAGGGGAGACACATGCAAACAATCTCCTGTCTTTGTTGGCCAAGTCTGCCATCAAACTTCAGCATAAGAAGTGGCAAACCTTTAGAGTTTGATGTTTGCTGATTTGGGAACCAACAACTTCCACGAAGGCACCCTATTAAGTGGAAGTTATAGTCATAAAAGATCACTTCCCATACACAATAACCAAGTGCCTCCACTTCTCTAAAATAGTTAGAGAACGAAGGGGATCAAACAACCTCATAATTAAACAAGGAATCATTTCCCACTTTCATGGAAAAGATTGTCAACCACTTCCTTGGGCCTTCTCCTTAGACTCTATTAAAATATACATCATTAACTTGCCTCTTCCTTTTCCTATATCTTGATGCTAGAATATCAGCCCATTCCATGGATTTAATTTTGCACAAGATTCCTATAACATGGCATGGTGATGCAGGAGCACCCGGGCACACGTGCGATCCTACGTTAACTGAAAAGAATGTTTGATTCAATTTTGGTTTTGGTTTTCATTATTTTTTGTGTTACTTTTGTTTTACGGCGAGGCGATGTTGTTGCTGCTGCTGGCGACTTCATGTCATTTATATTTTGTGGTGATTTTGGTTAAAATTGGTGAATTTCTTCTTCACTTTTATTGGTTGTGAATAATTGCAGAGACTTGGATATTAGTTGCATTGGATTTCATTATGCACTCTGTTGCTAGTAATGCCTTCATTATAAACTGGCATATACTTACACATATTAAAACTACATAGCTAAGGATTTGAAAAGAGGATTGATATGTGAATGGTGCAATCTTAGGAGAAAATGGATTTTATTAAAACATCAATAATGAGATGTACTTCCAGGGGTCGATGGTAAGAGAGAGAGATAGTCAGATTCTTTCCTCTATGGAGGCATCATCACATGAGTTGATTATAATTGCTGAATAATACTTTATCAATTTCCATGACTCCATTTCCATCTCAAGTGGCATCCATTTCATTTTCCATGGAGTGATTAAAAATTTCTAATTTCAAAGGTTTCAATTTTCTTCAGTGATAACTTTAAGAAATCCCCCCTGAAAAAATATATAAAATCCTGGCAAATCATTCATTATTTTGGAAATAAATATTAATTTCTATTGGTGAATCTTTCTTATTTTCTGGCAAATATTAATTTTATTGGCGAATTATTTTAAATCACCAGAAATTTGTAGAAAATCTTGGCGAATCTTGATGAAAACTAGGCAAATGCATTAATTACCATGGTGAATCCTTCTTTAAAAAAAAATTCCTATGGAAAAGTAAGTGCCTGAGGGTGGCAGTGATTGACTAGTTTAAGGTGTAGTGCTCATTTCTATAATGCCTTAAAATTCCTTAATCTTTTAAATCAAAGATTGAATATTTTTGATCAGTCCTAAATTATTTTTCACCACCCTTGATTTTATTTATAATCCAATGATTTGGGTTCTATTCCATGGGATAAATTGTACCTGTGAAGCTCCAATGCCCATGGGGCCTGAAATTGCATTTATGTCATTGATCTTAATGCAATTTCAAGCCCCATGGGCATTAGAGCTTTGCAGGTACATTTTGGCCTCCAGAATTTAACCTTGGCCATTAGATTATAAATTGAGATTAGCGGCCCAAATACAAATTTGGGTTCAATGGGCATTGGAGCTCCGTGGGGTAATACAACCCCAGCCATTAGATTATAAATAAAATCAATGGTGGTGATTAAAAATTGGTGATATGGCCCTAAAGTAACCAATAGTTATATAATTTTATTGGCAAATTAATTTCATTTTCTACTATAACTTATAAAATTTAGGCGAATATAATCTAATCAGGTATCAAATATTGTGGCAAATCTTTGAGTTTAAAAGTTTAATAAAATAAATGTTTTGGCAATTTAGCTAGGACTAAAATAAAATTTTGTAAAAATGTGGTGAATCACGTCACATTACAGCTTGTACTATTAGCTAAATTTTGAATCCCCAATTTCAACTATTAGCGAATTGGCGAATATTAACCACTAAAAAAATCACTAATTTTCTTTATTAGAAAGTGGCACCTCAATTAAAAGAATTTCTTTGTCATTCTTTCTGTTTGCACATAAAAGAAGGGTAAGACCATGGTAGAGGAGAGAAAATGCATAAGTTTATTAAAATCACAATCCCACGATTGGATTATTGTTTGGGTGCCATTGAGGAGGTCAACAAACATTTTGATGCGTGGGTTTCATTGGTTTATTGTTGAAGTGTTAGTTTTGGAGAGTAAAATCCAATAATCTATCTTCCTTGGGTGTCGATTCATGTGCTGGAGTGACTTTTGATTACTATTGTAATTTGAGTAATATAAAAAGGAAAATCAAACTCAAACGTGGGGTTCTTTTTGGCTGCCAAAGATAAGAGAAAATACAGAGTTGAATAGGATGGAGGCATTGTCAAGAGAAGCAAGAAGGGGGTTCAATTTGGAGGAAGAGGAACATCAAAGGAAGGAAAAATGATATCAGAAAATAGATAATAAGAGGAGATTTGAATGCTAATTCTCAGAGGGATTCAATCAAGAATCAATCCACAGATAAATAGTGAAATAGAGGAGGCATAATGTGTGATGAAAGTGTATTAGAATTGTGAACACTATAATCCTGGTGTATTGAGATCTCAGTTTGAATGCAAATCTAGAAAATTTCCCCTTCATTTTCTATTATTAAGTATTGGTTTTGAAATTAATTAATGTTCCTATTGCTTCATATAATTGAATTGCATAATAGACAAATTGTTTAGTGTGTGTGTGCTGCTAGGATTGACAATCTGATAAGGCTCCCCACCCTGTGTCTGGATCATTTGGTATCAAAGCCAACAGTGGGTGTGTTGAGGAAAGAAACCCTGGCAGAGATTTTTGTGGGTGAGTGTGAGGGCAAGGAGACCCACGAGTACAAGGAGCTTGTAGATATGGTGCAAAGAGGACATGGGCAAAGAGGAGCATGGAATGGACCCTGAAATAATGAAAATCTGATAGTCATGGAGATGTTGAGAGGTATTATAGTGAGTTTGGATGCAATGTAATTGGCACAACGAAGAGGGATACCTACGGTAGATGTCAACAAAGATGAAGGTGAGATTGAGGCTCCTAAAATTGAATTTGAGGATGAGGATGATGGAGTGGAAGGCGGATTTTTAAAAGTAATGGAGAGAATCAACAACAAGCCAAGATTGAATACCCCTAGTTACCATGGAAGTTTGAATCCGAAGGACTTAATTGATTAGATATCAGAAATGGAGAAGTACTTCGACTATGAGTCATTAGAGGACTTGAAAGGAGTTAAACTTGCTTGCACAAAGTTGAAGGGACATGCATCATTATGGTGGGATCATATGCAGATTGATAGACAATGAAGATGCAAAGATAAAATTAGAACTTGGGATCGGATGGTAGCAAAGATGAAATCTCAATTTCTTCTGAAGGATTACCATGTAAGTTTATTTTGTAAATTAAAAATTTGAGCAAAAAGAATTAAGTGTACAGGCCTATACCGAGGAGTTCTAAAAGCTGAATATCTGGATTGGATGTATGGAGGATGATACGGATAAGGTCTCAAGATATGCAAATGGATTGAGATATAACATTCAAGATGAATTGGCTATGTTGCAAGTTTATACAGTGGAAGAGGCATATTGGTTTGCTTTGAAGGCTGAAGAAAAGTTGTCAAGAAAACACCAAGGTAATACAAGAGGAATAGGAAAGTCTGTCATATTAAGTGAACCAATGAGTAATGTGAAAGGAAAACAATTTTTTGAGGAAGAAAATGACATCTTTTGCAAAGAGGAATCAAGTCAAAACAATAGAGGAAGAGGCTATTTCGGTAGAGGTAGAGGAAGGGGATTTGGAGGTACATATTTCCAATGTGGAGAGGTTGGACATAGGGTTTTTGAATGCCCTCAAATATGGCCAGATGTTAGTACAAAGAGTACAACAAATAACTATGCAACACAAGTTGATGAAGAGAGTGTGAATTATCCAAAGAAAGTGGGAGAACCCGAACAGGGAGAGGCCTTGATGAGTAGAGTCTTATTGAAACCAAAAAATGAACAACATGAGCCAATACAAAGGTAGAGTTTATTCTAAATGATGTATAAATTAGGTGGTAAGTGCTATAAGGTAGTTGTGGACAATGGAAGCACCGATAATTTGGTGTCACATGAGGTGGTAGAGAAGTTGTAGAGGAAGAAGACAAAGCATCCAAATCCTTACCAAGTCACTTGGTTGCAAAAGGATCATCAAATTCTGGTAAGTGAACAATGTTTAGTTCAATTTTAGATTGGTAGTTATGTTGATGAGGTGTTGTGTGGTGTGATGCCCATGGATGCTTGTCATGTCCTTTTTAGTAGATTGTGGCAAGATGATAGACATGCTATGTATGAGGGCTGTGAAAACATGTATACCATCACAAAAGGTGGAAGGAAGTATCATTTGAGTCCATTGAAGGATAAGGGGAAACAAGTGGAAAATAGTTCCTTGGTTTGTTTTGGTGCAAGTGAACAAGTTGTGACCATGGTAAGTAAGATTTGGAGCAGCCCAACAGTGGTTCATGAGAAGAGGACTTTGAGTGAGGTCAAGGGAAATGATGAAGAGTTGGTGTAGTAGCTATACAAAGAAGAGAAGAAAAGTAAGGGGTAGTCAAGTAGTTGTAAAACAAGTGAAGAAAGTCCAAGAAGAAAATAGAATTTAACATTGGGTCAAGATACATGCTTGAGTGAGAGGTCTGAAATGAATCTTCATCGTTGGAAAGAACCAGGTGGAGGAGACCACCGAGGTGAGTGCAGGTTGCAACATAAACAATGAAAGAATGTGAAAGAGGAAAGAGGTAAAGAGGTTCTATTCAATGGACAAAATAATAAGTTGATTGATGAGGAGGAAATCTGGATAAAAAATGAGCATGGCATTACCATTCGAAGCTTCCAAAAATGTTCATGAGCTGCAGCCTCATGGAACATTTCTCCTACCCGATGTGTCTAATGCAAGAGCACTCAGGTGCACACGTGATCCTATGTAAATCAAAAAGAATGATTGATTCAATTTTAGTTTTGATTTTAATTATTTGATGTGTTACTTATATTTTGCAACGAGGCGGTGTTGTCATGACTGCTGGTAACTTTGTGTCGTTTATATTTTATGGTGATTTTGGTTAAAATTGGTAAATTTCTTCTTCACTTTTATTGTTTGCAACTAATTGTAGAGACTTGGATGTTAGTTGCATTGGATTTAATTATGTACTCCATCACCAGTTATGCCTTCATTATGAACTGTCATATATTTGCACATATTAAAACTACATAGCTAAGGATCTGAAAAGAGGATTGATATGTGAATGGTGCAATCTTAGGAGAAAATGGATCTTATTAATACATCAATAATGAGATGTATTGCCAGGGGTCAATGGTGAGAGAGAGAGAGAGAGAGAGAGAGAGAGAGAGAGAGAGAGAGAGAGAGAGAGAGAGAGAGAGAGAGAGAGAGAGAGAGAGAGAGAGAGAGAGAGAGAGAGAGAGAGAGAGAGAGAGAGAGAGAGAGAGAGAGAGAGAGAGAGAGAGAGAGAGAGAGAGAGAGAGAGAGAGAGAGAGAGAGAGAGAGAGAGAGAGAGAGAGAGATTATTTCCTCTATGGAGGTATCACCACATGAGTTGATTATAATTGTTGAATAATACTTTATCAATTTCCATGACTCCATTTCCATCTCAAGTGGCATCCATTTCATTTTCCATGGAGCGATTAAAAAATTCTAATTTCAAAGGTTTCAATTTTCTTTATTAGAAAGTGGCGCCTTAGTTACAAGAATTTATTTGTCATTCTTTTTGTTTGCACGTAAAAGGAGGGTAAGACCATGATAGAGGAGAGACAATGCATAAGTTATTAAAATCACAATCCCATGATTGGATTCTTGTTTGGGTGCCATTGAGGAGGTCAATAGACATTTTGATGTGTAGATTTCATTGGTTTATTGCTGAAGTGTTAGTTTTGGAGAATAAAATCCAATAATCCATCTTCCTTGGGTGTCAATTCATGTGTTGGAGTGGCTTTTGATTTCTGCTATAATTTGAGTAATATAAAAAAAGGAAGATCAAACTCAGACATGGGGTTCTTTTTGGCTGCCAAAGATAAGAGAAAATACAGAGAGTTGAACACGATGGACGCATTGTCAAGAGAAGAAAGAAGGGGGTTTGATTTGGAGGAAGAGGAACAACAAAGGGGGGAAAAATGATATCAGAAAATAGATAATAAGAGGATATTTGAATGCTAATTCTTAGAGGGATTCAGTCAAGAATCAATCGAGAGATAAATAGTGAAATAGAGGAGGCATAATGTGTGATGTAAGTGTATTGGAATTGTGAACACTATAACCCTGGTGTATTGAGATCTCAATTTGAATACAAAATCTGGAAAATTTCCTCTTCATTTGTTGTGATTAAATTTTGGTTTTGAAATTAATTAATGTTCTTGTCACTTCATATAATTGAATTGAATAATGGACAAATGGTTTAGTGTGTGTGTGGTTCTAGGATTGGCAGTCTGATAAGACTCCTCATCCTATGTCTGCATCACATGGGCATCACCATGTTCTCTTTAAAACACCTAAAAACTACCTTAGAATAGGCCACTAAAGAACTACCCCATCACTTTTGCCACCTATAGATCAACACTAGACAACATAGGTCTCCTTGAGCCTTTCCACCATTAGAATTTATAACCACCTATAGGTGACACATAGTCACCTAACATTTTAATAATGGTGCTTCTCATTTAAAATCACTATGAGCACCATAGGATGAGCACATCATATTTGATCACATCACATGGCAATATATAATATCTACAAAACTTATACATAGGCACACCACATCCTACTAAATTAAATTCACATAGTACTTGATCATCACTCAAACTTATATGGACATCAACAATGATATTGCAAATTGGTTCAAAGGATGAATAGAAAAGTTTGAGTTTACAACACCACAACCACATTCAATCAAAAAAATCTATATATCGGGATTATATCGAGTCACATATTAGGTCACAATGGGTTTGGAAACTAAACCCACATTTGTATTAGAAAGATAAAACTTAAACAATCAGGATTATATCAGGTCACATTGGGTTTGGAAACTGAACCCACATCTTGCATTAGAAAAATGAAAGTGGTATAATCACATGGTTGAAGCTTATGGAACACTATGTATTGCAATATCTTAGAATTTTCTATTTCATCTTAATTATGCAACAACACTTAATGATGTATGGATATAGTTAGAGAATTTGTTCGAGAAACATGATGTTATGTGAGGGCATCAACTTGAGAATGAGCTAATTAGTCTTATTCCACAAAACTTCACTACTATACAAGATTTTTTTACTAAGTTAAACTCACTTAGATTCCAACTCCAACAATGTGGTACTAACAAAACAAATGAAAAATTGGTCCTCAGTATTTTGTCTAAGCTTGGTCATCAGTATTCAGTGTTTGTTTTAGCATTTTATACTACAAAGAGTGGACTTGGTACAAACTTCTCTATGCCTTCTCTTTTTGAACTTGTAGTTAATCTCACAAGGGAAGAAGATAAGTTAATCCAAATGGATGTTTTGAAGTCTCCATCAACACATGCACTTGTTTCATCTTCATCTTCAAATCACACACCAAAGAAACAAACTAGAGATCAAGATAAAGGAAAAGGATCAAAATCACACCATCCATCTGAGTCTTCATCAAAAGGAAAAGGTAAGGAGATGCCTACTTGCTCTTATTGTAAGAGAAATGGGCATGAAGAAACTATGTACATGTTTAAAAAAGAAAGAAGATGAGTACAAGATAATCATTAAAAAAAGAACTTGAAAATTCACAACTCAAGGCTTGTCTTTCTTCTTCTCCATCAACATTAGAACCATGAAAGGGCACATCACTATGTGCCTCTGTAGTCTTTGAGTCTCAGTGATGGGATCTTGATTTTGGTGCATCACATCATATGGCATCTTGTCTGTTTCTATTTTCATCACTACACCGCACAACTACAACAAAGATATTGGTTGATGAAAACAATTCTTACATGGTAGTTTGTGGGAAAGGCAATGTTAAAATAGGAGCAGACTATATTAAATATTTTCTTTTTGTTCCAAAATTATCACAGAATCTACTTTCCATCTACCAAATCACCAATAGTGGATCAAGAAAAATAGTTGAATTCAATTTAGAATCAGTTACGATAAGAGATTTACACACTAGAAAACTTGTTGCAGTTGGGAAAGTTGACAACTTTTTCTATGTTTATACATTTTCACACTTTACACCTGATGATGAAGACTCTACAGTTCATTCTCCACCATTCAGTGTGGATATATCATCAAAGATCAACTTGGGTCAATCAAAACTCACATTTCTTTAGATAATTGAGTCACCACCTCCCCCTTCACCTGTTGCTTCATAGGAAGCTTCTTTAGATTTGTAGTACCTGATGTTGTTACTCAATCCCTTGAACCTATTCTGATTCCACCAGTGGTTTTGATACAACTTCAAGAGATTTCATTATAATCTCTACATTATGTGCAACATTTAGAGACTCACTTTGTTCTTCTTACTTGGGAAGATCTCATGCACACCTTTACATAGTTCTTCTTCTTCCACAGGGAAGGTATGTTGTTCAAATTTCATGCATCACTTTCAACATTCATCTTCGAGATTCAATCAGCAATATAGGATCAGTTATCTTATGGGGGGCTTTCTAGTCTCTCTATTTCTCTCTTTTGGGGAAAATACTTCATGTATATTTGTAGAAGTAGTACTTGGGGGTCATGTTGAGTCCTCCTTCTACCTTCTTCTTGTATATTTTTATCTCTCTTTTTGGAGGAAAGTTTTTTCCCACTAGGTTTTCTTTCTTTCTCCACTTTATGAGAGATTTCTTTGTACACGATTACCTAACATGGTCTAGTAGCTAGGACCCATCTTTGTTTCACTACTCCCTAACTTACACTTAAGGGGGGGTGTTAGTGTAAATAGTGTCATTATCTAACTATTTTAGATATCACCTCTTTGAAGGATTGACCTATTCACACATATGCTTAAGTTTACTTAGTCTTTTAGGAGTTTATCTCATTTCTACATGTGTCCTTAGCTATGTGAGATACCTCTTTCATTTTGACTTGCCCTCACACATGTCATGAGAGTTAGACAAGTGTTTCATCTTTTGGAGGTTAGTCAGTGGTTGAGTTCAACATTCTTTCCTCCTTTCTTTTGCCTATTTAAGCAAGGCACTATGTATACTTTTACTTAGCTTTTGTCAATATCATTTTAGGCCTCTTATGTGCAATCTTGCTTTGTGGAAGTATTTTGAGTTTTACTAGTTGATCTTGGTTATTTCTAATAGTATCTTGGGAAAAATAATTAATTAACACCAAAATTAACACCAAATAGGGATGCACCACCCAAACAATCCTCCATATTAGCATTAAGATAAACATTTCCATGAGTGCTCCATAAGCACTCTAATGACATCACACCCACCAAGCAAGAAAACATGAGAAGGGGCCCACAAAGGATGACAATGATGTTAATAAACAAATGATACATTCTAGCATATACAACAGAACTAACACACTAGAAGATTGCATGAGGCTTCCAATCAGAAGTGGATCCAATGAATCTATAACCATTAAGAACATTAAATCTACCATGCAGGAACAATGAGATCCTCTTGTGGCTACCCATCACACAACACACACGATCATAGCTAACACCCCCGCCATGTAACTTATGAAGTCATACAATCACAACTTATTCCTCATACTTAAGATCATTGTAGAATCACTTTTCTATAACTCATATAATATCAAAATTCACACATAGGCTATCATGACCACAATATTGGAGCTCAATAAACACTTGGTCATTTATGAAGATTAAATGAATATCATAGGTGTAGGGAAAAGTTGTAGGGGTGCAATAAAAGAATTTAATGTGTCACAATAAATCGAGTTTCTCAAATTAGATATCACTAATGGGCACATAGGGAGCTTCGAAGTAAATATGAAGGAAAAAAAATTATAACTTTTGAGGGTGCAAGCAAACAAAAAGAACAACATAGTTTCCTCAATTCACTTTTACAATTAATACAACCAATTGAAATTTACACCATTTTCATAATTATTTGACACCACAATTTTAGTATTGTTCAAGGATTAATTACAATTAACTCCTTAAAAAATATTATAGAATGTGATTATAAATATAATGTATTCCTTATCATTCTTTCTATTTAATAAAATCTTTAAATTAAATGTCTAAATATTTCTTATAATAGAAAAAATATTTATTTCTAATTTATCTAGAAATTAAGCAACACTTATATTTATTGTTATTAGATTAATCACAGTTTCCTTTTCATACAAATTTTATAATTCATCTCTCTCTATTAAATGTTTTTCTTGGTCTTCTATTGGTGTAAGTTGCCTCCTTAGGACATTGTATCTCCATTTCCCCCTCTTTTAAGGACCTAGTTGTACAATATAACTCAAAAAATCTACCTCATCTTGATGATAGATCATGGAGTGTGATTTCAAATATTGATTAAAAAATTCTTACACAATTTTCTAAAAGCATTTTAATTTATTAAAATGGATTATGAAAGTATAATATCTCTAACATGAAGAAGGTTAATGTAAGAACACATTAACATAACCCATATAAGAACAACTTCAACAATAATTTCTACTCTTCTTTGGAAAATTTGAAGGCATTCAAAAACAATTGTTGTCCATCAAAGAAAATTTAGCAGGATAGACTTAAGTTATTTTGGCAAACAATTGTGCTCCTTACTATTAAACAAGAGGAATTATTGAATGAGATATAATTGAAAAGCAAAGATAAAAGTATATCCATTTGGGACTAGGATATATGATTAACCCATATAAGAACAACTTCAACAATAATTTCTACTCTTCTTTGAAAAATTCTAAGGCATTCCAAAAAAATTGTTGTCCATCAAACAAAATTTAGTAAGATAGACTTAAGTTATTTTGGCAAACAAGTGTGCTCCTTACCATTAAACTAGAGGAATTATTGAATGAGATACAACTGAAAAGAAAAGATAAAAGTATATCCATTTGGTACTAAGTTATATGATTAACCCATATAAGAACAACTTCTACAATAATTTCTACTCTTCTTTGAAAAATTCTAAGGAATTCCAAAAAAATTGTTGTCCATCAAACAAAATTTAGGAGGATAGACTTAAGTTATTTTGGCAAATAAGTGTGCTCCTTACTATTAAACTAGAGGAATTATTGAATGAGATACAATTGAAAAGAAAAGATAAAAGTATATCCATTTGGGACTAGGATATATGATTAACCCATATAAGAACAACTTCTACAATAATTTCTACTCTTCTTTGAAAAATTCTAAGGCGTTCCAAAAAAATTGAAAAATTCTAAGGCATTCCAAAAAAATTATTGTCCATCAAACAAAATTTAGGAGGATAGAAT
Source organism: Cunninghamia lanceolata (assembly GCA_027924645.1). NCBI lineage: Eukaryota > Viridiplantae > Streptophyta > Pinopsida > Cupressales > Cupressaceae > Cunninghamia > Cunninghamia lanceolata. Next base: position 610,879 of record BSBN01000547.1, read on the forward strand.
TAAGTTATTTTGGCAAACAAGTGTGCTCCTTACTATTAAACTAGAGGAATTATTAATGAGATACAATTGAAAAGAAAAGATAAAAGTATATCCATTTGGGACTAGGATATATGATTAACCCATATAAGAACAACTTCAACAATAATTTATGCTCTTCTTTGAAAAATTCCGAGGTATTCCAAAAAAATTGTTGTCCATCAAACAAAATTTAGGAGGATAGACTTAAGTTATTTTGGCAAACATGTATGCTCCTTACTATTAAACTAGAGGAATTATTGAATGAGATATAATTGAAAAGCAAAGATAAAAATATATCCATTTGAGACTAGAATATGTGATTAACCTGCCTTGATCCAATCTTCTTCTTGTACCTTAAACACAGCAAGGCAATTTTGCAAACACGAGCTCTAAACTTGCCTTAAACACCATAGAAAACATCTCTTTCAATATTACAACATAGACAAAATTTAATAATTTATAATTTCATTTGTACTTCAATGGTGAAAAAAAACATCTCTTTCAATATTACAACATAGACAAAATTTAATAATTTATAATTTCATTTGTACTTCAATGGTGAAGCGATTTAACTCTGGCATTCTTGTGTTGATTGTTCAAAAATTTAATACCAAATTTCAACCCCACAACCTGTCCTTTATAACAGAACTTTTTCACCCACTTTTAATCAACATTATTTTAATTAAAGTTGAGAATACAACATACATATATTTAAAATCTTTCAATTATAATAAAATGGCAAATAAACAGACAAACACATAAGTCTAAGCACATCCTCGTTCGACTTTGTCACTGGGACGAGGAGACCAAAGTGGTGGAGTAAATCCAGGGAGAAGAGACCCGAACAAGTCCGTTTCAACATTGTTCTCCACGCTATTTTCTATGAACAATCACAACGTACCTCTGCTGCTCCTCTAAATGCATGCTTTCTAATGATCCCTTCTCACCACCATTTACAGTTTTCTTATTTCATTGCTGTAATAGCTCATAAACTCTGATATTGAAAGAGAGAGATGAAGTTTAACAGAGCAAACTTGGTGGCGATCTTCTTAGCTTTCGCTGCTGTGGGAGTGACGCATGCATCAGATCCTGATATCAACTCCGATTTTTGTTGTTCCTCTAGGCCAGAATTCAACATATTTGGATGGCAATTTCTTCACCTTCACGGGTTTCCGAGAGGTCGGAAACAACAATTTAACGGGGCAGACCACAGCCAAAGTGACAAAGGCGGCAATGGCAGAGTTTCTAGCCCTGACTGGCCTGGGCGTTTCCATTGACATTGATAACGCATTGGATCTCTTTTGCTGTCAATAACGTTTGTTTCTCATTTCATTGCTTACTGTCTTTTTTCTTTCTTTTCATCGTCACCCTTCTGCGTAGATCGCCTTTACTCTGAAATGTTGTATTTGATTAAACTCAAAATAAATAACAAGTCAACGCGTGTAATGAAATAAGAATACCTTTTTATTAGAATTCTAGACTCAATAACTAAACGATAATAATACCTATGCATTGTTTGATAGGAGTGGATTTGTGTGTTAAATTGTCAAATCAAGTGTTATGAAATGTGTGTAAAGTGGTATAAAGTGAAGGCTTAAAAATATAGAGTATGCAATTTTATTTTTCACATTAGAGAATATAAATCATATATTTTATGTAATAAAAGTAAATATATATGATAAAGATACAATATTTATTTTGGATCACATATTTAAATGTTATTATATATACTTAAACACAACTTATTAGTAATGAAAGTACAATAGTGTGTCCCACTAAAATCAACATTTCTAACCATTCATAATTTATTTTGTCAATTATAAGGAACAAATTGTAAAGAATTATAAGATTTATGAAATTTTATTAGATTAGATTTATAATAATTATATTATATTTGGTTAGTTTTCAATAAGTTTTTTATATTTCTTCTATTGTTTATTGTGTAACATTTATTGTAACATATAACTTGAGTTACAAATAAAATATTTTCAGAATTTCTTACACATAGATCATTAACTCCATTATCTAGAGCACAAATATTTTTTGGTAACTTTTATTAATTAATTAATTTATTATCAATTTTATTTGGTAATAACAAAAAATTTAGACCTATAATTTACCATTGCATGTTTCTCTATGTGTACTATATTAAAATTAATTTTTCACATTGAAGCAAGAACACTAGTTTAGCATGTTTCTCTATGTGTATATATTAAAATTAATTTTTCACATTGAAGCAAGAACACTAGTTTGGAGCGTAGTGCAAGTTTTTTAGATTTTCCAGTAACTTGAAAAGATGTGATTGAAGCAAGAACACTAATTTGGAGTAGGTAGTGATACTATTGGTTGGTGCAGTCAAATGGACCATATCTTATACCCCTAAGGGGGAGAGTGCAGAAAAGTGAAAGTAGTAGAGAAAGAGTAAGTGCTTGCTAGTGTTACAAATGTTGCCCTTTTCCATTGATGTCAAAGGGAGAGAGAGTTGAAGTGGATTAAAAACCATATGTACAAGAAAGTGTGTGAAGAGTAAGAGTTGCTCCAGTCAGGGGGAGTACTACTGAGCTGCTGATTGGTTGCTTTAGGTCTTGATGGTTTTTTAGAAAGTTGGTGTTGCCATCAATGACAAAGGGGTAGATTGTTGGAAACTTACTGGTGTTGTCATTGATGTCAACTGCTAGTAGGTGGTTCACTTGGTTTCCAAGTGCTTTTGAGAAAATTTGAATAAAAAGCTGTGTAGTGTGATAGAGGTATGATAAGTGTTATGCTAAACATTTCTTTATAGTTGAAGATATGCTTGTGCAGTTTGGAAGTGACGATTAGAAGTGTTCAGAGGTGTTATATCTAGAGTTTCAGGTTCTAGATCGTTCGGCAATAGAAGATGTGCTTGACAGAGTGTTTGACTATGAATAAGGTTATCTAGGAGAAATGAGATTGCTCCACATTTCTCCGCATTGAGGTTTCTTGTTTTGCAGATCTGGGAATGTTCTTAAATTATCTGTATCTATCTTTCCTTGAAGTTTCTAGTGCTGGGTTTCTCCGCAAGTTCAATTTTTGTGTTGATGATCATTGGTAGTGCATCCTGATGTGCAAAATGAATACATACTCTGTTTCAGGTGGTTGTGGCAGTGTTGCAAAAGATTATGATGATGCTGGAATATTATCAAAAGATGTTTGGATGTTGTGGAATACTTCCTTGTCGTCCACATGATATTTTTGGTCTTGGAGAAGCATGGATGTAATTGCTTACTGTGTTAGTTCAAGATTGGCTGACTTGACCTTCTAGCACTATTTGCGAAGGTACTTCATGGATTGTGGATGCGATGAGAAGCATGGTGATACATATTTGGGTCCTAGTTAACCCTTGTTATGGTCCAGTTTCACTTCTTTCCATCGTGGAAGTGTTTAGTGCCAACCTATTTTGGTATTGCATGTTTGAGGTGCATATGTTTCATTAGGACCAACCTAATTGAGATGATTTTTGGTTGTGGATGACCTATTAAATGCAAGATGAAGTTGAGTGGAGCAACATAGAGAAGATGATGTGAATGTGAATCAAAGGTAGCGAATTGAGTGCGAGCTTAAGGGCTTATGACTCTGGAATGTAGTGAGCAGGTGTCTACATTTTAGTGTGCTTGAAGTTGCTAGAGGTAGTGAGCCAAAGGTTGCAGATGGAAAGAAGTTACAGTGGTGGATTTCTCTTGTTGCTTTGAAATAGTGAATCTCTCTATAATAGTCTTCTTCTATTCTTCTCTCTTTTGGACAGTGAGCCTTTCTATTGGCAGTGAGCCTTTCTTTTGGGTAGTGAGCCCTTAGCAGTGAGCCTATTTGTTTTTAGTGTTGATATTCATATATGTGAGCTAATCCTCACCATGGTTTTTCCCTTCTTTGGCTTTCCATGTAAATTTGGTGTTCTTATGTGTTTGAATTGATGCTTCATATGTTTACATTCTAATAATGCATGATAAGAGGTTGATGGTAGAAATTGCTTTGAAGGTTTAAAGTTTTAATATACAATTGATTCACCCCCCTCTCAGTTGTCCTATGTATAATAACAATGATAATGGGACAAATTGTCATAAGCCCCCATAAATTTAATTACTGCTTCTTTTATAGAGAAATTATCCAATTTGATATCCTGGAGGAGAATTAGTGTTGATCATCTCAGGATATATCAAATTGAGTGTTGATATATTATTAACATTAAGATTAGGACATTTGTAAGCTTTAGTGGGCTTCAAGAAGCTGTATCAAATACCAGTTATGTAGTTAATTCTAGCAACTTGTAAAGGTACTCTGGTTCCTTGTTGATTTACACCACAACCATTACCTACATAGTCACAGTTCTTATAAAGGAATTTAAATCCTCAACCATAAAGAGATGTCATTTCCTAAGAAGATGGTGGAGCTTCATAGATCTCATAATCTATAGTATAACTAAGAGTGTTCTCCTCCTTGTTGATTATAGAAGGTTGAGATTCCATAGGTGTTTCCATAGATTTTTTATTTGATATCGATGCAACTTTTGATGTTTCAACACTATTAAGCTAATATTCCCCTATGTTTCACTAGGGAGTGCATTCGACAAAGGTTAAGAGAGTTGCACAACATTGTCTGTGGCAGGAGGTTTTGATGAGTCAACTTTTAAGTTGTTTAAAATCTTGTGATCAATGGTTTGTTTTTGAGTTTCAATATGTAAGCAACTTTCCGGTTCTAGATTAGCTTCAATCGTTTGGAGTTTGTTTGCATAACTAAACTTTATTGATCGATGTAGGGAAGATGGAACTTCCCCCGTAGTATGAATCCATGATCTTTGAAGAATTATATTATATGATTGAGCACTAGACATGACATGAAAAAGAGTAGACAATGTCATGGGTCTAGCCTTTACAGGTAAGGTTATAGTACCCATGGATGATCTACCAATATTATCAAGGCCGCGAATGTTCAACTTATTTAGCTTGATTAACTTTTTATCAATGTTGATTTTGTGTAACAAATCAACACCACAAACATTTAGAGACAATCCATTATCAACCATAAATCACTTCATCAACTTCTTATTTATAGTGAAAAAGATTATAAGAGGATCATATTGTTTCTGAACTTCCATGGAAGGTAACTAATGTTGTTGAAACAAAATATCTATTTTTGTCACATGCATATAGTCTAGCAGAGATGCTACATCATTAGGCTTGACAACTGGTGGTACAACCACCTTTTGTAAAGCTTCCTACAGTATTTTGTGGTATGTAGTTGATGTTTGTATGAGTTCCCAAAGAGAGATCTTAGCAGGAGTAGCGCGAAGTTGATCAACAAGATCATAATCTTGACCAACCTTATGTGTTAAATGAGGTGGTTGAGGATGTTGGCATAATAGTCATAGTAACAATGGTATTACATTGTTTTCATTTATAGGTTAGTCTATGCATATTAAATAAATGTTAGTAAATAAAGCAATAGTTAGTTTGTTAGTTTGTGGGAGTTACATTCCCATATGGATGTTATTTAGGTAGTTATCAAATAGTTAAAGGGAAGAGGCTTTTATAAAGCCAATGTAATGCAATGTGAAAATCATTTGAAGACAATAATATATTATTCTATGTTTTATGTTTTTCTGTGTTAAAATAGTTTGATCTAGTTATCTATGTTTATGCTCACCATATTTCAATATGGTATTAGAGCATTGAAGATTTTTGTGTGCCTGTGTGTTTGAAGAAGTCTCTGGAACAATATTCTTGGAGGTTTGTTGATGCAAATCTAACAACACAAAGGGATCACAAACAACTGCTCATGGGAAGAGGATGTAGGGGATGGCAAGGAAAACAAGACTCTTAGGTCTGTGTGGACCTAACTACTCCATTGGTCTTCAAGCTGGACTTGACTGTCCTCTCCTTGTCTATTATTTCAACACAATACAACAACACCATCTTTGGGTTCACATACATGGGCACATCCCCAAACCTTCTAGGGACCCTAGACCATCTATGGTTGACTGCCCCAAGCTCACAAAACCATGGCACTACTCTGGAGGTACCTCCTTGTACCCTTTCCTTCATACACTGACCCACTTCCTTATAGCCCTCTAAAAAGGACTGTCAAGCAATATCTTTTGGTAGGGACCTCCAACCAGGACTGTGATGGGCTTTCTGAGTACCCATTATCAATTACTTTAACATACCAAACATGCACTATGGGGTCCTTTGGGATACAATCCCCAAATCTTGATTGTACCGATTCCCAATAAGGCCTAATTAGGTAGGTTTTACAAAGGAAGTACACACAAACTCAATGCCAAACTTATAATTTCTATTCGAGAAGGTCTAATAGGATGGAAATAGACTAATTTAATAGGTTTTAGGGGTCTAAGGCCTTTCAACTTCATTCTATGGTCAAACCTTCACTCCACCAAAGCTAGTTTATCAAATTCATAATACAAATAGGCTCAAAGGCTCCAATCTTCACTTCACACTTGTCCCCTGCCCCTGCACACAAAAACCATTAGAAAACACACTATCATAAACTCATCCCACCCATTTTGGGGTTCTAACACAGTAGGATGGGTTAGGAAATCAAAAAGCTCACTAAAACCCTCAAAACAAGGGTTTGAGACCTCTTAGCACAAAAAACAATGATAAAATCCTTCTAAGAAAATGAAAATCCTCCAAAACTAGTTCAAATGAAAGATAAGTCCATGCTTCAATTGATTTTAGACATTTTCCTTCTTGAAGGTATTGTACGGCCTCACACAAGATGCTAGAACAACAAACAATACAGAAAAACTCAGAAATACAGGGCAGCCAATAGTATTTTCTTTATTTTCTCCATTCAAACTTCATCAATCTACAATGTCTCCACATGTGAGAGGTCACCACTATATGTTTACCATGAATTCCACTATTACAATGTTCCCAAATCGTGGGAAAACCAAAATAAGAAGGCATTAAAAGCCTGTCTTGACAAAAACTAAAATAGACTGTCCTAGATTATAGGAAACAAAAGACTCCACTAAAGAAATTGTCTATTCTAGGATCCCACTACATGACCATGCCTTTAGAAGGCTTCAATACATTATTCTATAACTCTATTTAGTCTTCATCAACCAAAATTTCAAGAATTTGGCTTAATGAACATCCTAGGTGCATTGCACCATACACCCTAACTTGTAATTTTTCCAAGTCCCTTGGAAAGTTTGTTGTAATTTGTCCTCCATTGCTTGTCTCTGTCTTCCATGTTTGTCTTCAACAAGTTCATTTTGTTCTTGATTCTTACTGTCCTTGTTATCTTTGCTCTTGTCTTTCCTTGAAGTTTGCTCCACTTTGTCATAGAGTACTCTGTCAACTTTCTTATCATCAAACTCTACTACCTCACTTTCCTTTACCTCTGTTTTCAACCATCTATCAACTGTCATCACTTTATCTTTCATCTCTTGCATAGTCCTCTACCCCATGCTCTTTTTGTCTTCATTCTTTTCACTACCAACTGTACCATCACCATTTCCAATCTCTGTCAAACCTATCATCAGCTTGTTCTTTGTCCTATTACCTTTAGAGATCTCTGTCCTCACATTATCCAACAGCCTCTTTATAGGACACTTACCTGCCCCTACCATAATCACTTCATGCATTTCAAGCTTCTCACTCTTACACTCCTCTATCTCAGACCAAGACACATTCCACTTACCTCCTTCCACATGAAGACATTCTTCTTCACAACTGGCTAGAAATCATCTTCACACTTCCCATTTACTGTCTCAATAGTTTTATGCCTTGAAAAGGCTATATACTCCTTGGTTTCACTCTCTTCAAACCTCACTGGCTCCTTCTTGCCAAACATTATCATCTTTGCTATCCTTGACTGCTCCTTGACTTCTTCCTGCATTGGCATCATCACAAAGTCTTCTCATCCTTCCTAATGGTGTAGGTGTTAGCTTTCCCATCATAAATTATAGACCTATCAAACTGCCAGGGTCTTCCAAGTATCATATGACAACAATCCATAGGAAAAATGTCACATAGGACCTTGTCCTCATATCCTCCAATCTTAAACTCAACTAATGCTTGTTCAGTCACTAAAATGGACTGATTATCACTTACCCAAGAGACTTTGTAAGGTGTGTCTCTAGGTACTCTTTCCAATTTTAGTTTGTCTACCATCTCACTATACACCATATTGTCAGTACACCCTAAATCCACTATCACTTTACATACCTTGTCTTTGCACTTGCAAGTTGTCCTAAATAGTGCTTTCCTCTGAATCAACTCCTTCTCCTTGGAGGTCTTCAATAGTGCTCTTTCTCTTAGCATCAATGTTTCTCCTACCTCAACAACACAACTAGAGGGAGTAGAACCACTGCATTCTTCTTCTTAGACTAATTGAGTCCTCCTCTCATTCTTCCTTTCACCATCACTTGTAAAATTTTTCTTCTCAGGACACTTGTATGCTGGGTGCCCAAACTCTTGACAATTGTAACACTTACCTACAAAGGTGTTTACATTCCTTCCACCACCAAATCTACACTTTGTCCTTGTTTGAAATCTGCACCTTGTCCTTGTGCCTTGCTCAACTCTTCTTGACTCTCATTGACTTGCTTTGTGTTTTGAAAGGATCCTCTGCCTCTAGAGGTGCTGCCTCTACCTCTGGTTGTCTTGTCTTGTCTTCTCTTCAGCTTCTCTTCCACTCTTACTACCATCTGATAACATTCTTCAACATTCCTTGGATTTGCCAACACTAGTTCATCCTGCATGTTAAACCTCAAACCACCAATATACCTAGCAACCTTTTGCACTTCACTTTCATTGTGACCAAACCTTATACTTATCTTCTAAAACTCTTTAGTATATGACTTAACATCCAATTCCTTTTGCCTTAAACCTTGAAGCTTTTTAAACATTTGAACTTCATAATCTTTAGGCAAGAACTTACCTTTGATCTTAGCTACCATCTTGTCCCATGAAACAATCTTTGCCTTTCCTTTCTTTCTCCTCTCTATCTGCTGACAATGGCACCATAACAGAGCATGACTTGTCAGCTTGGTCTTTGCAATCTTCACTTTTTGCTCCTCAGGAACTTCTTCACACTCAAAGTGGTTGTCCAATGCTGCTATCCAATCTAGCAACTCTTCATCATTAAGGCTTCCTCAATACTTTAGCACATCTATCTTTATCTTGTGCTTCTCTTCTTTTACTACCCTTAGCAAATTTGCCATCCTCTAATCCTCAGGGTCTAATTCTTCTTCCACATCTTCATACTCAGCTTCCTCTTCTTCCTCAAACTCAATCTCATCACCTAGAGCCACTCCTCTTCTCTGATTTTGTTCTAGGGTAGCCATTCTTTCCTTTAGCTCCCTCAACTCTCTAGCATGTTTCTCCTTAAGTTAATTCATTTCTTGAGCCATGTTTCTCACTCTTGGAGGCATCTTGACAAACTACCCCTTCAACTTAACACTTCACAATCATAACAGACCTACTCACTTGGCTTTGATACCAATTTGATGCAGAGCTAACAACACAAAGGGATCACAAACAACTGCTCAGGGGAAGAGGATGCAGGGGATGGTAGGGCAAACAAGACTATTAGGCCCTTGTGGACCTAACTACTCCATTGGTCTTCAAGCTAGACTTGACTATCCTCTCCTTGTCCATTATTTCAACACAATACAACAACACTATCTTTGGGTTCACATACATGGGCACTTCCCCAAACCTTCTAGGGACCCTAGACCATCTATGGTTGATTTTCCCAAACTCACAAAACCACCACACTACTCTAGAGGTACCTCCTTGTACCCTTCCTTCATACACTGACCCACTTCCTTATAGCCCTCTAAAAAGGATTGTCAAGAAATATCTTTTGGTACAGACCTCCAACTAGGACTGTGATGGGCTTTTTGAGTACCCATTATCAAGTACTTTAACATACCAAATATGCACTATGGGGTCCTTTGGAACACAATCCCCAAATCTTGATTGTACTGATTCCCAATAAGGCTTAATTAGGTAGGTTTTACAAAGGAAGTACACACAAACTCAATGCCAAACTTCTAATTTCTATTCTAGAAGGTCCAATATGATGGAAATAGACTGATTTCATAGGTTTTAGGGGTTTGAGGCCTTTCAACTTCATTCTATGGTCAAACTTTCACTCCACCAATGCTAGTTTGTCAAATTCATGATACAAATAGGCTCAAAGGCTCCAATCTTCACTTCACACTTGTCCCCTACTCTTGCACACAAAACCCATTAGAAAAAACACCATTCTAAACTTATCCCACCCATTTTGGGGTTCTAACATAGTAGGATGGGTTAGGAAATCAAAAACCTCACTAAAACCCTCAAAACAAGGGTTTGAGACCTCTCACCACAAAAAACAATGATAAAATCCTTCTAAGCAAATGAAAATCCTCCAAAAATGGTTCAAATGAAAGATAAGTCCATGCTTCAACTAATTTTAGACATTTTCCATCTTGAAGATATTGTATGGCCTCACACAAGACGCTGGAACAACAAACAATACAAAAAAACTCAGAAATACAGGGCATCCAACAATATTTTCTTTATTTTCTACATTCAAACTTCATCAATCTACAATGTCTCCACATGTGAGAGGTCACCACTATATGTTTACCATGAATTCCACTATTACAATGTTCCCAAATTGTGGGAACACCAAAATAAGAAGGCATTAAAAGTTTGTCCTGATAGAAAACTAAAATAGACTATCCTAGATTATAGGAAACAATAGGCTCCGCTAAAGAAATTGTCTATTATAGGCCCCCACTACATGACCATGCCTTTAGAAGGCTTCAATACATTATTCTATAACTCTATTTAGTTTTCATCAACCAAAATTTCAAGAATTTGACTTAATGAACATCCTAGGTGCACTGCACCATTCATGGAGGAATGAAGATTAGTTTAAAAACTCCATAGGAAGAGAATCAGAAATGGCGACGGCAGTCCTAGAAGATATATAAAAGAAATTACAGAGGTAACTCATGTCATTACAGTGAAAGAATAGTGCAGATATTTAGGGAAAATGATCGGTCTGGGACGAAATTAGTCCTTATTTTTGTTTGGTAATTGCATATAGACTTGTATTGGGTGAGTAGCAGAGAGCAACCCATGTTCTAGATGTTGTGAACCCTCCAAAGGAAAGTTTCTGATGTTCTTTTATTCTTCCACTCCATATAATAACGTTCTTTCCATTGGCTGAACTGTTTTCATCTACTTTTTAATCTGTGTAAAAGAAGGTAGGAATGGTTTCAAATACATGGAGTATTGGAACAAATAGTTTATTTCATAGAGGAAATACAAATACATTTGCAATTGATGTGCTTCTGTATGGTTTTGCTGATTACTATAGGATTGTTTGATATAAACTTGGTCATAAAGGAATGCAATACTGCATTGAGTTTGTGTTTTTGAACCATCTATGAGATTTAATTTCATACTGAGGGTGTTGCAGTGGATAGTGATAGAGGTAGTGATAGATAAGGATTATGCAGATTTGAGTTTAGGGTTTAATAATTGGAGAAATAAGGGACTTTGTAAGAAGTTTGATTGATTTGTAAGATGTCTATGGTTTGAAATTTGTTTTGCATCATAGTAATTACATAGAAGGTATAAGGAGTTTTAAGGATATATTTGTGTTTATGGAGGTATAAGGTTGATTAGTGTATAGGTCTATCATTGGATCAATTTGACATTATCAACATGAATGCACATATGTCAAAGATAGCTTATGCTTTAGGGCCATCTTTTCTATTCCTAATGAGGCCTCCAAAGACTCATCCAAGACATCAATTGGTTAAAATGTAACAAGTTCATATTGGAGGAAGGTGGCATCAGAGGATGGAGGATTTTCCATCATCTCAAGTTAGCTTCTTGCTTTGAGATGATGCTTTGCATGAGAAGCATTTTTGGTTTTGGTTGTTTTGCTTTTCTTTTCTAATGCTGACGGATTTGAAGAATGTATGTTTTGTGAAGATTTTGTTTTGGAGACAGGTTTGGGATTTGGTGTTGAGCTCAATATGGATTGTTGTCCAGTGAGCTTTAGAGTATATGATTGAGAATTATACCCTTTTGTGGTCACTAGACAATGATAGAGATCTGTCATATCTCTTTGGGATTGTTGTCGAATAATTCAAGACTATGTGATTTGAGAGTTTGGGACTAAAGAGATCAAGAACACATCTCGAAGCTATGCTTTTCTGAGGGTAGATGAGACAACATGATGGAGCTCCACTTGGTTCAAGATTTGTTCTTTGGGAGAAGATCTTCTATAAAATAGGTATTCATATTATGTAATCAGCTTTATTGAGTATATTAGCATTTGGGGGGGTCCCTTGGTACTATTGCAGGAACAATGTAATAAGGGGGGGAATGTTGGCATAATAGTCATAGTAACAATGGTATTACATTGTTTGCATTTATAGGTTAGTTTATGCATATTAAATAAATGTTAGTAAATAAAGCAATAGTTAGTTTGTTAGTTTGTGGGAGTTACATTCCCGTATAGAGGTTATGTAGGTAGTTATCAAATAGATAAAGGGAAGAGGCTTTTATAAAGCAATGTAATGCAATGTGAAAATCATCTGAAGACAATAATATATTATTCTATGTTTTATGTTTTGCTGTGTTAAAATGGTTTGATCTGGTTATCTGTGTTTGTGCTCACCATATTTCAATAGAGGAAGCATAGGCTGAGAATCTGGTAAAGATATCATAATAGTTGATTGATGTTTACTTTGTTATTCCGTGTATAATATGTATGAGCAACCACATTGTGGTTGGAATATTGTGATCCATCTTGATATGGTTGATTTGTTATTTTCTTAGCTTTGTTATAGATGCAATTAGGAGGTTGAGATGAAGAAAGAAAACCTCTTACAATGAGCACCAGTTTTATCTATGTTTTAGGCATATTGGGACACAAGTTGGCCACTATATTCGGTTTCATAGGCTCTTCTTGAGATTTAGGAACATAAATTGCATTTACTAATCTTTGGAATAATGATGGTCTAGGAGTCGTAGTGGAATGTTCAATAGAGATAAAGTCATCCAAGTCTTCATCTAACATATTGAAGTCATCACAACTAAACTGCTCATTATATGCATTACAGTCTTGTAAAAAGAAATTTGACATTTCCACATAATCTAATTCACCCAAGACTTAAATGTAAAGTAAGCTAGCATATATTTTGTAAGAAATGAAGCAAGAGATCACTATGCAAGTAACCAAAATTTCAACTTTATGCTCTTTCAATAAAAAGATAGATATATCAATCAAAATGTAATGCATGTACTTTTCATGAAAGAGGATTTGCAATCTAAATCTGATTTAGAACAATAAATAATTTCAGATTTGAAGTAAAAGGATGCAAATTCTTTAAAACATGGGTTCACCAAAATGTTTAATGTGGAAAGAGAGAGAATGATAGTATTTGCAAACTAGGTTAAGCCCCTCTTTTCATGTATTAACATTCATAATATGAACTGAGCTTAGTCACTATGAGAGTGATAAGCTATAGGTATCCTATTCCTCTTTGCTATACCTAAAAGGTGTCTCAACTAGAGTTATGCAAACCCTAACAAGTGAAGGAGAGATCAAACCCTTGTCTTAAGATAAGCACTATTAGATGGATTTTGGGAGCAATAACACACAGACTTATCATAGAAATGCAAACAAAAGGTAATAGTGACCTTGCACTTGAAATTTGGATGCTTTCTAGACTCGGGCTCTAGCCCCAGTATCTTGTAAGTTTTCCATTAGTAGAACTATCTATGCTAGATGCATGTACCTCTGTTCAAGGTTCTAGATCTTATTTTTTAGGCCCTGTTAGACTTGGGTTCTAGCCCTAGCATCTGATAGATATTCTGATGATGAAACTACAACTTTTGTGATGACTGTAGCTATAACACCTTCTTCTCCTTCGCTTCTTTCTATTTGATCTTCCCAAATCTGACCTGCAAAAGCAAAAGAAGGAGAGAGATGGTTGTGGCTATATAGGAGTTTTCCTTAGTCAAACCCCATTTGTGGTATTTTTACCTCAGCAATAGCTAATGTCAAAGTATACAGATGTGTGTGCTTGTAAACCAAATGTGTAAGCATAAGCAAGTGCAAGATCCTAAATGACTCGAGCATCAAGGATTAGATCCACAAATGTTTTACTCAAGGAAACAACAACTTCACCTCAAGGAGATGACATCAATGAAGACTTGTAGAACAAGAAGATTCCAAAACTCAAGTTGGAGGCTTCAACCCTTCTCCCAGTCATAAAAAGGGTTTGGTAAACCTAAGAAGAGCAAGATAGACTCAAGATCTTGATTCCTAATCTCCATAACATATCTCGATAATAGCAAAGAACAAATTCTTCAATGAGCTTCAACACTTTGTAGACTTCAATAGCAATAGTAGAAAAATTTTGGCATAGTAAGCTTGCGTGTGAGTTGTGTGTCATAAAATAATTTTTAATTCTCTTTAAATACCTAACCTTAGGAGGGAAAAGGATCAAAATATCATGTCAACATCCCACAAAAAACAAATTTTGAATTCAAAATCTTGAAACATGTACCCTAAGCTGACATGGGAAGGAAACTTGGAATCCTAAGATTTATGGAAGGACTAGGGCATGAGTGCCCAAGTCTAGCCCCCAAGTTTGGCTCCAAATCATCCTTAGGGAGTCCTAAATGTCTAGAATTCATCATCTCTTTCTGTGTTTTGTTGTTAGATACTTTGAAATATGAGATTTCCTTGATAAGGTAGTTGTTAATCAAGGCTTAGATAGGTCCAATAAAGAAAGGTGTTGAGGGACACTAAAAGGTAGGAGTTAAACTTAGTGAAATTTTGCTAATCCAAGCAAGAGCACAATTTATGACATAACACTATCATATGGCAAGAATACTCTTGGATCCTCTCAGTCCTCTGAGGCTACAATTCCTCCTATCCAATAGATAGAAAGTGAAAAGAAGCCCGAGTTGAAGGATTCACCTTGAATGAAAGGAAAGGGAATTTTTACTGAGGTTCCTCCTCTGCCATTCTTACAAGGATTAGGAGAAAACCTTCAAGAGTGAATCTATTAATCACAAAATCATAAAATCACTTTTGTATTAGCGTCCTCTTCAGAAATGCTGAAGAATGTAGAAAATAATGAACCCTTCATGGTAGATAAAGAAAATCCCTTAGGAAATATAACTAACAAGACTAGAAGAAATATAATTGCCAGGGAAAGAAGAAGAAAGCGACAAGCCTTAGCTCTGAAAATGTCACCACAAGAAGAAAATGTCCGATTGAAAGAAATGTTAGGAATTAATGTTAGTGCTCACCGTAATAATAGTGTGTGAGGTCATGCAATTATTGTGGGTGTTAGAGATTAGTGTTCACATGTTTAAATTAGCATTATAATTATGTGTAACAAATATTAAGTTGTTGAGAAACAACTTAATATTATTGTTAGTATGTTTATTGTTTGTATAAGGTATTGGCTATGTGAGTATTACGAGTGGTTAAAACAACTCGTATATTTAGGAGTTGTTATAGAGGCTTTCTATAATATAGGATATAGAAATCCTATATATATGTAATATGTATTATTGAATGGAGAGAGAAGAAGCACATATTATTTTGGTATTGAATTTTCTGTAGCTTCTGTGCCTATGCCCAAATTTCTTATATGGTATCAGAGCACATATTAGAAGATATTGGGGGATTGATTTTGCTATTGACTAGATCATATCTTTGGCTCAACGTATTTCCTTCTACTCATTTATGGTCGGAACTACATTCATTGATAGGCGACATAATCTGCAATTCGCAGGGACCTTATTGGGCGTGATATGCAATAGTGGCACGATCTATGGTGGCTGATATCCAATCCGCCCGCATTGAATGATTGGATCAGTTGGCATGTTAGGAGACTGGTATACTTTTGTGTATTGCTTTGGATCGACCTCTATCTTGTTTGGCACCTGAAACCTGCGAAAATTTGACCGAGTTTGGAGGAAGAATCTGAGTATTGGCGTCGGCTGAGCAATTCCCATGCTTAGAGATCCCAGATCCTCGACCTAGACTTTAAGGCACCGCACCAGTCTTGTGTCAATGATCGGAGAACCAACAAAAGATGGTGTATCATTTGATTTCTATCGATTTCATTTAAAGCTCTTGGCACCCACCGTTTTAGAGAGAAAAGAATGAAGGCACGACTACCACAACATCTTCCATTTTGAGCCAGGCAGTTCTATATTCACTCTCGTTCCTTGCTTTCATCGGCCTATGTGGAATTATTAGATTGGGGGTGTTTTGCGTGTCTCTGGAAGATCTAATGTTTGCAGGGTCTGCACAATTTATTTGAAGATTTGATGGTTGCAAATTTGTTATTGGAGGGTCTGATCCAGTGTGTGGTGTGTGATTGTGGCTTCCTTCTTATAATTGGCTCGTGGTGTGGTGTGATTTTGCTCCTATTACCGCAGCGAGGATCAACGAAGACCTTGGGTCGTGGTTCTCCACCAACTGTGGTTGCTTCAACCATTATTAGCAGGTCGATGCTTCTTGAATTCATTGATGGCTTGTGCACGATCTCCCTGAGTCTCATGGCTTGCAGGTCTGATTGACAGTGTATGTGGAGTGCTGGTTGTCATTTTTTTTATAGAGTGGAAGTTAAATTGTTATTAGGTCTTATAGATATATTTTGTTTTGTAGTCTAAAAGTTAAATAAATAATGTATCAAAATAAGTCAAGTCAATTTGGATAAGGTATGTTTTTTTCAAGCCAAATCAAGTTATATTATTTCAAAATAGGGTATTTTTTTTACAAGTTCTTAGTGGTATTGTTTTCTTTACAAATAAAAAAATGTCAAAAATAATTATTGTAATTGGATGCATTCTCGCTTGTATGCGACATTCATTTTGTGGGGGGCATTCTAAATTTAAACTTGAAAGCCAAGTTTGCTAAGTAGAAACCAATTGGAGGCTGGAGGCAATGGAGGAAGGAGGACAATCAGCAACCTCTCATCCATCACCAACGACGGGACCTCATAGAGCTATGGTGGCATTTTTTTGGTGTGTTTTTTTGTTGTGTGCAATGTTCCTGTTGCTTTGTGTGGTGGATGTTGGAAGAGCAATTGTATAGGATGACAGATAACTGTAGAGATCCTCTGACTATCGTACTTCATTGGAAGATGATCAGTTAGTGAATACATTCATTGGCAATGGTGATCATATGCAACAAGATCTAGACAACAAGATCCAGACAATAGTATGCAACATGATATGATTCACTTTTCAGTATTCCTGGTCGTATGAATAAATGGAATTTCACATTGTTGGGGGGGGGGGGGGCAATAATAACTAATGTCCCATTTCCATTTCACATCAAAATAGTTAAAGTCAAAGGTTGCTTCTAGTGGCTGTGGCGGTTGTCTATGTTTTTTGAGATTAAGTGGTAGCGATCGATAACAGTGACTACAATTAAGAACATTGTCTTCTTATGGAATGTAATTTGAAATCTTTTCTAGTATGGGTTTTTCAGATTTGTTATATGTATGTTGATTCCTATATAACTTCCCTGATGTACAAGCATAGTGGCGAACAAAAGCACCAGAGTAATTCAAATCATGGATCTTGAAATTGTTTGTGGGAGGATCCAGAAAACCACACGATGTGGACAGTTGATGAGTTCCTATCACGTAAAGGTTTATTAGAACCCTGCTTAAAACCATGGAAGGAGAGAGCCTTTCTTTTGGATCAAGGTCATGAGTCACATAGTTCAAGGACAAGCCACAAGGGTTGGGCTTACTTTAGTAGAAGGTGCGAGTTTTTACCTTGTTCGTACTAAGGGGGTGTTAGGAATTAATGTTAGTGCTCACCGTAATAATAGTGTGTGAGGTCATGTAATTATTGTGGGTGTTAGAGATCAGTGTTCACATGTTTAAATTAGCATTATAATAATGTGTAACAAATATTAAGTTGTTTAGAAACAACTTAATATTATTGTTAGTATGTTTATGATTCGTATAAGGTATTGATTATGCGAGTGTTACAAGTGGTTAAAACAACTCGTATATTTAGGAGTTATCATAGAGGCTTCGTATAATATAGGATATGGAAATCCTATATAAATGTAATATGTATTATTGAATGGAGAGAGAAGAAGCATGTATTATTTTGGTATTGAATTTTCTACAGCTTTTGTGTCTTTGCCCAAATTTCTTTATAAGAAATGGAATCAAAAGAAGAACTAAAAGAAGAAGTTTCAAGTTGGGATATAGTTCCCTATGTGCCACCTATTTCATATGAGGATCAATATTGGGAATAAGATGATTTGATCAAGGACAACTGCTAGCACGATTGCATTTTATTTTAGGTAAAGTATCTCTAACTCATTCAACCACCCTTGATGTAGCACCTCTTCAAGTTACTCTCATGGGTGGCCTTCTCTTAAGTGTTGTGTTGTGTTCCCCCATGTAGTGTTAAATCTTTGTTTAGTTCTCCTTGGATGACCCTTGATACTCTTGTAAGGTCAAGGATACAAGAAGACTGCCTTCGTTTTGACATTACTTCTATTTGTTTCTCTATTCTACACTTCTCTTGTTACAATTGTTGTGTGTGGTGCCTTGGGGGCATAACGTTGTGGATGATATCTTGGGGGCATCTTCCCACATTGTGATCCTAAGTCACTTTTGTCTCTTCTCTCATTTTTTATGATTTCATTCTTCCGTTGTACTTGTGGCTCTATTAGTTGGTAGATGCCGACAAAAAATATACACTTCTAATAAGGATCATGTGTCCCTAAACAAGAAAATAAAATGGACCCAGTCTATATATGAAGATGGGGCTAATTTGTTACTGGCATTTGACTAGTAGAATCACTTTGTGTTGAGATGTGATCATGTACCATATTGTGAAATTGTTGTAACAAGCCTTTGCAATACTCTAAATCTAATTCTATGCAATTTGAATTTCTTTTGTCTCACCTTGTAGCTACACTTGGTTCTGAGATACCTAAAGTATAACTTCATGGCTATACTTAGTTCTAAACCCATAAGTATAGCCTTGGTTTGTTAAGTGATATGTTTCCTTATTTCTATATCAGTTGCATGAAATGATTTGGTTATATATTAGCTTAGATCTTTTAACCAAACCTTATACATATTATTGGTTGCTAACAAATGATATTGATGTGTTTACATTGTGATTTTTGGTAACAATTCAATGATTGTAAGCACGTGCCACTTTGGGGCATGGGCTTTGTGAAAGGTCTTGGTCCCTCACGTGTTTTCAACCTTACCTTAAATGTGATTGCTACCATCAAGTGGGAGAAACCACTTTAAGGTGGGGGCATATATTGTGGTAAATGCTTGGATATTTAAGATATTGTGATAAAATATGCCTATACTTCGTTTTCACTATAAGGCATCTCCGTGATGTAGGTGGGGTTGTATACTTTGTTTGTGTGTTTGCATACACATCCTTCTCATTGTAAGGCATCTCTGCGATGCAAGTGGGGTTGTATACTTTGTGCACATGATTCCTTTTCACTGTAAGCCATCTCCATGATGCAAGTGGGGTTGTATTCTTTTGAAATCCCTTTTGCAAAAGGTAGGGTTATGTATTCCCTTGAGTGTTTGGACACCCTTTTGAAAAAGTCCTTTGATAGGAGGCAGGGTTGGGTCTTGAGTTACTCACCCTTAAGTTTGTCTTTGGTGGATGTGGTAGCGTAGCTCAACCATCAGGTGTGTTTGGCATGTTTTAGATGGCAAAGCGTAGCAATGAGGTCCTCCCCATCGCCTATGTTTTCTTTGTATAAGACATACAGTGGATCGATGACACACTCTACAACACTCACGTATTCCGTGTGTTTTCCATGTGTTTCTGTGTGTCTTGCATGTTTTGTGGAGGTGCGTAGCGATGAGCTCCCCCCATGCTATGTGTTTTACATGTTTTGTGGAGGTGTGTAGTGATGAGCTCCCCCCACGCTATGTGTACAGCATGTTTTTGATGGTGGCGCATAGCGATGAGCTCCCCCCATCACCCCTTAGTATAGTATAATTATTTAAACATGTCTTCTCTCTGTATATACCTTGTGTATTGTGTGACTATGTTTATGTCTTCTCTATGTATTGTGTGCTTCTTTACTATCTTTTCATGTTCTATGTGTTTATCATGTGTCTTCTTATGTTTTCCTAGGGTTGGGGGCTAGAGATAGTCTTCCAAACATAGGGTGTGCTTTTGGCTCTAGTGTTTGACATGCTTGATGTGTTTTGACCATACTTTAATCCATGTACTGAGTGTAAGATCATACACACATTAAAGTGGGGGCTAAATGTTATGGAGTAAAAAGTGTCCACATGTCTTTTTATCTCCTTGTTTAGCTCCTAGGTCCCTATGATTGCATTATACATTCAAAATGTTTATCTTGACACAAAATGGCCCGACACCTAAGTAAATTTGGAATATGGGCCCCTTTACTTACCTTACCTAGACCTTAAAAGGGTTGATGGATCTGGGCGGTATGGTCCATGTCCGCCCTTTTAGGTCTGGCCTAATCTTCAATGATTCCTGCCTCAAGTTTCATTTCTTTAATAATTTCTGCTGTCTTCCTCAGAGTCTCCTTCTCCAATCTCTTAATTTCATCCTCATCTTTTAACATCAAAGTATTTAACCTTCTTTTTATCCTAAATTATTTGGCTTGTCATTTAGATACTTTAGTCTTTTTAGTCTCAGAGATGGAGGGATAAACCTTTTCAATTGCTCTTCTACTCATAGATTCATTTCTCCTCTGAGTAAGGACTTCAACAGGACTCTTAGACATCTAATGGTTGATTTCAATCAAAGCTATATTTAAGGCTCCCATATGTCTGATAGTTGCCTCCTCAATAGTAGATTTTTCATTTGATGGCCTTTCATCATAGAGTTTAGCAACTTCTCCTAGAGCTCCATGTTCTATCATTGCACTAACTATGGCTTCAAGTTGTAAGGGCACATAATCAATTTTCTTACCCTTCTTTGCTTTCCCTTTTCCTTTCTCCTTTGAGGTCTCTTCCTTTTCAGTTTCTTCTCTAGTTCTTTTCTTCTTTCTTTCAAAGGCCTCAATATCCTTTTCTTTTTCCTCTTCTTCACTTGCTTCTATACCTTGTTTCTTACTCCTTTTGGCCTTCACCTTAACCCTTGGTTGCTTTTTCTATTTTTTCTTTTCCTATTTCTTTGAAATTACATCTTCTTATTTATCACTCTCAATGCCTTCTACAAAGGCTTCCTTCTTCTTTAGTTGTTTTCCCTTGGATTTCATCGATGTTTTGTCTTTAGAGATTCGAGCCTATCTATAAGAGGAGGTAGGTTGTGGAATACTAGCAGTAGCTTGAGAAGTAGATCTACTTGATCTTCTTGGAGTTGAAAGCACAATGGTAGATGGTGCATCATGTTCCACAACATTTTGAGCAGTGAACCCACATGGTGGGATACCAACCTTTTTAAATAGCTTCTCTTTGTTTTTCTCTACATCTTCTTCAGCCCTTTTCTTGAGTTGCTTGTTGGTGATTTCATCATAGGTGCCAAACCTATCTGCATTAGGATCCTTGGGTTTTCTCAATAAAATGTTTGCATACCCTATCAAATCAGTTTTTGAAACTTCATAAGGCACCTTGGGTATCCATGCAATCCTAGGTTCTACTGCTTCCATATAGCAGTTGTCCTTGTCTACCATGAAGGTGATATCATTTTTGTATCTTCCAACCACCTTGGTAGGTATCCTTCCTCTCTTCTGCATCTTTTCTTGAAAGGTTTTAAAGAAACCCCAGTATGCAACATTGCAAGCATCTAAATTTTTAAATCTCATCATGTGTTCCCTGATTTGATTGCCTACTGAGACATTTCTTTTCCACACAACACCCTTTGATCCAAGAAATTCATTCAGAAAATAAAATGAGACAAATTATAAGAGATCCATACCAGAAGTTGTACCAGTTCTCCTTTGTCCTGTGCAAGTTCTCCATTAGTTGTCACAATAGCAGTTGTTGTGGCAAAGCCCACTCTATTAGTGTAGAAGATTTTGTATGCAATGACCATAGTTGCATACCTTACAATAGGGTTTGTTATATCATCCATGGTTAGGGCACGTTTATCAAACTTCACACCAGTCAGCTTCATCATTTCTTCATTTTTGATTGACATCAATGTAGGCGTAGGTCTAGTAGCACACATGCTAGTCAGAACCCTAGTTTACTCCTTAGTAATCATATAGGGTTTATCCAGAATTATGAAGTCTTCATGACTTTGGCTCAAGACAAGTTTGACCCAATCATTCCCATAGCTAAAATTGGGAAAATCATTCCATACATCCAATTTCTTTACAACCAAACTAGCATATTCTGGCATCAGATAGAAATTATCACCTATGAGATTGTTCGTCAAGAATTCTTAAAGCTTGTTGTGGATTAATTCATCCAATGTTGAGTAAATGTAGATTCACACATCCTTGGAGTGAAGTACATTGAATGAAACCCTAGAAAATGCTCCATCTTTGTTAGTCTCCTTTGATTTGAAAGAATACTTCTTGAATTTTGGTCTTGGCTTGTCCACAACATCAATGATCATAGGAGTGTCCATTGCAGTACTAAAATGAAGCTAGGGTTTGCACAACTCTGAAAACACTCATCGATAGGGTTTTGGAAGCAAGGAATCTCCAACACACTTTGATTCACCTTTTCTCTGCTCTGCTCTCAAATGCTTGATCATAAATGCCTTTTGAGTATGCAAAATGACTTATAAAGCTCTGCATAGATGTTCAATTATTTTGCATTGAATGCACCAATAGGATTAGGTGAATACTTGGTTAAGTCTACTCTGTGATATAGTAGTGACTCTTTGATTACTCCGCAATCTACCACACTAAGAGATTTTCCTCCGAAGTTTTGAGGATATGAAACCTCATTGCCTTGCCTATGTTCTCCCTAAAGGGTTCCATGTTAGATATTCTATACGACCTGTTTCTTTTCACGAGTCTTTTCTAGTTTCTCTTTCTGTATATTAGTTTAGCTTTTCCATTTCCTTCTAAAGAATTCCATGATCACTTAGCAATCCTCTGCAAATTAACCAATTGTTGTAGAAATTTGACCAAACCTCTTGATATCATCATCTACGTGTGATCATACCAAATTTAGCTAGAATGTTGAGGAGTTTAGCATCTCATTCATTCAGGGTTTTTTAAGAAACTTACAGTTGTAACTCCCCTGGACTAGTACTTCATCCTTTTAGTTACTATAGGATCCACCTACACTAGGCAGAGGTCTAGAAACTCTGTGCATTCTTCCTTTTTCTTCCATACTTTGCTCATTTCCTTCTTTTGTTGAGTAATATCAACCTTCTTTTGTGGAGTAGGCCTTATATTCCTTCCAGAGTGCCTTGTTTGATTGCAATTATGATAGGTTAAATTTAATTGTTGATCATTACCATTTCCCCTTACCTTAGATATGCAATTAGCTACCTTGTGGCCAAGCTTGTTACTGTTGCAAATATGTGCCTAAGTGGTGTTGTCATTGGTGTCAATTGTGCCTTATTTTGTTGCCTATTCAGGAGATTGGAATGTTGAGGATATTGAGAATATTAATGAAGATTCAATGTTTGTGGACCATATGGATGTGTAGAGGATTGTCAGAGGTTGCTCCAGTTAAGATTTGAAGAAGTTATGGCCATCTAAGTAGAACCGGATTTTGCAGTGTTCAGAAGAGACAGAGTGACACTAATTTGGTATAGATTGTTCCACAATGAAATATTATGGTTTATAGATCTAGAGGCATGTTTGGGAAGTCAGTGTGTATCATCAACTCTAGTGGTTCATGGTTTGGAGGTCCGCAAGCTATCTTTCTAGTTTGACAGTCATGGCAGACAGTGTTCTTGAGGTTCTTGAGGAAGATACAAATGATTCTGGTAATTTGGTATAGAGTGGATGTTATTGGTGAATTCAATGTGCTTGTGAAGGTCTCTAGATTATGTGGCTATTGTGTTGGAGGTCCGCATTGAAGTTTGAGCTTGTTGTTGAAGATTTCTTCTTTAAGGTTGTTGTTCTTCCCAGTTCTTGGCGAACCGGATGATCTAAGAGCAATTCTCTAGAGTGTGGCATGTTGGTGAAGGAAGATTCAAGTCTCATCTATATTGGGCCGACTGTATAGTGATCCGTGTTAAGTCAAGCTGACCTTGATGATCATTCCAAGATTGATGAAGCGTACAAAAAACTTGTTGATGAGTTATGGAAAAGTGTCCTTGTGCCAAAATGATAAAATCCTAAGAAAGGCACAAAAAGAAAAGTAGAGTGAAGGAGTAGAGGTACAAAAGTATCAAGGGATGAAGGTGTAATGAAGAAGTGATTGGAGGGATTGAGTAGAAATTCGTGAGCTTTCAAAGGGACGGAATCAGACATGAATGTAGATGCTATTTCTGAGTTCATTATCTCTAAGTAAATCATAATTTCTTGTAAGTAGTGACCCTCTTCTAAGCAGTGAGCTCTAGGCAGTGCACCCAAAGGCATGTGCCTTATATTTTCCTAAGTACTTTTAACAGGGTGTGCATTTTTGTGGGTTAACCCCCACCATGGTTTTTCCCTTAATTGGGTTTTCTATGTTAAAAATTCTGGTGTTGTGTGTTCATGTTGTTTCTGCTCATGTGTTGATTCATGCTTAAATGTTTACATCATTAATCTATTTGTGAATTAAGAAAGAAGATTAAAAGTGTAGAAAAGGTTAAGTTTAGTGACAACTAATTCACCCCCCCTCTCAGTTGTCTAAACTAATTCCAACAATTGGTATCAGAGCCAAGTACCTCTAAAAGAAGCTTGACCACTTGAGGAGATCCAAGATGTCATCTTATAAAAAGGAAAGTCTAAGATTTGATGGAACAAATTACTCCCTTTGGAAGGTACGCATGCAGTGTCATCTGGAATGTATGGGTGATGTCTTTTGTTTAATAACCAAGAATGACTATAAGATTCTGAAGAATGGACCTTCAACTATAGACAAACTCAGAGATGTTGAACACAACATTCGAGCCAAAGAAGCATTGTTGAGTGTCCTATCTGATACCGAATTGGTAAATGTGCTGGATTTGAAAACTGCTTATGAAATCTGGAATAAGTTGGAAAATCTGTATGAAGGTGACAAATATGTTAAATGTGCCAAGCTACAAAACCTGAAGGGTAAATATGAAAGATTGGTAATGAGTGAAGATGAAAACATTACTTCCTACATGCATAAAGTAAATGAACTTGTGACCGGTATCAGAAATGAAGGTGGAATATTAGAAGAATCAGATATTGTTGCCAAAGTGCTTAGATCCTTACCTGCAGCATACAAGCATAAAGCTGCAACCATTGAAGAAATCAGGTTAGTAACAACTATCACAAGGGATCAGTTAGTTGGTAAGCTCTCAAAATTTTAAATGAGTGAGTTTGGTGATTCTCTCCCTAAGTCTGAATCTACATTTAGGGCCAGTGTGTATCGAAAGCAAAGATATGATCCAGGTGAAAGTTCTTCAAGAAGATCAAATAGATTTGTGAAGACAAGGAAGGATATTGAAGATGATGAAATTGAGATTGGAGATCTTGAAGCTCTTATTGCCAAAAGAATGCCAAGAGGATTCGGTAAGTATGAAGGAAAGTTGCTACTCAAATGTTTTGCTTGTAATAAGATTGGTCATTTTGCCTCGAGATGTCTGGAGAGGTTTTCAAAACCAAACCCTAATAGATATAAAGGTCAAAAAAATGTTACTATGTCCAAGAAGCTGGAGAAGAAGGAGTCACAGATGATGAATCTGATCATGGAGGTTCTACTGAAGGTGATTGGGTGTTCATTGCTATCAAGGAAGTAGATCTGATGTCTACTGAATCTACTAGCTATACAAATATGGAAAGTGCCTTGTCTACTCAGGTTGTTAAAACAGATGAATGGGTGATCGATAGTGGATGTTCTCATCAAATGATTGGTGATAAAAGCAAGTTTGTAAGCTTTGAAAAATATGAAGGTGGGTTTGTAAAATTTGGAGACAACTCAGCTAGTAGAATTTGTGGCAAAGGATCTATCTCTTTTGATAGTAAGAATAACACCAATGATGTTTTGTATGTGGAAGGACTGAAGCATAATCTTCTTAGTGTTGGACACTTGGTTGACAAGGGTTATAATCTCTGATTCAAGGATGGAAAATGTAGAATCTTGGAAAGCTCTTGAACTAAAATTGCCTCTGGTACTCAAACTAGAGGTAACATCTTTCATTTAAGTAGTTTTGGAAAAAATTGTTTGATTGCTTAGTCTGATCAAAGATGGCTATGGCATAGGAGGATGTGTCATGTAAATTTTGATAACATTGTCAAGATAAGTTCTACTTAGGCTCTAAGAGATCTTCAAAAACTTATGAAACCTGACAATATGTGTAGAGAATGTTAATTGGGCAAACAGAACAAAATTTCATTCAAAAGTAAAGAACAATTTTCAAGTGAATGGTTGGAACTTGTGCATACTGATCTGTGGTCCTACTAAAATTAGGAGTGTGCAAGGAGATATATACTTTATGTTGCTGATTGATGATTACTCTCGAATGATGTGGGTAACCTTTCTAAAAGAAAAATCATAATCTCTTGACAAATTCAAGGTATTCAAGGGTATGGTGGAAAACAAGATTGGTGTAAAGATAAAGTGTCTGAGATCCAACAGAGGTGGAGAATTTACCTCCGGTGAGTTTGATTCATTCTATGCAAAGCATGGAATAAAAAGACAATTATCTTCTCCTAGGACTCCTCAACAAAATGGAGTTGTGGAAAGAAAGAACTGGACCATTCAAGAAGCTTCTAGGACCATGATGTTGGAAACAAATGTCCCTCAAGTCTATTGGAGAGAAGCTATGAGTATTGATGTCTACACTCTTAACCAGGTGTAGATTAAAGGTAATTCTGGTAAGACCCCCTATGAACTATGGTTTGGTCATCCTCCTACTATGAAGTATTTCAGAGTTTTTGTTAGTAAATGCTATATAAAAAGAGATGAGGACCATGGTAAGTTTGATGCAAGAAGTGATTAAGGAATATTTTTGGGTTATTCTAATCAAAGAAAGGCATATTGATGCTTTAACAAGAGATTGAATAGGATTGTTGAAAGTACTAATGTCAGAGTTGATGAGAGCAAAGAGAGACCTTCTAGGTCTTGTGGATATGATTCAGATGATCAAGATGAAAGTCAAAGTCAAAAAGGACAAGTTCAAACCCAGACTCTGGTCCAGATTGATCCAGAAAGTCCATTAACTCAAGAAGATATTGCAGATGTTGAGGAACAGACTCAAGAAATAGAGGTTAAAACAAATCCCAAAACTCCCAGGTATGTAAGGCTGAATCATCCTGAAGATCAAATCATAGGAGATAGAAACAAAGGTGTTTGAACTAGGAGAAGAATTATTGAAGATCAAGAGGAGATTTGTCTAATTTCTGAGATTGAACCAAAATCAGTAAGTGAGGCCTGCAATGATGAAAATTGGGTAAAGGCAATGGAAGAGGAATTGTTGCAAATTGAAAAGAATCACACTTGGGATCTCGTTCCTAGACCTAAAGACAAAAATTTGATTGGAACTAAATGGGCTTTTTGAAATAAACTAAATGAAGATAGCAAAGTTGTAAGAAACAAAGCAAGGTTGGTATGCAAAGGATATTCTCAAGTAGAAGGAATTGATTTTGAAGAAACTTTTGCTTCAGTGGCAAGAATAGAAGCAGTCAGAGTATTTCTTGCATTTGCTGCCTATAAAGATTTCAAGGTTTATCAGATGGATGTCAAGTCAACATTTCTTAATGGAGAATTGGAAGAAGTTTATATTGAGCAACTGGAAGGATTTTAGTTGTCTAATAAAAAAGATATGGTTTGTAGATTGAAAAAGGTATTATATGGAGTTAAGCAAGGCCCAAGAGCCTGGTATGCAAGATTGGATAAGTATTTGCTAAAGCTAGGATTTAACAAAGGCACTGCTGATAGTAATCTTTACTTCAAGATAGATCATGAGCATATTCTGATTGTTGAAGTATTTGTTGATGATATCATTTTTGGTGGAAATGAGAGTATGTGCAAAACTTTTGCTAACCAAATGCAAAGCAAATTTGAGATGTCAATGTTTGGGGAAATGAATTTCTTCCTAGGTCTGCAAATTATCCAGTTAGATAAAGGCATCTTCATCTCTCAGTCTAAGTATGTGAGAGAATTGTTGAAAAAGTTTGGAATGGAAGATTCAAAGCCAGTAGGTACTCCTATGGTAACCAAGTGCAAGTTGAGAAAGGATGATGACTGCCCTAAGGCAAATCAGAAAAGGTATAGATCAATGATTAGAGGACTGCTCTATCTGACTCAGACCAAACCTGACATCATGAATGTAGTTGGACTTGTTGCTAGATTTCAAGTTGATCCTAAAGAATCTCATGTTTTAGTTGTCAAGAGAATTTTTAGATATCTCAAAGGAACACTTGATCATGACTTATGGTATCCAAAGGATGATGACTTCACTCTTCAAGCATACACTGATGCTGATTGGGTAGGAGATGTGGACGACAAAAAACATACTAGTGGTGGTGCATTCTTCTTGGGAAGGAGATTGGTTTCTTGGTTAAGCAAAAAGTAAGAGGCAACATCTCTATCTACTGCAAAGATAGAATACATAGCAGTAGTAGGTAATTGCACTCATGTTTTGTGGATGAAGCAAATGTTGAAGGATATCAGAGTTGTGTTTGAGGAGCCTGTCACAATTTTTTGTGACAATTCAAGTGCAATAAACATCTCAAAGAATCTGATGTTGCATTCAAAGACAAAACATATATCCATCAAGTTTCATTTCTTGAGAGAGAAGGTAAATGAAAATGAAGTTTGATTGGAGTTTGTTGCTTTAAAGGATCAAATTGCAGATATATTCACAAAGCCTCTTCCCAAGGATACTTTTGAGTATCTAAGAGAGAAGTTAGGGGTTATTACCCCTCCTGATAGGAACTAAGATGCACTTATGTGCATTAGTCTAGTGGAATTCTCAGTCATATCTTGAGATCCGAATTGATGTTGAGAAGATACTACTCTAAGGAGTAGTCAGTATGCAAATGTTGGAGATCAGTCTGAAATAAAAAGGGGGAGTAAATATTGCAAATATGTGCCTTTTTCCATTGATGTCAAAGGGGGAGAGAAGACATGTGAAAAACTAATTGCGGATGATAGGGGGAGCAATGAAGAAAGTGGTTACAGAGGTCAGGGGGAGAAGTTATTGTCGTGATGGTTGAATCAATTTTTCACATCATATGTTGCCATCAATGACAAAGGGGGAGATTGTTACAAATATGTGCCTAAGCATTGTCATTGGTGTCAACTGTGCCTTATTTTGTTGCCTAATTAGGAGATTGGAATGTTGAGGATATTGAGAAAATTAATGAAGATTTAATGTTTGCGGACCATATGGATGTGTAGAGGATTGTTAGAGGTTGCTCCAATTAAGATTTGAGAGGTCCGCATGAATATTTGAAGAAGTTATGGCCATCTGAGTAGAACCAGATTTTGTAGTGTTCAAAAGAGACATAGTGACAGTAAGTTGGTCTGGATTGCTCTGCAGTGAAGTATTATGGTTAGCAAATCTAGAGGCATGTTTGGGAAGTTAGTGTGTATCATCAACTCCAGTGGTTCGTGGTTTGGAGGTCTGCAAGCTATCTTTCTAGTTCGACAGTGATGGCAGACAGTGTTCTTGAGGTTCTGGAGGAAGATACAAATGATTCTGGTAATTTGGTATAGAGTGGATGTTATTGATGAATTCAATGTGCTTGTGAAGGTCTCTAGATAGTGTGACAACTGTATTAGAGGTCCGCATTGAAGTTTGAGCTTGTTGTTGAAGATTTCTTCTTTGAGGTTGTTGTTCTTCCTAGTTCTTGGCTGACCGGATGATCTAAGAGCAATTCTCTAGAGTGTGGCATGTTGGTGAAGGAAGATTCAAGTCTTAGCTATATTGGGTCGACTGTATAGTGATCAACATTAAGTCAAGCTGACCTTGATGATAATTCCAAGATTGATGAAGCATATAAATACTTGTTGAGTTGTGGAAAAGTGTCCATGTGTGAAAATGATAAAATCCTAAGAAAGGTACAAAAAGTAGAGCAGAGTGAAGGAGTAGAGGAACAAAAGCAGCAAGGGATGAAGGTGTAATGAAGAAGTGATTGGAGGGATTAAGCAGAAATTTGTTAGATTTCAAAGGGATTGAATCAGGCATGAATGTAGATACTATTTCTCAATTCATTATCTCTATGTAAATCATAATTTCATATAGGCAGTGAGCCTCTTCTGGGCAGTGAGCTCTGGGCAGTGTACCGGAAGCCATGTGCCTTCTATTTTTCTAAGTACTTTTAACAGGGTACACATTTTTGCGGGTTAACCCCCACTGTGATTTTTCCCTTATCTGGGTTTTCCATGTTAAAAATTCTGGTGTTGTGTTTTCATTTTGTTTCTGCTCATGTGTTGATTCATGCTTAAATGTTTACATCATTAATGTATTTGTGAATTAAGAAAGAAGATTAAAAGTGCAGAAAAGGTTAAGTTTAGGGACAATTGATTCACCCCCCTCTTAGTTGTCTGGACTAATTCCAACAGTTACAAGTGTAATGAAAGGGATGAACATTATCCCTTTTATTCGTTGACATTTTACTTCTACATTCATTGGCCATATGTCCCATCTTATTACAAGCATAACACCTTATAGGATTTTGACTTAACTTACTCCTACATTCAGCAGATTTCTGACCAACCTTATTGCAAGTATAACACCTTACAATATTTTGATTTATCTTACTTCTACAATTAGTAGCTTTGTGACCAAATTTATTACAAGTATAGCAATTACCATTAAAACTTTGAGGATTACTGATAGGAGCAATTTGTTTAGGTGCAGGCTTCCTAAAATTCTTCTTCATATTCTTCCTTTATCTCTGGATAGGAGTGAACTCATCTTCTTTTGTAACTCCAAAGGCATTCTTCTTAGGATCTTTAGTGTAGGTCTCTTCCTTCTTTATTTGAGACTTTCCTCCTGAATGGAAGTTATCATATAAATTTGTAGAGACACTAATCATAGGACTCTTCCCCTTTTCAAAACTAAGGCCTAATTTTTCTTTTGTTGGATTGTGAGAGTTAATTATCTCATCAAGGGTTTCAGATCCTCCTTTTAGTTTTAGTGTTGGTAAGAGACACTGCTAGGATTCATAAATGTTGTCATTGATAGCAACAAAGTATATCCCTCATATCTGCAGTACATAAATTACTCATACTGGAAGTCAGATTGAAGGTAAGTTTGTCCGATTGTCAAAGAACAGAGCATATGATAGGGTCCGACAGTTGGGTCTGGAACTCTCTGATGGTGAAACCCAGCATATTACAGATTTGGATGAGTAATAAGGAGTATCTGAACTACTGTACTCTTGAGATTTAGCCTTTGGTGACAAAGCATGTGAAAGATATGAGCATATGAGTATCAGACTCTAGTCAGACAGTGCAGACAGAGGAAGAACTGACCAACAAGGTATCAGACCTCAATCTGGATGTATAGAAGGTATTGATCAAATAGGTTTAAGTGTTATATGATTTGGCTGACATAGGGGATGACCTCTATGCCTATATTTTTGGTATGCATCATAAATCAAGCATGGATTTAGCTGACAAAACAGTAACTTGCAAATATCCTAAGTGTTCTTGTTGCCAACTAGAAAGTTGTTGGAAATCCTTTATGTAGATATATACTCGATGGATTCAAGCTTGTGGTGTGTGTGGATGAAATGAAGTGCAAAGAATAGCAGAGATAATTGTGAAAGCTTCAATCAAAGTTTAGAATTGGATAGAATAGCAATACTAAGAAAAGGAAGGATGAAATGTGTTAGATCGGTATACTATGCCTAACCAGATCTAAATTCTTGCATATGCAGATGCTATTCATCAGTTCAAACACTTGGTTATCTTCTGTAAGTTTTGTAGACAGTGAGTCTCTTGTAGGCAGTGAGCCTCTTGTGAGCAGTGTGTTCAGGCAGTGAGCCCTAACTGGTAAGTGCCATTTTGTACTCCTTTATTCTTTTAACAGAGAATACAATCTTGGGTTAGTCACCCCGTGGTTTTTCCCTTAACAGGGTTTCCACGTAAAAATCCTTGTGTTATGTGTGTTAATTTCATTTCAGTTCTTATGGTTTCTTATGCTTTCATGTTTTGATATATCACTGAATATTGAGATAAGAAAAGAAAGTAAAAGTAAGAAAAGTTTTGAGATAACTTATTCACCCCCCTCTCAGTTATCTGGCTTGTTTCCAACAATTGATATCATATCTAAGTCCCTTAGAAAAACCCTAACAGGTTGAGGAGGATCTAGGAATCTTAATGGATGCATATGGTATGAAAGAACAACTTCAGTCTACCCTAGATGATCTTGAACAATCCTAGTCTGAGGTCAATAACTTGAGAGAGTGACTCAAGGAAGATGATGATTTCATCAATGAGCTGAAATAAAAACTCAGTAATTCCATGAAAAAGAGAAAGGAACTACTTCGGAAGTTAGCAAATCAGAATGAAGCCAATAATACTAATGAGGATCTAAATGAGAAAATAAAGCTATGTGAGAAGCTATCAAAAGAAGTTGTTATGCTAAGACATGAAATGGAATCAGGGGTTATGAAATTTACCCAAGAAATTGAAGAGAAGAGAAAGACTAAAGAAAACTTAAATCAGTCCCTTAAAGAAAAATCAGAAGATTGCTACAAAATGGACAGAGTAATTAGACATCTTGAGTCTAATCTTGAAGAAGCCAGATACAATGAAGAATAGCTTGAGAGATAGATCGACACTCTTAAACAAGATCTTGAAACTACAAATGAATACAAAGAAAAATTCAAGATAAGCTCAGCCAAACTTGAAGTACTACTTGAAAGTCAAAAGAAGATAGATGATAAGCATGGCTTGGGATATGAGAAAGGTGAAATCTTTGGATCTGGTCAAAATAACTTTGGGTCAGAAGGACAAAGAACATGCCTAGAAGACCTTTGGTAAGATAACCTAATGCTCAAAGCTATCCATCTTTCAATGGAAGCTGCTTCAACTGCAACAGATTTGGTCATAAAGCAACTCAGTGTAGGAGTAGAATAAATCAAAACAATCCATCCTTCTCTGGTCAATGCTTCAATTGCAAAAGGTATGGTCACAAATCTCATGAATGTAGAAACATACAAATGAATAATTCTTTCAATGGTAGATGCTTTTCATGCAATAGAATGGGGCACATGGCTAATCAGTATAGATAAAGAGGATAGCAACCAAATAAGCAAGGAAATGTTGTATGTTACAACTACAATAAATCCGGTCATATAGCTAGATTCTGCAGAAGCAAAAATCATGATGGAAAAGGTCCAGTGAAACATGATCAGAAACAAGACAGAGGCAAAGGTAAAGTGAATACGGATGAGATTCAAAAGGAAATGAGCAAGATTTGGGTAAAGAAGAGCGTGATGAATATTGGTGATGGATCTGCACTAGAATCCAATGCTGATAATCCTTCCAAAAATTAAAAGGTGAGCTCTGGGTAAGGGGGAGCTACAAAGGAGATCAAATTCCCCTAGCTAGTTAGTAAGTGCCTAAATTCGGCACAATGGGTAAGAGTCAGAGGTTGTAGATTAAAGGGGTCTTGAAAGTTCATCTAAAAATCATTCATTCGAAGGTTGAGAAATCTGCATAAAGATTTGAAGAAGTCATAAGAAGATCCTGTTCTGGTAGCCATCCAATAAAAGCAGAACTACACAAACAAATCTGGTAAGATCTAAAAATGCAAGTTTATGGTCTGCGGATTTGGAAACATGTTTTGGAAGGCCAAATGTATGTTTCAAACTCACTTGGATGATGACTTGAAGATCTGCACAGTGATTCATGATAAATTCACTCAAAACCGGGTAATCAGATGACTTAAAGTATGCATTTATTGCAATAAGGAATTAGGTTTTATGCAAGGATAAAAGGCTTTTCATTCATCATTTACAACACTTTGCACTCATGAAGAAGAAAGAAGAGCTCTGAGAAGAGATCTTGTAGATTATTCAAGTTCAAGCTGAAGATTGAAATCAAGCAGAAATTCACTTCGGCAGTTGCTACAAACCCTAAGGCGTAAAAAGGTATTTCTTTTCTGTAAAATCTCTCTAAATTTTGTTGTTAGAATGCCTACTCCCATGCTTGTGAATGTCATTGAGAGGCCAAGACTGAAATTCAAGAAGCATCTCTTCAAATCTCTAGATGTTGATCCCTTGGGTACATTTTTCCATATCTCGTACGATGTTCTGCATGTAGAAGATGCTAGGGTTTACATTCATACAAACCTTAAGGAATTGGGAGACCTAGAATTGATGGAATTATATTGCAAATAGTTAACTAATGAGAACTTTGACCTCAAAATAGAATTCAAGGCCCTAAAAGACAAGCACTTTGCACTGCATACATTTCCCATCTTTTGGAGAAGACGAATGGGTACAGTATGTCTTGAGCAGGATACATGATAACTTTATGTGGTTAATGAGTCCATTTAAGATAACCAAAGATGCCATCAGGGCTGTTATTGGATTGTACTTAACTAGTGGGTTACCTACACTCAAAGCTGTGAATAATCAAATAGTAACATAAGCCATCGGATCAAAATATGACAAGGGTAATGACTATAGATGATATTACTGATCCGGATGTCAAGTTTGCATCAATTATAATTGGCTACAAGATTTACCACTCAAGTAGGGATAATTCTGCATCTGGTACAACAATCTATACTACATATCAGATGCTGAAAGAAAATGCAGACTATGATTTGTGTGAGCTTCTGTTGAATCAACTAATGGAGAATCTGGAGAAGATCAAGAAAGATAAGAAAAATTCCTTCAAATATGGCAATCTGATATTGTGCCTATTCTTTTATTTTATGAATGAGTTACCAAGGTCAAAAGGGCTAATCTGGACAAATGATAGACTAGTTGCTATTCAAATAAGAGATTATTTGTATGGACTTGGTTATGCACAAGCCCGGAAGATAGCTCTCTAGGGTTACTTCAAGAATTTCCAAAGCATGATGCATGCAAGAGAAAGAATACCTAAGTCAATAGTTGAGAAATACAAGGACATAGTTTGCTTCATGGTTGATACATATCAGTGCCTAATGGAGGCAGTTGAGCCAAGAACTATATGGGTAATGCCCATGAGTTATGAAGTTGATGAAAACTTATTGGTGGCACATGTTCAACACTTGTTATGTCAATCTTAGAATACTGAAGCAGAGAGGTTTGGCACCTTTGATGAGCTAAACATAAAATTACATGTTGAATTAAGGAAGCTTGAGACAAAAAGGAAAGTGACAAGGGAGGTTGAAAAACTTGCTAAGAAGTTTGGCATAACAAAGGATGCAGTTGATGCAAATAGAGAAAGAATAGAGAAAACTGAAAAGGAAAGGGAAGGAGCAAAGAAAGAAAGCATTCTAGTGAAAGCCTCTACCCGGACGAGATCTACTAGAAGTTTTGCCCTTGTCACTTCTGAAAGCTCAAAAACTACCAAATCAAAAGCCAAACCATCTAACAAAGGTGAAAAGAGAAAGAAGACTAAGGCTAGACAAGAACATATGTCAGCCTCAAGGATGATGAAGAGATAGAATCAGATGTGGAGGTCAGAGAATTAAAGAAAGCCAAGAACAAACCCTCCAAGGATGAAAAGAATGATGAGGAGCAGAAGAAAAAAGAATTTGTTGAGAGACTCACTCTCTCCATTGAAGACATCATTAAAGCATTCACTGTGGATGGAAACTTGCAGCTGGTAACATAATTGTATGATGAGTACAATGATGTAGATAAGAGAATTCTTGAGGAAGCAACTGTCAGGTAATTGAACATCTATAACAAAGCTTTCATTGAAATAATTTCCTTGATTCCTAAAAGCCTAGAAGAAGTACTGGAGTTGAGAAAAGAAAATGCAAAAGCAAAAGACTTGGAGATCCGGGAACAGATAGTGATATAGTTATTGTTGGGAAACGAGGTGTCTTAACCTAGCTACACATTTCCCGTTATAGTTATTTTTATTTGATATTTTCCTACAACTGTTATGCATTGTCGGTGCTTTGAAAATTGGTTTTTTAGGTGTCAAAAGATGCCCACATGATAGTATATTATGGAAGGCCTATTTTTAGGCATATTATGACAGATTCTATGACATTTGTAAGGGTGAAAAATAAGGGTTTTCATTTTGGACGTGAGAGCTTAGTTTTAGACTGGAATCTTGGCTGAGAAGCTTCACACATGGTTTTGTAAATAGATGGTTTCTTGTATAGCTAGAAGTCTATAAATTGGAGGCTTGAGGAGTAGTTTGTATAGTGTGAGTTTATAGGTATTGTTATGATGTCAGAATGCTACCAGAATTCTTCTAGAGTTGTTTACTGGTGATACACCTGTAATAAACTTTCTCTGCAAGTGTATGTAATCTTGTTATTAGATTTCGAATACATTGAGCAGGCTTTTGGAGTGTGGGGTTTTTCACCTGAAAGGGTTTTCCCCACGTATATCTGGTGTTTTGTGTTTTATTGTTTATTTCATATTTTGAATGTGTTGCTAGAATTTCTCTAGCTGTTAGATCAGTTTTTAAAAAGTTTTGCATATTGTCTCTCCTCAAGATTGGTGTAGGAAGTTGTTTCCGCTACTTTAACTTCCTTACAAGTGGTATCAAAGCTTGATCACCTTTGGTTTCAGTTGTGGGTTGTTGGGTTTTTTGTGCTAATCAAGGTTTGAGTGGGAGCTTGTGCAGAGGATACTTTGTGATCTTGTTGCAGGTTTTTCAGATGGTGAGCACATTTGGGAGAATGGAGGTTGAAAATTTTTCTAGCACAAACTTTGAAATGTGGAAGCTGAAGATGGAAGATCTGTTAATTGATCGAGATCTATGGAATGCAGTGGATGAAAATGTCCAAAGGCCTATAGATCCAGCTTTAGCTATAAAATATGATGTAATGGATAGAAAAGCTAAAGGTCTCATAAGATTTTGTCTTGCAAACTCGATTTTGATAAATTTCCATGAAGAATCCACTTTGAAGAAGCTTTGGAAGAAGTTGGGTGAGATATACCAAGCTAAATCTTTAGTAAATAAAATTTTCTTGAGGAAGAAGTTGTATTCCTTGAGAATGGAAGATGATGGATGAATTTTTGAGCATCTGGAAACATTCAATATGTTGGTGACTCAGTTGACCTCAGTTGGGGTGAAAAAGAAGAAGAAGAAGAAGCAAGATTCTGATTCTGAGTCTGAAAAAGAAGATGGAGATGCCTTTATTGCAGCCTTGGCCACTCATGCAGTTGATAATGCATGGTTGATAGACTTAGGTGCATCTTTCCACATGACTCCTAACAGAAATTGGTTTAGTAAGTATGAAAACTATGATGGTGGTAAGGTGTATTTGGGTGATAATTTTTTCCTTGACATTGTTGGCCGTGGTAGTATTCATGTGAAATTTTTTGATGGTAGAGTTAGACAATTTGATAGTGTCTTGCATATCCCAGGACTAGCAAGAAATTTATTATCTATTAGCAAACTAATAGACACGGGTGTGCATGTACAATTTTCTGAAGCAGGTGTAAAAATGGTGAGAGGTGCTATGGTGATAGCAAGAGGAAGTAGATTGGGTACATTGTACTAGCTTGATGCATGCACGGTTGAGTGCAATAGCACTTCTGATAAAATCAAGCCAGAAACTACTTTACTGAAAAAAGAGATGGTTTCCTCTTCTATGGATGGTCGTGGCTTTTGGGTACCCAAGGGTGCTCTGTCTACCGAATCAAAGTTGCCTGCAAAGAAGACCATGTTATGGCACCAGAGACTTGGCCACTTTGAAGAGAAGCATTTGAAAGCCCTGAAAAATAAGAACCTTGTTGAAGGTTTGAATGATTGCAATCTAGAGTTTGATTTCTGTGAATACTGTATTTATGGCAAATAGACTCGCATTCAGTTTTACTCGTCTTCTCATAAGTCTTCATGTTTTTTGGATCTAATCCATTCAGATGTATTTGGTCCTTTTGATGTTACTTCTATTGGTAAATCAATTTATTATGTTACTTTCATTGATGATTTCAGTAGGAGATCATGGCTATATTTTTTAAAGAGTAAATCTGAAGTTTTCAATCATTTTAAGGAGTTCAAGGCTATGGTAGAAACTCAGACTGCAAAGAAAATTAAATGTTTGAGGATTGACAATGGTGGTGAGTACTGTTCTATATATTTTGACAAATTTGTATAGATTGCGGGATTAAACGACAAAACACAACCCCGTATTCTCCTCAACAGAATGGAGTTGCAGAAAGAATGAACAGAACATTGATGGAGAAGGCTATTAGTATGTTGAGTGGAGCTAGTCTAGAACAAAAGTTTTGGGATGAAGTTGTTGCCACTGCTTGTTATTTGATAAATAGATCTCCTACATCAGTGCTTGTTTATAAAATGCTAATGGAAGTGTGGTTAGGGAAAAAGCCTTCACTTAGACATCTAAGATTTTTTGTTTGTGAGGCATATGCACATGTGCCTAAGGAGAAGAGAACAAAGTTGGATTCTAAGGCTGTCAAATGTATCTTCATCGACTACAGCTATGGTGTGAAAGGATACAAGATTTAGGACCCTACTGCACATAAGGTAATTTATTCCAGAAGTGTTATTTTTAGAGAGACTAAATCTTCTCCTATTACTTTTCAGCCAGAACAGCATAAAAAAATTGAACAGAAAAAAGATGTGATTCAACTTCCTTCTATGCCTGAGGAAGTTGAATCGAGGCCCCAAGAAAGACAAGAAGTTGAGGAGAGCTCATCAAGCTCCGAATCTTTAGAAGAGGGTGAAGAAGAGGAAGAAGTGGAAGAACCTCCACCTTATCTTGTTCGAAGGTCTACAAGGCATAGGCAACCACCTAAAAGGTATGGGTATTCACCTAATGATTATGAACCGAGATATGTGCAATAGGCTTTGGGTATGAATGATGCAGAGTCTTGGAAAGTTGCCATGGATGAAGAGATGGAAGCCCTTGAAAGAAATGATACATGGGACCTTGTACCTTTGCCTGAAGGATGTAAACCTGTTGGATGTAAATGGGTCTTTAAGAAAAAGATTGGTTCAGATGGAAATGTTGAAAAGTATAAGGCACGGTTGGTTGCGAAGGGATACTCTCAGGTTGAGGGTATTGATTACGGTGAGATCTTTTCTCCTATTGCTAAAATGACATCCATTCAATTTTTATTATCTATTGTAGCAGCTTATGACCTAGAGGTCGAACAAATGGATGTGAAAACTACTTTCCTTCATGGTGATTTGGAGGAAGAAATCTATGACACAGCCAGAGCACTACATGGTGAAAGGTAAAAGTAAGTTGCTTCGTAAGTTAAAGAAATCTCTGTATCACCTTAAACAAAGTCCTAGGATGTGGTACCAGAAGTTTGATACTTATGTGTTGAGTTTGGGGTTTGTGCGGTCTAAATCTGATCACTCTGTATATTTTAAATTTGACGGTGATCGTTTCCTAGTAATTGCTTTATATGTTGATGACATGTTGTTTATTGGGAAAGGCAAAGGTTTGATTACAGAATTGAAATCTCAGCTCTCTGCGAAGTTTGAAATGAAAGATCTTGGTGCAGTAAAACACATACTTGGGATGGAGATCAAAAGAGATCGTGAGAACAGAAAGCTATGGCTTAGCTAGAGTAAGTATGTTTATTCAGTTTTGCAAAGGTTTAACATGCAAGATTGTAAACCACTTTGTGTTTCTATTACATTGGGAACAAAGCCCTCTATTTCACAATGTCCTACATCCCCATCAGAGATGGAAGACATGAGAAGAGTGCCTTACCAGAGTATAGTTGGAAGCTTAATGTATGCTATGGTCTGTACAAGACCAGACATTGCCCAAGCAGTGTGAGTTCTTTCTCGTTTTATGTCTAATCTTGGAAGAGTGCATTGGGATGTAGTTAAGAGGGTCTTTAGATATTTGCGGGGTATAAAAAAGTACTCTATTTATTTTCATGGTACATGAGATCAACATTCCCTGAGTATTCATGGTTTTGTTGATTTAGACTAGGCTAGTGATGTTGATAGTAGAA
Source organism: Cunninghamia lanceolata (assembly GCA_027924645.1). NCBI lineage: Eukaryota > Viridiplantae > Streptophyta > Pinopsida > Cupressales > Cupressaceae > Cunninghamia > Cunninghamia lanceolata. The sequence continues at coordinate 651,034 of BSBN01000547.1, forward strand.
GGTCCCCCAGTGCATATGTTTTTAGTCTTAATGGTGGTGCAATCAGTTGGATGAGCAAGCAACAGGCTATGGTAGCTTTATCCACTATAGAAGCAAAATACATGGCAGCTACTCATGCTTGTAAAGAAGCCATTTGGCTGAAGCATTTGTGTTCAGCTATTAGATTGAGACAGGGTGCAGTTATAGTTTATTGTGATAGTCAGAGTGCAATTGGCCTTGCGAAGAACCTAAGTTTTCATGCCAGAACCAAACACATTGATGTTCAGTATCACTTCGTGAGAGATATGGTTGAGGATGGCAAGGTGAAGATGGAAAAGGTAGAGACTATGATGAATGTTGCAGATGCATTAACTAAGCCCATGAGCACAACAAAATTTAGGTGGTGTTCCGAGTCTATGGGCCTTTTGGCCCCTAGCAGTTGATCCATGATGATGGTATTCCCCTGGCCCTTGCAAGGTATTCGACAAGTGGGAGAGTGTTGGGAAACAAGGTGTCTCAACCTTGCTGCACATTTCCCATTATAGTTATTTTTATTTAATATTTTCCTACAGCTATTATGCATTGTCGGTGCTTTGAAAATTGGTTTTTTAGGTGTCAAAAGATGCCCACATGATAGTATATTATAGAAGGCCTATTTTTAGGCATATTATGACAGATTCTATGACATTTGTAAGGATAAAAAATAGGGGTTTTCATTTTGGACGTGAGAGCTTATTTTTAGACTGGAATCTTGGCTGAGAAGCTTTGCACATGGTCTTGTAAAACCACAGATAGTTTCTTGTATAGCTAGAAGTCTATAAATTGGATGCTTGAGGAGTAGTTTGCATAGTGTGAGTTTGCAGGTATTGTTATGCTGTCAAAATGCTACCGGAATTCTTCTAGAGTTGTTTACTAGTGATATACCTGTAATAAACTTGCTTTGCAAGTGTATGTAATCTTGTTATTAGATTTGGAATACATTGAGCAGGCTTTTGGAGTGTGGGGTTTTTCACCCGAAAGGGTTTTCCCCATGTATATCTGGTGTTTTGTGTTTTATTGTTTATTTCATGTTTTGAATGTGTTGCTGGAATTTCTCTAGCTATTAGATCAGTTTTTAAAAAGTTTTACATATTGTCTCTCCTCAAGATTGGTGTAGGAAGTTGTTTCCGCTACTTTAACTTCCTTACAGTTATGTCCATATATAACTGCAAAACAAATGGACATGGTTTTCAAGGATAGCAAAGAAGATTTCTGGAGCAAATCTAGAATGAATAAGCTCATGCTTGGAGAAACTGACCAAATAGATGATGAGACAAAAGAAATTCTTCAGAGAGCCTTGAAAAGGTTTAATCTTCCCATTGTAGAGGAAGCAATTGAAGAGCCTTCTAACATGGATGTTGAAGGATTAAAGAAAATCAATGAAGAGTCTTCTGATATGGATGTCGAAGGATTAAAGAAAGTTGATGAAGAGCCATTTGAGGCCTTAGACTCCTCTATTCCAAAAGAGGAAGTGTAGAAAGAAGAGACAAATACTATTGATGACAATAAGGAAATCGGTCTGAATGTCCCCAAAGAAAAAGAAGTTGAGACTACAAGAGACACTGCAGAAGTAGTACAAAGTTTCTTGGACAAGAAATTTGTAGAGTTAGATGAACTTGAGTTCATTCAAGGGCCACTGAATTTGGATTCTCTCTCTCTGGTTCAGATAATGAAGATAGCATGTTTTGCTCAGGCTAAAGCCAAAGAAAAACTCCTGAAATCTCTTATGGAGGACAGTGAGCTGCTAAGTATTGCTTTTGGAGTGCTGGAGAAGATCATGCCCACTTATCAAAAGGATCCATCTGCTTCTCCATCTGATAATCTAAAGAACCTAGTTAATTCTGTTAATACACATTTTGAGTCTTTAGAAAAATTAGTAGAAACTAAGGTCCGGAAGGAATTCTTGGGAAAAAGATTAAGTGCGGTACAAGGACTAATTGCTAATGATAGAAAAACCCTAAACATTGGCATAAAGAGAATTGAAAATGCTCTTAAGGATGGTGGGGACATATACAAATTTTGTTTATCCTGGCCTAAAGTGACATAAGACATTGAGAAGAAAATAAAAGAACAAGAAGGAAAATTGTCAAGTCTATCTCAGAATTTTGATCCCCTTACTACCTCTCTGGTGAATCAAGAATGCCAGGCTGTTCTTATAATAAATGAAATAAATAAACTAGTTAAGGAGAAGAAGAATATAATGGATAGAATGGGTGACCTCTAAGGGATAATCATCCCTAAGTTAGAGGCAATGCATGATGCCTTGGCAGATGCTCTAAGTACAACCCAGACGAGTGATCCAACAGATTTGAAGAGGGCAGAAGCATATGCATTTTTGTTGAGTGGACACATCTCCATTTTGGATAGGATGAAGAGAAGTTGGGCCATAGAGCTTGTACAGTTGAAAGCCACATTTGCAGATATACTGAAGTATATGAAAGTTTAGCTTGAGGATTGTATGTACATATGCGGCTTTATATAGTAATCTTTTTGCACAATTTTGGTTTGCAGATCCCACCCTTTGCCATTAATGTCAAAGGGGGAGTGAAGAATAGTGAAAAAGAGGAATCCAACATTAAAAGAGCACTGATAAATAGTATGGAGAGATGGAGCACAAGCAAAGGGGGAGTTACTATGACACTTAGTCATTTTTTATTAAGTGTTGCCATCAATGCCAAAGGGGGAGATTGTTGGCAAGAGACACTGCTAGGATTCATAAGTGTTGTCATTGATGGAAACAAAGTATATCACTCATATCCACAGTACATAAATTACTCATACCAGAAGTTAGATTGAAGATAAGTTGGTCTAGTTGTCAAAGAACAGAGCATATGAGAGGGTCTGACAGTTGGGTCCGGAACTCTCTGATGGTGAAACCTAGCATGTTGTAGATTTGGATGAGTAATAAGGAGTATCTAAACTATTGTACTCCAGAGATTTAGCCTCTGGCGATAAAGCATGTGAAAGATATGAGCATCTAAGTATCAGACTCCAGTCAGACAGTGCAGACAGAGGAAGAACTGACCAACCAGGTATCGGACCTCAATCTGGATGTACAGAAGGTATTGATCAAATAGTTTTAAGTGTTATATGATTTGGCCGACATAGGTAATGACCTCTATGCCTAAGTTTTTGGTACGCATCATAAATCAAGCATGGATTCAGCTGACAGAATAGTAACTTGCAAATATCCTAAGTGTTCTTGTTGCCAACTAGAAAGTTGTTGGAAATCCTTGATGTGGATATATATACTCAATGGATTCAAGCTTGTGGTGTGTGTGTGTGGATGAAATGAAGTGTGAAGAATAGCAAAGAGTGTAAAAGCTTCAATCAAAGTCCAGAATGTGACAGAATAGCAATACTAAGCAAAGGAAGGATGAAATGTGTTAGATCGCTATACTGTGCCTAACTAGAACTAAATTCTTGCATATGCAGATGTTGTTCATCAGTTCAAACACTTGGTTACCTTCTATAAGTTCTATAGATAGCGAGTCTCTTATAGGCAGTGAGCCCTAACTGGCAAGTGCCATTTTGTACTCCTTTATGCTTTTAACAGAGAATACAATCTTGGGTTAGTCACCTCATGGTTTTTGCCTTAACAAGGTTTCCACATAAAATCCTTGTGTTATGTGTGTTAATTTCATTTAGTTCTTATGGTTGCTTATGCTTTCATGTTTTGATATATCACTGAATATTGAGATAAGAAAAGAAAGTAAAAGTAAGAAAAGTTTTGAGATAACTCATTCACCCCCCTCTTAGTTATCTGCCTTGTTGCCAACATTTAGTCCTTTGTCAATCTGTTCTTTTACCTTTTCTAGTTCTTTTCTTAGAGTGACAACTTCTTCCTCAAGTTTTGAACATTCAGCTGATTTCTCATAGAGCTTGATGTTTAAGTAATCTTTAATCCTCTTTTCTTCTTCAAACATGAATTTCAAATTTGAGATAATTTCTTCTACCTCCTTGAGCTTCATTTCACCTCCTTTATCTCCTTCTATTATAGTTTTCAGTTTGCCAATTTCTTCTTTTGATTCTTTGGCCTTTGTCTTCAATTTGTTAATTGTCTCTTTTGCTATCTCAAGCATGTCTTCATACTCTACATTTAGTCCTCTTGCTTCATCCAGTTCATCAAGGGATAACTTGAGTTATCCCTCAAGGTCTACTTCACATCCATTATGATCCCAACCTTTAGGTTCCATAGCTTCTAGATCTAGTTCTGATATAAATCATTATTGTCCATGACTTCAGATTCCATGTGTTCAAGTCTAGGATCTACCTTAGCTATTAGCCTTCTCAAAGGCACTTAGCTCTGATACCAATTGTTGAACACAATGAGGTGCTGGAGGGGGGTGAATCAGCACACACTAAAACTTAAATAAATATCTGCATATAAAACTAAATAACTTGAAGAATAGAAATGAAATCATGCAACACACATAACACCAGTATTTTTATGTTGAAGAACCTAAAACAAGGAAAAACCATGGTGAGGAATAGCTCACAATATATTATGTGTTTAGCGGTTTTTGAAAAGGGGGAAATTTTTTGGTTTATGTTTCAAAGGAAAATCCTCCCTTTACCACAAACATTCAAGGGCATATCAACTGAGTTGAATCTCCACTAGTAGGACCAATCACCTATCAGGTTGGGTTGCCACTTGGAATGATGTGGAAGTTCAGATGTATCAAACAATGTCTAACTTTAATGCTAAACTTTACTTAAAACCCTAAATATGCAAAATAGTATGAAAATTATCAAATTTTGACAAATCCTTTCAGACCAAGGTGAAGAACAAAGATATTTAACTCACTATTTTTTGAAGTTTAGAAAGTGGAATAGTCAAGAACACATGGACTAATGCCCTAGTCCAAGGTACAATTTTCATCACAGAATCTGAATCTTCTTCTAATGCTGATCTACACTGTATCTTCTATTTTTGCCTCGGGTAAAATGGAGGACATAGAGACTAATGCCCTAGCCCCAAAATGTTCACCGAAGTCCTCTACTTGTCAGATCCTGAATCATTGATGTCTGCAACCTCCTTTCTGCAACTTCACTCCGCGAAAATTGGTACCTGTAAGATGCAATCATAAAGGAGTGTGGGAGGGGGTTGTGGTGTTTAGAGGCTTTCCTTGGTCAAGCCCTAGAGAGACATTCAAGTCTTCCAAACACCGTTGTCAAATAAGGGTGCATATCATGGTGGGATAGAGGAAAAAGTCTAAATGATAAATGATTTAAAACACAATAGATATCACCTTGAAGTGTAGATCTCATGGAAGGAAGATGCTCTTCTTGCCATGAGGAGATGGAGTCAAATCTGCAAATACAAACACAATAACAACAAAGTACTACTTTGCAACACAATGAATGCCTTGAATCAAAATCACAAAATCACAATGCTCATCTAGTTTCCATCTAGTTTGCAAATGAAACGTAATAATGCTTATATATGCTACTGCAAACATTCCCACTAAGAATTTTGTAATTCAAACTTGAGATGTCGACATATGACCTAAATAATGGTAATAAAATTGACATTTATATTTAGGGTAGACCCAAATTAGGGTAGGACTAGGGCACTAGTGCCCAAGTCCACCCCCTTGTTTCTGTTCAAGGATCATCAAAATAGCATCCCTAGGTCCTATTTGCAATAAGGTTATGTGAAGGATCATCGCGGGCCAAACAGTGGCAATAGGAAAAAAATTGCATTTTTACTTAGCCAAATTCACGACTTGGCAAAGTTTGACTTTGAAACGGATATCTGTGTTGGTTTGGATACCAAACCAAAATGGATATCCATTTTGAAAATAGATATCCGTTTCCAAAATGGATATCCCTTTCCAAAATGGATATCTATTTCCAAAACGGATATCCCTTTCCAAAACGGATATCCGTTTTCTAAAAAAATTTGGGAAAAAGGCTTTTTACTCTTTTTGAAAATACACCTCTTAAATCTTGGATCTCCCATCAATATATGAACCTCCTTAAAGACCGTTTCTAGTGAAGGAGGAGGGCAAATTAACATTGGTAGCTTCTTTACACATTGATCCATAAGGATTTGTTAAACACTAAGAATCATCACTAATGAATTACTCAAATAATCAATAATAAAATATTTAATTTTGTTCATCAGGTGAAATAATCACTTTTCTAGACTATGTTCCAATATTTCGGGGATAGGAATGGTGGGGCAGCAGGGGTTGTGTTTGGGGCATTTTGGATTTCATGCCCTAAATTACTTTACGCAATCCTTCAGATGATTTGATTCATGATACATGGTTTCAGAAAGATACACATGATATACCCTTACCCTCTAGTGATAAAATTATGAATGATACTTTATGTGGTGAAGCTACACCTTTGTTAATCCTTCATGACATTGTTATTCCTTTTGATGGTGATGTCCTTCATGTGATATGGTAGGACATAATGCAAAGTTAACATGGCATGAACTCTCTTGGAAGGGTAAGCATGGACTATAAGAACATTGAACTAGTTGGATCTGTTAAGATCGCCATTTATGAAAGAACCTTTTAAAAGGTTAACCTTAATTAGGTAAGATTATGTTTTAGTGTGGTTGTTTGTGCAACAATGTGTAAATTAATGTTACCGAAGGATAAATCTAACTATAATATACTAACATTTTAATAACCATGAGAGCTAGGACTAACAATTAGACTAAAAACTTGACAAACGATACAACTTGGACACATGTAGGACTTGGAAAATGGAAAAGAATATAATTAAATGTGGAAAATAATGAAAAAGTGGTATTAGTTGCACCTATATAGAGAAGTGGTTAAGAAGTTGGTTAGGGGAATTATTTAGGGTTTAGAGGTTTAGGGTTGCTTGGGTTTAGGGGTTTAGGGTTTACAGTTTAAAGAGAGATAGAGAGAGGGGACTGATAGAGTTTGGGAGAGATAGAGGAGACAAAGGGGAGAGATAGGAGATAGAGAGTGAGAGACATGTCCAAAGACATAGAGAGAGAGAGAGAGATTGAGAGGTAGAGGGATGATAGAGATAGGGAGATAGAGGTTTAAGGTTGCTTGGGTATAGGGGCATTATTTAGGGTTTAGGGTTTATGGTTTTGGGGTTAGGGGTTAAAGTTTAGAGGTTTAGGGTTTAGGGTTTAGACAGAGATAAAGGACCAATAGGGAGATATAGAGCAGTTTGAGGGGAGAGATAGGGATATAAAGAGTGAGGGACATGGAAAGAGACATAGGGAGAGAGATTGAGAGGTAGAGGAACAAAGGTGATAGGGAGATAGGGGAGAGATAGGGAGATAGTGGTTTATGGTTACTTGGGTTTAGGGTTTAGGGGTTTGGGATTTAGGGTTTCTCAGGTTTAGGGGTTAGGGGTTAGGGTTTAGGGGCATTATAATTTAGGTTTTAGGATTTATTTTTTAGGGGTTAGGGGTTAGGTTTAGAGGTTTAGGGTTTTGGATTTAGGGTTTATAGAGAGAGAGGAATGATAGGGAGATATAGAGGAGTCTTAGGGAAGAGATAGGGAGATAGAGAGTGAGGGACATGGCTAGAGACATAGGGAGAGAGATTGAGAGGTAGAGGGACAAAGGTGGTAGGGAGATAGGGGAGAGATAGGGAGATAGTGGTTTAGGGTTACTTGGGTTTAGGGTTTAGGGGTTTGGGGTTTAAGGTTTAGGGGTTTAGGGTTTCTCAAGTTTAGGGGTCAGGGGTTAGGGTTTAGGGGCATTATTTAGGGTTTAGGATTTAAATTGTTTAGGGGTTAGGGGTTAGGTTTAGAGGTTTAGGGTTTTGGATTTAGGGTTTATACAGAGAGAGGAATGATAGGGAGATAGAGAGAGGAGACAGAGGAGAGAGATAAGGAGATAGAGAGTGAGGCACATGGCTAGAGACATAGGGAGAGAGATCAAGAGAGGTAGAGGGATGATAGAGATAGGGAGATAGGGGAGAGATAGCGAGATATAGGTTTAGAGTTGATTGGATTTAGGGTGTACCTGGGTTTAGGGTTTCTCAGTTTTGGAGATAGCTAGATAGAAAGAGAGAGGAGATAGATAGGGAGAGATAGAGGTGACAAAGGGGAGAGATAGGGAGATAGAGAGTTAGCGATATGTCTAGAGAAATAGGGAGAAGGATTGAGAGGTAGAAGGATGATAGACATAGGGAGATAAGGGAGAGATAGGAGATAGGGTTTAGGGTTGCTCACGTTTAGGGTTTAGGGGTTAAGGTTTAGAGGTTTAAGGTTTAGTGTTTAGAGAGAGAGGACCAATAGGGAGATATAGAGTAAGGGACATGGCTAAAGCATAGGGAGAGAGATTGAGAGGTAGAGGAATGATAGTGATGGGGAGATAGTGAGATAGGGAGATAGAGAGATAGAGGTTTAGGGTTTCTTGGGTTTAGTGTTTAGGATTTAGGGGTTTATGGTTTCTCAAGTTTAGGGTTTAGGGGTTAGGAAATAGGGGTTAGGGGTTAGGGGTTAGGTTTAATCATGCATCCCAGTCATTCCCCTATCATTCCTATATGTCCTATCTCTCCCCTCTATCTTTCCCTCTCCCTTATCGACGAAGCAAATGGAAACAGGAAAACTAGGACTCCCTTTCTCAGGTTTAGGGTTTAGGGCTTAGGGGAATTACTTAGGGTTTATGGTTTAGGGGTTAGGGTTTAGGATTTGGGGGAATTATTTAGGGTTACTTGGGTTTAGGGTTTACGGTTGCATGTCAAAAGTAGTCTCTCTCTCTAAATTTGTAAACCCTAAATAATGGCCCTAATCCCTAACCCCTAACCCGCATCTACCTCTCTCCTGTATCTACCTCTCTATAGATATCTCCCTCTCTCTATCTTGCTCTCTCTATCGACATCAATCCTATGATGTTGAGGATGTGCTAAGTTGATTTGTCACCTTTAGAAATATAAATGATATCAATCCAATGATTGTCTTGGAATTTGAATAGGTATAGAAAAATGAGAGGTCGATCTTGAGTGTCACAAGTTTGATCTCAATTGTTGACACAAATATCATCTAATATGTAAGTTAAACATGAAATGATTTGTTAGAATTTACAGGTCAAAACTACTTGCTTTTACAAATTTTTTATGACAATTATCTATTCAAAAGTGCCTTTAAAATACTATGAGATACCTTAGTATAAGTAAATCATATAAAAATCAAATATATATATCATCATAATCCTATATAAATTTTGATAGTTTGTCCAAAATCTCTCCTTTCATATGATACAGTCTTTCTAAAATTTGGATTGTATTTTATAGCTAAAATGCCTAAATACTAAAATGCTAAAATGATAAAATAAAAAACAATGAAAACAATAGAGAAAAAGAAAATGGATATCTGTTTTGATAACGGATATCCATTTCCAAAATGGATATCCGTTTTGGAGAACATAAAAAGCAAAAAAGACTGCGTTTTTTCAAACCCGCGGCCTATAAAACACAGTCTCATCTTCGAAAAACAGATATCAGAGCTAAGGAATGGATATCCAATCCAAAGAGGTAAGATTTCTTGCATTTTTTTTTGTTTTTTTTGTATATTCAAGCAATTTTTTTGGTTTTTATGCTAAGTGGGTATGTTTTATAATTTAATTAGGTAAAATGGATGCACAAAATGAAAACCCAAACCCTCCACCACCAAACCCTCCCCCTCCAACAATAGAAGAGAATATTCAAAGAAATATTGATCATATATATAGGATCATAGAAATGTATCGCCGCCACCCTCGATTGTCTATAATGACATCAAATTTAGAGGGAATCATTAATCATGTTCAAACCTTGTCAACCCAACACGAATCATTTAGGCAATGGCGAGAAGCCAAGAAGGCCGAATATGCTAACGGTTTGTCATATGATGAAGTCAAAGAATTAGAGATTACAAAAACTATGTTAGCCCAACACTTTGTCAATCTTAAAACTGAATTGCATGTTGATGTCCGTAAGCCCAAGTTTTCAATCAAATGGTGTATTCATGAGGGCATTAGTCAAAACTTTTGGGATCATTGGTGGATGGTTTTTGATAAACCATCCAACAATAATTTAGATGTGCCTTTGTATTTCCTCTGTAAACTCTATGCAGAGTTCGTCATGGGTCAACATGTTAATTATTTTGATTTTAGAGAGTTTCAAGGAGTGGTTAAGGGAATGCCTCAAGATAGACCTGGGGAAATTAGACAAGTACAAGGGTCCCTATATTTCCCCTCCTGCTATCCCTTCTCCACCCCCAATGCAACACCCAAACGTTGTTGCAAATGCAACACAATAGGGCCTTAGTGCCATACACTCTTTGACCGAGCATTTGATTATACAGACATCTCAGTTTGCACAAGCACATGATGAAGGTGATGATATTGGATCACCTGTTACTACTAGATCGTTGTCGTCTAGACATGTATGTGTGCCCCATCATTGCATTTCTTGCAATCATTTATGCTTAGGTCCTATTATGGAGAGTAGTGAGCCACCATAGAACACATCAGAGTATGATCTCCATTCACGAGATGAGGCAATGGGGTCCAGAACTCAAGTTGAGGGGTCAGGGACAAGAGTAGAAGCTATCGAATAAGTAAACAATAGAGAAGGAGAAATGCATGAGCAATCTTTTATGCAGGTAAAATTTAAAGTTAAATTTTATGGTCTATTCCATTTGAATATATAAACAAATTTATTAATACTAATGTATCTAAGTGGGATAACAGTTGATGACAGAGGAGAAGTTGACAGAAGTTCATCATGGAACTTTGTCTGCCATCTAATTTGGCTTGGACTTGCCGGTTTAATTTGTTGTACACATCAACTTTTTTTTATGCATTTATTTCTTTGTGAGTAATTATATATTAATTTATATCTTTATGTTAATTTTATTTTATAGTCAATTGAAAATGTGAATGATGTGGCATCTTTGCCAATAGTCTTTTCTCGAACTCCTGATCGACCCAAGGGACTATCATTTGTAGAATGACTTTCTCAATGCCAACAAAGGGTGGAGGTAATTTGATTGAATTGTACTTTAATTGATAATTTAGAAAGCTTAAATATTTGATTATAGTCATTTAGAGTCTTACATTCTTGTCCTTCTTAATTGATGCAGGAGGCCTCGATGGTGGTATGTGCTTGTTTTCTAGTAGATAAGTTTTTGTGTAGTGCATTTCCTATTTTAAATGTATGCATTTCCTATTTTGTTTAATAATTATATATTAATTTATTTCAATGTTACTTTGCTTTTATGTAGTCTCTTGAGAATGTGAGTGATGTGCACCTTTGCCATCATGCTTCACTAGGACACCTGATCGTCTTAAGAGAAAATCAATTGCAGAATGATTGTCCGAACAACAACATAGAGTTGAGGTAATTGAATTGAATTTTTCTAAATAATTGATAGTTTATCTAGTGGTCTTATAGTTGATTGTAGTGATTTAGATGTATGCTAATAAATGAAAGTTCTTAATTGTAGTAGATAAGAATCTATTTACTAACTTTAACTTATTTTTATTTACCATTGAAGAGATCAAATTTGTGTTTTGACTTGTTAATGCAGGAAACTTCACCTCCATCAATTACTAGACATTTTGGTACAAAGAGGACACTTTTTCAGGATCCATCACAGATTGAGGATCCATCACAGATTAAGGGTCAAGTGGACTTGTAGTATTTGATGTAGCTATTTGGCATGTAGATTGTATAGAGATTTTGAGACATGGCATATGCCACATTTTGTAAAAAATATTTTGAGTTGGCATATTTGCTAAATTTTTGTATATGTCTACCATTATGGACTAGATTTTATTGTATATACACCTTGATATACAATATAATTTAAATTCCTTATGTGCAAGTCATGATACTTCCCATGATGCCATACATTATGATGATAGTTCTTTAGTCCATTGATGATATGTTTAGCATTGAGAATGGTTTTAGATCAAGAGAATGGTTTTAGATCAATAGACTCAATAGAATCAATATGAAAAAATTCCTTATATATGCCCTAATCAAGCATAGTAGATTGAAATCTAATAAGGTCATGATAAACCATTTCATCATGTATTTAGTCTTCATCTTGTCAAATTTTGTAAATATGTCAAAGTTGTCATATGAAAAATGTAAAAAAATGCAAAAGTATGGAAGATGAACAGTCAAGTACTCAAGAGTCAGTTGGAGACTATTGGTTTCCCTCAAATCATGTATAAATATGCATAAACCTTCGTGGAAAAGGCATTGGAGATGTATTGAAAACATTTTGAAGATGAATTGAAGACATGTTTGAATGAAATTAATGTCAAGAAACTCTATGTCAAGGACACTGGGGGCACATTATAAACATAAAAAACTTACATCTTGGGGGGAGGTGCCAATAAGGCCAATAAGGATACTATTTTAGTTGGGAGTGTGTGTATGCAAATCCCATTTATGGCCAAGAAGTTCTCTATTTACTATTATTCAACTCTCGTTGATAGGAGGTTGGCTCTACAACTATTGCAATTTGTGTATGAAACCTAGATGCCTATGAGATCATATATGTATGTATGTATGTATGTATGTAAATCCTACAAGACAGTCATTCATGAAATTACTATGCAAAGAGGGTTTATAAGTTGCATTAGGGTTTGTATAAATGATCTAACGGATTTATAAGGTTGTCAAACACTTAAGACCTTCATGAAATGATACATTGGTTTCTTGATATTCAATCATGCATTGGAGATCTTCAAAGTGTTAAATATGTTTGAAGTGATGAAGAAACTTGTTATTTTGATGTATTTCAACTCCAAACTTTCGCCTAGAAATGAAGGCGCTAATCCTTGATCAAACTAACCTAAAAGTGCGCCTTGGTACTTAGGGCACTAGATTATGATTGATCAACCTAAAATGTGTGCCTAAGGCTAAATAGTGCATTGGAAGGATAAAATGCATCATCAAAGGAGTTTATAGTTATTGAAGGCATCAAATGATGACTGGGGCGCACATCTACCTCTCTACACCATATGTGACTAGTGCCAATTATTGAATAAACAACCTAGAATGAGTGCCTTACTATTTGAGGTGCTAGTTCATGCTTCTAGAACACCAAAAGTGTGCCTCGATGTTGAGGTGCTAGCTCTTGCTCAAGCAACCTTGAAAGTGCGCTTTCACAAGGAGGTTAAAATGTATAATCAAAAGATTAAGTTGAATCAAAGAATCATCATTGAAGACAAGTAAAACATGACTGTGAATGAGGCACACTTTTCATCATCTCTAACCTCACAATTGCACCTTCCATTGGAAGCTCATATTGTGCGTAAAGGAATGGTACTAAGATATCATCCATGTCAATGATTGAGAATGTGTCAACTGGAACGATATTTTTTGTTCTGCTCATCGTGGGGCCAAAAGGACTGCACCAACACATTGAGGTGGGTAGGTAAATGCCAGGGGAGGTCTCATTTTGTGTGCCAAGCATCCCAATCATTCTGGGCAAGAGGCTACTGGCAAAGTCACTTAAGATCCTTGAGACCAAAAAACTACCAAACTTTCATGGAGCAGTTCTCAGAATTCATGACAGTTGGGAATGTTTTGTTTGGACCTACAGGTGCATGTGGCATCCATCCACAATAACCTCTCTCATTTTTGGTCAACTCCATTCTGTTTGACCGTGCCGAAATTAAACGCATTGTTGCAAAATGCTTCAATTTGATGCAGTGGAAAGGTGCTAGGTGTGACATTTTTCATTCCATAGCCTGTGGGGTCTAACGGAATGTGCCAACGCATCAAGGTGGGCAGGTAAATGCTAGTGGAGGTCTCATTTTGTGTGCCAAGCATCCCAGTCATTCCAGGCAAGAGGCTACTGGCAAAGTCCCTTAAGATCCCTGAGACCAAAAAACTGCCAAACTTTAATGGAGCAGTTCTCAGAATTTGTGATAGTTGGGAATGTTCTCTTTGGACCTACAAGTGTATGTCGCATCTGTCCACAATAACCTCTCTCATTTTTGGTCAACTCCATTCCATTTGACCATGCTGAAATTAAATGCATTGTTGCAAAATGCTTCAATTTGATGCAGTGGAAAGGTACTAGGTGTGACATTTTTCATTCCATAGCTCATGGGATTGAATGAACTGCGCCAATGCGTTAGGGTGGGTGGGTGAATGCTAGTGGAGGTCTCATTTTTTGTGCCAAGCATCCCAGTCATTCTGGGTAAGAGGCTACTGGCAAAGTCCCTTAAGATCCCTAAGACTAAAAAACTGCCAAACTTTGACGGAGCAGTTCTCAGAATTCGTGACAGTTGGGAATGTTCTGCTTGGACCTATAGGTGTATGTGGCACCTGTCCACAATAACCTCTCTTTTTTTTGTCAACTCCATTCCGTTTGGCCGTGCCAAAATTAAACGCATTGTTGCAAAATGCTTCAATTTGATGTAGTGGAAAGGTGCTAGGTGTGACATTTTTCATTCCATAGCTCATGGGGTCGAACAGACTGTGCCAACGCGTCAGGGTGGGTAGGTAAATGCTAGTGGAGGTCTCATTTTGTGCGCCAAGCATCCCAGTCATTTCGGGCAAGAGGCTACTGGCAAAGTCCCTTAAGATCCCTGAGACCAAAAAACTACCAAACTTTGACAGAGCAGTTCTCAGAATTTGTGAGAGTTGGGAATATTCTATTTGGACCTATAGGTGTACGTAGCATCCATCCATAATAACCTCTCTCATTTTTGCTCAACTCCATTCTATTTGACCGTGTCGAAATTAAACGCAATGTTGCAAAATGCTTCAATTTGATGCAGTGGAAAGGTGCTAGGTGTGACATTTTTCATTCCATAGCTTGTGGGATTGAATGGACTATGCCAATGTGTTGGGGTGGGTGGGTAAATGCTAGTGGAGGTCTCGTTTTGTGCACCAAGCATCTTAGTCATTTCAGGCAAGAGGCTACTGGCAAAGTCCCTTAAGATCCCTGAGACCAAAAAACTACCAAACTTTGACAAAGTAGTTCTTGGAATTAGTGATAGTTGGGAATGTTCTGTTTAGACCTACAGGTGTATGTGGCATCCATCCACAATAACCTCTCTCATTTTTGGTCAACTCCATTCTGTTTGACCGTGCCGAAATTAAAAGCATTGTTGCAAAATGCTTCAATTTGATGCAGTGGAAAGGTGCTAGGTGTGACATTTTTCATTCCATAGCTCATGGGGTCGAATGGACTGCACCAACGTGGGTAAATACTAGTGGAGGTATCGTTTTGTGTGCCAAGTATCCCAGTCATTCTGGGCAAGAGGCTACCGGCAAAGTCCCTTAAGATCCCTGAGACCAAAAAACTACCAAACTTTGACGGAGCAGTTCTCAGAATTTGTGATAGCTAGGAATATTTTGTTTGGACCTACAGGTGCACTTGGTGTCCCTCCACAATAACCTCTCTTGTTTTTGGTCAACTCCATTCTGTTTGACGGTGCTGAAATTAAACGCATTGTTGCAAAATGCTTCAATTTGATGCAGTGGAAAGGTGATAGGTGTGACATTTTTTATTCCATAGCTTGTGTGGTTGAACAGACTATGCTAACACGTCAGGGTGAATGGGTAAATGCCATTGGAGGTCTCACTTTATGCGCCAAGCGTCCCAGTCGTTCCGAGTTGTAAGCTACCGACAAAGTCAAAAGTTGCTAGGATTGAAATTTTGCATTCCACAGGTGCTAGGGCCAAACAGTTTGCACCAACACATCGGGGTGGGTGGGCAAATGCTAGGGGAGGTCTCGTTTTGTGTGCAAAGCAACAACTTGGAAGGACTGGGATGCTTTGCACACAAAACGAGACCTCCCCTAGCATTTACCCACCCACCTTGATATGTTGGCACAAACCATTTGGCCCCAGGACCTGTGGAATGCAAAATTTCAATCCTAGCAACTTTTGACTTTGTCGGTAGCTTACAGCTCGGAACGACTGGGATGCTTGGTGCACGAAACAAAACCTCTAAAGGCATTTACCTGTCCAGCCCTACGCGTTGGCACAGTCTGTTCGACCCCACAAGCTATGGAATGAAAAATGTCACACCTAGCACCTTTCCACTGCATCAAATTGAAGCATTTTGCAACAATGCGGTTGATTTTGGCACAGTCAAACGGAATGAATTTGACCAAAAATGAGAGAGATTATTGTGGATGGATGCTACAAGCACCTGTAGGTCCAAAAAAACATTCCCAGCTATCACGAATTTCAAGAACTACTCCATCAAAGTTTGGTAGTTTTTTGGTCTCAGGGATCGTAAGGGACTTTGTCGGTAGCCTCTTGCTTGGAATGACTAGGATGCTTGGTGGACAAAATGAGGCCTCCACTAGCATTTACCTACCCACCCTGACATGTTGACGTAATCTGTTCGGTCCCAGGACCTGTGGAATGCAAAATTTCAATCCTAGCAACTTTTGACATTGTTGGTAGCTTACAGCTCGGAACGACTGGGATGCTTGGCGCACGAAGTGAGACCTCCAATGGCATTTACCCATTCACCCCGACACGTTGGCATAGTTTATTCAACTGCACGAGCTATGGAATGAAAAATGTCACACCTAGCACCTTTCCACTGCATCAAATTGAAGCATTTTGCAACAATGCGTTTGATTTCGGCACGGTCAAATGGAATGGAGTTGACCAAAAATGAGAGAGGTTATTGTGGACAGATGCCATGTACACTTGTTGGTCTAAACAAAATAATCCCACCTATCATGAATTCTGAGAACTGCTCTGTCAATGGCAGTTTTTTGGTCTCAGGGATCTTAAGGGACTTTACCGGTAGCCTCTTACTCGGAATGACTAGGACGCTTGGCTCACAAAATGAGACCTCCACTAGCATTTACCCATCCACCCCGACGCGTTGGCACAGTTTGTTCAGCGCCATGAGCTATGGAATGAAAAATGTCACACCTAGCATCTTTCCACTGCATCAAATTGAAGCATTTTGCAATAATGCGTTTAATTTTGGCACGGTCAAATGGAATGGAGTTGACCAAAAATGAGAGAGGTTATTGTGGACGGATGCCATGTGCACTTGTAGGTCCAAATAGAACATTCCTAACTATCACAAATTTTGAGAACTGCTCTGTCAAAGTTTGGCAGTTTTTTGGTCTTAGGGATCTTAAGGGACTTTGCCTGTAGCCTCTTGCCCGGAATGACCGGGATGCTTGGTGCACAAAATGAGACCTCCACTAGCATTTACCCACCCACCTTGATGTGTTGGTGTAGGCCATTCGACCCCATGAGCTATGGAATGAAAAATGTCACACCTAGCACCTTTCCACTACATCAAATTGAAGCATTTTGTAATAATGTGTTTAATTTTGGCATGGTCAAACAGAATGGAGTTGACCAAAAAGGAGAGAGGTTATTGTGGATAGATGCCACATGCACCTATAGGTCCAAAAAGAACATTCCCAATTGTCACAAATTCTGAGAACTGCTCCATCAAAATTTGGCAATTTTTTGGTCTCAGGGATCTTAAGGGACTTTGCTGGTAGCCTCTTGCTTGAAATGACTGGGATGCTTGGTGCACAAAATGAGACCTCCCCTAGCATTTACCCACCCACCTTGATGTGTTGGTGTAGTCCGTTCGGCCCCACGATGAGCAGAACAAAAAATATTGTTCCAGTTGACACATTCTCAATCATTGACATGGATGATATCTCAGTACCATTCCTTTAGGCACAATATGAGCTTCCAATAGAAGGCACAATTGTGAGGTTAGAGATGATGAAAAGTGTGCCTCATTCATAGTCATGTTTTACTTGTCTTCAATGATGATTCCTTGATTCAACTTAATCCTTTGATAATACATTTTAACCTCCGTGTGAAAGCACACTTTCAAGGTTGCTTGAGCAAGAGCTAGCGCCTCAACATCGAGGCACACTTTTGGTGTTCTAGAATCATGAACTAGCACCTCAAATAGTAAGGCACTCATTCTAGGTTGTTTATTCAATAATTGGCACTAGTCACATATGGTGTAGAGAGGTAGATGTGCGCCCAAGTCATCATTTGATGCCTTCAATAACTATAAACTCCTTTGATGATGTATTTTATCCTTCCAATTCACTATCTAGCCTTAGGCGCACATTTTAGGTTGATCAATCATAATCTAGTGCCCTAAGTACCAAGGCAAACTTTTAGGTTAGTTTGATCAAGGATTAGCACCTTCATTTCTAGGCAGAAGTTTGTAGTTGAAATATATCAAAATAACAAGTTTCTTCATCACTTCAAACATATTTAACACTTTGAAGATCTCCAATGCATGATTGAATATAAAGAAACCAATGTATCATTTCATGAAGGTCTTAAGTGTTGTAAATATGCATCTTCTTATTTAATCATGTGTTGTAAATGAAGGAATGCAATGATTGCAATATGTGCACAAAATAGAATTTTTGATAAGGATAGAAAGGAAATGTTAAGAAAATGCAATTGGCAGGTGTAAATCCAAAGTGTGGAAGCATAGACAAGGCATGTGAATAGTTTGACATGACACCTCAAAGAGATGCTATCTCATGGAATGCAATGATTGCAAGATATGCACAAAATGGATTTTTTGAAAAGGCTTTAGAAACTTTGAAGCAAATACAATTGGAACGTTTAAAACCAAATTCCATAACTTGTGCAAGAATTCTCCCTACTTGTGCCAAATTAGGATCTTATATATACATATATGCACATAATGTCATGAAAATAATGTATAGTGTATATATCAAGCCATATAGGCATGTACAAATAAAACCATATGGGTATATACAATGATATACATCGATAACATACAAA
The DNA here is from genome assembly GCA_027924645.1 of Cunninghamia lanceolata. Lineage (NCBI taxonomy): Eukaryota > Viridiplantae > Streptophyta > Pinopsida > Cupressales > Cupressaceae > Cunninghamia > Cunninghamia lanceolata. Next base: position 669,795 of record BSBN01000547.1, read on the forward strand.
AGTATGTTTACAAAGCCAAATATGCATATGTAACAAAATGTCCCAAAATCAAATCTCCTATGGATTGCTATCAAATAATCTATGGCTCTTGCTAGGCCATGAAGATGGTGAACCAGTCAATGACTCATCCTCTATCGCTCATCGACTAGACCTCCTCGATAGAGATTTTTGAATTTCCACCTATTAATAGAATCAAACAACGTGCACATTAATATAGAATTTAATATTCAAAATATATAGCATGACATAAGTAATCAATCACTTACCACCAATTGGTGATCCCTCTTGATCATTTGTTGTCTCTCTTCTTCTGTAGAGCTAGATGGGTAGGGGAGGTGATGTCCTATGAGAAGCATGAACAAGCAGATTTAAAAGTAAACATGAATATCATAAATATGTACATTAAATGCTGCGCTTATTGTAGGACTGTTGTAGTTAAAACTATCCTAGTAGACATGTATAGGACTATCATCTCATGGAATACAATGATGGCAAGATTACTATCAAGATTAGTATGAAGATTAATTATGACTGTTATAGGACTTTTATAAGAATGCAAAGTAAGGAAGCATAGGCAAGGCACATGAACTGTTTGGTGGAATACCTCAAAGAAATGAGAATTTTGTCAGATGTTGTAGTTGCAATTGCCATGTGACACATGTATGTAATATGTGAAAGCATAGACAAGGCACATGAACTATTCAGCAAAAGACATCAAATACATGTCATCTCATAGAATGCCTTATGTAGAAAAAGGTACAAATGTGCAATATTAAGAAATACAAATGAGAACTAAAAATCATACCTCAAGTATAGTCAAAATAACCTATGATGCCATACAAAATAATTTACGATGCCATGCAAAATAATCTACGATGCCATGTAAAATAACTTTATTCGTAGTCCTGTATAGTCAAAAGCATGCATTATAGTTAAAGTAACAAGATTTTTAATAAAACAATTCTAAAAAATAGAAAAAACAAGAACAAGTTAAGATAAAAAATGTCATACCTGTCCATCTGGAAGTTTAAATGCTAGTCAAGCGTACCTAAGGGGTCATCTCTTACCTTCAAAGTATCCAATATTATTTCATGATCAGCATTACTAATTGTCCATAGTTCTTTTGATTTTGGTTTTCCACGATGCTTTAGTAACTTGACATTTGTTGCTACAACTAGGTGAGAATACATCAATATGGTTTTATGCTTCTCAAAGTCTTCAAAGGCCGGGATGCCATTCTTTTTAATCATATATGTTTGCAACCAAGTCCCAGAAATAACAACTAATCTTGTAGGATATGTGAACCCATCATCATCTGTCATAGGTTGTGTTAGCTTTTGTTTTCCCTATACACATCGTGCCAACCAATAGGCTGACCTCTCTTCATTTCCATGTGGTGCAACAACTGCATAAACATGACCTAGCTGTACAAGGTCTGAAAGATGTTCATAGTCAAATGAACTCTCCATGTCATTGACGGAAGGTGATTGACCTTCATATAAAGGGATTAAATATTGTGGAATCCATGCATCTACCCACTCACTTGACTCACAATTGTTCCAATCACATTTAATACAACTCTGACAAAAACAAGCTAATTCTCGTGTCCAAATAGTCCATGTACTTGCATCTAAGCTTTGAAATGAATGCATCTTTGATGATTCACTGATACTCTGACATTCTAATTTCTCTATTGCTATCCCATCATCAACCAACCAAAAGAACCTGCGCACTTCAGAATCAAGAGCCACTCCTCGTGACAATGCATAGTTACACCACTTAACAATGGAATCTACATCACTGAATGTAGCACCACCTCTAATCTTTAGTTGTTCTTTAAAAAGAGCTCTCTTCACGCATGCACCTGCTCCATCATGTTCACCTTTTCCGTGCTCGGCTTAAAAAAAAATTCCAAATATGAGGTATACCCTTCTCTACATGTATTTTGCTCAACCAATAGAAATTACGAGCATTCTTGAATTGACCAATGCAATTATCTGACCAAATGAGATATTGATCTATTCTAATATCTTTTTCTTGCAAGAACCCATAAAATTGTTGAAAACCATATTGCACAAACTTTGTTGAATGAGATCGATCATCACTAATGTAAAAATGGTATTCTCTGACAATCTTCCTGTTCTCTTTTGTACTCTCGGGGGCCACATGTCTGTATGTGAGGTGAACAAAAATAGCATTCTGAATAGAATTGTAGTACTGGGATTGAACTTCATTTTGGGGTTGCAATGTATAGTTTTCTGTAAAATCAACTACAGAGACAATAGTTCCAATCAGGAAAGAGTCTTTACACATCCTGAACTATTGATCTAACCATTGAGACTTGTGGCTATGTCTGACATACTTGTAGAAAAGTTTTTTCTTAAAATCATCAATAAAATCAGCAATACTTACCTCTCTTACAATCAACTCACATCTAGAACCTTCACCTCCACTTTTCAAATTGTATTTCACTGTCTCATATCTTTTTTTCTCAACCATTCTCTTTCCAAAATCATGCTTGTTGCCCTCATGAAAACATGATACAAACTTTGATAACCCACCACATTGTAAACACTTTTTATTTAAACAATCATTCTTGTAGAACATGCAACCATCATCTCTAATACATAGAAATAAATCCAATAAGTCCCTAGATGACTTTGGTAGTTGAATTGCACCACACTCCTGTAACATTTCGTTAGTGTGCAAAGTAGAATGAAGATTGCATAATAATTCATGGTACATAGAAAATTCTACATGGTATTTGCAACAACATGTATTACGAACTTTAAGAGGAACACAATAAAATAGCTTAAGAGATTCAAATGCTCTTTGTGAGATTGTCATACCTGGGTGAGTTTCACAATATTGTTTGTACAATGTTGTTTGGCTACATTCCAAGTAATGTTTAGGATGTGGTGTGTGGTCTTTATCACCAATTCTTAACTTTACAACATCTTTTGCATTCGGTGATACCCTAGAGTTAGTGTGCCAAAATCATTCAATTTCTTCCTTTGTGCTATCAATTAGCTTCTTGTCAACTCGTGGAAGCCTACCACTGAAAACCCAAGTATCATTGGCAACAGGACTATCTAGCCTTGATCTTAATGCTAGTGCTTTTGACAATGTTTTACGATTCAATCTTAAGTCAACACAAGTTTGCCTCATTAATCAAGCATTTCTTAATTGTTTGCTTACTATTGAGGTTGTTATTACTCTATGGGCAGCTCTTTTATCTTTCTCCTTGCTAGTCTTTCCAATAGAATTGAGTGCATTGAAAAGGCTTCTTACAATAATTTTATTCTAATTGGACACTTTGTTTAACCGAATCTTTAATTTCTTTAGTAAAGGTCTCATTTTGTACATCTTTAATAATTGCACAAAATGTTGGCATTGTTTGGTTAATGTTTTCTTCTCAAAGTATTCATTGAAGAGTTTTGTAGCCCACAACCGAACCGTTCGTGATGACCTCTTGCCTTCAAGTTTTTCCATTATGTTCTCATCAATTTCAAGTAACCATTTTGGGGTTTTTGGGTGTTTTCCAATTTCATCATGCTTATTCTCTTCTTGACAAATGTCCTCTCTTCTTATGAAATTTGGAGATACATTGATTGTTCTTGTTTCATCCATGTTATCAACCTCATCAATTTTATCAACAAATGGATTATGGAGTGCAATTTCAACATCATGATGTTCATATCCACTTTCTTCAAGTGCACATCTTCGTTTTTCTTCTTCTTCTTTGTCCATGGTATTGCTATTATGAATAGGTGTTTCATAACATTTTTCAATATTTTCATTTGTAATATCATGGTGAATTTCATTCTTATCTAACATTTCATTATAATCAAAATTAACATCTTCAATTTACATGTCATTAGATGGTAAAGAAGAAGATTCACCTTGATGAGCATCCCCCAAACCCACCCTTCCAATCCTCTTCCTTTCCCTATCTTTTTCCCTAATTGCTTCAATTTCCTCCAATGTAACTTTCCTCCTTTTTGCTTTATGATGATTGTTGCTCCCCATTAGGGGAACAAAAATATCACCCTTATGATTGTAACAAGAAAATTGTGTCTCCAAAAGTGCATAAAAATATTCCTTTCACTGTCATAGCCAGAAATCATGAGTATTTCGACAGCAGAGGGTCTCTGGTTGCGGAAGTCGGGCCCAACAATATTCCTTTTGTCTTTTTTCTTCTTTTACAAAATGGTTATCCATTTTCAAAACAGATATCCATTTTGTAAAAGCCCAATTCTTTGTAACGGACACTCTGCAAAGTCCATATCGCTACTACAAAACAGATATCCGTTTTATTATGTACATTTGGATTCTAGACTAGGGATTCATTTTATTATTCTATAAACTTGTGAATTACCATCTAATTTCAATGTTTACACACTAATCCACCTAGGTATCAACTTAATAAAGCTCTGGATATAAGCCATTATTTGATTTTAGGCTATCATCAAATGAGGAGCTTCTAAAGGCAAAAATGTTGTCCCAAAAGAAGGCTCAATGTTATTCATAAAGACATTAGATTGTTAAAATACAAATTCAAGGTTAGATATTCCTTGGGCTATTTTAGTATAGAGAAGCAAAATTGCAATATATGACTATCCTAGGAATTAGAATGGTTGATCATAGGATATTCATGGCATTTTGATATTGATGGATGGATTGATGGATGTTTAGGGAGTTTAAGTTTAAATGTAATGTATGAGAATTCTTATTTATGAAGGATCTAATATGTCTTATGTCCTATTTGCAGGCCATTCAAGAAAGAAATGAAAAGATACCAAGGACTATCATAACACCTATTATAATTAGGTGCATCAAAGGATTGTCATCCAGGACCTTACCAATATGGGAAGTTATCAAAACCATGTCATGTTGATGCAGAGCATCCAGCAAAAGCTTACTTGACAGGGTGTAAAATACCCATCAACCCACAAAAAGCTAGGGTTTAGCTTAGTCTCCTTTCAAAACCCTCTTGTATGTCCAAACAATACTGAAATATTTGATTTCTTTTACTATCGGCAAGACCACCCTCTATCGGTGAGTCTAAATCTTTATTGGCTGATAGGCCGATGCCACCTTTGTCTCCGTCTTCTTGCAACTATCGGTGAGAGTTCACACTATCGGTCAACCCGAAATCTCTTTCACTGATTTACCATATCACTCCGATAGTTCCTTTAGACTACCTTCATCAACATGATTGAGACCATCGATGGGACTCTTCGCCCACCTTCCGACAATACAACTCTTACCGATAACTCAACATAATACTTTATCTTCGGTAAGACATTACCATTTGTCACCTCGACACAAACACGATCAGCAATATTAATGTTATCAGCTCAATGCACCTTTATCTACCTGATAGCCATAGTCAGTCTGATGACCTTACGCTGAAACGATAAACACCAAACCTTGGCTTCAGTGAGACAGATGCCTTATTCTCCATGATGCACCTTCTATCAGCGTGACACCGTCGATTGGCATAACTTCCAAAGCTTCTTCCGATGTGCTTTCCTCACACCGAAAGACTTAACATCAACTTAGTCGTCGGTAAGATTGCCTCTATCGGGAGTGTCTCCATTTCTCTCACTGACACGCCGATACAACTGCCATCGGCCAAACCTTGAGCATCAGCAACCTTCAAACTTGTTATCCCGATGTGGGATCTCTCCCCGATGAATAGAATACATCAGTCGACATTTTCTTTTGGTGGGACTTCCAAATCTTCTCCCAACGGTGCTTCTTACACTGATATTCTTAATCAGCGACACTTCACAACAGTCACCCCGATCGGTGAAACCTTCTACTGTCGGCCCACTATCATTTCCTCAGCCTGATGCCTATGCTCATGCCGATGATCTCTCTATTGGAATGTCTTTAACTATCGGTGTGACTTTTCCCTTATGCTCTTATAATGCTTCTCACACCGAAAAGCATAGCACCAAGTGCTCTATGTCAACCTGATACAATGTATCTGTTCCGCATACAACTTTAGAATACATTCACTCTTCTACAGCATTCTAAAGGTGTCTTCAGCAAGGTAATTTGAGATTTATGTTGATAACATCTTCCATGATTCTATAACTGAACAACACACAGACAAATAACTAACACTCAATAGAAAAGGAAAAGATCTACTCCTAAGGAAGACATTCCACTAGTTTTGAAGAAACCTCAACCAGTGGAATGCTTCCAAACAGCATCCCAGGGGTTACACCAAAATGACAGAAACTTTTTATTTCTTTCTTCTAAATATAAATACAAATTGTTCTTCCTCTCCCAGTCTATCTCTCCCTCTGTCTACTTTTCTACGAACAGAAACCCAACTATATAAAGACTCTTATCTTGGAAGTTACAAAAGGTGGAAGGCGAACCATTCCTCAACCACCCTGCCAATCGGTTACATTCTACTTGTTTGGTTACAATCACTTTCAATTCATTTACAATATGGACTGACATGTATACAATCTTTCAATATGGCTCGAAGGCCTTACAACATAACATAAAATGTAGGGAATCTTTCAGATTCTTAGAATCTCAAGGTGCTTTTGTACCACATGTTTAAAATTAAAGGCTTTATCACCTCTTTGTCCCTATAGGCCTATTAGAACAATAGGTCACATTTTATTCATATACCAGGGTTGAGAATAAACACTAAGCATTTGTAGTTATGGCAAGTGTAAATGGAAATAGATCACAACTTTAGACAATCTATCCTCTCCTAGATTGCACTGACTGAGTGGAAATTAAAAATTCCCTATTAATGTCCTTTATATACTGAAGGTATGGGTGAGAAAGGTAAACTTTGTATGTTGTAGACAAGGCCTCAAATGTAGAATATATTATGACAATAATGATAAGGACTGTTAGGCATGAATGCTATCACTATTATAGATTGTCAAACCAACCATAGGCTGCCATAATAGTACACTGCTGACTATCATACCTTTAGGCATGGTGCCATGAACCTTATGAGTAGAATGCATTGGTATTTGTGAGAAATGTATTGCTTATGTTAAGAATAAGTATTTATATTGTTTGAACATCATCAAAAGGTGGACTACAAATACGACTTTATCAAAGGAAAACTTTAGTGGCAAAAATCTAACTATGAACTATTGTACCATCCAAGCACAATCATGACCAACATCAAGGTATAGTCAAGGCATGGGTGTCTTAAGAAACACAATTGAAATTGTCCATGTATATTTCAAGTAATTCGCAATATTCATAATCAAGAATCAACTCTGACTGTCTCAACAGTGGTAAATTTGGCTTCAAGACAATAAAAAATGAGCTTAGGGATTCATTATCACGAAGTAATAAAGAAGAGTAACCGTAAGTGTCGACCTTCAATTTCATTATACAAGAGGATGAAGAAGGGGCCATAGTATTTTCATACCATAATACAACATACAAAAGGAAAATCATGAAGTCAAAACATGTGCAAGGGGTATCTATGTTAAAGAGGAGAGTTGTGAATGGACGATGACTATCACTATCAAAATAAGATATAGTCTCACTAAGGATAGTTAGGTGATTTGTGGATTGTCATGACTACAAGGCACAAGAATCTTGTGTATGAAGAGGAAAGAAATATAAATAAAAGAAGATTGAAGGATTGTTGCACCTGGTACAATGATCCTAAAGGATAGTTGTGCTAAAAGGATAGTCAACAGTACAAAGATTTATATTTCAAGGATATCCTTAATCTCATTCACATGGTCCTAATGTTGGTTTGATTTGCATGGAGTGAGATGATACTATCAGGATTAACTAAAAAGGTGAAAGGGTTTGGTACGAAATTTGGTCACAAGTGTAAAAATTGCAATAAGCTTGAGAATATTGTTCACTAAACCTAGAACTATCACCAAGCAACATCTGTTTCATAAGATGTGATCAACAACCATGTAAGAAAAATGGATATCAACCTTATTGGTTATGCGTGCTTGATAAGAGCCATACTTTTCACAAGGAGCCACCAATTTTTAACTAAATATTTCCATTAGAAACGGATAAAAAAATGTTCGCCCAAATGAGGAAACTAGATTATTAATTAGAATTCTATGTGTAATGTGATATGAAATAATAGATACACCTATAAATGACCAACTAACTTTAACTTCTCGTATTATTGCCTCGATGTTTCAAATATGTTGCTTCTCTTCATCCAAAACCAATGGTACAAAATTTTGTCATAGATCAAGGAAACAAATATCTATTTTTAGAACAGATATCTGTTTTCAGAATGGATATCCATTTTCAGAATGGATATCCGTTTTGAGTTGCTTTTACCGAAGCAAAATGGATATCCATCTTGCTTTAGTACAAAGCAAGACGGATATCCGTTTTGATTGTTGGCTTTTTATAGATTCTAATGTGTTTTAATGTTTTAGTCTCTTCTTCAAACTTCACCCTTCGTGCTGACAACTTTTTTTTTATGCAAAATTGATAAAACAAAAAGGGTTTATAGAAAAAATTGTTAGCTTTCTAAAAATATAAGATTTATTTGGTTATCATTTTATTAAATAGTTATTAATAATTTTCAATATACCGTGTCTCTGAAATCCTGATGGGCACACTGATTGAAAAACATCCATAACTTTCAAACCATTTCACCTTTTTGAGATCCGAAACCTGCATTACACTCTATGCTTTTCTGGCTATAGGTTAAAAAAAAAAATTTGAATTTTGATTTTTTTTTATCGAGTTAGGTTGACTGGAAAATTACTTTTTATTTTTTAAAAAAGTCACAGTAAAAAAATCATAACTAATTATTTTATTAGAATTTTTTTTTAAATAAATATGCATCACATCCGGACATGAGTCCTCTACTTATTTTGAAAGTTTCAAAAAAAAAAAAATTTTTACTCATAGTTAGGTTGGCTGGACAGACACCCACTTTTTATTTTTTTCTGAAAAATTTAATAGTTGTTCATTGAAATATTCAATTTTCGCTAAGTAAATTTAGTTTTTTTTTAAAAAAATTAGTAGCCTATAAACTAGATTCAATTCTCTACAAATTTCATTCTTACATCTTTTTCAAATTGTGTAGATAATCCATTCAAAATTTCACATGACCTTGATAAAGTCCGATTTTTTGTATTTTGATTGCCACTTAGAGGTATAGTTTGGCCGATCATGATCCTGCACATACCCATAAGACTTTAGGGTTTTCTCATCGGGAGTCAAAATTAACATGCAAGATACTCTAAACACATTCTAAAGACCCTAGAGCTAAACCTTAAGAGGGAAAATCCCCCAATGGGACATTTTCCAACATAACATTTAGCCCCCACTTTAATGTATGTATAAACACAAGGCCAATACATGCATTAAAGTAAGGTCAACAAACACAACAAACACACCAAACATGGTGAAGACATGCCAAACACATTGAAGATAGTAACAAGCACACAAAACATGGAGAAGACAATTACAGTCATGCAAAACATGGAGAAGACATCATTGAAGACATGGAAAACATAGTGAATATAGTGAATGCAGTGATTATTTCTTTTTTTTTCTCATATATATTAAATGCAAATGCATGTAAGAGAAAAGTAAATGAACCACCCATAATGCATGAGGGACTCATCGTCACCGGTCTTTAGACTGCATATGGGGCAATAGACACACAATATAAATCTTAGAGTGCAGGAGGGACTCATCGTCACCAGTCTTTAGACTGCACTTGAGAACAAACACGCCATACAAATCAAGCATGCCGTACAAATTCCAAAGCAGAGGAGGGACTCATTGCCACTAGTCTTTAGGCTATGCTTGGGAACAAACACGCCATACACACACACATGGAAGACACAAAGAAAACATGGTAAACAAGTGATGGAAGAAACCTATTGCTAGGTTTGTAGCCATCTCAGGCACGCTACAGGAACACACCGATGATTGGGATTCACCACAACAATCATCGAAGACATGCTTAAGGGTTAAGATAGTCTCAGATCCACTCCCTATCTCTACAGAGGACTTTTAGAAAATGACAAGATGTGCAATCTCCTCGAGAAATGCACCATCCCCGCCTCCGTAGAGGGATTAGGATAAAAGGATATATGCAATATCCCACCTCCGTAGAGGGCTTAAATGATTGTAATAGATTCAAGCTTTACAAACACACTTTACTAGCATCTAAATCACATAGCTTACCTTATATATGCCCCCACCTTAAGGTGGTTGATATCGTGTACCAATATCAAGCACGTTAAGCTAGGAAGAAACACACAAGGGAACATGAGATCTTGGAAAGCCCATGCCCCCCAAAGGTGACATGTACTTTGTGATCGCCAAATGTTCCCACAAACACAATTTCCTACAAGAAAAAGTGTTAGCATCCATATAATCATGATAAACAACAATGCATGTAATCATTCACATAAAGAACTGAGGAATGCAAGATCCAACATAGATAAAGTGCATGGAGTTGTAGTATTGTTATGTTTTGTAAGTGTGATAAGACAACATCAAGATCACACAAAGTGATTCTACTAGCCAAGTGTCAAATAATATATATCAACCCCATCATCATGTATGGACTAGGTCCATTTTTTGATTTCTCACCAAAGGGACACTAGGCCCGCATTAGTATAAATGTTTTTCATCATCCGCCAACTAGATAGAACAAGTAGAGGAAGGTAAACAATAAATCAAGAGAGGAGAAACAAGTACCTTAAGGACAATCATGTAGGAGGGTGCCCACAAGTCACCAACCGCAACACTATTTTCATAAGACAAAACACACAACAATGAAAATAGAGGAGGAGCAATATAGAAGAATGATTATACAAATAGAAGAAGGGTCACAATAGAGGCGATCTCCTAGTATCCTTGACCTTACAAGAGTATCAAGGGAAATCCTAGGAGGCCTAAACAACACATAACACATGATACAACACAATGGTAACAACATATATAACTAGGAGGAGGCCACCCTTGAGAGAAACTATAATAGGTGGTACAACAAGTGTGGCTTAGGGACAAAGAAGTACACTTATTTATTGTACTCTTAGGAGGTGGAAGAAGTGATTTGTTTTGAGTGATCTCAACATCGATCCGTAAGAGATTTAATGTGAGATACCTTTCCTCATCCACTAGTGCTGCATCTTTTGGAGAGAAAGCATAAGAATGAAGGGAAGATAAGGTGTTGTGAGGATAATTGTTGGTGATTGTATCTCTAGTAGTGTTCAAAGAATATGAGATCAATTTTTTCACATCCTTAGTGATATCTAAGGGACCTAAACATTCAACCAAAGGAAGGGGATCAAGGGTCTTTACTTCCATAGTGATGTCTAAAGTACTTGAATATTCAACTAAAGGAAGAAGATTGATAGTATGATCCAGAGAGATTTCCTGCACTATGATAGGGAGAGAGTTTTTATTGTTGTTAGTTGAAAGCTCATTGTCTACCCATGGAATGTTCTTGGTTGGAGAGGCTTCTTTATTCACCAATGCTTCATATTGGCCAGAGAGGGCATTGTAATAAAGAGTTGGTGGGAGCTCTTCATTTACTAATGCTTCTTCTTGGCTAGAGAGAGCATTGGAATGAAGAGATGGTGGTATGATGTTAAGAGAGGTGTCAATGAAATCATCCTATAGCATCGAAGTGTCCTCATAAGGAGGAACAACTTTGGGAGATGGATCATAAGGTAAACGTAAGTTATCATCACATGTATTAGCAATAGGAGGCGTAGTGGAATGTCCAGTAGAGATAAAGTCATCTAGGGCTTCATCTAACATATTGAAGTCATCACTACTAAATGATGGAACATATTTATTGTTATCTAGGAATTTAGTGAGTTCATCTAATATTGGAGGATATGTTCCCATGAGATTTGTTAAACTATCAAAATTAGATATATAACAAAGGATTTCATATGTGGAACACATAGAAATATCAACATCATAGATATGTGCAATTTGTTTTAAGACTTGAGGATATTCATGAGTAAATTTGGAAAAATTATCAATGTCTATGATGTATGCAAACAATGCTTCCAAAGATGAATAACAAGAAGTATCCATGATGACAAGATTGAGGCATCAGGTTTTTAAATAGTAAAACTCACAAATTTCACAATCAATCAAGTAAATAACAAGGCAAGATAACTGAGATGGTTTCACACCAAGGCACTTGTTTGAGGGAAACAGGTAGAAATACACACAGAGTCCACAACAAACAAAGTTGATAGGAGGAAAGAGTACAACACGACAAGGTCCAATTGATGATTTTAGAGGTTTTGATCAAGAGATGTGAACAAAGTGTATAAACACCTAGTGTTGAAATACACAATGTGTGTGCCAATTTTCACAAAAAAAATTTGAGATGAACAAATTGTTTGAAATTACCAATGAATTTAGGCTTGAATATGAGTGCAATATTTGAAATGCAAGATATCAAAGATGAATGCAATGAAACAACACCAATTTATGCTTGTTTATGACCTAAAATGCTTGATTTTTCAACTTTTTTCAATGCAAATCACTAAGAGAAGAGGTGGTGTGAAGAATTTCAAGAGGGACAGAAAATAATATGCCTAATAATAGTCCAATGATGTAGTAATACCTTTCACAACATGCTTTTGAGGAATGTTTAAGGAGGTGATGAGTCAAAATGTGCTAAAATATACGATTTTTCAACAATTCTCAATGCAAATGAGTAAGAGAAAGGGTGTTGTGAGGAAAATTGTGATGGGTAGAAGAGTATAACAATAATATCAGCCACCTAATGCCATAAAATCTATCACAACATGCCTATAGTGCCAATCTAAGTTAAACCCTAGTGGAAATATAGCTAAAATATGCAAATTTTCACAAGTTTTCAATGCAAATATCTAGTAGAAAGGGCGTTGTAAGGAATTTGAGGAGGGGAATAAAATAATAAGCCTAAATATCAGTCAAATAATATAGCAAAATTCCTCACAACACAATTAGAATGCAAATCTAGAGAGATGATAAGGCCAAATATAGTGAAAATGCAAGGTTTTCAAACCCTAGCCATGAAATTTTGCAAGAAAGCCACTATGATGCAACACTAAAATTATAAATCAGTCCTAATGAGTGTTTGAAAAGGGTAGTAAAATCTGAAACAAGATTTTGACTACAAACCCTAGCCAATGCAAAACTAGTTTTTTTATTAAAAATGTACAATTTCAAGCAATTTTTTTAATCAATTGAAGCATGAAAATGCAATGCAAGTGAATGGTAAATGATGAATTTCTATAATTTAAATCAGATCTAATGAAAATGATATAAATTTGATAAAATTAAATGCCAATTAATTCAAATTATGCTAAAATGTAAGCCTAAGATGCCAATTTTTTCAAATTTTTCAAATTTTTCATTTTTTTGTAATTTTTTCAAATGCAATAAGGGTATGATGAAAAATAAATTTCAGATTTAATGTTAAAATAAGAAATTAAATGAAATGCAACTAAATCAATGCAATTTACGTGAAAATGCAAACACTAGAATGAAAATTTTTGAAAAATTTTCAAATTTTTTTGTAGTTTTTCAAATGCAATAAGATGAATGAATGAAAATATATCACACAACACTCAGCAAGGTGTCAAAAAGTCCAAAAATAGGGGTTTACCAAAATTTTTAGTGGTTTTTAAAAAGGTGGGAAATGTTTTGGTTTATGTTTCAAAGGCAAATCCTCCCTTCACCACAAACATTCAAGGGCATATCAATCGAGTTGAATCTCCACTAGTGGGAGCAATCACCTATCAAGTTGGGATGCCACTTGAAATGATGTAGAAGTTGAGATGTATCAAACAATGTTTCACTTTAATGTTAAGTTTCAACTAAAACCCTAAATATGCAAAATAGTAAGCAAATTATCAAATTACGACAAATCCTTTCAGACCAAGATAAAGGACAGAGATATGTAACTCACTATTTTTTGAAGTTCAAAAAGCAGAATAGTTAGGGACACAAGGACTAACACCATAGTCCAAGGTACAACTTTCATCATGGAATCTTAATCTTCTTCCGACACTAATATGCACTGTATCTTCCATTTCTACCTCAGGTAAAATGGAGAATACAGGGACTAACGCCCTAGTCTCAAAATGTTCACCAAAGTGCTCTACTTGTTAGATCCCAAATCCTTGATGTCTGCAACCTCCTTTCTGCAACTTCACCCTATGAAACTCGGTAACTGTAACATGCAATCACAAAGGAGTGTGGGAGGGGGTTGTGGTGTTTAGAAGCTTGCCTCGGTCAAGCCCCAGAGAGATATTCAAGTCTTTCAAACACCATTGTCAGATAAGAGTGTGTATCCTGGCGAGATAGAGGCAAAAATATAAATGATAAATGATTGAAAACACAATAGATATCACCTTGAAGTGTAGATCTCATGGAAGGAAGATGCTCTTTATGCCATGAGGAGATGGAGTCAAATCTGCAAATACAAACACAATAACAACAAAGTATTGCTTTGCAACACAATGAATGACTTGAATCAAAATCACAAAATCACAATGCTCATCTAGTTTCCATCTAGTTTGCAAATGAAACCTAATCATGCTTATATATTCTACTACAAACATCCGTGCTAAGAATTTCATAATTCAAACTTGAGATGTCGGCATAGGACCTAAATAATGGTCATAAACCAAACATTTAAATTTAGGGAAGACCCAAAATAGGGTAGGACTAGGGTGCTAGCACCCAAGTCCACCCCCTTGTTTCTGTTCAGGGATCATCAAAATAGCACCCCCTAGGTCCTATTTGCCATAAGACTTCAGGGTTTTCTCATCAGGAGTCAAAATTAACATGTAAGATACTCTAAATGCATGCTAAAGACCTAGGACAAAAAATTTAAGAGGGAAAATCCCCCAAGGGGACATTTTTTGACATAACATTATGCTCACTGCAAAAGTATTACTACATTGTTTTAGAGCTACAACATTGTCTTGGCTGTTTCTAATAGTAACTTGGGAAAAAAATTAAATTAACACCAAATAGGGATGCACCAACTAAATAATCCTCCAAATTAGCATTAAGATCAACAGTTCCATTAGAGATCCATAAGCACTCTAGTGACATCACACCAACCTATTATGGAGTAAAATGTGTACCCTTGTTAATCAGGACCTATTTTGACACCTTTTAGAGCATTAAATGATTAAATCTTGATCCTGATGAATCAATCTGATAAAATAAACTTAGGACTGGCCTAAGCCCACCACATTCAACACTCCCCAAAGTTTGTGGGTCTAAAGGACTAGGGCACCTAGTGCCCTAGTCTTGGACGTTAGCCTCTGCCCTATTTTTGTGGTGTCAACCTAGAACACCTCCTTACATTATACATGTCAGACCCATTTGGTTTTATTCATTGTTTATGAATAGGAATGAATATAAGAAGGAGTTTTATTATTTATTTATCACCTAGATGACTACTAGCTTATCAAGAGAATGTTAGAAGTACTTACCTTATGCTTACATGATTGATATCCTATGCTCAAGTGCTCTTCATGGTTGGAATTGCTATTTTATTGTGAATGTTATGATGCTCATTTGCAGGTCTTGAAGGAAGTTCAAGCCATCTATATCTATCTCTTTGTTGGTGTATGATCTTGAGTTATCTACTCCAATTAGGGTTTCACAACTTGTGATAATCTTTATCATTTTCATTCATACTTTCATCATATATTGTAGATCTGGCCTCTGTCCTCCTAAGGTACGCACTCTTGGATAACTAATAATCACTGTAGTGGAGGTGGAAACACCAACATGGGGTTTGAGTAAGGAAAGCTCCTAAACACTACACAACATTTCCCTCTTTGCTTGTGTGCATGTCGCATTCAGAGGAATTAGACTACAAGAAGTTATAGTACTGAAGAAGATTAATAGGCAAAGAAACCTAGATCTGGAGATTCTGCCAAACCCTAATATGGGTCTAGGGTGACTAGTTCCCTGGTCCTTCTATTCTCCTAAGCTTAGGTCCATGTTCTTCTTTGTTCCCTGATCCCTGCTATCATTTCAGAATCTTTTTATCAGCTTTTGATAGTCATCTATTTGCATATCTTGGTCAATTAGGGTTTCATCTTTTATCCTAGTTTTGTTGGTTGGATTTAGTTAAATTTGGTTGATTCTCCTCTAGACAACAAAGAGACAAACCTCTTGTATTATAGTTTGGCTCTCCTTCATGGGTAGAAGCCAAGAGCTATTTGTGTCTCAATGTTAATGGAAGAGGTTTTGACCTAGTTTAACCTTTTAGGCTAAGTCCTCTTTTTTCAATCTAACACCACCAAGAAATAAAGCATGTGAAGGGGCCCACAAAGGATGACAAGGATGTTAATAAACAAGTGATACAATCTAGCATATACAAAAGAACTAACACACTAGAAGGTTGCATGAGGCATCCAATCAGAAGTGGATCCAATGAATCGATAACCATTAAGGACAATTGGATCCTCTTGTGGCTACCCATCACACAACACACATGATCATAGCTCACATCACCACCATGTAATATATGAAATCATATAATAACAACTCATCCCTCACACTTAAGATCATTGTAGAATCACATTTCTAGAACTCATATAATATCAAAATTCAGACATAGGCTATCATGACCACAATATTTGAGCTCAATAAACAATTGGTCATTTATAAAGAACAAATGAATATCATAGGTGTGGGGAAAAGATATACGGGTGCAAAAAAAAGAATTTAACATCTCACATTAAAACAAGTTTCTCAAATTATATATCACTAATGGGAACATAGGGAGCTTCGAAGCAAATATGAAGGAAAGAAATTTATAACTTTTGAGGGTGCAAGTGAACAAAAAGAAAAACATAATTTCCTCAATTCACTTTTACAATTAATAGAACCAATTGAAATTTACACCATTTTCATAGTTATTTGACACCACAATTTTACTATTGTTCAAGGATTAATTACTATTAACTCCTTCAAAAATATTATAGAATGTGATTATATTTATATAATGTGTTCCTTATCATTCTTTCTAAAAAATAAAATCTTTAAATTGAATGTCTAAATATTTCTTATAATAGAAAAAATATTTAGTTCTAATTTATCTACAAATTAAGCGACACTTATATAAATATTGTTATTAGATTATTCACAATTTCCTTTTCATATAAATTTTATAATTCATCTCTCTATTAAATGTTTTTCTTGGTCTTCTATTGGTTTGTCTCCTTAGGACATTGTATCTCCCTTTCCCCTCTCTTTTTAAGGACCTAGTTTTACAATATAACTCAAAAAATCTACCTCATCTTAATGATGGATCATGGAGTGTGATTTCAAATATTGATTCAAAAAATCTCACACATTTTTTCTAAAAGTATTCTAATTTATTTAAAATGGATTATGAAAGCTTAATATCTCTAACATGAAGAAGGTTAATGTAAGAACACATTGACATTAACCCATATAAGAACAACTTCAACAATAATTTCTACTCTTCTTTGAAAAATTCTAAGGCATTCGAAAAAAATTGTTGTCCATAAAACAAAATTTAATAGGATAGACTTAAGTTATTTTGGCAAACAAGCGTGCTCCTTACTATTAAACTAGAGGAATTATTGAATGAAATATAATTGAAAGCAAAGATAAAAGAATATCCATTTGGGACTAGGATATATGAATAACCTACCTTGATCCAATCTTCTCCTTGTATCTAAGACACAAGACAATTTTCAAAACGTGAGCTCTAAACTTTCCTTAAACACCATAGAAAAACTTCTCTTTCAATATTACAACATAGACAAAATTTAATAATTTGTACTACAATGGTGAAGCGATTTAACTATGGCGTTGTTGTGTCGATTGCTCAAAAATTTAATACCGAATTTTCAACCCCTCAACCTCTCCTTTATAACAATACTTCTTCAGTCACTTTTAATCAACTTTAATTTAATTAAATTTGAGAATACAACATACGTATATTTAAACTCTTTCAATTATAATAAAATGGCAAATAAAAGACAAACACATAAGTCTAAGCACATCCTCGTTCGACTTTGTCACCGGGACGAGGAGACCAAAGTGGTGCAATAAATCCAAGGAGAAGAGACCCGAACAAGTCCGTTTCAACATTGTTCTCCACGCTATTTTCTATGAACAATCACAACGTACTTCTGCTGCTCCTATAAATGCATGCTTTCTAATGATCCCTTCTCACCACCATTTACAGTTTTCTTATTTCATTGCTGTAACGGCTCATAAATTCTGATATTGAAAGAGAGAGATGAAGTTTAACGGAGCCAACTTGGTGGTGATCTTCTTGGCTTTCGCTGCTGTGGGAGTGACGCATGCATCGGATCCTGATATCACCTCCGATTTTGTTGTTCCTCCAGGCCAGAATTCAACATATTTGGATGGCAATTTCTTCACCTTCACGGGTTTCCGAGAGGTCGGAAACAACAATTTAACGGGGCAGACCGCAGCCAAAGTGACAAAGGCGGCAATGGCAGAGTTTCCAGCCCTGACTGGGCTGGGCGTTTCCATGGCGGTTTTGCAGTTCCCTGCTGGCGGAGTAAACCCTCCTCACATTCATCCTCGCGCTTCTGAACTTCTCTATCTTTTGACTGGATCTCTCCTCGTTGGAGTGGTTGACACCACCGGAAAGCTCTTCACGCAGACAATCGTTTCAGGGGATTTATTCGTGTTTCCCAAAGGACTCCTCCATTTCCAAATGAACAACGACTATAATAACCATGCCTTTGCTATTTCTGGGTTTGGAAGCGCCAATGCAGGCACTGTCTCACTACCTTCTGCTCTTTTTACAAGCGGCATAACAGATGATGTTCTGGCCAAGTCATTCAAGACAGGAGTCCAAATTATTGAGACGCTCAAGAATGCACTCAAACCTAAACCCTAATCACCTCATTTCTTGCCAAGATGAACTCACAAGCCTCGCCCTGGAGCGGTTGCCGATAATGCTTTTCTCTTTTATGTTTTATTTTTATTTTTTCCTGCGCATCTCATCATAAGTTATGCATTCAACTGTCTTTGATTTAAATAAGAACAAATTATAATTCCATTGACATTGATAACGCATTGGATCTGTTTTACGGTTGATAACGTTTGTTTCTCATTTCATTGCTTACAGTTCTTTTTCTTTCTTCTCATCGTCACCTTTATGCGTAGATCGCCTTTATTTGAATTGTTGTATTTGTTTAATTAATAGGTCAACTCGTCTAAGGAAATAATATGTCAGTGCCATATGGCAAGTACAAATATTGAAAATTCTTATACCCCCACAATGTATGTGTATGAAAATCCTAAATAATTTGGAGTAACTAGTTTAGAAAGAATCTTACCACATATGGTCAATTTGGAGTTCAAAACCAGTAGGCCCCCATAGTGTATTCACAAGAAGTAGTGTAAATTAAATATGTTGCAACATGCCATTATGTAAATGACTAGTATTGAGTTCAAAACTACTATAGTATTGAGTTCAAAACTTCTATTCATTCACATCACATGTCAATGGAAATCTCAAATAGTCTTGTGTGGTTACATTACCACCTTAAAATGAGTGCATGATGGAATTGTATATAATTTGAGAAGAGGAAGGAATAGTGATGCAATATGCAAGAAATGATGGATACTATAATATAGTGGCTCTAGGTATCATTTGTATGATTTTCTCAATGTAGATCAACTAATGGTGAATGTATGAATGCTCCTTTTTTTTTAAAGAAAAAGGTGGAGATCCACCCATAAATTGCATATAAAGTTTTTACAGAGCTATAGCCATATTTAATGATGGCAGAAGAATAGATTTAGAGGCCTTAACCTAGCCTAATATCAAGCATTTTAAACATAAGTCTTATAAAGAAAAAAAGTCACCCTCGAGAGAAAACGAACTTAAGAAAGAACAATGCAGATTAAAGCCTTTGATCATCAGTCCACCAACCTACTTTTTACCCCAAGTAAGGGAAATTATATGCATAAATTATATGTAGGTGTGTAAAATATCATTGTGCAAGAGCAATGTAAGAAACACCATGTAATTAGGTGCAAATGATGACATTTTGCATTCATTTGAAAAGGCAAAATAAAAGTGATGTCATTTAACATATAAAACTAAGAAAAAATAATAATAATATATCATGCAAAAGTAATTAAAAATTAATGTAGCATATAGATTGAAATGTACCTACCTTGCGGTACATAGTTTATCTTTTAGTGTCTCCATGGAAGGATCTTGCTTTGGTTTTATGCAAATGACCTCGTTATTGCCACAACACTTGTGTGTAATATGCTAGAAAACAAAACATTCCTTGTCCCCAAGTGGAACGAACATATGAAGGGAAAAGTATAAAAGGTGTAGTGATTTGTAACATTTAAGGAGATTGCATGATGTGTAAGGTGATTGCAAGGGCCATGGGATAAGAGGAGGGAAGAGCCACAAAAATGTAAAAGGGAAACATGTAAATATTGAAAATAAGGGAAATAAAAATGTAAGGGTGAACATATGGTCAAAGGAGGCATATATAAGAGAATGTTATAAAAAAGGGAATCTTTGGTTTTGCCAAACATGCATAAAGTATCATCCTAAATATATTGAGACAAAATATAGAGAGGTGACTAACAGTATAAATCAAGTGAAAAAAATATCAAGTGGCACCATCATCACCTCACCTTCATGGAGAGGGGTGCATGCCCCACCCTTTTATTATTTTAAGAGGCATGAATTATAGTGGAAACAAGAATGTAGCATCATTTCATGACTATGTACATAAAAACCAAAACACAACAACACATATCTAAAAACAATTAAAACTATAAAAATATTTTTAAAATTAAAACATAAGTAGAAAATTTTTACCCTTATTAAAATCTACATTTATCTTGCAATATAAAAATTTATATAAATTTACAAATATTGATCTTCATTATTTATTTCAAAAGGATGCCTCCTAGGACACACAATTGTGCTTAAGATATATGGAGTTTGAATAATGTCTTATGTAAATGAGGGCATGTCAAGGAGTATATAAATGAGAAAAAGAACTATGAATCCTCCAAGTCTAAAAAGTCCTTTGATGAAGGTGAAACTAAAGCATTTTTTCTAATCTTGTGTCTAATGAATCATTATTGATTGAATCAAGATGTTTGTATCACAAGGATCATCATAAGAAGCAGTTCTCTTCCTGCCATGCATATGATGGAGGAGAAGTGTATCTAGGTGACAAAAAATTTCATTGAATTGTTGGTCATGGGAAGGTTGGTAAGAGGGAATTTGGTGGTTGCTAAGATCCCATGTTGGAACTTTGTTTAGGTTGAATGCTTCTACATTTTAGAACTTTTCTAATGTAACTAGCACTAAAAATACTTGTATGTTATGGCACCAATATTTGGTCTAGATGGTGAAAATGGCCTTAGGACCCTGGTTAGTAAAAAGTTGGGTTATAATTTTTCTTATCCTAGTTAGCATTTTGATTTTTGTAAATATCGTGTGTTTGGTAAATTGAGTAGAGCATGTTTTTCTTCAAGTAGTTAGAAAGCTAAGAAATTATTAAAGAGTGTTCATTTAGATGTATTTGATTTGGTTGATGTTTTTGATTAGTTCAGCTGGAAAAGAGGGTCCAGATCCCTTTAACAAAACAGCCACTCGAGCATCAGGCCATTGACGAGCCAGAAACAACAAATTTTTATCTGGTTGATGTTAAATCTATCAAAAAATCTCATTATTTTGTTACTTTCATTGATGATGTCTCAAGATACGCTTGGAAAATGGGGGTGAATACTATTCTAAGGAATTTGATGAGTTTCTTAAGCATGCAAATATTTTTCAATAGAAGGCTACAACATACACACCTCAGTAGAATGGGTTGCAAAGAAGATGAACCAAACATTGTTGGAAAGAAAGAATTATTATTAGTGGTACATAGCTAGATTTATTCTTTTGGGAAAAGTTTGTAAGTACTTCTTGTTACTTGATTAATAGATAAAACAATTTATGAGATGAGGATAGGTAGAAAACCCTTTATCCTGAATTAAGGGTATTTAGTTGTCAGGCTTATGTTCATGTGCCTAAAGAAAAGTAATCTAAACTAGATCTAGAAGCATATAAATGCATCTTCATGGGATATGGTGAGAATGTAAATGGTTTCAAGATTTGGAATCCACTAAACTAGAAAATTATCTTTTCTAGAGATGTTATTTTCATAGAGTTTAGAGAATTCTCAAATCCTATACAACCAAAGGAGAAAGAAGGAAGGAAAATAATAAATTTTGAGAGTATGATCAATAACTACGAAGATGCACATGAAAGAACATAATGGTAGATTAGAGGAAGGAGAAGAAGAAGAGGGTCCAAGTGTGAGTTCTAACAAGGATGAGTAGCTTGAGCATGTAGAAGAATAGGTATAGCCCCTTACTCCTACCTTGAGAAGATCCACAAGATAACAAATCCTAGTATAAAGGTATAGCCCACTAGATTTATGTTGTGTATTTGATGTATTATGTACTAATGATGAACCTAGATATTTTAGGGAGGCTATCTCTTTAGAGGATAGTGAGTCTTGGATGTAGGCCATGCAAGAGGATATGATGATCTTAGACAAATGTGACACCTAGGATCTTTTGAGTTTACCCAATTGTAAGTTGGTATACTAGAATAAAATTAGAGAAGATGGTTAGTTAGAGATGTCCTCAGAGGCCTTGTGGAAACCATATTCTCCTTTGCAATAGTAAGATCCACCTCTTGGTGATAGGGATAAAAATGGGGATGTAAGAGAACGAAAAATTTAGCTTAGAAGCAATAACAAATTTGAAGAAAAGGAAGGTTCTCTAATTTTTGTATGAGCATTGTTGATGCATAAATCTGTGGGTTTAATCTAGTAGCAACATGGGAAGTTTCCAAGATGTGGGAATGCTTCTTAGAAACAACCTCCAAATTTTAGGGAAGTTGGCTCTTTTGTTCATTCAGTGGGGTTTTGAGAAAAAGGTCAAGAGGAAAACAAGATTGCAGAGAACAAATGACTAATCTAAGGCAATTCGCTAGATTTGAAACAATTAGTTGCACAGTGTTAACTTTAAAAGATTTAATTAGAATTAAAGAGCATCAATGCATGATTAAGACCCAATTTAAGAAACATATTAAATAGAGGCAGAGAAACAGAGATATCAAAAACAAGAAACAAAGACTAACTCTAATATGCACAGAATATTATCTCTTTATTTGAATGATAATAGGTTATAGAGGCTGAAATTGTTGCAAAAAGTAAAATATTACATTCCCATGAAAGAGAAACTGTTAAGGCAAAAGAAAATCTATGTCTACTATTCCAAAATCTGATCTGAAAAATGTAGAACTCTATATATGTATATCCTATATCTCTCTATCTCTAAACTGTGTCTCAGATCTACCCATTTATAGCCTGAAAGACTCAACAAAATCTCAACAGCCTCTAGCAATCTTTGCAACTGAAACTCCGCAAAATCTGGCATAAAATCCAGCACAAATCTGACTGCAACTGTATTAATAACTGAACTGCTGTTTATGTTTTGCCCATGGCTGAAAAATATCTCTGTGGCATGAAGAAAATCACTTGCCACCATTGCTCTCCATTTTATTTCCTGTGGCTTGTCATTAAAATGAAACATTACTACTCATCATTTTAGGGTTTCACCTTTTATTCCCATGGAAGAAAGAGTCATATAAGTGTCTTTAATAAGATTTACCTTATACTGCTGGGACCCACTATGTGTCACAATTTTAATAAAGATTTTAATCTTTATTTACCTCACCCGTAGCCTTAGTTTAAGAAGTGACTCTTACATTTAATAAATATCTAACTTTAGAGGAGGGGCCCACAATATTATAAGAGACACAATATTAAAACCTTGGCTTTTCATTCTCGTGAATCATATGCAATTAAATGAAACATTTAATTCTCCTTTGCTTGGGCTTAACCACGTGGCCTCTTCCACATCAAGCTTTTCCTTCTCTGTAGTGCTTCCACCACGTAGCTCCATCAGCTCAATTTTGAGTTGCAATTGGTTTCTCTTGTAGCCTGCACATGGTGCTCTCTGCATCAATTTTAAGTTTCAACTCATGAAAAGAAATAAAGTGGCTGCTGGGACCCACCATGTCACAATTTTAATAAAGATTTCAATCTTTATTTAACTTTGCCTTCCTTAAAACTCCCATGAGATTCTCATGTCACTTAAATAAAGTATTTAGCTCCATATAAAAAGGGCCCCACCATTTATTTAAATGAAACTTACTGAATTCTTTTAAAACCACGTGACATATTTAAGTTTAATAAAATAAATCAAAACATTTGTATCTCCTGTGTTCGGGCTCAATCACGTGGGCTTCTCCGCATCATTCTTTTTGGCTCTCTCTAATGCTTCGGGTGCTGACAAGTGGCTTTCTCCGCATACTTCTTATTCTGTAGCTTGCCTTAAAAGAAATAAAGCATGGCTTTATTAATTTTAGGGCAACATTTATTTCCACCATGAGGTAAAATGGTGAGGCAAAAAATATTTGTTTTAATGAAACTTCCTTTGCTTCAGGTCCCACCATTTGCATTATGAGGGACTTAATATTTAACAAAGACAAAACTTTTAAAAACTCTCGTGAGACATTTTACATTTTAATAAAATGAAACAAAATATTTATATCTATGTCGGGCTGCTCCACGTGGTGCACTCCGCATCAATTTTAAGTTTCAACTTGTTCTCCTGCAGCCTGCATGTGGCACTCTTCGCATCAATTTTAAGTTTCTTTTCATTGCTGCTCTTTGTAATGCTTAAGCCATGTGTTTGATTCTGTATGTTTCTTTTATCCCTTTACAATGCTTCAGGTGCCTCCATCTGGTAGCCTTCCCTGCCTTGTTGAGTTGCTCTCTTATTTTTTTCGAGCCATTAGATTTCTTTGTATCAACAATTGCTGTGCATCATAATTTTTGTAAAATGGTTTTCAAAAAATGGTGTGTAATATTACACAAGAATCAAAGTTATAAGGGGAGAATCTATGCATAAGTTCTGTGATCCTAATAATGCATGAAAACTATCTCCTCCTAAGGTAATTCTAAATGCTTGAAATGAAAAGGCTCTCAAAGTCCTATATGAGAAGCTTAGAAGACTCCATCCTAACCTAAACGAAACTAAGCTGTGAGAATTCAAAATTAGAAGATTAAATGATCATCAAGAGAAAATAAACAATATGATAAGAGGAAAACAAGAAGAAAACTAAGAGAAAATTTAAGATAATTAAAAGAAAATCAAGAGAGAACTCAAAAATAATTGGGAAACAAATTAGAAGAGTAAGATTTGATGAAGAGTTCAAAATGGAAAGAAAACAAGAAGATGATGAGTAAACATGAAAAATGCAAGGAAAAATAGGCAAAAAAATCTAGAAGAAAAGATAAAACTAAAGTTATCTTACACATTCAAAAATGAAAGGGTGATCCATTCTAGGAAGTGGGTCAACCCTTTTGCCAAGGCAAGTCACCTGGGTGACCCTACAACTTAAGGATAGGTCATCTAGGTGACCCTACAAGTCAACTGGGCAACCCTCCTAAAGGATTTGAAAGGTTTCATAAGGAAAAACAAAAAATAGAAAATAGAAAATAGAAAATGAATGCTAGAAATGGGAAGAAAAGAGGGGGAAACAACAAGGACACGCCACCATTTAGAATGAAGATATTGAGAGGAGGTTAATTCATGCCTACATGGCCATGAATAGGAAGCTCTTTATCATCATTGTACTACCATGTACAACTGACATGATTTTGGTACTTATAGAAACAAAGCAAGGTAATTCTTTGAATGCAATCAATGGGAAAATAACTAGTTTATTATATTCAACTAGATATGCTAATATTGAATTAGATAATATTGACAAAAACATAGTACAATTTAATGACATAAACAATGATGTAAACATGAATCTAGAGAATAATGAATGTATAAATATATCGGTTTATGTTTTCATATATCTCTTTTATGTATATATTTCTTGGCCCATTTATGTGTTTGTATATTTGCGTCCTATGGTTATTCTTTCAATATTTTTTGTTTTTGTCTATTGTTCTCCTTTCTATTTATTTTCTCCCTTATCCCTCTTTTTATTATATATTTTGTTTCCCTTTTTGTTTCTTTAGGTATGTTTATATAATTGTGTCTATTTATTATTTTATTTCTTAGGTTTTTCAAGTACTATATAGTTCTTGTTATTTTAGTTGTTGGTTTAGGATGTGGGCACATATATTGCATGCTCACTCTTGAGCTTGTGTGGATTTACACATTTTATAATTTTATGTTATTTTTATTTGGTCTCTCCCTTAATTTTTTTTTGAAACCATACTGTTTAGTTATATTTTTTAGTATTATATATAAGTGTATATATATAGTATTATATATATACATTTATTAGGTTAGTATGGGTGCTCATATATATTTATATGTGCATATATGTTATTATTGTATGCTTATACTGGGGCTTATGTGAATATACTTAATTTTAGTTTGTATTTATTTTTATTCTTATTTTTAATTTATTCTCTTGGTCACACATCCCCTCCTGCCCTTCGTTATGCGTTTCTTGTCTCATCTTCCTCTCTCATTCCTTTATAAGGTCCATTCTGCTATCCAATCCACACATTGTCCTCTTCCTGATGATGGATCATTGAGCATGATCCAAAATGTTGATGCAAAAACATACACAGTTTAATCCAGAAGCACTATATCTCTATGAAATTAAATAATGAAACAATGCGTTTGATTGAATTTTTTTTGTATGATAATACAAGAGTGTCCTATAATGCTAGAGATGTATTGATATTAAAAATGGGTTTAAAAAATCATTCATCTAAGTCATCCAAAAGAATTATTATACCTGACTCAAACACAATTATATAAAATATTAGATGAAATTACAACTAACACAAGTCAAAGGTCTTTTGAGAAATATAAACCTAGGTATGTAAAATTTAACAATCAATGAATCACTTGTAAAAATCATGAAATTTGATTATTTTTATGAAGTGTTTCAATATATATTGTGTCAAGATAATGGGTGTCATTGAGCTTGCAATCCTATGCTAAATTAATTGTATTTAATTATGTAGATAATAAATAATGTATGATCTCCAAATATGTTAGAGTGAGAAATATAGGATGTCCATATGGGGGTGGGCATTATTTACTCTTTAGGATACTTGGAATATTATGTAATAAGGAATTGAATAGGGAGGTTGCATTGAAAAGGTCAAAATTGGGAGTTATAAAGCATCTTCTCAATTTGGTGGTTATGACACAAATGTTGAATACCTTCATGGAATGGCTAGGATTGGGAATTTGGTCAATTTAACTATTATGATAGAGTCTATGACATTTGTTATCCATAATAAGGGTGTAAGATGTGTAAAAGCTGTAAGAGGATTTAATTACTATTTTGAGATGTTAAACCAAAACCATAGGGGTGTTGAGTTTCTTCCATGGCTTAAGGTGTTGACTCATGGATTTGGATACCTCTTGATGGTTTCTTGTTCCTTACTTTTTATATATTGAAGGCATAGGCTAGTGGATTGTAAGGTTATTTTGTAGTTCCTCTTATGCTACTAGACTATTGTTAGATGGATAAGTGATTATATTGGTTTACATATTTTGTTGTGATTAATACAAGATTGGCTCTCTTTGGGTGATGGAGATTTTTCCTCAGGAGTTTCTCCATGTATCTATTGTCATGGATTACATTTTATGAGTTTTCTCATTTGTTATATTACTTCTCCATTATTTTCATTCATAAAGTTTATTGGCTTAATCACATAGTAATTAGATTAAATCATTACATTCTTAATATTTCTATTATTTTTTACCTTTCTATTTCAACATTTAGTATCAGAGCTAAGACTTGGTTGTAGAAGGGGATGTCTTTCGTGTAGTATTGGTTTTTTTTGTTGTAATGGGAGCATTTATTTAGTGGCTTTAAAGATCTAAGTGTGGTTAGAAAAGGTATGGAAAGAACATCATTATTAGACATTGAGAAGTTAATGGCTCCTAATTTGAGCTATGGAAACTAAAAATGGAGGATATCTTACAAAAGAGAGATCAAAGAAGAGCTACAACAATACAATCTAAATCTATAGATGTTTTAGATGAAGATTGGAGAAAACTAGATAAAAGGGGATGGGGAAACATACAGTTGTGCCTTGTGGAATTCATTCTCTTGAATGTCTCAAAAGATGCTACCACTTTCTATTTATGGAAGAGAATTAGTGACATCTATCAAATGAAGTGTTTGGTGAACAAGATTTATTTAAAAAGAAAATTGTATTTCTTAAAATTGAAAGAGGGAGAATCTATAGGTGATTATTTAAATGATTTTAATCTCATTTTGATTTAATTACGTAATATTAACGTTAATCTAGAAATAGAGGATAAGTGTATTTTGTTACTTTGTTCTTTATCTGAATCTTGGGAGAATCAAATTGTTGTATCGAGTAGTTCCAATATAGATCCCAAAATGGATGCCCTTGTTGCCACTTTTCTTAGTGAGAAAATCAAGAAGAAATCAGTGGACAAGGGTTCCAAGGATGGATTGCATGTATAGGTAGACCTAAGGAAACATATGGTAAGAAAAAGGGTGATAAGGAAATTTCTAAGTCAAAAATATAGTCTAAAACCCTTATAAGCATAGAGTTGAATGTTTTAGCTATGGGAAATAGGGCCATCAAAAAATGGATAATAGAAACAAGAAGAAGTCTTCTAAAGATTCCTCTAGTGATAAATCCTATAATGACTAAAATTGTTACATCCCCAATTTTTGTCTTGCTATACTTTTACTTTTTACTTGGACATAAGTAAATTTATTATGATGTTTATATTAACGACAAGGAAAGAAATGGATTATATTGAATGTCAATTATGAAATTATGGAAATGATTATGTTATTATTGATTTAATATTTGCTTTATGAGATTTGATCTATTATTTGAATAATGATGCAATGATCATAATTTGTTTGGTAACAAGTTTGATATAGGATTACAGGTTATCAGATGACTCTTAGAGAAAAGATAGAGAGTATCTTTCTAAGAGAGAGATATAGACCTCGGGTTATGAGTGGTTTATTTGCCAAATTGAGTATAAGTGTTTAACGAAAATGTAAACCAATCTGTTGTAAGAGGTAAGCCTTGTCTTGTCAGTTTACTTCTAAACCTAATCAACAGGTAGTCGATATTATTTACAAATCTTTCTAAGTCGTAGTAAGTCATCTTAGTCATTAATAATGTTAATGACATCGTTTGAAGTGTGATTTGTGACTATTTATGTTTAATGTAAATATTACGATGTTATTGTCATAAAATGGTTGTCTTATTTTTATTAAGTCCCCTTGAGGTGTCATAAATGATTCTTAATGATAAGATGTTTTCATCAAGTTAAGAAGGGAGACAAGGGCCTTGTTTGCAACAGAATTTTCACTATCAAATCAGATAGAATCTAGTGCTTGTTCTACACATATATGTGCATGGGACACATTCTCCACATAAGTGAAATCATATATGTTTTCTTCATCACCAATGATAAATTTAGATTTGCCTACTCCTGCTGCTGCTTGAGAGGGAATAAACGGCTTGTCTCCAGAATAAAGTTTGGTAGTCAGAAAAATAGATCCTTCATGAGTGAATTTGATTGCATTTCCAAATGTTACCAAGCCTTTCACATTTGAATTTCTAAAGAAGCATTTCCTGTTGGAAATGAAGAATTACCAGGCATATGAAACTTTAGGCTATAAGGCACCCTACATCCACCTCCATCAGTCCCATAAATAGAACTTTCCCATGAAGGTTTCCATGGTTGTAGTGGCCAGCCAGCCCAAAGACAATGACAGTTCAAAGAAAAAGTTGGATCTTCCTCAAAGTGAATGAACACTAAGCATGCCTTTTTTTACAAATGTGGTTCATGCTAATAAAGGTGCAGACTATATTCAATTTCATAAACTGCAGCCCAAATGCTTCAAGTGAACATTTTGACAACTATTTTTCTATAAGTCATATAGCACTAGTTTGCAGGAATCCATCAAGAGCATTCATGATTCAAGACACAACTTTTATATTCACACTTATCAAGTCTTGATTAGCATATTGATTGCTGAAACTTATAAACAGACAAAAGACTACTCTCCAATTAAAAATTGTTTCTACCTAAGAGAAAGTTAACCTTATGTAAGGTAGGGATTGAGAAGATCCTTTTGAGAGTTCATATTATAATGTTGTTGTACTCATTGGATTGGCATAATAATGTTTTCTCCACACTGGTTTTTGCTTCTTGAATTTTGGTCCAATTAGACTTTGGAATATGTTTGGCAAAGTTCTCTTTGATTCAGATGAGGATGGTTACCCAACTCAAGTAATTGTAGCATCTTTCTGGCGCTCTGTGGATTCAAAATGTCCAAATTCTTAATAAGATCATCGTCCAAAATTCCAAGATGTTGCATAACAATACCCAAGAGTCTCCATGTTAGTGCTTTCAACATAACTGTGTTTGTTTCACCATCTACTTCCAGTCTTGTATTTCTTGTAGAAATCTATAGAAAACTAGCTTTCACACCGATTGCCTGGCAAAGGTTAAGGAATTTGGTTTTACATCAGAAAATTGCATTTGGAGAATCCCACTTGGAAGCATTCCGGTCAATTCCATGGCCATAGATGAAAATAAGCGACTGCTAATGATGCCTCATAACTGTAAGATACATTTTCAGACAGAGTATCTTCTACACTACTAAGAATTAACTTGACTGGTACCCATTTAACCTTTGTATCTGGGAAAGAAATAAGAGGGGCTTCCTTTATGCAGTGCATCATGCATATAACTGACTATTTATCTTTGCTTTTGCTAAATAATATACCAAATGTTTTGAAAGCATTTCTAAATCACACTTATCGATTCCTCTTTATTCTTTGATGGCTGAAAAGGCCAGCTTCTGAAGTTCTTTGTGTTTATTGGTCACCAAATGTCTATTGACTACTGTCTTACTGGCATGGTTATCACAAGTGATATCAATTGAACAAATCCATTTTGTGCATATCCTATGATCATGGAATCCTACGAGACCGCATTCCTTTGAAGTATTTTGTCAAACGGCTCACGTTCCTTGTATATATTTCTAAAATTTGCATACATTCTTGACAGAGCATTTTGAAATGCCATTCTCATGTTCTTTGATCTATATCCATAACCTTCTTCAATGTAGGCCATAGAGATGTTGGTAATGGCTGTGATTCCACTGTCTTCTCAACAAATTCATTTTATGAACATCCTGCAATCATGGCGGCACTGGACATTGTAGAAGGTAGCATTATCCTAAAAGTTTCTAAAATGATGGCGGCACTGGACATTGTAGAAGGTAGCAAAGATTTAGGTTTTGAAAACCCTAAAATCTCTAACAAGGAGAGGTCGGGAAGTAGGAGGTTTTACAAAATTTAGAACTTGGAAGTCGGGGAAAAATGAAGTTTGATAACTTGTAAATCACTCAAAAACAAAGAGTCAGGGATTTATGAGGTTACAAAACTTATAAAATGCCTGACAACATGGAGAGCGATAATCATAAAGTTTGCAAAATGTTTAAGTTGAACATAAATATTTGACTTTCACAAAGTCATTTATTCACTAATATATCTTCCCAAAAATTAAAATATTTGGAGCCTCCAAAAATACGTGACTTTAATAGAGTCATTTATCTTTTAGACGACGGATATGTTTACTCATCTCTTCAAACTTTGGAAAAATATATTTTGACAAGATTTTAGTTTGGAAACTTTGAAACCATGCCTTAAGCTACAAACGAAAAGCTCCATATCTCCCACATAATAACTCTGTTTTACATGAAATTTGGACTATAGGGTGATTGAGAACTCCCAAGCATAACTCAGAAATCTTTTAAACTCCAGCAACCCATAAATCAAAATTTAGTTGTATTTGCGAATCACTGACAGGAAAATGTGAAGTTTAAAATCTTCCAAACGGCAAGGTGTTCGGGCATGAAAACTGGGCATATTGTGCAGAATGAAGTTACGATCAAGCCTATAGAAGGATTTCACACCAGTTTTTATAGATTTTCAAAATTAATATTTTTTGTGATTTGGCAATTTTAGAGCTTCAGGATGCTCTGAAAATTTCAAATTTCCAAGGTTCAAACTTAGGGTAACAATAAACAAAATACTTTGTACTAGCATCATTGAGGTTTTTACTACAATAAGCAATGGGTCTTCCTTCTTGGCTTAATACTACTCCTATGGCATTGCCACTAGCATCACAATCTACTTAAAATACCTTGTTAAAATCTAGAAGTGCTAAAATAGGTGGATCTATAACTTTTTGTTTCAACAAATTAAAACTCTTGGCTGCCCCTATGGTCCATTTAAATTCTTTTCTATCTCCTCTCATTATTTTAGTTAATGGTGTACATATGTTACTAAAATATTCAATGAACTTTCTGTAGAAGCTAGCCAATCCATGAAATGATTTTACCTCAGTGATTCTTCTTGATGTAGGCCACTCTATGATAGCCCTTATTTTTTGTAGATCTATCTTAAGAACTTCAACTAAGATCACAATTCCTAGGTACACTAGATCTTTCTTCACAAAGATGCACTTTTTCTTATTTATCAACAATTTCTCTTCTCTTAACCTCTCAAAAACTCTATGAACATGCATCAAATGTTTTTCCAATTTTTTTTTCTAAAAATCATTGTATCATTGAAATAGACAACAAATTTACCCAAAAATTCCTTAAGTACCTCATTCATGAGCCTCATGAAAGTGCTTTGTACATTTGTTAGTCTGAATGGCATCACTAACCACTCATGCAATCCTTCTTTTTTCTTGAATGTTATTTTCCATTCATCTCCTTCTTGTATCCTAATCTGGTGATACTCACTCTTCAAATCTATCTTGGTAAAATACTTTTCTCCACTTATAAAATCCATGATACCATCCATCCTTGGCAAAGGAAATCCATACTTGATTGTGATTTTTTTATGGCTATAGAATCAGTATGCATCCTCCATTCTCTATTTTTCTTAGGTACTAGTATTACAGGTACTATACATGGACTCAAACTCTCTTTGATTAACCCATTTTTTAACAATCCGTAAACTCATTTGTTTATCTCTTCATTTGCTATAGGATTCATTCTATGGGATGTCTTGTTGGGAAAACTAACTCTTGGTATCAAATCCATCTAATGACTTATCCTTCTCACTAGAGGCAAACCTTCAGGCACAGTATCTAAAACAATATCTTAGAATTCATCCAATAAATTCAATTTTTTTATAGGTGCATCTTCTCCTTCCTCTTTATTGATTTTAGGAATCAAGGCAAAGCACATATGTTTGTGCTTCATTCCATAAAAAAAATTCTACCATCTGCCAAAAAATTCTGGCATTACTGCATACATTTTCTTCTACTTCTCTCACAAGTTTCATCTTATTTCCCACTCCATCTTTTGTCAAAGAATATTCAAGTGTTAGCATAGCCATCATGGATAACACACCTATCATACTACTATGACCTTCCTAATAACAAGTGACATACATCCATAGGCATAATGTCACACATCACTTCATTATGATAATAGATCTCCAATCTTATACTTTACCATCAATACTCTTCACTAACACAAGCTTTATGATCTTTTTGTATCCAAGCAATCATATATGGATGTGGATGGTCTATTCTTTTCAATTTCAACTTTGTCACCATTTCTTTAGAAACTAGATTATATGTACTTCCACTATTAATTATTACATTACAAAATTTACCTCTTGACTTACACTTTGTTCTAAACTTGAACTCTTTCTTTGGGTTGGTTCTTCTTTTCCCTCTTCCTTCAACAAGGCTCTTCTAGTGGTAATAGTCTCTTTTCTTTCAATGTCTTCTAAATGTTCAGATATAGTCTCCTCACCAACATGGGAAACTTAGATAGCATTACATTTTGGCCTTCTATTTGGTCCTCTTTGACTTTGTCATTAGTCATAATGATGCAGAGGCCAATGGAGATCAACACAACTTTGATAGGTGACAAAGTATCCAATAAGGTAGGACTATTTTTATGAGAGGCAATGTTTACAAGTTCATATCAAAGGGCTCATATGGAATATGGCACTAAACACCTAATCCTCCAAAGGCATACATCTAGAGGATCCTTTGATATCTAGAAGGATACCCCCAATCCATCCAACAAGTATTGTCTACTCACAAAACACTACTTCCCTCACAATGTTGTCCTAACCATTGTAGCCCTGTTTTAGGGTCTAACAGAGGATAATTCATAGCCTAGACACTTCTATGACTAGATCAACCTTATTTGAGATACCCTTTATAAGGCTTGACAACATGTTAAAAACTTTCCATGGATTGTTTAAGGACATGTGCCACTTTCATTACGACTATCCTAGTATCAAGAGCTCTAATTAGGTCTAGGTTACAAATCAAGTTCCTTTTTCTTTCTTCAAAGAACTTCCTAAACTAATTAGACAGTTCAGTTTCATGCCCAAACTAAGTCTTTTTCAGGTTTTGAGGCCCCACCACTGACTATAATTGATTTGGCTTATGTTGTTCCTTCTACACATATACCTAGCACATGGTCTTGCTAGGTTATTTCAAGAAATCTCTACCACAACCTATTTCCTGCCAAAAACACCTTAAAAAAAAATTGAAACAAACACTAACAAATTCATTCCATTGATCAAGGAGGGTTTGATTCAATGGAATGGTGAGAAACCCATGTTTTCTGTCACAGACCCTAGATGAGGGTTTATCAAACCAAATTCAGATGAATGCAGATATCTACTCTCTATAGATGTTTCAAAAACCCAAATAAACTACAAAATATTCTAAACTCACCCTACTTTCAAGCCACGATCATAGTCTTCTATGACTCCTCTGTACAAGGGCAGAGCACGTACATAAATAGTGGAAAATACATAATATAAAGGCAGAAAACTGTTGTTCCTTATTGATTTCTTCACCAGTTCACTTCTCCCTCTACAAGGAACATATGCAAGGCTTTAAGAAGCCTACCTCAATGGTTTGGAGTAGTTGGAGGGGTAGTTTGAATCGGTGGGAGACTGGTAAACTGTCTACAACCACCGAACTGCCCTGTTTTGTTAATGACTGCAACTAATTACAATGAGTTGTCACCGATATCATGGGGTTCCATGACAAAAAAGGTTTGCAAACAAAATTACAAGGTAAATGAGCCTTTGACAAGGCATTAGACCTTTTGACTCCTCCCCTACATGCCATAAAAGGCTTTACAAACATGAAAACTATGACTGTTCCATTAAATCTTATGACTGCCCCCTTACAACATGACATCAACAAGGTGTTTTTTTTGACATGGTCCTTATTACAAAACATGGGAAATGGTATTTCAAGACCCTATACATCACAAACAAAGCATGAACAACAAAGACAAGTAGAATCTCCTTGGTGCCCCTGCACCATAATCCCGGGGTGGGAAAGAACTCAAGTCTCTTGAGGAAGTAGATCAAAAACTGTGGTTCCATGTTTCAAAATGTCTTCTTTAGTCATCCAGGTGGCACCCTCAGTAGGTAAACCACTCCGTTGGACAAGGTACTCCTTGTAAGTTCTCCTTCTAGTCTTCTTTAAGACTTTGGTGTCTAATATGCATTCTAATGTCAAGGGTTGATTGGGTGGAAAATCCTTAACCCATTCTACATTACCTGCTACTGTCACATCTACCTCTGAATCTGCATCATTACCACCCCTATAAGGAAACAAATCTGAGACATTAAAGATAGGAGATATGGCCAAGCCTTGAGGAAGCTCAATCTCATGGGCATTAGGTGCAAATTTGTGGACAATCCGGCAAGGACCTATCTTCTTCATGAGGAGTTTGGTTGGCTGCCCCTTTAGAAGTCCTTCCTTCTTCAAATGTGCCATGACCAAATCCCCAACCTTGTATTGCACATCTCTCCTACTCTCATTGGCTTTCTCCTTGTACTTCTCATTATTTTTTTGAAGAGTTTCTCTTACATTATCATGGATGCCTTTCATGGCCAATGCAAAGTCTTCACCTTGAGCACTCTTCCTCTCTAATCCATGTAGATCCTTTAATTCAAGATGGCCTCTTGGGTGAATCCCATAGACAATCTCAAATGGACTCCTTCTTGTACTTCTATTGGTGGAATCATTGTAAGTAAATTCAACTTGAGGGATGATCATATCCCA
This sequence comes from Cunninghamia lanceolata, assembly GCA_027924645.1. Classification (NCBI taxonomy): domain Eukaryota; kingdom Viridiplantae; phylum Streptophyta; class Pinopsida; order Cupressales; family Cupressaceae; genus Cunninghamia; species Cunninghamia lanceolata. The sequence continues at coordinate 706,038 of BSBN01000547.1, forward strand.
TGCCTTTCCATGTTGTTTTGTAAGGCATCTAAGAAGATTTACTAAGGACATATTCACCACCTCAGTTTGGCCATTAGTCTGAGGGTGATAGGCTGAAGTGAATGACAATTGAGTGCCCAACTTCTTCCACACGCCAAAAGTGGCCCACAAACTTAGTATCCCTGTCAGTCACAATGTTAAGAGGCAAACCATGGATTCTAACAATTTCTTTGAAGAATAAACCAGCAATCTGTGAAGCATCATTAGTGCATTTATATGGCAAGAAATGAGCCATCTTACTAAACCTATCCATCACAACAAATATGCTATCAAAACCTCTTTGAGTCCTAGGAAGACCCAAGACAAAATCCATGCTAATACTCTCCCATGGACTATTAGGAATAGGATGTGGCTGATATAGACTAGCATTAGATGGAGTACCTTTTGCCCTTTGACATATACTACAACTCTCAACAAATTTTTTGATGTCTGATTGCATTTTTGGTCAAAAATAAAATCTTTTCACTTGATCCAATGTTTTATCTAGCCCAAAGTGACCTCCTAGACCACCACAATGCTTTTCCTTTATGATGTTCTCCCTTATGGAACACCTAGGAACACATAATTGGCCGTGTTTGAACAACAACCCCTGCTGCAACAAAAACTCAAAAAAATTAGAATGGTAAGTATCCAAAAACTGAGAACAAACTTCATATACCTCCTTAAAATCCTCATCATCTTGGTACATATGTTTGAGGGAATCAATTCCCACACTTTGCAACTAAATTTCTTGCACCACACACATCCTTCTACTCAATGCATCTGCCACTTTATTGGCCTGCCCCTTCTTGTGCTTGATTGAAAATGTGTATGCTTAGAGTTGTTCAACCCATTTCATATACCTATGATTGAGTATCTCCTGTGAATTCAGAAAACTAAGTGCATGGTTCTCAGTATAAACAATAAACTCCTTAGGTAAAAGATAGTGCCTCCATTTTTTCAAACCTTGCACCATTGCATACAACTCCAAGTCATAAGTAGAATATTTTCTCTTATTATCATTTAGTTTTTCACTAAAGAAAGAAACTGGCCTACCTTCTTGACTCAAGACAACCCCTATAGCAAGGTTACTAGCATCACATTCCACTGTAAACAACTTATTAAAATCAGGCAAAATAAGAATGGGATGTTGTGCTACCTTTTGTTTTAGAATTTCAAAAGAATCATTGGCTGCCTTTGTCCAAAAAAACTTACATTTCTGCCCCCCTTTAATGGTATCCAAAATAGGTGCATAGATATGACTAAAACCCCTTATAAACTTCCTATAGAATGTTGCCAAACCATGAAAACTTTTTACATCACCTACTATTTTAGGAGTTAGCCATGATAAAATAGCCTCTACCTTTGCTAGATCCATCTTCAAATTACCTTGGGAAATAACAAAACCAAGATAGGTGAGTTCTTCCCTCATGAAGACACTCTTCTCCATGTTGATCATCAATTGCTCATCATGCAACTTCTTCAAAACCTGATCCAAATGCTACAAATGCTCTTTCTTTGTCCTTCTAAACACAAGAATATCATCAAGATACACCACAACAAATTTGCCAATGAAATCTTTCAACACTTCATTCATAAGATGCATGAAAGTACTTGGGGCATTAGATAGACCAAACGGCATCACCAACCACTCATAAAGACCCTCATTTGTTTTAAAGGCTCTCTTCCATTCATCCCCTTGCTATATCCTAATTTGATGATACCCACTCTTAAGATCAATCTTGGAAAAGTATCTAGCCCCTCCCAAATAGTCCATTAGGTCCTCAATCCTTCGCATAGGGTGTAGGAGTTCAGGACAACACTGAGAGGGGGGGTGAATCAGTGTTGTATAAATTTTAACCTTTTGCAAATTTAACTTTCAAGACATGAAGAAAGATATCATTTGTTACATACATGTGCACATAACTAAGAATGAATGACGAGATTAAAATCTCGTGAATAAATCACACACACAAACAGAGAGAAAATTAAGACACAAGAATTGCATGAGTGGAAAACCCTCCTGGGGTAGAAAAACCACTCCAAAACTGCCTCACTGGCTTAACCTTAAAAAAATATCTTTACAAGCCTCACTGGCTAATGTGAGTGTCTCACTGACAAATGGTCTCACTGACCTATAAGCCTCACTGGCATACTATGGCTCACTAACTTTTCTCAATCAATCAAAACAAAAATCTCATGCGCAAGAAGTGATTGCTGTTCAATCTGATTTGCACCATTTAAATCAACTCATCTTTCTTTTCAAAAAGGTTTTTCTCTGCATATCATAACTTCATAACATACATAACATTATTTGCTCATCTCTATTTTCTTCATCAACACACACTCTTGTAATTTCTTTTCAAAAAGAAAATAACCCTTCATATTCTATGATCTGCAAAAAACCATTTTCCTGCAAGAATATAAATCTTCATATTTATCTGTGCATAATTACTTCAAAGATTTTTCAATTTCCCTCTGCAAATAAAAAATCTCTGAGAACTTTCATCTTCTCAAACCCTTCATCTTCTCCTTCACATTTTTCATTTTCTTTTCAACAAGACTTCAAAAATTATTTTGCCTTGTATAAAGTCTTCATAAAAAAATCTCTATCAAAACTTTATGTTCATCTGCAAATAACCTTTGATTTTCTATAATAAAATTTCTATGAAATATTGTCAATCTTGCTCAATCTAAACATAAAAAGCTTCACAAAAAAATACTTCAAATCTTGGAAAAAACTTTCATTAAAAATATTCATTAAATGACCCTTCTCTGCAAATATCTTCAAAAAATAAACCAATCTACCTTTTTATCTTCTCTGCAATTTTATTTCAAAAATCTTCAATCTTTCATTCCAAAAAAAATCTCCTTAAAAACTTCAATTTCAAAAAGCTACCTTTGATAAAAAAATATTTCACCTTTTTGTTTCTTCCTTTAAAAGATACTCTTTATATTCTCTCACAAAAACATTAATTCCTTAAAAGAAATTAATTCCACCTTTATTGTTTTTGCTGCCACTAGGAGGTTTAAAATAAGAAAGAATTTCCTTAAAGATCTCATAAAAAATCTTCAAAAAAAACATTTCTAAAACTCCTCAAAATTTGCTTTATTTGGAAGGCTAAAAATAGCCTTAAAAAATCTTTTATGACTTTTTATTAAATTTGATCCCACCTTTATTTTTAATCATACAAAAATAACTTTCTTTAAAAAGCTTATCACTTCCATATTTTTTATGTCATAGTGGGCCATCGTAAAAATCAAGTTTTTAAATTTAAAGAAAACAAAGTCATAAATATGGCATTAGAAATCCCCAAAAGCCCTCCTTTTTGGCACTTAATTTCATGTAAGAGGAAACTGGTGTAGTAGGTCAAGTTTAAGTGGATGACCTATGATCATAGGTCACTTGTTTTTTAAAACAAAAAGTAACTTTTATTTATATGATGGGCAGCAAAGAGTACTTAGAATATGTTTTAGATGCTTAATAATAATCTTTTAAGCATAACCTTCAACATAACCTTCAACCATACCTCCTTGAAATTCATTTAAATCTTAGTAAATAAAAACTTAAGATTTCATTGTAAATGCTTCTGTCATAAATAGCATTGTGTTACCAAATAGAGCAATTCCTCAACTCCTGATGATGTACTTTTCAAAGCAACTCAATCACAAACTTTGACATCAATCCAACATCAATATGACAACCAGGATGATGCCTCAACAAGATGAACTGAATCCCCTGACATCACATGTCCATAACTTATATCTGTCATAAATTATATGATCAACTTCAAGTAGAATCAATCATACTATAAAGTCCTAATGAACCCAAAATAATGACCTCTACATTAGACCCATATGGTCAACCTGTGAACATCATGAAAGCAAGAACTAACACACTTTGTCAACCAAACTTGCATCATAATCAAAACATCAATGGCAAACTATACTACACGTTTTTGACATCAATGACAATCAGTCACCATCAATCTCCCCCTTTGTCATTGATGGCAAAACTACCTAATGCAATTTTTCTTTCTCCGCCTTTTTGACATCTGATGACAAAGAGTCAAATCAATTTGCTCCCCTAAATCACTACTCATAAATACCATTGTCAATCACTTACAAGGACAAACATCACTGTTACACCATCTGCACAAAGAAGGACTAGCCTGCTAGAAAGAAACATGTATGTCAACCTCAACATAATACCACTTCTTGATATAAATATGATGATGAAAACTTGGCATAACTCTGCACTCAATTACCAGCTCCTTTGATGAAGTTAAACATTGTGTAAGGATGTCACAATCACATGTCAACATATGAAGACCACTCTTGAGAAAAACCTTCCCAAAAAATTTTCTTTAACTATCTCTGATTTAAGAATTTGATGAAATACAAGGCTCACCATCAATGTCATAAGCAACTCTAAATTGATATAGTTTGAAGCACATACCTAATAACACAATTTGCACATACCTTCCTGAACCATATTAATGAAGAAGATCAATAAGGAACATGTCAAATTATTATACCAATGATCAGTTCTAAATAAACATTGATTCTGCAACCAATCTATTCTTGCACATCCTTTTTGACATGAAAAGAATGAAGACCATCCCGTTGTTCCTGCACATCTTTTTACAACACACTGTCAAATCTGACATAACCATTATCAATACCTTTGGAAAAACAAATCAATTGACTTCTTTCATTTGCAACTTCCTCAACCAACACATGCTAACATCGCAAGAGAACTTCTTGAGAATACCCAAGATCCATTATACAAATCAGCCTATTAAGATTGCACAACCTTCACCATCAAGCTCTTCTTGTAACACCACTTTGCAAAACCAAATGCAGGTGAAAGTTCCTTGAGAACACCTTAATTGAAGCATCATGACAACTTAATCATGTAAGTATCAACATGATATGAACAAAATATGAATAGGATCATGTCACAACATCATCAAATTCTTTGTGCAGAGAACTTTTGAACTCCTTATATGCATTATGAACCACTAAACATGTCACTGACATACACAACATTAGAAATTAACATTATCAGGCAAGCATGATAGACAAGATCAATTGATCTCCTCCTGTAACTTCTTAGGGATAAAAGATAGAACAAGAACAACTCCCCCTCACATCATGCTATCTATTATGCAACTGATGATGTAACTTGTGCTGGATGCACAATTTTGGGATTTACCTTCTCATGACTCTGTTTTTGCTTCCACACTTTTACAGGTGCTTTCTTTCTCCAAACCTTTTCTCCCTCTTTCCATTTCAACTTTTTCAAATCAGGTGGAGCTTTCCTGCAACTATGAGCTTTATGACCAAGAGAGTTGCAATTATAACAAACTATATTACAATCATAATCAAATGACTGATAGTACCTTTGAGAACTCATGTTAGACTTCCATGCAGAATCATACCTTTTACAATTTCTTTGTATATGTCCAATATTTTTGCACTTGTAACAAATAATGTTAGTATTCCTTCTGCAAACAATTGCTTTGTGTCCAAAATGATTACAAGTATAACAATATCCATTAAATGAATAATTGTACCTGTACATATATGCTTGTCTTGTAGGAGCAATTCTTCCTCTTTGATTGTTCACTTTTCTTTCAGGAGTAGTAGGCTGATCAATTTTTCTTCTAGGAGTTTCTCTGACTTTGGAACACCCTCCTTCTTCATATCCAAGTCCAGTAGTGTCTCCATATAGTTTTTGCTTTCCCAACATCTCATATAACTTGGTGGTGCTCTTTTCAAACTCATTATTTCTCTTTGACATAACTTTGAGACTTTCAATATTTTTTCTCAAGGTAATAATTTCAGCTTCAAGTTTTATGCATTCAAAAGATTTTACTTCATTTTCAGACTTAGCAAAATCTATCATTCTCTTGGCCTCTTCAATCTCAATCTTTAGGCTTGTAATCAATTTTTCTGAATCATCAATTTGTGTTTTTAAACTCACAGTTTGACTTCTTGCCTCTTCAAGTTCAGAGAGTGCTTTGTCTTTGAGGTCTTTTTCTTGGTGTAGCTGTAATTGTAATTTCTGGTTCTCCTTTTTATATTTCCTGAGTTCACTTAGAGCACATATGAGCTCTCCTTCTATATCAGCTTCAAACTCTTGTTCATCATCACTTATAATGTGATCTTCTTCTTCTACATCTGATTGAGTCTCATGTCCTTCATGTGAGAGTTTTTTATCATTGTCACTCTTCTCAGATATTAAGTTGTCTTCTTTTTTAGGAGCATAAATTTTTATCAACTTCTTCCATATATCATGTGCTGTTTCACAGTGCATAACTTCACAAGAAACATCATTAGGTAGAGTAGACAATATAGCTTTCTTTGCAATATAATTACATTCAAGAGCTTCTTTGTCATTTGCAGTAACATAATACCCATTCTCAACTGACATCAAAACACCATATCCTAAAGAGGATAAGTAAATTTGCATTCTCATACACCAAACTGAGAAATTTAAACCATCAAACAAAGGAGCATCTAAAATCTTTTCTTCTAATACAATACTTGACTCAACTTGTGAGACATATCTATCAACATCTGAATTTGATAAAGATAGGGATTTTTGTGTCTTTTGACCAGAATGAATTTTGACATTTTTCATGCTCTTATTTCTTCTACACTTATCCATTGAACTCCACACACAAGACCTACCCAAGTTTATTAAGCTTCTAAAGGGAACGTGGCTCTGATACCAATTGTAGGAGTTCAGGACAACATTGAGAGGGGGGGTGAATCAGTGTTGTATAAATTTTAACCTTTTGCAAATTTAACTTTCAAGACATGAAGAAAGAAAGATATCATTTGTTACACACGTGCACATAACTGAGAATGAATGACGAGATTAAAATCTCATGAATAAATCATACACACAAACAGAGAGAAAATTAAGACACAAGAATTGCATGAGTGGAAAACCCTCCTAGGGTAGAAAAACCACTCCAAATCTGCCTCACTGGCTGATGTGAGTGTCTCACTGTCAAATGGTCTCACTGACCTATAAGCCTCACTGGCATACTGTGCCTCACTAACTTTTCTCAATCATTCAAAACAAAAATCTCATGTGCAAGAAGTGATTGCTATTCAATCTAATTTGCACCATTTAAATCAACTCATCTTTCTTTTCAATAAGGTTTTTCTTTGCATATCATAACTTCATAACATACATAACATTATTTGCTCATCTCTGTTTTCTTCATCAACACACACTCTTTCAATGTACTTGTGAAGCCAATAATAATAAGATCCCTCTCCACGTTCTGCAAAATCATTTTCATATTTTCATGACCTTTCATATTCCAAAATAAATAGCTTCTTTATTTTTGTTTTAATTTCACCTTCTGACCCTTGACATCTGCATAAACAATTCATCTAAAAACAATAGTAAGGTCATACAAAAATCTTCAATAAAATAAAATCTCTTTTACTTGTATCCTCTTCATATCCACCATGTTCATAACCTGCAAGAAATCCTGAACCAACAAATTACATCTCTGTAAGATAAAATCAATTTCTTTCCATATTCCATTTATATTTTCTCTGTATAACTTTTCAATTTTCATCTTGAATATTCTTTTTGTATTCTTCAATTTGAAAAAAAATAAATCATCTCTCCGGTCCTCTTGTAATTTCTTTTCAAAAAGAAAATAACCCATCATATTCTATGATCTGCAAAAAACCATTTTCCTGCAAGAATATAAATCTTCATATTTATCTGTGTATAATTACTTCAAAGATTTTTCAATTTCCCTCTGCAAATAAAAAATCTCTGAGATCTTTCATCTTCTCAAACCCTTCATCTTCTCCTTCACATTTTTCATTTTCTTTTCAACAAGACTTCAAAAATCATTTTGCCTTGTATAAAGTCTTCATATGTTCATTTGCAAATAACCTTTGATTTTCTATAAGAAAATTTCAATGAAATATTGTCAATCTTCCTCAATCTACACATAAAAAGCTTCACAAAAAAATACTTCAAATCCTGGAAAAAAATTTCATCAAAAATATTCATTAAATGACCCTTCTCTACAAATATCTTCAAAAAATAAACCAATCTGCCTTTTTATCTTCTCTGCAATTTTATTTCAAAAATCTTCAATCTTTCATTCCAAAAAAAATCTCCTTAAAAACTTCAATTTCAAAAAGCCACCTTTGATAAAAAAATATTTCACCTTTTTGTTTCTTCCTTTAAAAGATACTCTTTATATTCTCTCACAAAAACATTAATTCCCTAAAAGAAATTAACTCCACCTTTATTGTTTTTGCTGCCACTAGGAGGTTTAAAATAAGACAGAATTTCCTTAAAGATCTCATAAAAAATCTTAAAAAAAAACACTTCTAAAACTCCTCAAAATCTGCTTATTTGGAAGGCTAAAAATAGCCTTAAAAAATCTTTTATGACTTTTTATTAAAATTGATCCCACCTTATTTTTAATCATACAAAAATAACTTTCTTTAAAAAGCTTATCACTTCCATATTTTTTATGTCATAGTGGGCCATCGTAAAAATCAAGTTTTTAAATTTAAAGAAAACAAAGTCATAAATATGCATTAGAAATCCCCAAAAGCCCTCCTTTTTGGCACTTAATTTCATGTAAGAGGAAACCGGTGTAGTAGGTCAAGTTTAAGTGGATGACCTATGATCATAGGTCACTTGTTTTTTAAAACAAAAAGTAACTTTTATTTATATGATGGGCAGCAAAGAGTACTTAGCATATGTTTTAGATGCTTAATAATAATCTTTTAAGCATAACCTTCAAAATAACCTTCAACCATACCTCCTTGAAATTCATTTAAATCTTAGTAAATAAAAACTTAAGATTTCATTGCAAATGCTTCTAGCATTGTGTTACCAAATAGAGCAATTCCTCAACTCCTGATGATGTACTTTTCAAAGCAACTCAATCACAAACTTTGACATCAATCCAACATCAATATGACAACCAGGATGATGCCTCAACAAGATGAACTGAATCCCCTGACATCACATGTCCATAACTTATATCTGTCATAACTTATATGATCAACTTCAAGTAGAATCAATCATACTATAAAGTCCTGATGAACCCAAAATAATGACCTCTGCATTAGACCCATATGGTCAACCTGTGAACATCATGAAAGCAAGAACCAACACACTTTGTCAACCAAACTTGCATCATAATCAAAACATCAATGGCAAACTATACTACACCTTTTTGACATCAATGACAATCAGTCACCATCATAGGGAACCTATATTTTATGGTGATCTTGTTAATAGCCCTAAAATCCGTACATAGTCTCCATTTACCATCCTTTTTAGGGGCTAGGACTATTGGGATAGCACATGGGCTAAGGCTCTTTCTCACTAAACCCTTATCCAACAATTCTTGTACTTGCTTGGCAATCTCTTCATTTTCTGATGGTGTCATCTTGTAGGTTGCTTTGTTTTGCAATGTAGACCCCAAAATGAAATCAATTTGGTGACTTATGTCCCTCATAGGTGGTAAGGCTCATATGGAACATGGAGCTAAACACCTAATCCTCCAAAGGCAGACATCTAGAGGATCCTTTGACATCTAGAAGGATACCCCCAATCCATCCAACAAGTATTGTCTACTCACAAAACACTACTTCCCTCACAATGCTGTCCTAACCCTTATAGCCTGTTTTAGGGTCTGACAGAGGATAATTCACAACCTAAACTCTTCTATGACTAGATCAATCTTGTTTGAGATATCCTTTATAAGGCTTGACAACATGTTAAAAACTTGCCATGGATTGTTTAAGGACATGTGCCACTTTTATTAAGGTTGTCCTAGTATCAAGAGCCCTAATTAGGTCTAGGTTACAAAGCAAGTGCCTTTTTCTTGCTTCACAAAACTTCCTAAACTAGTTAAACACTTCAATTTCATGCCCAAACCAAGGCTTTTTCAGGTTTTAAGGCCCCAGCATTGACTGTAACCAATTTGGCTTATATTGTTCCTTCTACACATATACCTAGCACATGATCTTGCTAAGTTATTTCAAGAAATCTCTACTACAACCTATTTCCTACCAAAAACACCTTCAAAAAACATTGAAACAAACACTAACAAATCCATTCCACTAATCAAGGAGGGTTTGATTCAGTGGAATGGTGAGAAACCCATGGTTTTCTGTCACAAACCCTAGATGAGGGTTTATCAAACCAAATTTAGAAGAATGCATATATCTACTCTCTACAGATGTTTCAAAAACCCAAATAAACTACAAAATATTCTAGACTCACTCTACTTTCAAGCCATCATCGTAGTCTTCTATGACTCCTCCGTACAAGGGCAGAGTATGTACAAAAACAGTGGAAAATACAAAATAGAAAGGCATAAAATTGTTGTTCCTTATTGATTTCTTCACCAGTTCACTTCTCCCTCTACAAAGGAACATCTGCAAGGCTTTAGGAAGCCTACCTCGATGGTTTGGAGTAGTTGGAGGGGTAGTTTGAATCAGTGGGAGACTGGTAAACTATCTACAACCACCGAACTGCCCCTGTTTTGTTAATGACTGCAACTAATTACAATGAGTTGTCATCTATATCATGGGGTTCCATGACAAACAAGGTCTGCAAATAGCATTATAAGGTAAATGAGCCTTTGACAAGGCATTAGACCTTTTGACTCCTCCCCTACATTCCATAAAAGGATTTATAAACATGAATACTATGACTGTTCCATTACATCTTATGACTACTCCCTTACAACATGACATCAACAAGGTATTTTTTTGGACATGGTCCTTATTACAAAACATGGGAAATGGTCTTTCAAGACCTTATACATCACAAACAAAGCATGAACAACAAAGACAAGTAGAATCTCCTTGGTACCCTTGCACCACATAAGCTCTATATCCTTCTTCACCACATTTGGAACATGGTCCTCTAAATCCTCCTCTTTCAAAACTCCATCTTCCTCTTTGATATCTATCATTTTGGTCTCTAGGGTGGTATGTATTTTCAGCTCTATTATTTTACCCATCAGTATCCCCTTGTTGTGCCTTTGGTGCCTTGGCCTTTTACCCATCTATAATATCCAATCAGAGACTATCTTCAATGGGTCCTCATCCTAAAAATTCTAAGTGTAAAATCCACTAAGTCTTTCATGTTTTCTTCCTTTGAAAATTCTAAGTGTTTTTCCTAAGTAATGAGTTCGCAGGTTCGTGAACTTGCTGAAAGGATAAAAAGGCCTTGAGTTGCATTGTGTTTCAGTAGGTTTGTGAACTTGTGAACTTGTCGAAAGGGTTTGTCAGCTGAAACACCAAAAGAAGGTAAAGAAGAAAAATGGAAGAATAAGAGGAACCAAGAAGACAAGAAGGAAAAGAACTAAGGAAGAAAGTGAAGCTTCGACAGTTCACCAAGTTTGCGAACCTACGAACCTACCAAAAGGGTTCACAAGTTTAAGTTTTTCTTGAAGTGTCAAAAAGGCTAAAAAAGAGAAAGAAAGGTAAAGTGAAAGCACTTAACTTTTGATGAATTCACAAGTTCACGAACTTGCCGAAATGCCGAAGTGGTATTCAGTTTCATGATTTCACTGAAATTGGTTCTAAATAAGCCTAAATCACTGAAAGGCAAAGTGGATGGCAAGAGGAAGAAGAGTTAAAGAAATTTTAATTGGTTCGCCAGGCTCGCAAACCTATGAACTCACCAAAAAGGAAAGGCTAGCATGGTTCATGAGTTCTAAGAAGTGTCAAAATGCTGAAATAGAAGTGTGTGAAAGGGAAGAAGAAAATAAAGATGAGAAAAGATAAGAATGTTGATTTTTAGTGATTTGGTATGTTCGCAAACCTATGAACCTACCAAAAAGTTATCAAAGTTAAAAAGCGTTGAAAGTCAAGTTTGAAAAAAGATTTTTAAAGTGTTGTTAAATCATTTTCAACATTGTTTAATGCATGTTGACCATGAAAACATGCTTTCACCCACCAGAGGACCCCATTAATGCTTAGAACAAGTAGGTGGGTGAGAGGGGAGATTAAATGTAGGGAATGTACAGGTGGGTAGATGGTTTTCATAGCACCCCAAGACCATTATAGGTACTTTTATAGTGGATTTGATGTACTTTAGCATGGATGCATACTCTAGGGAGACACATTTCAGGTGCAAGCCCATGTGGGTTTCTGACAAAGTGTGGGGATTGAGTGTCCTTTTTTGGATGTGTTTCCTTCCACCTCATGGTGGCTGCAAATAGGGGGTCAACAAAGATATAATGCTCTGGTATACATTTGGCAAAGAGGGAGGATAAAGAAAAAACTTTGTTGCAGAGAAGAGATTAGAAATACAGAAAAAACTCGTATGAAACTTGTATGTTTCACCTAGTTAGTGTTTTGAGAACACTTATTTTGTAATTTAATGTCGGATTCTCATTCAGAGGCAATGAATAAACATTGTAATCTTCAAAGAATAAATTAAAATGTGCAGATTTGGCTTCATTTCAAGTGTCTCCTTGGATATGTTTTGATTTTTTGGTATATCTTCAAAGCCTAATCATATTTTCTGATTTGGGCATTTTATATGATTGGTTAGTCTGTGTAGACTATAAAATGCTTTTACAATGCTTCTGTAAGGGTATCCTTTTATGTAAATGCATGAAGCTTGGTGTATATCCATGGATTATTAAAGAATACTTGTAATTCAGTCTTGCAATCTTAATGCCGTTAGTTTATTCTATAGAGCCTTACTTATGTGATAGATTATCATTATGGTCTTTGTTGTTGCCTTGATTAGGTAGCAACCTAGATTATTGTGGTGTCCACTTTGATTATTTATCCAGACCCTGTTACCCTAATTGGAATAGGCATCAACCTAATTTCTGTTCAACTTCCTTTTCCTTCAAATACAATCAAACACAATAAAATCCTCAAAATATCATTTTACATGTCTTATTTGCTTCACCCACATCCACAATTAGATGTATGCTATTGCATTAGGGGCTATCACAGCATCGTTTTAAGTTATCTACATTGTTGTGTCTTTGTTTTATAAAGGTGTAATGCTAAAAAAAATCAAACTAGAATATAGGTTGTAACTTAATGACAAAATATGGAGTTCAAGTGCATTGGGTATGGTTTGATTTAGGGTTTTTTATATTTTTGCTTATAAATCTTTATTCCTTATGCCTTTGAGAATACCCCCTTGGTCTAACAGAACCAGAAGATGAAGAAGGTCTTACACACCTTAACAATGTGGTCATTAGTTGCACTCAAGAATTGGTTAGCTTTAGGGATTTGTGAAGCATCAACATTGAGCACCAACATGGAGTTGACCACTTATTTGTGCTAATGTAATCACAACTTAACTAGTTAAAAGAATTCATTGTATGGGACTTTAGATGAGAGAAGCTACATTAGGAGCTATTAACGTTTAGTAAAATAAAAATGGAAAATAATGTGTTATTTAGTGTTAATATAGTCTAATTAAATAAATACAACTATAAACACAATATGTATAGATTAATTAAATATGGACTATCCAATATAAGATAATAGTCAAACATAGATGATAAATGATTAGATGGACATAAGTGCATAAATAAATGAATAAAGTGAATATATAAAAATGGGCGTAGAATAAAACTAAATGTATAAGGATATAGATATGTATATGGGTGTAGAATTAAACTAAGTATAGATATAATACACACTAGAAATCTCTATATATAGGGGAAAAGACCTAATCTCTGAGATAGTTTCAATGGCTGAGATAGTATTTGTGCATTTAAGGCCCAATATTTTTAAAAGTTTAGCACTAGTAGTTGTGACTTTAAGGTTGTTAGTGTTTACTATTAGTACTAATAATTGAAAGAAATGTGCCCTTTAGATCTAAAAAGCAACCAATCATGTGATGCCATATCAGCGCACCATCAAAACATGACTTAATGCACACCTGTTAGTCCACCTTTTTGGGGGGGGACTATTTGACACATCAACAAAAAACATGCTGATGTGGCATCATATTTGATGATGTGGCCCTGAAACCTTAGTTATAAGTAGGGGCCTTACCAAATAAGTTACTGTAAAATTTTTGGAGTGATTCCAAATTGCCATGTATGGTATGATTTTGAGAGGCGTGAAGAGAGGGTACTCATCTACGGATGTAATATGAATGAAGAAGGGCAGAGTGCTGCGAAAGTACTGCCTTGTGCGTGCGTGGGAAAATAATAGTCAAGATAAGTGAATGGTCAAAGTTGATATAATGCAAACAATATTGGAGCTCCAAGAAGACTCCGCGTGAGAGTGGGCCCCAGAAATCTAAGAAAAATGATGTTCGCTCAAACTAATATTCGGACAAAATCGCGTATCCTGTTTAAAAAAGTTTTTGACGATGAAGCCACGGAATAAAGGCCAAAAGGAAGCCGGCTTCAGGATTCAAAGCCACGCTATTATTGATGACCAATTCACTATGCTTCTCTGCAAATCTTATAAATACATGCTTTCCTGCACTACCTTCTCACCCAGCAATCAGAATTCCTTGTTTCTGCACTGAATAAGTGCTTCTGAGTTGTAATATTATCATAGACAAAGAGAGAGGGAGAGAGAGATGGAGTTTAACGGAGCCTGCTTGATGGTGATGTTATTGGCTTTCAATATTGTGGGAGTGACACATGCATCGGATCCTGATATCATCTCTGATTTTGTTCTTCCTCCGGGCCAGATTCCAACAAATGTGGATGGCAATTTCTTCACCTTCACGGGATTCCGACAGGTTCGAAGCAACAATTTAACCGGGCAGAGCAATGGCAGAGTTCCCTGCTTTAACAGGGCTGGGCGTCTCCATGGCAGAGTTCCCTCATACTCACCCTCGCGCTTCTGAACTTCTGTATGTTTTGGGTGGATCTCTCCTCGTTGGAGTGGTTGACACCACCGGAAAGCTCTTCACGCAGACTCTCGTTTCAGGGGATTTATTCGTGTTTCCCAAAGGACTCCTCCATTTTCAATTGAATACCAACTATAACTTCGAGGCCGTTGCTATTTCTGGGTTTGGAAGCGCCAATGCAGGCACAGTTTCAGTGCCCTCTGCTCTGTTTACAAGCGGTATAACCGACGATGTTCTGGCCAAGTCGTTCAAGACAGACGCCAAAACTATTTGGATGCTCAAGGCTGCCCTCAAACCTTAATCCTGACAGCTTCTTTGGTCTACGCTTCACCATTTTTTTACTTTTTCCGCTTCTATTGTTTAGAAGCGGATGTTTTTCTGTTTTCTCCGTAGATATCATATCGATCCATTTCTTTGTCTTCATCAAAATTTAAATTAACGTATTTTACTTTTAGCATAAATTTCTCTTATTTCCTCGTTTTCTTCTTTAAATTCACATTTATCACAATATTTTCAATATATTTTGTTTTTAATTAAACGGAGGTGTTCTATATTAGTTTTAATTAAAAACAAGGGCCGGTAGTAGTGTAGTATTCCAGATATTGTAATTATAGAATTTGTTTTATAAAATAAAAATTTAATGTACATTAAATTAGGCCCTAAATTTGATAGTCATATGGCTATGTCTAGTCATATTTGTTGTACAATACAATAAATATTTTAGGGCACATAATTGTTTTTTCATAGTTAGGGTTGACTATCAAATTTAGGCGCTAGATGAGATTGAAGTAGTATGCATTGTAATCACATTAAAATTGATAGATAGTGTAAAAAAAATATTTGTAATGTTAAAATAAACATCTTTTTAACTTTGAAACAATTCAACACCATAGGATTCTTAAAATCAATACTAGTTATTGGAGTTCTCTTGGGTTTTTGGCTCTGCTAGGGTTCCTTTGCTTTGAGTGCATCTATGTCATACTATTGCAGATAGAAAGATTATTTTGTGGCATGCTTTACATCACTAGTCCTATAGACAAATTTTGCCCCCTTTAAATAGCCTCAATCTTTCATTCCTCCACAACAACTGCTGCTAAAGTTGAATGTTCAACGAAACATTCAATGGTTCCCTTGCTCAAATGACCTTGGAAGTTTGTACCCAAGGTGTTCCATGAGGTACGTCCCCTAAAACACCTTTAGATGTTGTTCTTATAATAACTAAATTTAACAATACATGTAAATGGCTAGAAAATTTTACCTTAGGGTGAAAGTTGAGAGATGTGTCCCACTTTTAGCCAATCAAATAATTCCAAGGGGAAGGTTTTTGGGTGGTAGGGAGTCGCCCGACACCTTTTCACTCACAACCACGTGGCACATATGTGGCACCTACGTGGACGTACTTTTCTGCACGGAAAGGTATCAAGCGGTAAGGTTCCGCTCGATAGGGTTCCGAGCGGAACTATTAAAATAAAAAGAAAAAAAGATGAAAATGTCATTTTCACCCAAATTCCTATCACCTCAAATGCTTCTTCCTAGAGCCCACAGCGCCGATGACCTAAAAAAAGGTCATTTCCCTACCTGCCAACAACAACAGGTAGCGAATTTGATGGGTTTTGTTGTTTTCTTTTCCTTGTTTCTTTTGTATATCTAAATTCCCTTCCCTTTCAATCATTTTTTTATGATAGTTATGTATTCAATGGTGCATTTCAAATACTATGACATGCCTTAGTATAAGTAAATCATATAAAAATCAAATATATAAATCATCTTTATCCTATATAAATTTTTACAGTTTGTCCAATATCCCTCCTTTCATATGATACAGTCTTTTAAAAATTTTGATTGCATTTTATAGCAAAAATGCCTAAATACAACTATACAACTATGAAACAAATATATTTTCTGTATACCCTGCAATCATTGCATCTGAAGAGACCACATTTCCTTGGAGAATTTTCCAAATAGTTCACACCTTTTATTATTGTTGTCAAATTTTGCAAATATGGCTACCAGTGCACTTACATCTACAATCTTTGACAAAAATTTGATTTCAATCATGTTTTGATGGATGCTTACAATTACTATCATAGGAATTTAGGAATACAGAATTTAGGAATTTTTACTGTAAAATACAATTGAAATTAAAAAAAAACTATTTCATATGAAAGGAGAGATTTTGGACAAACTTTCAAAATTTATATAGGATTATGATGATAAATATATTTGGTTTTTATATAATTTACTTATGCTAGATATTGCTTTTAGATTTTCCACACTTTAATTATGATGATAAAATGCCACTATGATCTTAGATTTATCTTGATGTCTCAACATTATGTATAAAGGGACAATTGAATAAGGTGCTCTACATTCTAGTTATTGTACAGAACCTCATACAAACCTCTCTACATTACTTAAATTATTCTATGGTGAACAAATAATGGATCATGAAATCAAACTAGATCAATTATCAATTATGCAACTAAGTTGTTTATGAATTTCTACTTATATGAATGATAGCATTACAAAGATGCATATAGTTTTGAGTCAAATCACATCAACCTACATCTCATATTCTATAACTACTACACTTTACAAAAAATTGAGTACAACTAGATAGGAAGTTGCTAAATGCTAATGAGCCTTAGTTTGTACTCATCAATTGCATTTATTGAAAACATTTTTAGGCCTTTTGTCCATTGAACATATCTTGCAATTATTCCAATTCATGGCATCCCATTTATTCTAGGAAATTTGTCATGCTTTGTAAAATAAAGCATGTTATACATAATAAACACAAACTATTTGTCTTGACCATTTGAAGTTTGTGTTTATCATTTTTATCATGCTTTATTTCACAAAGCATGACAAATTTCCTAGAATAAATGGGATGCCATGAATTGGAATAATTGCAAGATATGTTCAATGGACAAAATGACTAAAACTCTTTTCAATAAATGCAATTGGTCAAATGCAAAACAATTACAACAAACCTTGTTACTCTAAGCTTGCATGGCTAGAAAGATCAACATACTAAATAGGTCAACAAGAAAACTCATATGGTTTTTATGAGCCATCATGATAAACTCTAAAATGGAAAAGATTTAGTAGCTTACTAGTTCTTGAAAAGAAACTTGTCTATGTTAGTTTCAATAGATACTTTATGAATTTTTCATGTAGATAAATAACCCTCCTCAAGCATGAATCCAATATGATATTAAAATTTCAATCAAATCTTTCATAGACATGCATTAAAGTAGTACACCTTCAATTTTAAATATAAAAATGTAATTTTTACTACAATTTAAAGTCCCAACTCCATTACCATTACATGAAAATAGAAGAAAATGTCATCTACATAGCACACATGCTAAAGAATAGAAAAATCTATTACCATTGAGCTTGTTAAAATGAAAAGAAAATGAATGGTAGCTAAGAGGTTAATACAAGTTGATAGTTAGAACAAGCCAATGGACTAAATAATCTAGACATGACATTCAAACTTGCCTCAAGAATTAATTTTGTCACCAATATTTGCATTCTATCATGCAATTTGACAAAGAGACCAATGAATAATCTTTAGAGTCAACTACTCTAGTTGTAGTAGTCAATTTTTTATTGGTAACAAAATATTTTAAGCCATGTATTTGGAATGGCCATCATGCACTATAGTTTAAGTGACCCATAGAACTAGTTATGACTATCAATCTGCTTAAAATTTTCTAAATTCATCTCAAAAACACATTTTGTGTGTCTGTTGAAATCATTGTATACCATGAGATTGTTGTAAATACGAGCCTAATCAGTGTTGTCATTGATGTCGACATATTCTTGTTGCCATTGGTGTCAACTGTATCCTATTCTATTGCCTGCTTAGAAGACTGAAATGTTGAGGATATGGAGAAAATTAATGAAGATCAATGGATGCAAACCATATGACTATGTAGAAGATTGTCTGAAGTAGCTCCAGTTAGGTTTTGAGAGGTCCACATGAAGATTTAAAGAAGCTATGACCATCTGAGTAGAACCAGGTTTTGTTTTGATCAGAAGAGATAGAGTGACAGTAAATTAGTCCGGATTGCTCTACATTGAAATATTATGATCTACAGATCTAGAGGCATCATTAGGAAGTCAGTGTGTATCATCAACTCTAGTGGTTCATGGTTTGGAGGTCCGCAAGAAACCTTTCTAGTGTGACACTCATGGCAGAGAGTGTTCTTGAGGTTTCAGATGAAGATGCAAGTGATTCTGATGATTTAGAGGAGTGCTGATGTTCTTGTTGAATTTAATGTGCTTGTGGAGATCTTTGGATCGTGTGACTGAGGCATTGAAGGTCCGCATTGAAGTTTGAGCTCGTTGTTGAAGGTTTTCTTCCTTGATCTTGCTATTCTTCCCAATCTTGGCCAATCGAATGATTTAAGCATGTTGTGGATAATCTAAGAGCAATTTTATGAAGCATAGTGCACATTGATTAAAGAAGAATTGAGTCCTAGTTATGTTTGGCCGACAACATAGTGATTCACATTAAGTCAGATGTTTGTAATGTTGACCTTGATGTGTATTCTAAGGTTGATGAAGCATATAAAGGCATGTAGTTGAATTGTGGGAAATCATCCTTGTGCAAAAATGATCAAATCCTAAGGAAGGTTCAGAAGCAGAGCAGAGAAGAGGAGGAGCAAAAGAACAAGGGTAGTAAAGGATGAAGAGATAATAAAGAAGCATTTGGGGGCAAAGTAGAAGTTTAGTAAGCTTTCAAAGGGTCTGAACTAGGAATGAAGAAGATGCTATTCATCAGTTTATTATTTTTATATTAAACATAAGGTAGTGAGTTCTGGTCAGTGAGCCCTACGGAAAGTTCCTTTTCATTTCATTTAAGTACTTTCAACAAGGTACAAATCTTATGGGTTAACCCCCATCGTGGTTTTCCCTTAACCAGGTTTCCACGTAAAAATTTTGGTGTTATGTGTGTTCAATTTGTTTTTGCTCATGTATTCATGCTTTAATGTTTACATCATTAATCTGATTGCAAGTTGATAAAGAAGGTTGAAAGAAGAAAAGAGTAAATTGGTGGACAACTGATTCACCCACCCTCTTAGTTGTCAGCCCTAATTCCAACAGAGATTACTACTAACATTTGCCTTACCTAGTAAGCATTGCTACAAATATCTTCAATATCATGCATAGTTGTTCAACATACTTTGCTCAAAATAACCAGGCATGCACCTACCAAAAGATCATTACCTCTCTTAAATTTTCTAATCAAAGATCAATCATATTGCATAGTAAGAAGAATAGCTGAAGTGGCTTACAAAAATAATACAATGGTGGGTGAATAGGCCCTACAAAATTGATGGTGGTGGGGGTTACTACTTATAGTGATAAAAACATAAGAAAACTAATACCTAGATGAAAGATTAAAATTAAGATCTTTAAATGGCTATTCATATTCCACACAAAGTTGGTGGATGAAATTCAAAATATTCCTGGCATTCAAAATCTAAGAGTTCAAAGTCTCTTCTTAGATTTTTGTATAATATCTATGTAAAATACATCCCCACAGTAGAAAAGATAGAACGGGAAATAAATATATGATTGAATGTAAACCCCAATAATCATGTAATAGGTTTCATCAACAACATCAAGTGACAATTAATGAACAAATGAGGATGTAATCATAGAAGCTCATATAGAGTGAGGGGAATAGGACGCCCTTAAAGTTTCCTCCAAAGATGAGAAAAAAAAGAAAGAGAAACACAAAAAATATAGGTCATGAAAGCACAAAGTAAACCTCATAAAATATGTAGTCATGTCCAACCATATACATAAAAGAATAATAGATTAACATGTATATATAAAAGGCCAATCTAGTATTCAAGGATAAGATAACCTAAAGCAAAAGATATAGAAATGGTGGAACATACATGAGAGACAGAAATTTAAATGAGGATGAAAGGGTCAAGGTATTTGTAATCCATGTGAATTTTCCCAAGTGTAATTTTAACATTGTAAATCACTTGACGTTGAATATGCAAAAATTTTAAAACCCGCATTGAAACCATAACCTACTAAAATTGTAAATCAATTAAATTTATAAAATCCACTAAAAACACAAGGTTGATACCATTGTATATATTTCTAAGACCTCTTCCTTCAATTCCTTCGACCAATCTTTGAGATTTCCTAAAATAATCAAACTACATAATGGATAAGTTTTGTAGTAGACCATCCTACATGGGTACACAAAAATTTTCATGCAATCATGCCATGTCCTAATAGAATCATAGGGATCTATTATTTATCAACTTTTAGGATGTATGAATTAGCATAATTTTTTTTATCTCATTTTCCCACATCCTAGTACATCATTAACAACATCTTCTATGTTTATATCAAGAGATTCTCTTAGTTTATTTTTTTGAAATAGTTTATGGAATAGAAATTTCATAATGTTTTCTTTAGTTTTTCTTCTTTATATTTAGAATATATGTGTTCATTAAGAATGAACTCTTTTACATCTTATATTATTTATTCTATTTCTGCACACAAAGCATTATTAGTTTATTCATCAATTTGAATATGTTTTAACCAATCTTTTTCCTTTGATAGACTAAATTTGGAATTGCTCAAATATATCTCCATGATTTTTCTTGTGGGGTTCTTTATGAGATATTCTACCATGTTTTTATTTTGGTGGTGCCACTTTTGTATTAGAAGATAAGGTGATGATACTGGATTTTTCATCTAAACTATTGTGTCTAGCTTGTTTAATTTTAAACTTTCTTATATATTCTAAATTTTTTCCTAACTTTGAAGGAACATGAGAAATCATTGCTTTATGATCATTTATCTTATAAATACTTCAATTTTGATTAACATTCATCAACATCTTGCCAACCTAAATCTCATGGTTTCTCAAGCTATTTACAAATTTCTTGATATTTTTCTAATCATAAGATATTTGGAATACTTCAGAAAATGTATCAAGATGTTGCCTATTCAAAAAATTTATAGTTTTAGATTGGGTATTTTCTTGAACCTTAAAAAGCCAAATTCTACTTTTTATATGGTAGAGTCTACATCACTAGCAATATCATCAATGTTATCTTGTCCAAACAAATTCCATTGAGCTAACTAGTTCCTTTATGCTTCTAGAATTTTCTAGGTAGTACATATCTTAGAATGCAACATTAATTTATATGTGTCATGTTGGCTCTCAAACATGTATCTAGACTAATCATAAAGACTACCACCAATGATTTTTGTTTACGCCATTCTACTACCCAAATTTTAAACTTTTCGCATATCAAACCCTTTGCCAAGCCATCCTTTTGGTTACAATTTGCTGATGCCATGCTTCTTGCGTCAATCATGTCGATAACTTGTTATCAAGATGTCATACTTTGTCTTGTTCATTCTATCTCTCTCCATTGAAGCTTTGTATAGCAATATTATCCCAAGTCAAATTTTACATTGAAACGGCTTAGTAATATTATTTTGCATCAACTTTTATTTTACACTAAGCTTGCGTCAACATATTTTTTTGCAAAGTTTGTGTCGATTCCAATTTTTCTGCAAATCTTGCATCAACTTTTGAATTCCGCTAACTTTGCGTCAACTTTCATTTTTTTTGTAAACCTTGCGTCAACTTTTGCTTTCCGCTAAGTTTGCATTAACTTTTGACTTTGGCTAAGTTTGCGCATATTTTGACTTTTGGCTAACCAAAACCAATGGGTGTGATTTTTCAAGTTTGGAGAGATAAAAAGTAGGAAAACCATTTTTGTCTTTCTGAAAACTATAATAACTCCTCCACGTCCATTTATCTCTCCTACAATTTAGGAAGTCGTCTCCAAAATAAACTTCTTTGTCTTTAAAAGGTTGTTTTTATTTCGTAAAGTTTTGCAATACACAATGTGGAAAAAGATGTGGTTTCTACAACAAATGTGAAACTTCATTTTAACGTGCTCTCACTCCCATCAATATGGACACTTTGCTTGCATCAGAAAGAAACGTAGTCATCAGTTATGTTGATTTACTTGTGGTAAAGATCATGCTCGAATCTTCACTAAGTCAATTTGCAATTCATATCAAAATTATCTCATGCAAATTGCATACGCAGTGAAGGAATAAATTTGTTGACAAGGTTTATAAATGCCCCACCGAAATCTCCCACAATCCAGGAAATTACCTCAAGTTAGTCTCTTTCTGTCGCATGTAAAATGAAGATGGGAATATTGGCAGTTAAAAAGTGACTTCTATTTTTGAAAGAGCGAGTTATTCTCCTTAGGCCGCACCTTAGAAGACAGATTTGTCAAAATACCAACATCCATAAAAGCTGAAAGCAGATTTTATGTTAGCCATAATAGTTGAAAATGCCAATAAACTGCTCGATGGAACACCTCAAGGTTATTATGATAGGCTTTATTGTCTCAAAACATTGGCACATTTTCTGAATCTATCAGTTGTTCCTATTGGCATATTCCTTAAATCTCATGTGGGTACACTTGCTAGTTTCAACTAGTAGGCTCTTCAGTCTCATGAAATGGATTTGTTGAGAACACTTTAGACACGTGTAGGAAACTCCAGCTCACACGTGTGAAATTAGATTCTACAATCTTTCCAACTTTACTCACAGTATTATGACCCATCCAACTTAGCTACCAACTCAGTAAATGAAGTGACTGTATAATATGCACGTAATAGATTTGTTTAAAAAGAAGCTATAGAAACTCATAAGTTTGTTACTCAATGTTGTAAATCATTTCGATGATCATGCCACCAAAATATGGAAGCTGAGGCAAGATGCCATTGTATACCAATCACAAAACATACATACGAAAGAAGTTTAAAACTCCTGATGATATTTTTGGAAATCAAAAGTTGTGAATTTTAATAAATTGAGAAGTTGTGAAGCTCATCTCCAAAGCTGACGACACAAGAAATGAAGGGTAGTTATTATAACTACTTGCAAAATGTAAGCTATGCATAAGTTGTATCCATCGAAAAGATTTAGCTAACACTACAATCCGTATTATACACAAGGCAAAGTGATGAATGTTAAATGATTGAATAAATGCCAAGACTGTATTAAAGTGTTTGAAGAAATGGAGAGTGGGAAAGATACAGAGTTTCTGAGTAACATTATTAAGAGAGATTCCAATTTGGTCATCCTTAGATTGGGCACCTTTTGCAGAGTGTAGAAACAAGATTGGCTTCATTCATGAATTGGGCAAGATTTTACCTCATCCCAACTTTGTTGTTCCTTAACAATGCCAACGTTGGAACCACTTGGAAATCTTTGCGAGAAGTGCAAGCATAAACAAGGAAGAAATGAAGTCTTACATACTGTAATATTGCCAGAATATGGACAAAACTGATTCGTGGAAAGGTGTTAAGAAACATTCAAACTAATGCAATTACCAGCCATTTTCCCAGCTAACACTCAAATGGGAATTGTGAAAATGTTATGGACATCCATATAAGTATATTGGAATGCTGACAGGAGTCTTATTTACTGCTACTTTAGCATGTATACATGTGAAAAATCTGAAAGAATACCCTATAATCTTTTGATATAAATACATGAGCACTTTTGTTGGAGAAGTTTATAGAAAATATTGAGGAAATCCGGCATGATATGGTGCTATGAAATGTTTTTCTTTATGTGACAGTTGCAATTTCCTGAAAAGTTTTAACAGGCTACCTCAAAGAAATACAGTTTCATAATGATCCAAAGATTTGTATAAGGTTTCAGAAAATCCTAAGCAGACTAGTGTCATGATAAATAATATTTTGTTTCCTATGAAGGTGCAAATAGAAGGATACTTATCACATGTAGATGCTTGGGTATGAATATATGTTGCCTGTTGTTTGAATAAAGCATTTTTTAAAATCTTCCCTTGAAAGCCATTGCATGCACATAAACAGCAAATTGAAAATTGTCAAACAAACCTAATGAAACACTATAGCAAACTCTGAAATAGAATAAATATAGGAAGATTTCAAAATTTTTGCGGATATTTAATCAGAAGTATAAATATCAGGGGTTTGAGTTCCTCTCAGTTCTTGAATCTACACTTCCAGAAATATCAGATACTTCTTTGGGACATATCAGTTTGGCAGATTTTTTGGAAAACCATGGAAGAAGGAAAAAGATCACCAATGGCTCAGAAGTTGTTTGACAATGGATTACCCCATGCAACTGGTTTCCCAATAGTAGTTCAATGCACAGATTTGGTTTTAGAATGTATGAAGCGCTACAATCCAAAAACTAGAGAGGTCAGAACTGTTGATGACAAGCTAATTGCTAGGTTAGACAGTGTTTCAATTGGGATTACTTTCAGGCTACCTGTCAGAGATCAGTTTGTGAACATAGACAAAAGGTGTGTGCATCAATATTTCAATGAAAGTAAACATCAATGCCTCAACACTATAGCAAAACACTGGCTACATACACTGAAAGGAGGAAAATCCCAGTTACCCAAAGTCCTTCACAAATCATGTTTCATAGAGGATATTTCTAATATGATTGTTCTACTTCATAGAGTGATGGGAGATGGAAAAGCAACTAATTTTGAAATGTGGATGTTTCTTTTCATAAATGTTATATGTGTAGGAGATCAATTTATTGATTGGGGCAGCATTATTAGTGACAATTTGCATTATCAGTTGGTCAATTTTGAATTGAATGAACATTTCTATATGTCTTCTTATTTATTTTATGCTATTGCATGCATGAAATCATGGCCAGGTCTTGCCACCAAAGGAACATATGATAACATGACACAGATCTATGATTATTACCCTCAATTACAACTAGAACAAAGTTACAAACACTACCGTAGGGTAAATGATGCTTTCACAATGCTGATAGTAAGAGAACTTCAAGGTAATACTGCACTTCAGATATCTCTAGAAGCTTCTCATCTGATCAAAATATATGGGAGCTATTTCATCTAATATCCTAGGTTTACCTATTTACGAGTTGGCAGGTTTGATGGATACCCATATAAGTTGCCTAGGTATGTAGATCATAAAATGGTATTGATAGAACTATGCAAGCAAATTGGTTCACTTAATAAGAGATGCAAAGATAAGAGAAAACCTGAAGTTCCATTCCCCATTGGCCTTAGTCATTACAACTGCAAATCTTCTGCAGATGCTCAAAACATAGAGAGATCTTTGATAAAAATCAGCTTGTATGCCTATGCTATGAGATTTCCTTTTGATAGCAAAGGATATGTTAGGGACAATCTATGACTTGGTGCAGGTTACTATCATTTTCCAGAACTTGAAGACTTTTCGAAAGATTATGAAAATGATTATGAGGTACCTAAAAGAGATTGGATGAGGATGACCAATGAACAGATCAGAGAATTAAAGCTAGATTGCAATACAGATGGAATTCAGGAAGATGGTTCAGAATTAATTGACCCTATGTATTTTTATAAAATTCAAACACAACCTTTACCACCCATCAATTGGGCTAATGAGGAGATCAAATATTTGGGTAGAAGAACTGCTCATATTATTTAAAAGACTAAAGATTCGGTAAGGAAAAAGGCTATTGAGGCAATAACTACCAAACCAACAGGTAATTATGCTCCATCATCAAGCAGAAAAGATAAACATTCAAGTTCTTCTTCTTCTTCTCATTCTCATTCTCCATCTTTAAGCATTGGTTCACATAAGAGTACTCAAGGAGGAGATGACGGAGAAGAGCCATCAAGAAGAAAGAGTCTCAAGAGCATTTGTGAAAATGATGAAAAATAGAAAAAGGGGAAAACATAAATAAAGGATAATGCAATGCCTCCCATATAGGAAGAAGTTGAGGAAAATAAGTCCACAAGTCCTGAAACCCACCTTCAAAATCATGAGCATTTAAATACCTCTCCTTTACTTCTTGTTTATTGTCCTTCTCATGAAACACCTCATTCCCCTCATGCATTACAATCTACACTCTTGGCTCCTATGAACATATTCAATGAGAATGTTTTTCCTTCAAATGTAGTACCTCTTTCCACAAATATTCCAGAGTCCTCACATAATCCCTCCTCTTCCTGGTTGCAACAAAGTTTTTCAAGAAAAAGAAACAATACTCAATTAATCATGCCTGACTTTGATACAGTCTCCAATTTGCTACAAAGGTCTCCCAAGCCTAAAAAGATGAAGATTACATCAAGGATGGCAATGGATTCTTCATTAGGCAATGTCTATGTCAAAGTTGCACAACTTGTTTCAGAAAAGAATTTGAATGAGGCTACAGAAAGTGATTTTAACATCACTAAGATAGATCTTGGTCCATCTACATATGTGGGTGACATGCAAAATTTTCAAGTGTCAGCTACCAAGTTAATAGAAAGAACAAAAAAAGAAAGGCATACGAAAGATCAACTGAAGCAACAGGTACAAGTTTTGACATCCTATCTCATAGCAATCATAGATACTTCTGCTTTGCCTCTTGATACTTTCTTTACCCCCACCAATTTCTCTCTTGGAAATAATGTTGAAAAGGAGATTATTGAAAGTGTTAGAAAATATCAGTTGTATGGAAAAATGACTGAAAAATGGGTTGAACGTATGAAATTAAAAGCATTCAGTTTCATTGAGCAAGCAAAGAGTCTGTATGATGAAGTAGAAACAAAGAGGGAAGAGGTTGATAAAGAAATAAGAAGCATCAGAAAGGAAGAATTATTGTGGTAGGGAATATCCAAGGACCTTAGTGAGATGATCAAAACTGATAATGAGATATTAATTGCTGGAAAAGTCTTTTCAAACATTGAAGAAAATCAATCTAGCTCTTGGCTTTGTTCGATTGACTGGAAATTGTTAAATATAGGACAAGTCTTAGCTGCCCAAGGGAAGCTCTTGGAGACTTGTGAACATGTGAAGATGAAGATTCACACTGATTTATTAGCACTTAATATTTATGTGATGGATAAAGATAAATCTCAAGTTTTGGTGGCTCAAGCTATTAAAGGGGACTTTGAAAACATGATCAATACAGAGTTGTTCAATAAGCAGGTTTTCAATGAAGGACTTATGGATAAATTGAATCTCATCTTTATTGTTTTCAATTTTGGCATTGATCATATATTAGATTATCATCATGATTTGAATAAGTTCATAAAGATCAATCAGAATGGAGGCTTCATATGACAAGAGTGTTTGTTCTAAAAAATAAACTTATAGCTCTAGCAGTCAAGGTGTTCCGAGCATACAAAACAAAGTCATCCCTTCCTTCACAGTAGTTTGTAGTAACAGAAACGTCTTCAAATGGTACCAGAGGTGGCGTAGATAAAATCTGATGGTTTCTTGTGAGATCAATTATATTGGTCCACTTTTCAAAGTTTGCAAGTTATAAGTTTTAGTTCTCTTTTTATGAAAGTGACTTTATGTCACTTTTTGTAATTAAGTTGTAAAGTGCACTTTATTTTGGGAGCTTTTGGAAAGTCCATTTAAAAATTAATTAAAGTGTGCTTTTATTTTCAAAAATATTTTTGGGTAGTTAGGAAAAGTAGTTATAAGGTAGTTACAAAGTTGGTTACTGGAGACAAGTCTATAGATACAAGACTTGGTGATTGTAAAAGGGACTTTTTGGCTTTCACATTGAAATGGTGTTATGAGAAATAGAGTTGTACAACTCAGTGTGAAGAAATAAAAGACATTTTGGATTGTGTGATCTCAAATATCTTTTTTTGATATTATTCATTCTTCTTACGTTGATGGGTGATGTTTTCTTTACATTATCTTACATCTGCAATGTGGAATAACAACTAGTCTTGGAGGAATTGGTTACTAGATAATATTTCAACATATGTTGAATATCTCCTGAATCATATCTTCTTTTTGGTACCACATGAAAGCTATTTGTACACTCACTTTAGCAATTTAAAAAGTTTTCTTATATTGTCTTGGTGGGATTATCATACTTCATACATGCGGGTTGAGTTGATGTTCGTAGGTCCATTACCTTAGCCTCCCAACCTTTCTTTATTTCATTTATTTCTTAAATATCATAAAAATCCATCCATAATCTATCATACGAGGGAGCTACCCCTCTACACACAGAGGTAGGTTGATAGAAAAACTACAACTTTACCAATTGTTGGTACACATTTCCACTATATGTTTCAGGGCAAAGAGTCAATATAATAATTCATATGTTATAGTGCGAATCTGTTTGCCAACAGATTTTTGGTGACTCTGCTAGGGACAAATAGTCAAACATACTTCTTTTTGTTTGGAAAAAGTCATCTTAATGTGTTCAAAGAAAATCTTTTTTATCAGTAAATATGGTGCTGCAACGTAGAGCTAGACCTGTTTTACAACGTAATGTTAATTGGTTGGACCTTGAGTAAGAAGATATAATTACTAACTTATGAGTATTGGCTTGGAGATATAGGAGGTCAAATCACCAATATCAATAAGTAGACGCAGTACTTGACGAAGTAGAAGATATAGGAACAAAAATTCATGTTCATGCTCAGTTAATAGCCGAAGGCATCGCAGAAGAAGAATTGGAAATAGCTAACTGAAGTGCTCCTATTCAAATAGCTCCAAGAAGGGATAGACAAGTTGGTCCACCTATTCGACCTATTCAAGAGTATCACTTTATGAATCCTGCTGAAAATCAACCTGGTTGCCAAGAGATATACCAGAGGAGACCGTGAAAAGGGTATCCTAGATCCCAATTTTGAAAAGCTAGCAAGTCTTGAGTTTTCTCAATCTTTTATCCCCCTAAGAAGGAATATTAAATCTTTCAGTAGACCTCCTTCGCCCGCAAGAAGTCCTACTAGAACCTCTATCTCCTCTTCCACTTACCAAGCATTGAACTTGCACAGGACTGCAGTTCCTATTGTCATAAATCTTCAACGAACTCCACCACTACAAATGGCTCAACCTGTGCCTTGGGAAATCAGTTGCATGACTTACCACATGGATCCAAGAAAGTCTTACCCAAATTCACTAGAGATAGAAAAGTTTGTACAGACGAGCACATTAACATCTTCTTTGCCTCATGTGGTGGTCTAGGTGTTATGCACGAAGATGTTTCTATCCGGTTGTTTGTAGAATCTTTGACCGAAGGAGCAAGATAATGGTTTCAACATTTGCCTGCCGTAACTATAAACTCATGGGCGATTATGCACCAAAAGTTTGAAGACCATTTCAAAAGCACTGAAGATGAGCATGCATTATTAGCACAACTTACTCAAATGAAGAAAAAGATTCACGAGCCGATGCAGGAGTTTGTGGCTCATTTTAACAAGTTGGTGAATAGAATTGAAAATGCTAAAAGACCAACTGCGTAGAATCAAAAGTGTTTCTTTCTAAATGCACAACCTCCAGATATAAGTTTTCATTTGAGAAGAGCACGAGTGGCTGATGTGGAAGCTGCATAGACAATGGCCATTGAAATTGAAGATGATTTATTGACTGCCAAAAAATGGAACAAAGACTTACAGAAAGGGAAGGCATAGTCTTCTAATTCATCCACTATAGACTCGATGATTCAGAAGCTAGCTAATGATTTACTCCTGCTTAAGAAACAACTTCCGCATAATCCACCTCCACTATATCAAGATATACCCAGGAGAAATTATGTATTGTATCAGCAGAACAGGCCACCTAGGCTTCCTCCTCCAGCACAAAGACTAGCTATTGAACATCCTTCTTCCAGTCATAAATAAATTGCAGCTATGTGTGATTTTCATTTGACTACTGACCATGATGGAAACACTTGTCCTGAAATGGCAAGGTTCATGCAGATGAATCTATCAAGTGAGAAAATAGAATAGTATGTCTCTCAAGAGGATGAGACAAATGAGACCTATGGCCAACCCACAATCAATTTTCTTGAGTATGAGTCTGATAATGAAAAAGAAGAGGTTCATGATATTAACAATCATTCTTGTAATGTCTTCACAAGAAATCAGTATCAGAAGAATGATGGAAAAGCCAAAGTTGAATCTGCCCATAAAG
Organism: Cunninghamia lanceolata; assembly: GCA_027924645.1. Taxonomy (NCBI): domain Eukaryota; kingdom Viridiplantae; phylum Streptophyta; class Pinopsida; order Cupressales; family Cupressaceae; genus Cunninghamia; species Cunninghamia lanceolata. Next base: position 736,906 of record BSBN01000547.1, read on the forward strand.
TTCCAGAAAATACTCCAAAGATTCTAACAAGAAAACATCCTCTAGAGAATCAACCTCTTACTGCCACGAAAGATAAAGGTACACAAGGTTCCTCTCTTGGTGATTCATCTCCCTTGCCTGATGATGCGTTTGATTTCATAGAGCATTGCAAGAAAACAAAGGTGCAAATTTCTCAACTTGATTACTTAAAGTTGAATCCTCATCAGTTGGAGAGATTGTTGCATATTATTAAAGGAAAACCTGATACTTTATCTTCAGTACATCAATAGTCAAACGACTCATAGCTCGAAGAACTTTCACATGATGATCTCTTCGGTGAATCTCCACAAAATGATACCCCACTGGTAAATGTTATTCTCCCAGATAAGCTTGACCCATTCTATGTCTCTTTATATATAGCTGGCTATAAACTAAGCAATTACATAATAGATTCTGGTGCTTCTAATAATGTTATGCCCACTAAGGTTGCTCATGCCCTCGGCTTATCATTAAATAAACCCTCAGGCAAAGTCTACTCGATGGAGTCTAAATTAGTCCCATTAGTAGGTCAGCTTAAAGACGTGTAGGTTACTTTAGCCACTTTCCCATAAAAGAAACTAAAGATTACAATCCTAGTTGCTGACATTCCTACAAGCTATGGCATGCTGCTTAGTAGAAGTTTCTGTAAAGATCTAGGTGGAGAAATACAACTAGATTGGTCCCATGCCTTGATCCGAATCCATGCAAAGAAAGTCAGACTAAATCTAGAACCCAAGGCAAAGTATACAGTCCTAAAATCAGATGACCCAAGAGCGGAGATACTATATGAAGAAACTGGACTGGGTACATATATGCTCATGGGGGAAAAAGAGGTAGCCCCTGAAGTTATCTCTCTTGACATGTCTTCTGGCCTTTGGACTATGGAATTCAATGGCAGTTGTTCTTCTTCTGGTTCAGGAGCTGGAATTGTTCTGATTTCGCCTACAGGGGAGAAGTTTCCTATGGCTTTCAAATTGGTTTTTGACAACACTAATAATACAACAGAATATGAGGCACTCCTTTTAGGCCTCGAGACTGCTAAAGAAAAAGGAATCAAAATGTTGAGAGTACTCAGAGATGCAGAATTAGTCGTCAAGCAAGTAAGAAATAAGTTTCAAATAAAGAACAACAAGTTGAGAAGATATCGAAACTTAGTATGGGATCAAATAGAGTTCGTTGACGCTTTCTCCATAGAGGCGATTCCTCAAATTCTTAATTCTAAAGCTGATTGCCTTGCTATTTCTATGGCTCTTTTACTTCCACATCCAGAGTTCAGTAAAGATCAATATAAGATTGAATTGGTGTACCAACCAAGCATGCCTGATAATGATAAATATTGGCAGGTTTTTGATGATGATAAACAGATCGTGCCCTTTTTGGAGAAGGCCGGTACTTTTGTCAATTTGTTATTTGAAGGAAGCGAGACTTCTGCGGAAGATGAAGTGTTGCAATTAAAGGGGAATACCATCCCAAGGGGGTTGATTACTCTAGAGAGTCTGTTTGATAAGCACGATTGTTATTTGAAGAATAAGGCTCAAGAGAACAATCCTGATCTTTCTCAATATGATAAGATGAATATAGGCACTAAAGATGATCCTAAAATTGTTTGCATCTGTAAAGCATGTTCGTCAGATGAGAGAAAGAAGCTCATTACCCTGTTGGTCAAATACAAGGATGTCTTTGCATGGTGCTATGATGATTTGAAAAATTTCATGGGTGGAAAATTTTAGCATTATATCACTCTCAAACCTGGGGCTACTCCTTTCAGGCAAAAGCAGAGGCAATTCAATCCTAAAGTTGTTAGTCCTATCTTTGCAGAGATTGATAAGATGTTAAAGGCTAGAATTATATATCCCATTCATCATTCAACTTGGGTAGAAAATATAGTACCTGTGAGGAAAAAGAATGGTGAAATAAGGATTTGCATTGATTTCTGCAATCTTAACCAAGCATGTTTGAAAGACAATTACCCTTTACCCATAACAGACCATGTTTTGCAAACCGTTGCTGGATCTGAAATGATGTCATTACTTGATGGGTTTTCTGGGTATAATTAGATACAAGTTGGCCTAGAAGATCAACATAAAACTACTTTTACAATGCCTTGGGGAACTTTGGCTTACAATTGAATGCCATTCGGATTGATCAATGCCAGGGCAACGTTCCAATGTGCAATGGACCTCTCCTTTGGAGATTTGAAAAACAAGATTACTGTAGTATACTTGGATGATCTCACTGCCTTTTCAAGAAAAAGAGAAGACCATATTCAACATCTAGAGATAGTCCTATAGCATTGCCGCGAACAAGGAATCTCTCCAAACCCCAAGAAGTCCATTTTTGGGGTTACTGAAGGAAGACTGCTAGGGCACATTATGTCTAAAGATAGGATTTGAATTGATCCTGAACGTGTTTAAGCTATCCAGAAGTTGCCATTACCATCAAGCAAACTTGGAGTGAGGTCTTTCTTTGGCTAGATCAATTTCTTAAGGAGATTCGTACCAGATTTCTCTGAATTAACTCACCACATTGTAGACATGATGAGAGATAAGATGGTCTTCAAATGTATTGAACAAGGCAAAAAGGCATTCTAAGATATTAAAACTACAATTGCAAATGTTCTGGTTCTAGTTCATCCTCATTTTTCCAAAGATTTCATTATATATTGTTATACTTCAGAACATACTTTATCTGCTATCTTGACTCAACAAAATGATGATCATATAGAAGCACCTATCGTATTTATGAGTGTTCCTTTGAAAAAGCACAAGCTGAATTATTCTCTAGTAGAGAAGCATGCTTATGCAGTGGTCAAGGCAGTAAAACATTTCAGGTTCTATATCCTCAATTCGCATTCTAAGGTTTTCGTATTGAACACTTCAATCAAAACCATACTTACCCAGTAAGAAATAGGTGTCAATAAAAGGGCTTCTTGGATCACCAAAGTTTAAGAATATGATATTGATACTAAGCCAACTAAATTGGTACGAGGAAGAGGCTCATGTAAGCTCAGCGCTGAAAATGGTACAGTTGAAGAGTCTCCAGAAAAGAATGCTGAGTTGCCTCAAGTGTTGTTTATAGGATTGATAGATGAATGGTTCTCAGATATTGCCTATTTCTTAACATATGGTGCATGTCCTTCATACTTAACTCCGAAGTAGAAAAGAGCAATCAAGTTGAAAGCTGCAAAATATATTATTTGGGAAGGTAGTTTACACAAGAAAGGGATCGATGGAACTTTTCTGAAATGTGTGGATAAAGAACAACAAGAAAAATTATTTGAATTATTTCACAACGAAGCATGTGGTGGTCATTTCTTTTCTAGTTTCACAGCCTATAAGATTTTAAGACATAATTATTACTAGCTTGGCTTATTCAAAGACGAAGAGCAATGGGTGAAAATGTGTGAATCATGTTAGCAATTTAAAGGCAAGGTCAAGCTAGCCACACAACCATTAAAGCCCGTTGTCATTGAAGAACCTTTTCAACAGTGGGGACTAGATTTCATTGGTCAACTTCACCCAACATCTAGCGCTGGACATACCCACATCTTGGTGGCCATAGATTATTTCACTAAATGGGTAGAAGCCATTCCAGTTCGACAAATGTCCTCCCAGGTAGTTTGTGATTTTCTAAAGGAGAATATTCTTGTGAGATTTCGTGTGCCTCAGAAAATTATCATAGACAATGCTTCGAATTTCTCTTCTTATAAACTCTCTGATTTCTGTTATTGGCATTATATTCTACTTGTACATTCCTCTGACTATTACCCACAGGGGAATAGATTGGCAGAGTCCACCAACAAAAATCTTATCTCTATCATACGAAATCTAGTAGAAGAAAAATAGAAGAATTGGAACAAGAGATTGTTTGATGAACTGTGGGCTGATATAACCACATATAAAAGGATCATCGGCACATCACCCTTCCAATTAGTCTACGGTATTGATGCTCGATTGCCAATCCCTCTAGAGCTTATTGCTCTTTCTATTTAGACAATGATTGAAGATAACGAGTTTAAATATTCTCTGGAGAAAAGGATCATGCATCTGACAAAATTTGAAGAACAAAGGAGTCAAGTAGTTGAAAGAATTGTAGAACACTAGGCAAAGGTCAAGAAACTATTCAATAAGAAGACCAGACAAAGGCAATTTGCTGTAGGAGATCTTGTTCTACTATGGGATAAGAGGAAAGAACCCAAAGGAATGCATGGAAAGTTCAATTCTCTGTGGAAAGGACTATTTCAAATTAGAGAAGCATGTGGTGACAACTCAATTTACTTGGCATATCTTGATGGCACTCATCTGCCCTTGCACTATAATGGGCAGCACCTGAAAATTTACAATCAGTAAAAGAGGGATTTATTCCCAACTCTTTGTACATAGGTTACTTTTAGGAAATTTTGTTGTGTCAGTGTGTTCCCATGTTTGTTTTTTCTCATTGTACATCTTTTTTTACTCTGACTCTATTTGCCCAATGATAAGATTACTAGTCATGTCAAAGACACTGGGGTTCATCTATGTCCTTTATAGTCCTTGTCCCCAAGAAGAGCCAGCTGTTTACCCCGTTCTACTACCCAAATTTTAAACTTTTCACATATCAAACCCCTATTCCAAGTCATCCTTTTGGTTACAATTTTTTGATGTTGTGCTTCTTGTGTCAATCATGTCGATAACTTATTATCAAGACTTCATAATTTGTCTTGTTCATTCTATCTCTCTCCATTGAAGCTTTGTATAACAATATTATCCCAAGTCAAATTTTATGTTGAAATGACTTAGTAATATTATTTTGAGTCAACTTTTATTTTTTTTGCAAAGTTCGCGTCAATTCTAATTTTTCCGCAAATCTCGCATCAACTTTTGAATTCTGCTAACTTTGCGTCGGCTTTCATTTTTTTCTGCAAACCTCGTGTCAACTTTTCCTTTCTACTAAGTTTGCGTTAACTTTTGAGTTTGGCTAAGTTTGCCCATATTTTGACTTTTGGCTAACCAAAACCAATGGGTGTCATTTTTCAAGTTTGGAGAGATAAAAAGTAGGAAAACCATTTTTGCCTTTTTGCAAACAATAATAACTCCTCCATGTCTATTTATCTCTCCTACAATCTAGGAAGTTGTCTCCAAAATAAACTTCATTGTCTTTAAAAGGTTGTTTTTATTTCCTAAAGTTTTGCAATACACAATGCGGAAAAAGATGTGGTTTCTACAACAAATGTGAAACTTCATTTTAATGTGCTCTCACTCCCATCAATATGGACACTTGGCTTGTATAAAAAAGAAACGCGGTCATCAATTATGTTGATTTACTTGTGGTAAAGATCATGCTCGAATCTTCACTAAGTCAATTTGCAATTCATATCAAAATTATCTCATGCAAATTGCATACGTAGCGAAGGAATAAATTTGTTGACAAGGTTTATAAATGCCCCATCGAAATCTCCCACAATCTAGGAAATTACCTCAAGTTAGTCTCTTTCTGTCGCATGCAAAATGAAGATGGGAATATTGGCAGTTAAAAATTTACTTCTATTTTTGAAAGAGCGAGTTATTCTCCTTAGACCGTGCCTTAGAAGACAGATTTGTCAAAATACCAATGTCCATAAAAGCTAAAAGTGGATTTTCTATTAGCCATAATAGTTGAAAACACCAATAAACTCCTCAACGGAACACCTTAAGGTTATTCTGATAAGCTTTATTGTTTCAAAACATTGGTAGATTTTCTGAATCTATCGGTTGTTCCTATTGGCATATTCCTTAAATCTCCTATGGGTGCAAATTGCTAGTTTTAACTAGTAGGCTCTTCAGTCTCATGAAATGGATTTGTTGAGAACACTTTAGAAATGTGCAGGAAACTCCAGTTCACAGGTGTGAAATTAGATTCTGCAATCTTTCCAACTTTACTCGCAGCATTATGACCCATCCAACTTAGCTACCAACTCAGTAAATGAAGTGATTGTATAATATGCAAGTAATAGATTTGTTTAAAAAGAAGAATCTATAGAAACTCATAAGTTTGTTACTCAATGTTGTAAATCATTCCGATGATCATGCCACCAAAATATGGAAGATGAGGCAAGATGCCATTGTATACCAATCACAAAACGTACGTGCAAAAGAAGTTTAAAATGCTTGATGATATTTTTGGAAATCACAATTTGTGAATTTTAATAAATTGAGAAGTTGTGAAGCTCATCTCAAAAGCTAACGACACAAGAAATGAAGGGTAGTTATTATAACTACCTTGAAAATGTAAGCTATGCAAAAGTTGTATCCATCAAAAATATTTTGCTAAGACTAAAATCCATATTATACACAAGGCGAAGTGATGAATGTTAAATGATTGAATCAATGCCAAGACTGTATTAAAGTGTTTGAAGAAATGCAGATTAGGAAAGATGCAAAGTTTCTGAGTAACATTATTAAGAGAGACTCCAATTTGGTCATCCTCAGACCAGGCACCTTTTGCAGAGTGTACAAACAAGATTGGCTTCATTCACGAATTGAGCAATCTTTTACCTCATCCCAACTTTGTTGTTCCTTAACAATGCCAACGTTGGAACCACTTGGAAATCTCTAGGAGAAGTGCAAGCATAAACAAGGAAGAAATGAAGTCTTACATACTGTAATATTGCTAGAATATGGACAAAATTGATTTGTGGAAAGGTGTTAAGAAACATTCAAACTAATGCAATTACTAGCCATTTTCCCAGCTAACACTCAAATGGGAATTGTGAAAATGTTATGGACATCCATATAAGTATATTGGAATGCTGACAGGAGTCTTATTTGTTGCTGCTTTAACATGTATACATGTGAAAAATCTGAAAGCATACCGTATAATATTTTGATATAAATACATGAGCACTTTTGTTGGCGAAGTTTATAGAAAATATTGAGGAAATCTGGTCCACAACTGCATTACCAGACTTCACAACAAATACCAATGTCTCCTCTTAGCTCATGCTTTCTTGCATGATATGGTGCTATTAAATGTTTTGCTTTATATGACAGTTGCAAGTTCCTGAGAAGTTTTAATAGGCTACCTCGAAGAAATGCAGTTTCATAATGACCCAAAGATTTGTATAAGGTTTCAGAAAATCCTAAGCAGACTAGTGTCATGAAAAATAACATTTTGTGTGCTATGAAGGTGCAAATACAAGGATACTTATCTCATGCAGATGCCCGGGTATGAATATCTGTTGCCTATTGTTTGAATAAAGAATTTTTTAAAATCTTCCCTTGAAATCAATTGCATGCACATAAACAGCAAATTGAAAATTGTCAAACAAACCTCATGAAACACTGCAACAAACTCTGAAATAGAATAAATACAGGCAGATTTCACAACTTTTATGGATATTTTATCATGAAGTATAAATATCAGGAGTTTGAGTTCCTCTCAGTTCTTGAATCCACACTTCCAGAAATATCAGATACTTCTTTGGGACATATCAGTTTGGCATATTTTTAGAAAACCATGGAAGAGGAAAAAAGATCACCAATGGATCAGAAGTTGTTTGACAGTGAATTAGCCCACATAGTCAGTTTCCCAATAGCAGTTCACTGTATAGATTTGATTTTAGAATGTATGAAGCACTACAATCCGAAAACCAAAGAGGTCAGAACTATTGATGACAAGCTAATTGCTAGGTTAGACAGTGTTTCAATTGGGATTACTTTCAGGCTACTTGTCAGAGATCAGTTTGTGAACATAGACAAAAGGTCTATGCATCAATATTTCAATGAAAGTAAACATCAATGCCTCAACACTATAGCAAAACACTGGTTACATACACCGAAAGGAGGAAAATCACAGTTACCCAAAGTCCTTCACAGATCATGTTTCATAGAGGATATTTCTAATATGATTGTTCTACTTCATAGAGTGATGGGAGATTGAAAAGCAACTAATTTTGAAATGTGGATGTTTCTTTTAATAAATGTTATATGTGCAAGAGATCAATTTATTGATTGGGGCAGCATTATTAGTGACAATTTGCATTATCAGTTTGTCAATTTTGAATTGAATGAACATTTCTATATGTCTTCTTATTTATTTTATGCAATTGCATGCATGAAATCATGGCCAGGTCTTGTCACCAAAGGAACATATGATAACATGACATAGATCTATGATTACCCTCAATTATAGCTGGAACAAAGTTACAAACACTACCGTAGGGTAAATGATGCTTTCAGAATGCTGACAGTAAGAGAACTTCAAGGTAATACTGCACTTCGCATATCACTAGAAGCTGCTCATCCGATCAAAATATATGGGAGCTATTTCATCCAATATCCTAGGTTTACCTATTTATGAGTTGGCGGGTTTGATGGATACCCATATAAGTTGCCTAGGTATGTAGATCATAAAATGGTATTGATAGAACTATGCAAGCAAATTGGTTCACTTAATAAGAGATGCAAAGATAAGAGAAAACTTGGAGTTCCATTCCCCATTGGCCTTAGTCATTACAACTGCAAATCTTCTGTAGATGCTCAAAAAATAGACAGATCTTTGATAAAAATCAGCTTGTATGCCTATGCTATGAGATTTCCTTTTGATAAAAAAGGATATGTCAGGGACAATCTATGACTTGGTACAGGTTACTGTCATTTTCCAGAACTTGAAGACTTTTGGGAAGATTCTGAAAATGATTATGAGGTACATAAAAGAGACTAGATGAGGATGACCATTGAACAGATAAGAGAAGTCAAGCCAGATTGCAATACAGATGGAATTGAGAAAGATGGCTCAGAATTAATTGACCCTGTGTATTTTGATAAAATTGAAACACAACCTTTACCACCCATCAATTGGGCTAATGAGGAGATCAAAGATTTGGGCATAAGAACTACTCATATCATTCAAAATACTAAATATTGGGTAAGGAAAAAGGCTATTGAGGCAACAACTACCAAACCAACAGGTAATAATGCTCCATCATCAAGCAGAAAAGATAAACATTCAAGTTCTTCTTCTTCTTCTCGTTCTCATTCTCGATCTTTAAGCATTGGTTCACATAAGAGTACTCAAGGAGGAGATGACAGAGAATATCCATCAAGAAGAAAGAGTCTCAAGAGCATTTGTGAAAATGATGAAAAATAGAAAAAGGGGAAAACAAAAATAAAGGATAATGCATTGCCTCCCATATAGGAAGAAGTTGAGAAAAATAAGTCCATAAGTCCTGAAAACCACCATCAAAATGATGAGCATTTAAATACCTGTCCTTTACTTCTTGTTGTCTCTTGTTCTCATGAAACACCTAATTCCCCTCATACATTACAATCTACACTCTTGCCGCCTATGAACATATTCAATGAGATTGTTTTTCCCTCAAATATAGTACCACTTTCCACAAATATTCCAGAGTCCTCACATAATCCCTCATCTTCCTGGTTGCAGCAAAGTTTGTCAAGAAAAAGAAATAGTGCTCAATTAATCATGCCTAACTTTGATACAGTCTCCAATTTGCTACAAAGGTCTCCCAAGCCTAAAAAGATTAAGATTACATCGAGGATGGCAGTGGATTCTTCATCAGGCAATGTCTATTTTGAACTTGCACAACCTATTTCAGAAAAGAATTTGAATCAGGCTATAGAAAGTGATTTTAACATCACTAAGATAGATCTTGGTTGATCTACATATGAGGGTGACATGCAAAATTTTCAAGTGTCATCTGCCAAATTAATAGAAAGAACAGAAAAAGAAAGGCATACAAAAGATCAATTGAAGCAACATGTACAAGTTTTGACATCCTATCTCAAAGCCATCATAGATACTTCTGCTTTGCCTCTTGATACTTTCTCTACCCCCACCAATTTCTCTCTTGAAAATAATGTTGAAAAGGAGATTATTGAAAGTCTCAGCAAATATCAATTGTATGGAAAAATGACTAAAAAATGTGTTGAAAGTATGAAATTAAAAGCATTCAGTTTCATTGAGCAAGCAAACAGTCTGTATGACGAAGCAGAAACAAAGAGGGAAGAGGTTGACAAAGAAATAAGAAGCATCAGAAAGGAAGAATTATTGTGGTAGGGAATATCCAAGGACCTTAGTGAGATGATCAAAACTGATAATGACATATTAATTGCTGAAAAAGTCTTTTCAAACATTGAAGAAAATCAATCTAGCTCTTGGCTTTGTTCAGTTGACTGGAAATTGTTAAATATAGGACAAGTCTTAGCTGCCCAAGGGAAGCACCTGGAGGCTTTTGAACAGGTGAAGATGAAGATTCACACTGATTTATTAGCAATTAATATTGATGTGATGGATAAAGATAAATCTCAAGTTTTGGAAGCTCAAGCTATTAAAGGGGACTTTGAAAACATGATCAATACAGAGTTTTCAATAAGCAGGTTTTCAATGGACTTATGGATAAATTGAATCTCATCTTTGTAGCTGTCAATTTTGGCATTGATCATATATCAAATTATCATCATGATTTGAATAAGGTTCATAAAGGTCAATCAGAATGGAGGCTTCATATGATAGGAGTATTTGTTTTGAAAAATAAACTTATAGCTCCAGTAGTCAGGGTGTTCCGAGCATACAAAACAAAGTCATCCCTTCCTTCACAACAGTTTGCAGTAACAGAAACATCTTCAGATGGTACCAGAGGTGGCATAGATAAAATCTGATGGTTTCTTGTGAGATCAATTATATTGGTCCACTTTTCAAAGTTTGCAAGGTATAAATTTTAGTTCTCTTTTTATGAAAGTGTCTTTATGTCACTTTTTGTAATTAAGTTGTAAAGTGCACTTTATTTTGGGAACTTTTGAAAAGTCCATTTAAAAATTCATTAAAGTGTGCTTTTATTTTCAAAATTTTTTTTGGGTAGTTAGGAAAAGTAGTAATAAGGTAGTTACAAAGTTGGTTACTAGAGACAAGTCTATATATACAAGACTTGGTGATTGTAAAAGGGACTTTTTGGCTTTCACATTTGAAATGGTGTTATGAGAAATAGAGTTGTACAACTTAGTGTGAAGAAATAAAAGACATTTTGGATTGTGTGATCTCAAATATCTTTTTTTGACATTATTCATTCTTCTTACGTTGATGGGTGATGTTTTCTTTACATTATCTTGCATCTACAATGTGGAATAACAACTAGTCTTGGAGGAATTGGTTACCAGATAATATTTTAATGTATTTTGAATATCTCCTAAATCATTTCTTCATTTTGGTACTGCATGAAACCTATTTGTACACTCACGTTAGCAGTTTAAGAAGTGTTCTTATATTGTCTTGGTGGGATTGTCATACTTTATACATGCGGGTTGAGCTGATGTTCGTAGGTCCATTACCTGAGCCTCCCAACCTTTCGTTATTTCATTTATTTTTTAAATATCATCAAAATCCATCCATAATCTATCATACGAGGGAGCTGTCCCTCTACACGCAGATGTAGGTTGATAGAAAAACTACAACTTTACCAACTATTGGTATGTATTTCCACTATATGTTTCAGGGCAAAGAGTCAATATAATAATTCATATGTTATAGTGCGAATCTATTTACCAACAATTTTTTAAACCCAAATGCATGATAAACCCAAAATTCTATCACTAATTTTAGGATATACTAGCTACTAATAAAGCCTCTAATTTAGTTGATAATACACTCTTCTATATGTATAAAATAATACAACAATGTACATATCTATTAGAATGAAAACACATCACTTTCATACACATATGAAAGAGGAAAAACAAACTTTAATGATCTTCTAATAGTTTATCCATTTTTGCTTGTTAAGATGAGACACTTAGTAATATACATGGTAAGATATAAAGAGACCATACAAAGAGATCTAGGTAGGTTGATCTAGGAGGTGCCTCCAATTGTGTAAAATTTTATATCATTTAACCTCAAAGTGGCTTTTTCCTTTTAAAATAGCTCTCATGACTTGGTTTATACCTACAACTTCTAATTCCAATACCTATAATCACATGCATACCCATTCACACATGCCATGGTACGGATACAAGGTCCTAAAATTAGTGTTTTTTTATCAAAATGCAATTTTCTTCATATTGAAGGCATTTCAATACAAGAAAATAAAAATAAATGTTCTAGTATTGTAACTAGAATTTAAATGTGTAGATTGAATGTATTTAATTTTTAAATTTTAAATGTTTTTGGTTTTGTAACTAATTTAAATGTGTAGATTGTTCATGATGCAGGAGCATCCAGAGGTGTAAGAGCAATCTTACATCACCCAAAAAAAGATGTGATTCAAAATCATTGATGTTGTATTCATTTCTTTCCAAAATCAGTGTTTATGGTTCTATAATCGCCTGAATAATGATGTAGAACTTTCAGTTTTTCCAAACTGCTAAAAGTAGCAAACTACTATTTTTGGAAAGTTTGTATTTGGGCACAAATTGAAGCAAACATTTATAGGAAGCTTTGTAAATGAAAAATAAGACCTTTGATGAAGAAATTATGCAAAGATCATTTGTGAGCTAAAAGATATTAATGTTTCTATTTCCCAAAAAATGCTTGAAAATTATTCAAGTTCATGTTTGAGGCACTAAATAGTCTTGTACGGGCTTGAAAATGGCCGAAACTAGAAGAGATGGTACTTAGCGCATAGAGCACTCCACAATATTTCCAATGCTTCAAACAGTTCGTCAATTAGACACCCAGATAAAAAGTTATGGCTCCTAGAAGTTGACCTATTTTTGGAGGGAGATGTAAAATTTGAAATTTGGCTATTGACTGCCAAAAGGGGCTATTTATGACAATTTTTGGGAACCCTTGGGGGTAGTAGAGTTAAGGAGGAAAGTGTAAACTTAAGAATAGGTGGGAAAATAGAAACCATAGCTGATTTGGGGTTACAAAAGGTAGAAGATTCTAGAGTCTTGAGATAGGAATCTGTAATGTGTTACAGCCTGTGGATAATTAATTCTCTGATTGTATTTGAGATTTTGTAATGTAATGAGTTGTACAATCCAATAAAAGAACATTCTATTTTCTGTATGCAATTTTTTTTGTTGTGTGTTTTATGATTTACCCCCTTCATCAAGTGGTATTAGAGCGAGGGTTCCTATGTGTGTAGACAGATTGTCGACCGTGAGGTAGTTTGCACCAAGACCTGAGGTTGTGGGTTTGCTGTGGAGATCAAGATGCCTCCACGAAGTAACTGTGTTGAAAGAAATGCTTTGACAAATGAGGGTTTTAGAGCCCTACAAAGGCAAATCAATGAATTGCAAGAGGAGCTACGAAGAAGGTTTGAGCCGAGGACAAGAGAGGAAAGTGAAGATGAAGCTGAAGAAGATCTATCTGAGGAAGAACAAGAAGTTGTGGGAGAGCCTACAAAAGTTAGGTTGTTGAGGGCCATTTCGAATCAGAAAGAGGCCAAGGATCAAAGTTTCTACCTATTTTGTAGATTTGAATTTGCAACAACTTATTGATTGGATCAATGACATGGAGGAATATTTTGAGTATGAAGATGTGGAGGACCCAGATTGGGTCAAGTTTGAAAAAAGAAAATTGAAGGGCCATGCTAGTATTTGGTAGAAGGAGGTCCAGTTAAAGAAAAATAGAAGAGGAAAAGGAAAGATCACCAGATGGGATCAAATGGTGGACAAACTAAAGAAGTAGTTCTTTCCTATGGACTATGAGATGGAGTTACTAAAGAAGTTATAAAGATTGAAGAAAGGTAACAAGTCTGTCAAGGAGTATATAGAAGATTTCTATAAGATTACTATCAGGACAGGCCATGCAGAGGCCAACAAGGAGAAGGTATCCCATTACATTAATGGGTTGAGGCCAAGTATTTAAGATGAGATGAGTCTGGTTAGAATGACCACCATAGAAGATGTGTAGCAGTTTTCCCTGAAGGTGGAAGGGAAACTGAATAAAAGATTTGAAAGCAAGCAAAGGGGAAGAGGTTAAAGCGAAAGGACTAGTGGAAGAACCTATGCATGCCGAAATGAAGATCAAAAGAAAAGAGAAGAAGCTAACACTAGTCGAAATCAAAGAGGAGATAATGCCTACCACCGTCGTGACCAGAGCAATGGTGGACAAAGAGGAAGAGGAAGAGGCGGACCTAGGAAAGGACCTGGAAGAGGAGGTTTCAGAGGAACCTATTTCCAATGTGGAGAAGAAGGGCATCAAGCATACGAGTGTCAGCAACATCAAGGAAGGATAAATAGAAGACCTAAAGGTAATGCACAAGTTGCACATGTAGATGAAGATGCGTAGTCTAAGAATTCTAAATATGTTGAAAGGTGAGAAACCCTAGTTGTTAGAAAAACCTTGTTGAATGAGGAGAAAGAACCAGATCGGAGGAAGAGTTTATTCCACACAAGGTGCAAACGTGAAGGTAAGTTTTGTGATATTATTATTGACAATGGAAGCACTGACAATCTTGTTTCAAAGGAGATGATTAATAAGTTGAAGTTGACAAGAAGAAAGAATCCACATCCATATTGGATTGCATGGTTGCAGAAGGACCATAGAGCTTTGGTCAATGAACAATGTTTAGTCAAGTTCAAGATTGGGGACTACCATGATGAGGTGCTGTGTGACATCATACTGATGGATGCATGTCATATGTTATTGGGAAGGTTGTGGTGGTATGATAGGTGTGCTATCCATGATGGCCATGCAAACACATATTCCCTAACAAAGGATGGAGTTTGTCATTAGTTGAAGCCCTTGAAGGAGGTGGAAGAAAAGGTATGTAGTACTGCCAGAATTTGCTTCGTAGATGGTAGGAAATTTTTGAAGGGTATGAAGTATAAGCGTCATTGCTTTGCATTGATTCCTAATATTAGTCAAGAGAAATGTGAAGATGTACCAACATAAGTCTTAGATCTATTGAAAAATTTTTAGGATATTGTCCCTGATAATATAGTATAAGGTTTACCATTGGTGAGGAAGATAAGTCATCAAATGGATTTGATACTAGGAGCTACTTTTCTGAATAAGGTAGCCCATAGAATGACTCCTACAGAGAATGAAGAGCTGAACAGACAAATTCATGAGTTGTTGAGGAAGGGACTGATAAGGGAGAGCCTAAGTCCATGTGTGGTACCTGTAATACTAGCAATGAAGAAAGATGGAGAGTGGAGGATGTGTATAGATTCTTGAGCCATCAATAAGATTACAATCAAGTACATATTTCCATTGCCAAAAATGGATGACATAATGGATTGTTTGAGTGGAGCCAAGTACTTCACAAAGATTGACCTGAAGAGTGGATAGCAGTAGATCTGAATCAGAGAAGGAGACGAATGGAAGATAGCCTTCAAGGCAAAGGAAGGTTTGTATGAGTGGTTAGTCATGCCATTTGGGCTAACCAATGCACCGAGCACATTCATGCAGCTCATGAATGAGGTATTGAAAGAATTTTTGGGAAGTTTTGTTATTATTTATTTAGATGACATTTTGATTTTTAGTAAGACTTGGGATGAGCATCTAATGCATATCAGAAGAGTTTTTGAGAAGCTGAGGGAGAAGAAGTTGCTGATTAATCTGAAGAAATGTAGTTTTGCAAAGAAGGAGTTCGTATACCTGTGATTTGTTGTCTCAGAGGAAGGTCTTAAGATGGACCCAGAAAAAGTAAGGGCTATCATTGAATGGCCTATACCAAGGAGTGCTACAGAGCTATGGTCTTTTCATGGTTTGGTAAGTTTTACATAAAGTTTATTAGGAATTTTAGTAGCATGTGTGCACCCCCTAACTGAGACAATGAGATGGGATAGAAAAGAGTTTAAATGGACTACAGGAGAAAACAAGAGTTTTGATACATTGAAATAGAAAGTCATAGAGCAACCTATTTTGGCACTTCTAGATTTCAATATAGTATTTCAGGTAGATTGTGATGCTACTATGGTAGTGTTATAGGAGTTATTTTGAGTCAACAAGGTAAGCCCATTGTCTATTTTAGTGAGAATCTTAATGATGCCAAGAAAAGGTATTCTATTTATGATCAGAAGTTTTATGCAATAGTTTAGGCTTTGAAGAAATGGAGACATTATTTGTTGTTGAAAGTGTTTGTTTTATATACTGATCATCGGGCTTTGTAGTATCTTAATAGTCAAGGCAAGTTGAACCAGAGGCACTTAAAATGGGTTGAGTTTTTGTAGAGTTATACTTTTGTTTTGAAGCACAAGAGTGGGAAGTCCAAGAGAGTTGCAGATGCCTTGAGCAGATGGCAAAATTTGTTGACAGAAATGAAGATAGAGGTTGTTGGGTTCAATGAGCTAAAAAGTTTGTATCCTGAAGATCCAAATTTTGTAGAGGCTTGGAAATCTTGTTCGGAACCTGTTACTTTGGATAGGACAAAATGGTTGGATTTCATAATCCAAGATGGCATGTTCTTTAGGGGAAGCCAGTTGTGCATTCTGAGGAGTTCCATGAGAGAGAACCTGATTAAGGATAAGCATAGTGGGGGATTGGTTGGACACTTTGGTCGAGGTAAGACCATTTCTATTGTTGGTGAGAATTATTATTGGCCATAGTTGTAGTAGGATATGAGGAAATTTGTGCAGAGTTGTAGAGTCTGTCAGATGGCAAAAGGAACAAGTCAGAATACATGGCTATATCAAACATTACCTATACCAGAGACACCATGGGATGATATTAGCATGGATTTTGTTCTTTGTTTACCAAGGACACATAAAGGACATGATTCCATTTTTGTGGTGGTGGACAGATTCTCGAAGATGGCACATTTTATTCCTTGTAAAAAAAGCAATGATGTTGTTCATATTGCAGAGTTATTTTTCAGAGAGGTGGTGAGACTACATGGTCTATCTAAGAGCATAGTTTCAGACCAAGATGCCAAGTTTGTTGGTTATTTTTGGAGGACATTGTGGAAGAAGTTGAAGATAGATTTAAAGTCTAGTTCTGCACACCATCCACAGATTGGTAGATAGACAGAAATGGTGAATAGGAGTTTGGGTAACTTGCTACGATGCTTAATAGGAGATAAGCCCAAGGGATGGGATTTAATTTTACCACACACAAAATTTGCTTACAACATTTTTGTCAATAGGAGTACTGGTAAATCACCATTCCAGATTGTATATGGGAGTAGCCCAAGAAATGATTTAGAGTAAAGGAAGCTGGACAAGGGAGAAAAGACAAGTGCCAAAGCCAAAGACTTTGCAGAGAACATAAAGAATTTGTATGAATAGGTGAGAAATCACATTAATAAGATGAATATTTAGTACAAGGATAAGGCAGATCAGAAGAGGAGATATAAGGAATTTTAGGTAGGAGATGAAGTCATAGTTCACCTAAGAAAAGAGAGGTTTCTAGTTGGAACATATAATAAGTTGAAAATGAAGAAATTTGAACTATGTAAAATTTTGAAGAAGCATGATTCAAGAAATGCGTATGAGGTAGAGATACCGAGTGGGATCAACATTTCCCTAATTTTCAACATTATTGATTTATCAGAATATCATGAAGGTGGAATAGAGGATGGATCAACAAAAGAACAGTGGAGTATTTCGGCATCTAATTTAGAGGAGGAGATAGAAGAGATCTTTGATAGCCGTGTGGGAAGGAGTACTCAGAATAGACAATATGAAGAATATCTGAAGAAGTGGAAAGGAAGGCATATTGAAGATTCTTCTTGGTTATCTAAGACAGAAATTGACCATTGGGATTTTCCTCAAACACTTGAGATGTGACAAGGTCACTTCTCATAAATTACCTTGGGTGTCTGATGCAGAAGCATCCATAGGTGTAAGAGCAACCTTGCATCACCCCAAAAAGATATGATTCAAAATCATTGTTTTTTTTTTCATTTCTTTTCAAACTTAGTGTTTCTGTTTCCATAATTGCTTGAATAATGATGTGGAACTTTCAGTTTTTCCAAACTGCTAAAAATAACAAACTACTATTTTTGGAAAGTTTGCATTTGGGCACAGATTGAAGTGAAAATTTATAGGAAGATCTGTAAATTAAAACTAAGACCTTTGGCAAAGGAATCATGCAAAGATCATTTGTGAGCTAAAAGATATTAATGTTTTTGTTTCTCGAAAAATGCCTGAAAATTATTCAAATTCAGGTTTGAGGCACTAAACAATCTCGTACATGCCCAAAAATGGCTAGAATCGGCAAAGCTAGTTCTTAACACCTAGATCTCTCTGTGATATTTTTGGTGCTTCAAATGGTTCATCAATCGGACACTTGGATCAAAAGTTATGGCTCTCGGAAGTTGACGTATTTTTGGAGGGAGATGCAAAATTTGAAATTTGGCTGTTGGCCACTAAAAGAGGCTATTTATGACCATTTTTGGGAACCCTTTGGGGTAGTAGATTTAAGGAGGAAAGTGTAGAGTCAGTAATAAGCAGGAAAATAGAAACCCTAGCTGATTTGGGATTACAGAAGGTAGAAAATTCCAGTCTTGAGATAGGAAGTTGTAATGTGTTGTAGCCTATGGAGGATTCATCCTATAATTGTATTTGAGCTTATTGTGAGGCCTACTTTTAACTCACCTTATATTTTTTCTTATGATACTTATCATATGGATCTTATGATGGACATGTAGACATTTGGGGACTGTTGATCCCATATTTAGGCATTCATTACTATATCTTATGCTTTGATTAGTTAGATGGTTTATGATATATTGATGTTATTACTTGCATGTTAGATTACATTATTTCTATGATCTTTAATGCTATATTGAATTAGATGCAATTTAAATGTTTAGTGATGATTAAATTGATGAAATCTCATGCAGTATTTGAGCTTGATTGTATGTTGTGAAATGCGATTGATCTGAGAATCATGTATATATTAGTGCAACTGTTTATAATTGAGGATGTATGTGCTTATGGAACCTTATGTGTGTTTATGTAATACATTTCACTTCAACTATATATATATCATGTGCTATTAATAGGATTGTGTAAGTGTGCAGGTAATTTTCCATGGCCAATAGAAAATTAGAGGTCAACTAAATAACCCTATGTGTAATACATGTGAAGCCAACCTAGTCCCAAGAGGGACAAATGTTATTTGTGATGGAGAATGATGTATTATGTTGTCTTTTAATTTATGATATTTTTGTGAGCTTCACCCTTTTTGATTTATTTCCTTGAAGTGTTGTAAGGTTTTTGGTGCTAAATGTTTGAGTCTTTTCATGTGAATTTATGAGTTCCCTGGTATTAATTATGGTCAAATAATGACCCTAGGTCATACCCCAAGGGTCTAGGGCCATTCTTAGCATGTTTAAACTTGGTTTAACCCTTGTATGGTCACCTAAACTTGGCCCTTGAGTAAAGTGACGAGTTTGGGAGATGTGATAGGTGCTTGGCATGTCTCCATCTCACTTGACCTAACCCTACTCACCTAGGGTAAGGTTACTTCTTTAGAAGCTTCTAGAGTCTTCTCAAGTGTGTGAGACCACTTCCCTATGCTCTCACATATGTGTGAGAGCATATATGGGGAAGAGTGTAGCATAGTTGAATGAGAAGGTGACAAGTGTCACCTCCTCATTCATGAGTGGTCTCTCATGTGTGATCCCTTCTCCCTATGCTCTCACACATGTGTGAGAGCATTTGTGGGAGATCGCATAGCTTGCTTGAATGGGAAGGTGACAAGTTTCACCTCCTCATTGTTGTGGGGTTGTGAGGAGGGTTGTGTGAATGGAGAAGGTGACAAATGTCACCTTCTCATTCACTAGGGCTTGTGAGTAAAGCCTATTTATCTCTCTTTTTGAGAAGAGAGGAGGGTTCTTTCTTTTTGCATTTTTATTGTTGTTTTGGGGAGGAGAGAAAGACTTAGAGATTCTTAGAAGGATTTTGGAGAAAAGACTCTTGAAAGATCTTCACCATCACCTTCTACACTTGGAGCTTGAGATATAATCTCTCAAGGCTTCAAGGCTTCTTTTAATGCTTTTGCTTATGTATATATGCATGTTTTTTGGTTGTTATGCTCTTGTATTTTTAATTTTATGTTGTGTGGGTTCTTAAGGGTTGTGTTGGTGAGCTCTCCATGTGAGAGAGCTCACCTTTGTCATGGGTGAGAGAGGGGTGAACCTTCTTGGGGCACCCTCATCTTTTGGAGTAGTATTCATGGCCATGGGCCTTATTATGAAGTTTGAGAATTATGGTTTTAGCAAGAGTGCCTTGTGTTTTGAAGTATGAGGCCATGAGTTGAGCATTATTGAGTTATTGAGTTTGGTTCCCCTTGATTAGAGAGTTTTCCACTCTCTCACCCCTAAAACTCATTGTTAAATGGGTTAGTTATGTGATTATCCTTGGGAGGGAGTTAATGTGTTTTGTGTGAGTGCATTTGTGTGTTACAATCCTTGTCGAGTATGAACATGGTTATTTGAATGGCCTCCTAGCTTGGGGGTGGCCTACTTGTAGGCCTATGGTTGGGAGGTGAGCTCTCCATGGGCTTGGATAATCTCATTTTGGTGTTTTCTAGGTTTTGGTGGCTCTTGGAGAAGATTGGAAGTTTGGAAGTTTTGGGAAGCTTAATGGTTTTTGTTGTGATGTAAAAGAACCAATGATTTGCCTTATGCCTATTTTGGCTTTATAATAAGTTTCTTGTTGAAGTGAGAGTTAAACTCTCTTAAGGGTTTGAGTGGTATTTTCACTCTTTGTAAATGTCTTGTACTCATTTTAATATTATGATGGCAACATATATTTTCCTTATCTTGTTCCTATGAAAGAAAATGGCTTATGTTTGAAATATAATATCTTTCTCTTCCACTCTCCTTACCTTATAAAAATGTGATGCATGAGTAGATTTGTCTTATAGAGAAAGGAAAAGAAAAAAAAAATATACATATGTATATATTAAGCTTGTGGTAAATAAAAGAAAAATAAACTTATTTTTGCATTTATGTTTTTAGAACAAAGTAAATAGGCCCTTGTTTTAAATGAAAACTAAGCTATTTATGCATTGGAATATTAATCCTATCCTCTCCTTTGTTATTGTAAAATATATGTGTGTGTACCTTATAAAAGTAAAAAAAAAATGCTTGATGTTTCTTTTTATGAACTGATTGTGTTTTAATTTACACAGTAACTATTATTTTGGACATATATATATATTATCTTTTACATGCTTAATTTTCTATCGTTTTACTCTGAATGGAGAAAAGATTTTAAAATCAAATAAAGTGCATTCAAAACTTAGGGCCCGAACTTCATTTAGGGTTTGAAATTTTTAAAGATATATATATATATATATATATGGTTGCAGCGGCGACATTTACACTGCTGCCATGGAAGTTTTTTAAGGGGCAGATGGGGTGGTTAGGGTGTTGGCAAATGATCAGTGCTCCCCATGGGATTCATGACATGGACTAACCACCTCCCGTGGATTCATTAACTCTGGCGCTTGTATCAGAAATTGATAGGTCGACCTTTTGGTTTAACGACAATCATGGGCCAACAATTGGTATTAGAGCGAAAGGTCATGGGTTCGAATCCCCTGGGTAACGCTGAGGGAGTTTATTGGAAAATGGTCAGTGCTCCCCATGGGATTCGTGACATGGACTAACCACCTCTCGTGGATTCATTAACTCTAGCACTTGTATCAAAAATTGACAAGTCAATATTTTTGTTTAATGGCAATCGTGGGCCAGCACAGGGACCCCTACCCTACCTCGTCACTTTTGTGTATGGTGCTCAGTGCCTTAGAACATTAAAACCCCTATGGACTTTCACTACAGTCTACCATTGTTAAATATGCTTTCGGCCTTTCAACTCCTCTCTGCTATATATAATTATTATGTCTGCAACACATGTTATATTTACACTTCTATGCATTCTTTAAAATGACCAGTATATATATATATATATATATATATATATATATATATATATATATATATATATATATATATATATATATATATATATGCTGGGTGTTCACATTTATGGTGTAATTTATCATACTCTCTATAATTTTATCTAGTCACTGTTATAAAATATTTTACTATATTTCATGAAACTAGTGTATATATATATATATACTGTGAAAAAAAAGACCCCTTGTGTATTTAGTTTTTCAAAAAAAAAAACTAGAGGGTTGTATTTGGAAAGCTTAGAAAATAGAGAGCTATTAATTTTATTTTGTTGCGTGTTAAACTTAGAGAGAATAAAAGAAATCTAGAATAGGAAACTTTAGATGGAATTATATTGAAACCTTTTTGAAGCATCTTAGAAAACAATAAAACAAATTAGAATTTAGAAGTAAACAAAAGTTGGAAACCTATGCATGGAAAGAAATTGGAAAACCAAACAAATAGGTTAGAGAAAAACAAATAAAACTTGTAGCAAATAAAACTTGTTAGAAAGAAAATTGATCCTCATTGGGAAGATACTTTCCACTTGGGAAAGTACCTTCCCACTTGTTGTCCTTCACCTTGAAACCTGCAACCTGTAGAGAACCAAGTTAGAATGTGAGGGCAAATAAGAGGTAGGATTGCTTTTATAAACTTTATTAGGTCTTTTTGAGTTGCCCTAGATGTTTAGAGGGCTAATGTAATCTTTAAACCTAGATTAGTTTGTTAAACCCACTTAGAGTGGTTTTTGGACTTAATGGAGGTGATTTATTATTTAGTTAAATTTAAGTCCTCCTTTACCCTTTTATCAAGTGAGTGGGTTAAATATTTTGAATTAATTAAATAAACCCTATGGTTTTCATGATTAAATTTTTATCTTCATGTTGGAATTTGATGAAATTAATTTAGTTATGATTATTTGATTAAATATTGGGAAAAGTATTTAGTTTAATTTATGCATTTAATTTTGTTTAAAATTCCATAAGGGGTTTCATGTTAGTTTTAGTATTAATTTATTTTCTAAATCTCCCATAGTTGATGAGATGGTGTTATGCTATCGAAATCACTACAGAAATATTCCCTTGTATCCCGTTACACTACCAAATTTTTCCTAGACTTTAGATGGATATATTTATTTAATTTAAATCGATTATTTACCTTTTCGCATTAGATATTGTTTAAATGTTTTAAGTTGAAATTTGAATAGTGGCAATGGTTTAAATATTATTTTAAGTTAATAGTTGTTTCTAAGGTTAGATTCTGATTCACATCAGAATCATTCCACCTCATTTAGTAAACCCTAGGGTTGGATCCCAAACTAGAAACCAACCCTCTTAGTGGACTGCTCCTCACAAAGCACACCCCTTTAGTGGCTACCACCTAGTTGAGATTGTGAAATGAGTTTGCATTATCACGTTTTGGATTGACTTCCCCACCTTCGGGTGATGTGCCTAACGTAGGTTGCTTACGTGACTACATTATGTGCATGTGTCACCGAGCATTCTTGATACACATGAGGGGGTTTCTAGAGTTAGGTGGAAAAGTTTTTGATATTTCATGTTATGACCACATGAAAAATGTGGACATGACACGTGTGTTGCGCGTCATGACCACATGGCAAATGTGGGCATGAAACTTCTGAAATGTAATGAGTTGTCCAAATCAATAAAAGAACATTTTATTTTTTGTGTGCAATTTTTGTTGGTGTGTTTTATGATTTACCCCCTTCATCAATTCAAGTATTTAATTGTTAAATTTTAAATGTTTTTAGTTTTGTTAATTTAAATGTGTAAATTGAATATATTTAACTTTTAACTTTTACCATTTTATAAATTAAATGTATGCACATTGTTATTTTTAAATGCATATTTTCATACACGTGTACATATTTTTTTCATAGATCATGGATGATCAGGGTTCTCATCATAGTGTTGATACTGTTGATGCACATAGTGCTAGGAGTGACTTGTATGTGGGCACTCTTGATAGAGTAAATAATGCTTTGACACATTTGGATCAGATGATCCATAGTACTCCAAACCTATCTAATAGAGATAGGTTGGTGGAAATATGAGTACAGTTTACCCATATGATTGACACTATCAAATCATATAACCCATATGATGGTGTCAATATTGAGGAATTCTATGTGTCACTTGTTAGTACTATTACTAGGAAAGTGAAATGGCCAACAGTTAATAGGGTCATTTTATTAGATATGGTTCATACTATGTTTCCACACTATGTTGGACGGGATAGAGTTCAAGGCTATCCCGTCACCAGGTGCACAGAGGCTATTATTGGACCACTTATATAGCCTAAGTGGTTTGTAGTACATCATCGATGGCCACATAATGATGAGTTGCCATTATATTTTTGCAAACAATTATATGTAACATTTCATTTACAACTTGATGTTGATTACACATCTATCCCTACTCATGTTGGACAAGGTCTTGGGAGGTTTTTTGATAAACCTCAATTCATATGTCTTGATTAGGTACCACCTATTGATAAGAGGGAAATAGTGGGTCCCAACCTTTTGGTACTTCTTGTTGGTTATTTTCCCAGACTAGATGCTTATTCCCAGTAATCCCTACAAAAAAGCCATTAGTGATCAACAGGATTCCCAGGCCAGGGGCCAACAGTATAGGAGATAGACTCTATAAATATCTCCTCTTCTTCTTTAGGCTCTGCAAAACCAAGGGGGGTATTCCCTACTCAACATCTATGAAATACATCCATGGATTAGCTGGGATGTTGATACAAAGTAGATAAATCCTCTCTTATGTAGACCAAAACTTTGAGATAAGTGCAAAGGGGCTAGCTTCGGGCCTATATTCAGTTGTAGACAGAGGATTTTGGATCCTAAAACTACTCCTAAAGTCCTAAAAGTTTGTATATGAAGTTTGAGTTTGATTTATATATGGATGCAAAACTAGGACCTTGATTGTGACCTCAATACAAGACTAGATCAATGCCTATTTCAGGGCTCGGAGTCAATAGACATACACATGTGAATGTACACATAAACCTATATTAATGACTGAGTTTCAAGGGGATTGTTTAGTATTTGCCTTACAGATACCTCCCAGAATTGAGTATCCAGTTACCTCTTCTTAGAAGATCCTCACTGTAATATATTCTTCTTAACAATTTAACCTAAAACATTTAATCTGCTCCTTGAGTAGAAGTAAAAGATCAAGCATTCAACATAGCAAATCTATATTCAAGAATCTTAGACATCCCTTAGCTGTTTAGATTTAAAAGAAGAATACATTCAATTTGGAGACAAGTAACAAAACACATGCAATGAAGCATTACTCATTTAAATCAACATGAAACCAGTAAGTTTATGCACTTAAACAGACAACATGAGATTCATAAACTCACAAAAACATCCAAAACAGAGCCACCAATGAAGTTGTATCTTATCACAGCACCAAAAATTTGTCCAATTTTCAACAACACAACAAGTAACATAGTTTGGCATTTATACCAAGACTGTGTACCTAGCAAAAATTAATTACAAGGCAAATAAAAAATCTGTGAGATTTAATGTATGAGGAATGGTGCCCAGAAATATTCAACGCTGTGGGGAGATAGAGAGGAATGAGCAGATGGAATCAGGATCCGCACCGCCATTCAAGGACATTCACCTTCAATCAGGTTGTTGACCTATCCATCACCAACCCATACCGCTGCAATTCTATCATTAACGCTTCAGCTACCCACAGCCTCTCTAAAATGTAGCAATAGTGTACCTCTGAAAATTTTCCACTCAAAAACAGCCACACACGCTCAGGAAAAATCCTTCGCTGCAGGTTCAAAACCTGACCGCTCAATCAAAAACCCATCGCTGTGATCAACGGTCTCAAAACATGCATGAAGAGTCACCAGCCAATAATATTATGCCACGTAGGCACCTTGACCTTCTATCGCTGACCCCTTCTCCTTTCATTTCACCTTTATCGCTTTTGTATATGCAAAAATGAATGCATATACAATCGTCATTGTTCATCTTTCAAAAATCCCTTGTATATGCAAAATGGATATACATACAACTACTTAATATACAAGGTGGACTCTAGCCATTTATCCATCGGATTTGAAAAACTTTCAAATCCAGGCCTTGTATCTCCTTCTTATGATTATTGCATTGCACATACAAGTGTGACATGCATACAAGGTGGATCTCAAAAATTATGCAACACATTACATTCACCTTGAAATCTGGCTTGTATCTTACCTATTGGATATCGGCATGTATAAATGCTATATACATGCATGCCATGGATCCCAAAATGTTTATGAAGCAACCTAAAATTTCTATCAAGTCCGGAATGTACATTTTTTCATCTTTGTATATCCGCGATATACAACTCACACATACATGCAAGTTGCGGACGCCAAGAACCTATAGAACAAAATGAAAGCACCATCAGGTCCGCCTTGCATTGTTTTCCTTTACATATTTTTCTAATATATACCACATACACATTCTCCTTATGCATACAAGGCGGATTTCAAATTTTATGAAGCTTGCTAAAGATACTTTGAAATCCGGTTTGCATCTCAACCCTTGTATCTTTCGAATGTACATTGGCACATACAAGTGCCCAATATACATGCTGCAGACCTGAAATATTATTAACTGCATTTGATTCCTCCTTCAAGTCCGGAATGTATATTCTTCATTGTATATTTTGTTTGTATGCTGAACATGTAGAAACCCACTTGCACATCTGCTGCACTGTTCACTTTGCATGTCACTGGCCTTTGCATATTTTCCAATGTACATTCCCTTTGCTCATACAAATAAGGAATCTTCTCCAGAATATTCTTGCAATGTATCTAACCATTGTATGTGCACTTGAATGTATATTGCATATACATTCGACTGTGTATATTGATGGGCCCCACCACATGCATCTCTACCTCGCCACTGTAGCAAATGCATATTTGCACCTCCTTGTATATTTTTTCTTTGTATGTCCACAATGTATCTTTCTCTTGTACATAGCCGTTGTATGTTTGAATACACAAACCAAATATACATGTAACTTGATATACAAACAGGGAATATTCCTAGGAATTTGTGAAAGATTCCCCCTTCGTATATGCACCTTTTCAAGCCCGATATGCATTCAAAAATGCATCTAACTCAATTTTTCCACCATTTTTGGAAGCCGATTGGGATTTCACAAGCAACCCAACAAATATTTGCATTTGCACATAAAAAAACTTAACATTTTCTCATGTGCGATAGGAGAAAGCAGTAAAACATTGCACGAGGCCATGGAAAATTCACAACTAAGGCACCAAGGGTTTGAAGGAACTGAAATACAAATCTGTAGAAACAATTCAAAACCCTAATCCTAGGTGAACACCACCACTTCCCAAAAGGTTGGATCTAGGACTATCAGCTGAGTCGACAGTTGCATCATTGAGACAGTGCACTTTTTAGAGTTTAGGTTCTATTGCCAATGAGATTGACCACTTGGCATCTGACTGTGTTTGTAGATATATCTTGCATCCATGCATTAGCATTCCTTCATTTGATTCAACTTCCACCATTTATGATCCTTACATCCATGCTGACATAGTTTGACCATGTGATGTGGCACAAACTAATAGAGAGGGTGCACTATGTAGCTTGAGTACATGTCTGACATAGAATCTATTAGCTGTGTGTGAGTTTAACAGTTTAGAGTATGGGATCTCTCTTGACTCTATGGCCCCACATGTCATCCAACATAGTGATCGCCGAGCTACACATATGAGTCACATAGCCACACAAGGCTATGTAGGGGGGATCAGGTTGTTCTATGAGGTCAGTCTACAGCACCTTCACAGTGGATTCCACCACATCCTAATATTATTACTCCACCTTTTCCACCAGGATCATTCTGTGGAATTTTGTATGATGATGTTGCGATGACCTTCAATTCATCTAACCTTAGTGGGATTGGGAGGGTCATCCATGGATCTACACAGTTTACTGGTGATGAGGTATATATAAATTTTGCATTTAATCTAGTGTAATTTATTTGTTATAAATTATATTTAAATTATAAAATTTAGATTTGTGCATCATGTGTATTGACTCTTAATATCAATCTTACATCAAGGACCGACTAGAGTGGTGGGACATGGCACTATGTAGTAGACACCAGATGTGATTGAGCGTTGATGTGAAGTAAGTATTTAATTATATAAAATTTGAACAAGTACTTAAGATTCCATATTTTTAATATATATTTAATTGAATAGAGATATTTTTTATGTTCAAGGATCTACACTGGACTCAAATATTCATAGATGGATGGGATTAGATACATAGAGTTCAGGATAGGGCTCAAGATAGGGCTCAGCTCATCATTTTAGTCCTGGGTTGAGTGAGGCCCATTCTGCCGATAGGAGGTGCTGATGATGTTGCAATTAGACTTGATGTTGTTTGTTATTTCTGATTATACATATGTTTGACTTCAAGACTTATTTATATTATGTAGCATGCATGGCATGTCTTTATATCATGTACATACTTGCATTTACATGTTTAGTTATATAGCTATGTTATGAACTTTGTTTGTTATCTATCACATGTGATCTATACAATATATGTAGCATCTCTAGCATTTCTTTATATATGATACATATGCACATTTAGATGTTTAATTATAGAGTTATGCAATTAAATTTTTATTTGATTATATATATATATATATATATATATATATATATATATATATATATATATATATATATATATATATATATGAACTGAACTTATATGTATGTTCCAATATAATTTATGATATGTCACAATATAAAAATTTGATTTAAAAGTAATTTGACATGTTTAATTTAAGAAAGTAATATAAAGATATTTCAATTTTTAATTTACCATTTATGCCATGAATAAAAGTTGAATATTGATCAATTTATTTCAATATTATCTATTTAACATGTATATATATACATTGTGCTTGTAATATATATCTTTTAATATATCTTTCATAATATCTCTTCATTTACTTAGTTGAAAATTAAATATGTCTTCATTAATTACAAAATGTATCCTGATTATACATTATAAGACAACAATTTTAATTCAACATTTAGATACTTTATAACTTATCAGTGTATAGTTGATATTTAATTTTAGCACATAAAAGACTAAAATCTAGAGTTTAATGAATTATTAATCCTTTCATTAGGCGCTTAAGCACACTTAAACACATGAATGATAAATTATAGTCTTCAAACCAATATTTACATAGAAATGATTAAGAAATTTTTTGGCTAACATGGAAAAAATAATTAATGGAACCAATATTAAAGAATGAAACTATTGTATACCATAGTACCTCAAAGTACATGGAAATTTTAATTACATGTTAAGCCCTTTAGGAATTATAAATTGTTACAAATTTTAATACATTGGACATATTTTTAAATACATTGATGCAAAACATAAATGATGTCTTGCTTGACATGTAAATCCTTGTAAGGACTTGCTAATTAATACAACTAGTCTACAATGATCAAAGAGCTTCAATGAAAGCATGTAAAAATCTCTAGAAATTGTAACATTTTCACTATATTGTGAACATATTTAATACATTAAATGCAACATAACTATATAAACAAATATACATTGTCCTTACAATTAGCAATAAAAATCCCTAAACATTTAGATAGTTTATAACTTGTCATTGTATAGTTGATATTTAATTTTAGCACATAAAAGACCAAAATCTAGTTAATGAATCATTAATCCTTTCATCAAGCCATTACACATGAATGATTAAGAAAAGATTTGGCCAACTTAGAAAAAAAATTAATAGAACCAATATAGCAAAGAATGAAACTATTGCATACCATAGTCCCTCAAAGTACATGGAAATTTTAATTACATGTTAAGCCCTTTTGGAATTATAAATTGTTACAATTTTTAATACATTTTAAGCCCTTTACGAATTATAAATTGTTGTAAATTGTAATACATTGGACATATTTTTAAATACATTGATTCACAACATAAATGATGTCTTTTTTGACATGTAAATACTTGTAACAAGGACACACTAATTAATACTTGACTAGTCTACAATGATGAAAGAGCTTCAATGAAAGCATGTAGGAATCTCTAGAAATTGTAATATTTTCACTATATTGTGAACATATTTAATACATTGAATGCAACATAACTATATGAACAAATATACATTGTCCTTACAATTAGCAATAAAAATCCCTAAAAATTTAGATACTTTATAACTTATCAATATAGAGCTGATATTTGATTTTAGCACATAAAAGACCAAAATCTAGTTAATGAATCATTAATCCTTACATCAGGTCCTTAAGCACACTTATACATGAATCATAAATTATAGTCTTCAAACCCATATTCACATAGAAATGGTTGAGAAAAGATTTGGCCAACTTAGAAAAAATAATTAATGGAACCAATATATTTAATACATTGATGCACAACATAAATGAAAGGGCATGTAGGAATCTCTAGAAATTGTAACTTTTTCACTATTGTGAACATATTTAATACATTGATGCATAAAATGTAATTTACATACATTTGACTTAGTTCTTGGTACATAAAATCTGAATCCTCTCTATCTTTTATTATCTCTAAAATCTTTTCATGGTCTTCAATAACTTTCATTTTTGTTGTCTACATCCTATTTTTCGTAAAGTTTCCAAATTTAACCATTACTGCTTCACACTATAGAAAACTCAAATAATCTAGGTCTACATAAAATCTATAACACACCCTATTCCTCAAATGCAAAATGAAATAGTAGCTGAGTGTAGAGTATCATCAACAAACAAATTTATATACAAAAAATATATCAAAAAATGACAAGAACAACAAATTGAACTAACTAGCCCTAACTAAGAGTCTGATCAATCCATCTGGAAAAATCTCCTCTAAAATGAAAATCTAATGTCATATAATTTCCTCAAAAGAGGATGAAAGTGAAGAATGCAATGAAAGCAGTCAGAAAGGAGGAAGCAACGGCCATGGAGGCCACGCCTTTCTCAGACATGTGAATTGGTGCCATAGCATCTGCCGCAATCGCAACCCTAAAGTATACAAAGCCAAGCATTACCATGCATGTGATAGTAACAGCAAATCTGGATGCCTCCATTTCTTGCAAGGATATGTTGCTATAACAGGAAAACCCAACGATAAAACGCTGGATTTCCACAACAACTGCTTATAGAAGAAATTAACAAAACCTGGATTGAAAATCCTCCTTTCAACATGCTTTAATGGGTGTTCTATTCATAAAGTGACATTTTAGCACATGCCAAGAAGATGTTAGTGTATGGGTTGGAGAGTTTAATTTTGTAGCATTGCAGGAGACCAATACTTTTATAAATTGGAAACATCTGTATTGTGCTGGTGGACATATCAATAATCCTATATGAATTGACTACTCAAAAGTCATTACCTGATATAACTACCAGCAGACTTGAAGTAGATGATGATTGTAAGTTGTTTTTCTTTGTGGGTGTTCCCAAAATAGTAGCAGACCCATACCCATGTTGGAGTCCTTTGTCAACGACCATGATTCAAAAACTTTCCATTTAGTTATGCCATCTCACAGAATCAACATTCGAGCCCAGAAAATAGATTCTCCACACTTTTTCATGATGGCTGAATAAACCCTAGCTAATACAATTAACCAAGGCAATAACAATGATGAAATGAAGTGCTTCAAAAACCAAGATTCATGCTTTTTGAGTACCTCAACCGGCTGTTCCGGTTTGCCCTAAAGAGGGCTCAAAAATACAACATCAAATGACCTTCACAATTGCCAAAACCTATTTGTCAAGTTACCCGAAGCTTCTACAAGCTTTGAAAACTTTAAACCTTTTTCACAAAATAATATTTCATGTATGTCATTTGTGCCCTCGGCCAAGTGTTAGGAAAATGTCATTTGGGGACCATACTTAAAATAAAGTTTGTCACTCTAAAATTGCACATAATGCCACATAATAATAAACATCAAGACTTTGACTTTTTATGAAATGTTCTCAACGTGTTATGCTATGCCAAGGTAGTAGTACTGAGGTTTGACATCACTGCCAACTAACAATGCCAACTCAACAGAACAATAGCATTCTTAGTACCCATGCCAAGTGAAACAAAATGAAACAACTGAACCAGAAGGAGATAGATCATCATGTGTCATGAATATGCTCATGTATTGTCAAGCCATCATTATAAACATAAACAAGCTAGGCAAGTGAAACCAAATCTGAAACATATCTGACCAGAACCATATATGTGACCAAATTTGAAACATATCTGAGCAGAACCATATATGTGAACAGATACTATGTGTCAAGGTACCATACATTTCAAGGTCACTGTATCCAACCACATCCAACTAAGAGAGATTGTGTCTTTGACATCAAGGACAACAATGGAGGGCAACAAACTCCCCCTTTGTCCATGATGGAAAAACACAACTCTCTCTCCCCCTTTTTTTGACATCAAAGACAAAGGGAGGAAGGAAAGTGTTCCAATTCCTCCATAAATCCAAAATCCATAAATACCTGTAATGTGAAAAGAATAAGCAGAAATGTATTAAAACCATACCAGTCATATCAAGACTATCCCATGATTGAGAAGTATCCAAAATATCTGAAACAAAAATGAGACATCAGCATCATAATGAAATACTGATAGAATGATAAGTATAAAGAGCATGTAGCAAAGATTGACAACAACTGAGGATGCTAATAGAAATAACACTATCACCAATAGCCAAGCACCATATCAATGATCAACCACCAGAAAAATAGCTGAGTATACCCAAGTACCAAACAACAGAAATATAATAAGAAGGATGGTAATCACTTATCATATTACACAACAGAGATAGATAATATGCAAAGAAGCTCCCCCTATCTAAATGCACAAGGGCAACAGTTAAGAAAACACTGTCAGATCCCTTAATCAATAACAACAAACTAACACATGAATGACTTCAAAAACTGTCTTGCATCAATTCAAACCTTGAAATACTCCATTCAACATTGTACCAAAACACTTATTACTTTGTATATCAATGCATGACTTTCATTGTCACTGCATCTATCTAGAAAATCACTGTCCTACATGACAACAATATGTTAAAGAGCACTGTCACTGTCAACCATAAAATTCACTGTCATACAAATTATCAATTTAATATCAGAATTGTTACTATTAGAACTATCATGAAAGTGTAGTTCACTACATATACTCACTATCTCACCGACTCAGACAATTGCCAATTGATACTTTTGACAGAAAGGTAAATACTCTATCATGTCTAAGCAAAGCAGTCCTAATATTTTTCATAACAATAAAACTATGACACAGAAAATTGTCTTCATACTTGCCATGTCTTAGTATATCTTGGACTATTCCCATTTATGCAAGAAACCTCTATTCACTTGGCATAGTCCTAGTTTATCCTTATCAACACATGACCACTGTACTTTATACCTGCAATATCTTTGCACCTGATCTGACATGGTAGAAATCTAGCATTTATAATATCACCTACAAAGAGATAGTCATAGTTCTAGTAACACTCTATTGTCTTACTTACATTAATGGATGCCATACTCAATTCCAAGACTCCAAACAAACTGACAGAGATTGTAAAATTTGTTTTGAACTTTCCAATACACATTGACTATCCTAATCAAACCACATCATACTGTCTTGCATATACTGTCCTTTCACTGAACACTACTATGATGATATTCTTGATGTATTCTCCTATAAACATTTTTATATAGATCTGACACCTAGAAGCCACCTGAGATCCATTTTGACATTAATGAACCAACAACTCTATAATGTAATAAGTTCCTACAAGGACTACACCTTGTAAAAGAACAACACTGCCCCTTGATCACTGTCATTTAACTATATGTTACTTCTCTTTATTTCATTTTATGTATTGAATCTTTTCACCATCTTTGATAACAATGCCAAAAACTTTGTAACCAACATTATCATACTACTTCCTGTTGTCATGAAGAAATGTTAAAGCCTTAAAAAAATGATTCAAAATGACAATGCCTTGAGATCCATTACTGTGTTGCTTAATAAGAAAGAAAGCCTATCAAACTGCCAAGATAGAAAGCTTATCAAAGTACATAGGTACTGATTGAATACAAGCATGAATATAATCAAAACAAATATCCATAGCACTATGAAATACTTGTAACATACTTTCAAACTGGCACTGTGGACTGTCCATGAGTATTACTACTCCCCTTTAGGTTATTATTGCATACTATGACAAATCTCTTTATTGCTGTCTTTCTAACCTTAACAGCCATAGATCATGAAGCTTTTCATTGTCCTATTTTACTTAGTCACCAACAACTACTTAAGATCCTTTGAAAAACTCATGTACCAGACCAAGGAGTTAAGTGATAGGACATTTGATAACTCCCCTAACTTTTATATCACTTCTCAAGCAACTTGTAGAGTGTCTTGTGCAACATGCACAAGGTTAGAGTCCTTCTTGTCCTAATCTTGTTTTCTTCTCCAAATTTCATAGGCTCCTTAATCAGGCCATTTATCTTCTTGTTTCCAGATGACTTCTTCAACTTACTTCTGCAGTGCTATGATTTATGTCCAACACTGTTGCACTTGTAACATATGATATTGCCAGAAGAATAATAATATCTATTTCTTGAGTTTCTATAATCATATTTTGCATGCATCCAATAGTCTCTTCTCATATGTCTAACCTTATTGCATTTATAGAAAACAACATTGTAGTTTTGATTTTACAAACCATAATAACTACAATTCCTAGCTCTATGACCATACTTATGACAGATATAACAATAACCATGAAATTGAGAATAGTTATACCTGACAGAATGATGATGTCTGGTAGATGAAGATCTTGAAAAACTGTTAGTTCTTCTTCTCCCAACATCAACAGTTTTATCCTTTGGTTTCTTTTTGTCTTCATCAGAAATAGCAGAATGACAATTAAGATCTATCTTCTATCTAGGAGTTTGCCTAACCTTAAAACTCTTTCCACCCGCTGTTGCAAACACTATTTCATCTTTAACACCCGAGCTTTCCCCTTTTTCATATCCTAAGACAAAATGATCCTTGTAGTTTTTCTGACTACTCAATATGCCATCTAAAGCATTTGTGCCTTTCACAAACTTCTGTATTTTGACAACATCTAGACTTTTCTTTAGATTGACAACTTCACTTTCAAGTTTCAAACATTCAATTCTTTTCACCTCAAGATCAGAATTTGTTACATCTATTATTCTTTTTACTTCCTCAATTTCAGTTTTTAGACTAATAATCAATTTATCAGATTCATTAACATGACTCTTTAATTCTGCAATCTGATTTTTGGCATTTTCAAATTCTAAAGACACTTTTCAAAATTTGAACAGACCTTATCCTTGGATTCTTTTTCTTGTTGAAGCTGGTCTTTTAATCTTTTGTTTTCTTCATTAAGTTGTTTGATTATATCTAGTGCACACAGAAGTTCTCCTTCAATATCAACTTCACAATCTTCTTTATCCTCAAAGAAATCTCTTTCTTAATCATTAAATTCTTGTTATCCTTCAAAATCAACAACTCCTTCAGGGTCACTAACACACTCTTCTTCTGCAGGATTGTTCTTATTATCACTTATTGACTCAACTGACAAGAATGTTTCTTGATTCAAGACTACATTTGACTTGACAGGAATTCTTTGATCATTCTTTTGCTTGACACTAGTGTTTTTCTTTTGACTTCTGTTTCTTTTACACTTACCCATGATGA
The DNA here is from genome assembly GCA_027924645.1 of Cunninghamia lanceolata. Lineage (NCBI taxonomy): Eukaryota > Viridiplantae > Streptophyta > Pinopsida > Cupressales > Cupressaceae > Cunninghamia > Cunninghamia lanceolata. The sequence continues at coordinate 772,542 of BSBN01000547.1, forward strand.
GTACTCCATGACTAGGAATCCCCTAAGTTGGTTAAACTTAAAAAAGGAGTTTGGCTCTGATACCACTTGTTGGAGTCCTTTGTCAACGGCCATGAATCAAAAACTTTCCATTTAGTTATGCCATCTCATAGAGTCAACATTCGAGCATAGAAAATAGATTCTCCACACTTTTTCATGATGGTTGAATAAACCCTAGCCAATACAGTTAACTAAGACAATAACAATGATGAAATGAAGTGCTTCAAAAACCAAGATTCATGCTTTTTGAGTGCCTCAACCGGATTTTCCGGTTTGCCCTAAAGAGGGCTAAAAACTACAACATCAAATGACCTCTTGACAATTGCCAAAACCTATTTATCAAGTTACCCGAAGCTTCTACAAGCTTTGAAAACTTTAAACTTTTCACAAAATAATATTTCATGTACGTCATTTGTGCCATCGGCCAAGTGTTAGGAAAATGTCTTTCGGGGACCATACTTAAAATAAAGTTTGTCACTATAAAATTGCACATAATGCCACATAATAATAAACATCAAGACTTTGACTTTTTATATGCAATGTTCTCAACGTGTTATGCTATGCCAAGTCAGTACTACTGAGGTTTGACATCACTGCCAACTAAAAATGCCAACTCAACAGAATAATAGCATTCTTAGTACCCAAGCCAAGTGAAACCAAATGAAACAACTGAACCAGAAGGAGATAGATCATCATGTGTCATGAATATGCTCATGTATTGTCAATCCATCATCATAAAGATAAACAAGCTAGGCAAGTGAAACCAAATCTAAAACATATCTGACCAGAACCATATATGTGACCAAATCTTAAACATATCTGACCAGAACCATATATGTGAACAGATATTGTGTGTCAAGGTACCATACATTTCAAGGTCACTATATCCAACCACATCCGACTAAGAGAGATTGTGTCTTTGACATCAAGGACAACAATTGAGGACAACAACCCATATTGTTTTGCAATATCTTATTTCTTTGAAACATCTTATCAAATAGCTCTCGTGTCTTACTAATGCTTTAACGTTTCACATAAATGCCTCTTATTTGGGCATAAGCTTAGGGTATGCTGATAAACATTGAATACTCAGCCAATTGCATTTGCTTGCAATTTCACGTCTAGTTCAAACTCGTCCCATGCATACTTTACAACCATGGCGGCCTCTTGAGACCACATTTCTTTGATGTATTCTATCAAATAGTTCATATGCCTTTCCTAAACTTCCACATCTTCATCCATGGCATCGTAGGGGAGGAATTAGGGCAGGAAGGATTTTATCAGAGGTTTTGAGGGAAGGCTGAACACTTTCAATGTGTCGAAGGTTTTATCAGTTTCCACAATTGAAAGAACTTCCGATTTCAGGTTCTAATTTTGAATGAGTGCTTGTTTCCCTTCGAAAATGTAAATAAAATGCCTTGAAAAACTAATGTCAGGGATTGGGTTGATTGTCACAACGACCCTAACCTCTAACAATGTTTTTAGTAAAGCCAAAACCTCCAAAAAGTGAAATAAAACGTGGATGCTAAGTGGATGACATGAAGGGAATTCTTTTTGGGGATTTGGGGGTGAAGTGGGAACTAAAGTTTTTGATCATTTTAAAGAGATTTTCTAATATTTGAATTCAATAAATGGATAATGATAGGGTTTTGAAGAAATTAAGCACCTTTTAAATAGAAAGAAGCTTTGGAAACCACAAAATTTAAAGATGTTGAGACATGGACCAGCTAGGACTTGAACCTAGGACCTTCCATTCGCTGCTGGAGTGCTCTACCACTGAGCTACTAGCCCCTCTTGGACCAGTCCATTATTGGTCTGGGTGTGGCTTATTTCCAACACCAACACCCCCCCTTAAGCCACACCTCTCATGTGCTTGGGTCTCCTAGCCTGGGTCTGGCTCTGATACCATGTTGACACATGGACTAGCTAGGACTCAAACCTAGGACCTTCCATTTACTGCTGGAGTGCTCTACCACTAAGCTACCGGCCCCTCTTGGACCAGTCCATCATTGGTTTGGGTGTGGCTTATTTCCAACACCAACACCCCCCCTTAAGCCACACCTCTCGTGTGCTTGGGGCTCCAAGCCTGAGCCTGACTCTGATACCATGTGGAGACATGGACCAGCTAGGACTTGAACCTAGGACCTCCCATTCGCTGCTAGAGTGCTCTACCACTGAGCTACTGGCCCCTCTTGGACTAGTCCATCATTGGCCCGGGTGTGGCTTATTTCCAACACCAACAAAAGATTTATAAATTTGACCACCATTAAGACCTCCAAGAAAGAATCATTTTTGGGATCATAATTTAATTCTCTTAACTCGAAGAAGTGAGATTTACCTTGGAGGAAATCCAAATTCATTTTCAAGAACCTTATGAAATTTGCATGTTGAACCATCAACCCGACAAACAAAGATATAAGAAAAACTTTTGGCAGGATTGATATATTCTTCTGAAAACTTGCCATGTTGCCAATAATGACATCATGACCCTCTACGCCAAATGATTTTTCTCTAGTCCTTATGAAAATCATGTTTTAATCGTTTCCACAAATTGCCCGTGAAAAAGTTGAAGTTTTAAAATATCACAAACTAGAAGGTGTATGGGCCTAAACTCTTGCCACATTTGGTGAAATATAGTTAAAAACACCCTTGTAAAAGGTTTTTTACCCAACTTTTATGGATATCCAAATTTAATCATTTTCATAAATCTCCTCAAACTGGATAACTGATCCTAAGAACTTGACTGAAATGATAAGTGGTCTTCCGCCAAAATGATGTTCCTTTACCAGATTAAATGCCATAAATGGATATAAACATGATTGAACATGACATTTCAATGACAGGTGACCACGACGACTGGCGCAAGAGACATGTGACACTATAGATTTGCGATGAAAAGGCAATTTAGAGAAGGACTTTGACACTTGGCAACACTTGTCGTTTCGATGTAAAAAGTTTAAATTTTGTATTGTCAAAACAAGGTCAACAGTAACAAACCAAATTATTGTGGTGTCCACTTTGATTGTTTATCCAGACCCTATTACCCTAATTGCAATAGGTACCAATCTACTTTCTGTTCAATTTGATTTTCCTTCAAATATAATCAAACACAACAAAATCCTGAACATAGCATTTTACTTATCTTATTTGCTTCACCCACATCCACGATTAGACGTATGCTATTGCATTAGGGGCTATCATAACATCATTTTAAATTAGCTAAATCGTTGTGTCTTTGTTTTATAAAGGTGTAACAGCCAAAAATCATCAAACAGACATATAGGTTGCTTAGTGATGAAAATTGGAGTTCCAGTGCATTGGGTATGGTTTGATTTGGAGTTTTTTATATTCCTTCTTATAAATCTTTCTTCCTTACACCTTAGGGAATACCCCCTTAGTCTACAAGAACCAGAGGATGAAGGTCTTAACCACCTTAACAATGTGGTTCTTAGTTGCACTTAAGAACTGGACAACTTTAGGGATTTGTGGAGCATCAACATGGAGTTGACCCTGCTTATTTGTGCTAATGTAATAACAGCTTAATAAGAGCTTATTTGTGGAGCATCAACATGGATCTCTCCTCGTTGGAGGAGTTGACACTACCGGAAAGCTCTTCACGCAGACTCTCGTTTCAGGGGATTTATTCGTGTTTCCCAAAGGACTCCTCCATTTCCAATTGAATACCAACTATAACTTCGAGACCGTTGCTATTTCAGGGTTTGGAAGCGCCAATGCAGGCACCGTTTCAGTGCCCTCTGCTCTGTTTACAAGCGGTATAACCGACGATGTTCTGGCCAAGTCGTTCAAGACAGACGCCAAAACTATTGGGATGCTCAAGGCTGCCCTCAAACCTTAATCCTGACAGCTTCTTTTGTCTACGCTTTATCTTTCTTTTACTTTTTCCGCTTCTATTGTTTAGAAGCGGATGTTTTTCTGTTTTCTGCGCAAATATCATATTGATCCATTTGTTTGTCCTCATCAAAATTTAAATAAATGAAAACGTATTTTAGTTTTACCATAAATTTCTCTATTTCCTCGCACTATTATTTTTAATTAAAAATAAATTACAAATCAACACTTTTCACATTAGCTAAAACAAAGTAAAAAAAAAAATTTAAATTAAAACAAGCAATTACAATGAGGCCTGGAATTTGACGGTCACCCTTACCTGTTATAGAAATTTTTTATGACGGTTTGGTCATTTAACTACCTTTCAATTGACGTTTTAAGAAAATTATAACTTGTCAAAAAAATGTTGAGTGATTTTTTTATATTCAAAGAACACAGATTACAAAAAATAGTTTAAAGACTGCAAAAAGGAGCAGCAATCAACAAAACAATCACAAACAAAACTACAAACAGCAAGACCTTTTCTTTTGGAGAAACTTCACAGTGATCAGTTCAGATCATTTGTTTCAAGTGGTTCACTTTGATATTCACAATTGTACTAATCTTCTTTTGGCTACAGAGGATTCTTAAACCTAATCATTGAATACAATTCCCACTTGCAAATTGCAATCATTCAAATGACATTTCAAAAAGATAGCAAAGCAATAAGTTTCAAAAAATATTGGTCATGCCTTAAGAGCAGTCCATCTACTCCACAAACCAACTTTCCCTCCTTTTGAAGTCTAGAGAACTTTCAATCATTGATTCACCACACTGTTCTTATAACTTGACTTGTTCAGTTGTATCACTACTAAGAACATTTCCAATTCGGCTCTAATGTAGGCATCTTGGTGCACTGATAGAAAGGTTATTGGGGAACTGAATGACAATGGAGGAAGTAGCAACAATTCTTTTTAATCCCTGTAATTATAAATTAGCTCTCAATTATAGCTTTTCTTAATCTCTATAATTTTAATTTATAAATTTGTACTTATTCCATATATAATAAACAATGAATAACAAATTAACAAATAACAAATCAAAGTATAGACATAGAAAATATTTGTCTCTAAATTGGTTTTTAAGATTAAAAACAATAAATAACTATAGAATTGATTTTTAAAATTTATTGAAGATAAACATTCTAAAATATATAACAAGTACAGACAAAGAAAATATTTATTTCTAAATTAATTTTTAAAAATAAAAAACAATAAATAACAAGTATAGACAAAGCAAAGATTTGTTTCTAAATTGATTTAGAATTATCTTTGAAAATATTGTAATTTAATATATATTTCTATATCAATTTTTAAAAAATGTTCAAAATAAACATTATAAAAGAAAACATGATTTATATTTAGAAACAAATTATTATAAAATAATATATATTATAAATAGGAATATTATATTATATTACCATGTAATAAAATTTTACAAATAATTTAGAGTGTCATATATATGGTTATGTAAAAATTTGACAAGTCAAGTTATACGGTCTAAAATGGCAAAAATGGTCAAATAGACCATAAAATTCGAGATTACATTGGAAAATATCTAAGTAGTCAAGCAACAAAATCAAAAATAATATTTGTGAATAAGAAATAAAAAATAAATACAAATTTAAGTGATATTAAAAAAAAAAGGTCTATTTTAACAATCACGTTATGAAAATATAAGAATTATTTTAAAATATGAACAATTTTCTTATAGTGATAATGGTAAATTTTTATATTTACTCAAAATTTCATTTGTTTTATGAGGTATTTTAATTTAATTAAATATAGAAAAGTAGGTACACTCTTGTATTAAGTTTGGTTAGTGTTTTGATACCTTTTTCTATTCATTTCATCCTTATTTGTAAATGTCCTCATACATTTTATGCTAAACCCTAATACATTTGTTACTTTATCCATCCATATTACTACCTATCCTTATGCATCTACTCTCTATCTTGAACTTTCTATTTTAGCCCTTAGGTTTAGTTCTCCACTACTCAAGATCAAACCAATTCAATTCGAAGGCACATTGAATTGACCCTGAATTCAAACCTTCAAATTCAAATTCTAAAATTAGCATTTTTTCAATTCCATGTACATCAAATTAAGGTAGTGATAGTTAGGGTCAAACTTGAAGGACTTAGTTATGAACCACAATTTATTTTTTTATCTTGCATAGAACTCGATAATTTCAATACATTGAGAGCATTAGTTTCAATTTGTGTGGTGAATGATTTCAACATGAAATCAACATTGGTTCTTCAACATTCTTCCTAGAGCTAAGTACATACATGTCCTCCTCATTCAATTTCTAGATATTAATTACATGTTTATTGACCCAACTCTAAAAAATGATCTAAAGTAATTATGTTTAATTGTTTGAATTTATTTATTATCCTCGATTATTTATGTAAAGATATTTTGCTTTCTTTATATCTTTAGTGAAATTAACATACCTACACCCCCTAAGTTTTCTCCTTAGGGTTTAAATCCTTCTTTCTTGTTAGAATTTTTAGATGTATATTATTTTGATTTGTTAATCATATTTTCAAAGCTTACTATGGTTGTATTCCTATTTGATCATGATCTAGAGCTATATCTTTTCTTTCAGTGTTTGAACGCCATTATATGATATTGCTTTTTCTCACCTTACTAACTAGTAGATTCATCTTTTGGGTCTCATTTTTAGATTTGATCTCTTCCTTAGTTTTTTCATTTGCAAAATATGAGAGTGATATAGTGCGAATCATTTAAACTCCTAGTTACTGTTTTATCCAATGCAACGATAGAGAATAGTATGCAATTCTGAAATGATGCACAAAGGTAAATAGAGGTGAAAGCCATTAAAAGGAGGCACCATCATTAGTAATTCAAGCACAAGGCATGAAAAATGGTGTGCAAGTCACTCCAACATGGCATAGTCAGCCTCTAACCTCCATCATCTTTCATCTCTAGCATAGCTCAAGATCATGGCACCCAAGCCATAAAAACTCCAAGGCCACTTCCAAACCACTCTACTTAAATATCATCCACTTCAATGGTCAAACATTCAATAGCAATTTTACACCTCATTCACAACAAAAAATGGTAAATATTTGTCCTATTTTTATTGTTCAAAATTAACCTTTGATTGTTGAAGTGGATGATATTTAAGAACAACCCAAACAAATAGGACACATAGTTTCCAAATTCAACACTACCATAGTAACATGGTGCAGCCATAATAAGAACATACATAGCTATAAATCATAATGCAACATCCAAATAATAGAACACAAGCAATCTACATCACACATTCTTCAATCATGCATGCAACAATGGGTAAATGACATATTCATAAAATGGTGTGCAATATCTTAAAGACCTTCCAAAATGCAATGTATAGATCCCAATTTCAGCATAGCTCCTTGAAAAAGAGGCGCAACATATTTAATGTTGCACATAGATCAAAATGGCACATAGGCACCTACAAAAGAGGTGCAACCACTCTAAAAATCTGGCAAAACAATTACAATCATTGTGCAAGCCTCCCATGTCATGTGGCCATGGTCTATGAATGGCACTACAAAGGAAATCATTACTGAAACATGGCACTCAGGTCTACCAGAGTCCCATGCACTTCTATTTAAATATCATCCATTTCAATGGTCAAACAATCAATAGCAATTTTGCGTCTCATTCACAATAAAAACTATTAAATATTTGTCATATTTTTACAAGCATTCATGAAACAAAGCGTGATCTATCTCGACGTTGTCGTGCCATCTGTATAAAAAGATTCAACCCCCTGACCTACTCACTGCTAACATTTGGACTTTACTGACTCTATTGCACATGTAGATTTGAATTGTATCAACTTCTGGTCGGTGATATTTCGATTGCTGTCGAAATTACAACACACCAACTAGATATGCTCTTCCCACAAAATTAGTTGCATAGATCATAACTTCTAATCACAAAGAAAATCAAACGTCCAACATCATTGAATAGTCACCATTCGATCTCTATTTTCATCCAAAGGTGGCCACATTATTTAAAGCTTAGCAGAGATGTCAATTTTAAGTGTTGCACTATTGCTCTTCATAACAATGAGCTGGCAGAGGACTAACTAGATGGTAGAAACTTTCATTAGTGTGATTCTCTTTTTCAATCTAATGGTGGGTACTGCATTTTCATATTGTTGGTATTATATGTTGCGCCATTGGTCATTAAGCTAATGACATGGCACATGGGCCCATGATGAATGTGTTTTTTTTTCTTTTAACCTTTTCTTTTAGGTTTATCCCCATAAGTTTTAAATTGATTTTATTAAAACCATTTAAAAAGATAAAAGAGGCACAGAAGACAAAGTGGGCCCTGTGAAGATTTTATTTTGCTTCTTTCAAAGAGGTTATAATAACAAAAGGTGAAATTCATAAAATCCTTATGGAAGTTTAAAATTTTCTCTTTGGTGAAAGGCAAATGAGCTCTGCTAGGGTTTCTTGTTTTTGCATTTTTCCTTGGTCTCTCTTGCGTCATACTGCACCATTGGCGCAGGATTGTTTTATTGCATCTGTGAGTACGACCACATTTACTATGGTTTTAAGGGTTTATAATGCCTCTAACTGGCTCTAACCCAACAGTTCTTGCTGGTGTTGGAGGTTCGATGGCTCTACTGAATGGCTCCTCCCCCAAACAAGCATCCCCAGAAATTTATTTTGAAAGTCTTTCATGAGGTAAGTCTTTTGATTCTCCTGTGGATGTGGTTTTACCCACACGGGATTTTGATTATGCATGTCAATCGTAGAACAACATACTTTTGTTGGTTATTTTGTTGGGAGGATTCCCCTTGAAAGTGTGCTTAAAAATTGGGTTCAAAAGGCCTGGGTCCCCCATGGGGTCTGCCTTGATATGGTCCAAAATTTGACAAAGGGCTTTTTCCTTTTTTGGTTTGTGGAAGTTAGTCATGTCCAGGCAATCCTAAATCATGGTCCTTGGTATGTTTGGTCCTCTTTGTTGGTCTTCCAGCCCTAGACTCGAGACTTTGTTGTCTTAGATGAAACCAAGTTATGGGTTCCATTCTAGGTTGAGTTCCCCTCTCTGCCCTTGCCTTGCTTGCATTTTCTACAAGCAATTGCTTCCTCCCTGGGGAGAGTTTATTTGTGTCGAACTTGATAGGTTCTTTCAAGCTAACCCTCAAAAGTGAGTCTATGTTGAAGTGGACCTTTTACAGGATTTGAAAGAGTCTGTTGATATTCAAATTGGCTCTCTGTGTCATACCTAGAAGGTCACCTATTTCAATATGCCAAATACTTGCTATCGATGTCAGTTCATTGAACACAAGATCAAGGATTGTCCTCTTGCAATCCCCCATACTCAATCTCCACCATGGGAAATCAACAAACCCCATCTGACAGACAGAGCTGCTGCTAAACCAGCTAAAAAATGGTCAACGATTAACAGCTAGAAAAATAAGTCCAATGGGTCCAGGGTGGTTTCCCAAACCCTTGCACCGCCAAAAGATGTTTCAAACCCTTCTGCGAAGGGGAAGGAAACCCACAAGGTTTCTCCTAGCACTTCAGCTCAAACAAGGCCTTTGGCTACGCCCCAGCCTATTTCAATTATGATCACTCAACCTATTGAGTCTCCTCCTATGTCAGGCTCTTTTAGGCACTCTCACAGCCCTTCTCGACCTCTTAAGGAGGGAGAATATGTTCATGAGAAACAGAGACATGCGTCTCCTCCCTTTTAGATTGGAACAATCTCACCAGAATTTTTATAGAATCACTATTCCTCTCTAGAAGAGCTAGATTCCGATGCCATGGTGGAGGTTCTCCAATGAAATTTCTTTCCTGGAATGATCATGGTCTCACCGACCTCTCTAGGAAGTATTCTGTTAGGGATACTCTTCTGAAGTATGTTGGTATTGATGTTTTGTGTCTTTAGGAAGTGAAAGTAACTAGGTTTTGGCTCTCTTCGGCTTGCCATTCTATTTGGCCTTCCAGTCAGATGTTCTGTATAGATGATGAGTCCAGGTGTAGTGGAGGGGTCATCCTTTTGTCCCCACAGTGGCACGTTTTGGTGGTTGCTCATGGGTCTGACCCCAAGCACTAGCTTATCTAGATTCTTCTAAACATTAATAATAATTCCTTTGGGATTATTAATGTTTATGCCTCAAATGATGCTGTTGAAAGATCTCGCCTTTGGCGTTGGATTGCTAAATCATTACCAATTGCCACTTGGGTGCTTTGTGGGGATTTTAATATGGTTGAAATGACATATGATAAAGAAGGTCACTTGCCATTTCGTTGCACAGTTGGTGAAAGAGGCGTGGTTTTACATGCGACATAAATTGGTTCTTTTCAATCCCAATGTTGGTCACTGCCATTCTCATTCTCTCTGGCATACTTGGTGCAATTTTCGAGTTGGGTCTGAAAGGATATTTAAACACCTTGATCAAGTGATGATTTCAGCATAATCTTTTTTCTCTTTTACCAACTCTTCACCACTCCCGGTAATGTCGTTAGTGGATGTGACGTTATTAGACCACTTTCCCATTCTATTTTGTATTGAATGGCATGTCAGACAAGCCCATGCCAGTAGGACCCAATTTTTTTAATACATCTCTGCTGAGTCACCAGCCCATGTTGGCCCACATCTGCACCATCTGGAATCTTGAATGCTGTCCACCTCACTCAATGGGTTGGATCCAATGGTGGAATGATGCTATCACATGGATTGCGATATTTCTCCGCATCTATGGACGCAGGTTGGCCATTTTTCACAAATAGTCTTATGAAGCCACAATGGCTGACCTCCATGCTGCCACAGAGGCTTTGGAGGCCAACCCTTTCTCCCCATCTCTGCAAGTCAGGGTTGTCGAACTTCGGCATCACAAGCAAGTTGCTGAAAACTATGCAGCTAGAGGAGCACAATTCAAAGCCAGGTTACATTAGCTCAAGATTGGGGATCATGCCTTTAAAGAATTTTTTATAGCACTTCGAGCCAGACATTCCTCACCTAGCATCAAGTGCATAAAAGAAGGTGCCACTATGGTATCAGAATTACCTGATATTCTTTAGGCTTTTGTTAAGCACTATGAGCACTCCTGAGAAGTCAAATGCACTCTAGGATTGTCTTGTTATTGTGCCAAATAGGCTTTCCTTAGCCTAGACAACCTTCTATGAGTAGTTTCTTATTATTGGAAACCTCAAAGAAGCCGTCTGCAATGTGGCAGATGATAAAGCTCTAGGAGTTGATGGATTTCCCTATAAATTTTACAAAGCTCTATGGCCATGTGTTGGACAAGATCTGCATAAAGTTTACCTTGAATCCTTTCATTCTAAACCCCTAGGTAATCTTATCAATAAAGGTAATATAAAATTCATACCTAAGGCTAGTGATCCCAAGGATATTTGTAACTAGTGACCCATCACACTCCTACATGTATCCTACAAAATCATTACCAAAGCCCTTGCTCTCAAAATCTGCCACCTCTTACCCTAGATTGTGCATCCTAAGCAGACTGGTTTCATCAAATCCAGGTTCATCTTGGACAACATTATTGCTGTCTGGGAGGGTATGGAATGGGTGAGATGTTCTAATCAGTAGGCCATTTTCCTCAAGATTGATTTTGCCAAAGCTTATGACCGCATTGAATGGCCTTTCATTTTAGCCATGCTTTCAAAGCTCAATTTCAGCCCCAATTTCCTCTAGTCTATTAATATGTTCTTTTTTGACGCCTCCACTTGCATCACCATTAATGGCCACCAATCCCAATCCTTTGGTTTGTTTCGTTCCATTTGTTAAGGCTTCCTGCTTGCCCCTTCCCTTTATGTGTTGGCTGCTGAAGGGTTTGGCTATCTTCTTGCTCACTCTGTTTCTCTGGGATTGGTTCATGGGATCTCCTTGCCTAATTCATCCACTTAGCTTGTCAATGGCCACTTTACTGATGATTCCTTTCTCACCTTGCTGAAAGAAGAGAATATTGTCAAAGTCGCTTTGGGTTGTCTTGAGACCTTTTGCTTGGCCTCTGGTTCAACCATTTAGTGACACAAAACCTTATGTTACAGACAATCAGTTCTTCCCAGCCCCATTTGGATTTAGCAGTATGGGTGGAAATGGATTGCACTCAGTGAAATCTTTCAATTTCTTGGCATTCCCTTTTTGGTGCAGGAGCTCCCTATTCTAGTCATTTTTTTGATTTGTCATGTTTGGTTATCATGTTATATTGCTCTCCCTAAGGCTTTGAAAGCCATTTTCATAGGTTGTAATAAGGACTTGGTCCATTTGGTTGATTTGTCTAATATAGACCTTGATATGGTCGATTTGTCTAATATAGACCTTGATATGGTCAATTTGAATGTAATTACACTTAAGAAACATGTGGTTTCTTGTGAAGGAAGTAATACCCAATGGTTAACTACCCTTGGATAGCAGTTGTATGGTTGGTGGAGGAGGAGAAACATCCCTCAAGCCTTCTATAGGAAGTTGAATGTAATGACATGCCAACAATAATGAAAAATTGAAGTTTTGGAGTGCAAAAACTGTAAATTCCTACGTTTTTCTGGAAACAGTCATTAAATATGGCTCTGTACAGACAGTAAGGGTTCTGAAACTTGTGAAATGTGTTAGTGCTTCGAAATACCTTTCATTTGAATGTAGTTAGGGCTCCTGAAACCTCATGTGCTGTGAGAACCAAATTGATTTGTGCAAACTGGTTTGAAAACCCTCAAAACTAGGGTTTTGTGGCAAAATGAGTGATTTCTCCTCTATCCTCTAAGAAGCATCAACCATTTTCAGTAGGATGGAGGAAGATAGAGTAGATTACATGTTTTTGTTTCTTGTAGGGTCTGCACTCTTCACTCCAAGGCACTTGGCATGATTCTAACTAGTCTGCATAGTGACTAGTTAGTGTGCAAATAGTGGAAATCAGTGTGATTTCAAAGAATAGTCTAGAGAATGACCTAATGGATGATGTGGTTGGTGTTGGTGGATGTAAACAAACCTATGAATGTGTTTGACTAATCCTGAGAAAGAGATTTTGAGACACTTCCTTTGTAAGGGTCCCAAATTAGGCCTATTTCCTAAAAAGAAGGGTTCACTGTCATTGGACGCCTGAAATAGAGTACGGCCCTACAACTTGGTAGATTATTGTATGTCCATAGTGGGTATCCAAATGTGTAAAGAGGTTGGTTTGTCTTTTGAAGGTTTGTGGAGTTATCCTTTGGTTAGCCGATCTCTAGGGCTACAAGGAATAGGTCACTTTAAGCATTGTAATAGTGCAGTCATACTTTAGATCGTTGTTCACTGTCCTTGAAGGTACAAAATAAAGTTATTGGGTTAGAGACCATGTGTTGGTCATGTCCTTGACAAATGTGTATTGGTTGTAGTATGAGATCCTATTGGTAGGGATATTGGTAGTTTGGTTGTTGATCTAGAAGGTGTGTGTGTGTGTGTGTGTGTGTGTGTGTGTGTGTGTGTGTGTGTGTGTGTGTGTGTGTGTGTGTGTGTGTGTGTGTGTGTGTGTGTGTGTGTGTTAGTTGGGTTGAGTAGAGACTCCCCAAAAGAGAGTTGAGTAGTCTATGTGGGTGGACTCTAGGTTGTGGTCCCAGACTAGGTCAGTCTCTTGAATAGCCTTGTATAGGCTTGTGTTGCATAGGGTTTGAAGAAATCTTGTGAAGGAAACCTAGAAGTCTAGGTTTATTGTGTGGACAAAACCAAATAGTACCAATACCTTTGCATCACTTTTCCTTTCAGGCTTCTTCTGCTGATCTCTGGTAGGTGGTTCTCTTTCGTATTGAGCAGAAATTAGCCTTCTGGGTTACTAAAATGCTTTCTCTAGCTAGGAAATTTCAGGTCTGTTCCAAAGTTCTTGCAGTGACTCATGTGTATTATTATTCTTGTTGGGCCCCTTCCAAGGCTTCGTATGCTAAGCTGGAGAAATTACTTAAAGATTTTCTTTGGGCATCTTTTGAGACCCATCGTGGATTTCACCGCATTACCTGGAAGTTTTGTTGCCTCCCAAGAGATTCTGGTTACCTTGGCCTTCTCTCTACTTAGTGGCAAGACATTGCTCTCTATGTCAAATGAATCATCCGTGCTCTTACTGGTAATGAGGCCTGGAAAATCCTCCCCAGGCATAATATTGAAGCAAGTTTTCCCACTCACAAACCCTCTTGGAAGGGAATTGGTCTCCCTACTCTTCTTATTATGCAAGCGCCTATTCAGATCTTGGGTACCTTTGTCGCCAAAAGCATACGGCATGCCTGGGAGGAAGTAAAGCCTTGGATCCATTGGTTAGGGAATGGTTTTCATGATGGGCTCTCCCTTAATCAATAGAACATATGGTGGTCTCCTCTTTTTTCTAGTACTAGTCAGTTATTGGCTAAGCTTCCTTGGCTCAAGGCTCTCAAATTTCACAAGAAGGGTATCTGGACCTTACAAGATATCTTTCATAGACCCACCATGCGCATTCTCTCGTGGGAAGCTTTTCATGCCCAGTTCAGATTTCAAAACCATGACCATGAAACCTACAACGCCCTAGTGAATGCCATCCTGGTAGATATGCTTCATAAAGTGGGTATCCGTTCTAATAAACCATGGTGGAAGGACTAGAAATAGTTTCCAAAAACCCCTTTTAAAATTACAAGTCTCGCCTTGGATATCAATGTCTTTCACCTCATTTTCCCATGATTGATTCCCTCAATCAACGATAGCTTCTTTAGTATTCGATAGCTGTTTGGTCTGCAATTGTTAAACCAATCTTGTCCACTTTTCTTAGTGTATTCTACTCCAAGGCTTACCTGTGGGAGCTCAGCTATTTTATTTAGGGATTCAAGACCTTCACTATGCTTTCTGTCAGCAAACTGAATCGTTTTAGCATCTCTTTTGGTATTCTACCATAGTGCAACAACTGTGGACTTAGATCCATGATTTCTTTCACCTATTTCGACTAGAACCATTTTCTTGGCATATGGCTCTATTGGGAGACTCTCCTAGGATTCCAGCAAAGTCTACCCATATTTGGTACACTTTCAGGGTGGAAATCCTCTTCACTCTATGGAAAGATAGAAATGCATGCATCTTTTCTCACAGTAAGATGGATACTATCATTTCTTTATATTCTAAAGATATTATTTGTTCTAATGTTCTCCTATAGATTCAAGTGCAAGCTAAAAAAGTTGCACTTGAAGTTTCTCACCTTCAGGAGCTATTAGACCACTAGGGCAGTGCCCCTTGTACTATGGCTCATGTGCCTCCCTCTCCCACTTCCTCCAGGGGCTAGCCACCTTCACGGGGCCAACGGTGAAGTGGCTCTACTAGGGACTCTCGCCCCCATGCTCAACCTCCTTCTCATCATGGATCTCACCCTCGCTGGTGGCGATCATCCTCTCCCCCATTGCGTGCTACCACGGGGTGGCCTTCTGGCGGAGCTCTAGGGGGAGGAAACATAGATTCTAGGTGGCCTTCTGGTGGTTCCATTCCTAGTGGTGGTTCTAGTTGGCCCACGGATAATTCTAAATGGGTCCCGCATTTGGATCTAGCAATTTCACCTCACCATTGAGAAAACACTACAGAACAAGAATAGGATGATGATGGTTGGGCTCCTCTTTATGTCATCTTGGACCCTGTTGCTGTATGGGGCAACTCGGATGACAAGGATCCTCCAT
Organism: Cunninghamia lanceolata; assembly: GCA_027924645.1. Taxonomy (NCBI): domain Eukaryota; kingdom Viridiplantae; phylum Streptophyta; class Pinopsida; order Cupressales; family Cupressaceae; genus Cunninghamia; species Cunninghamia lanceolata. The sequence continues at coordinate 788,098 of BSBN01000547.1, forward strand.
CCACTGGCATTGCTTTGGCCACTTAATGGCCTTCTTTCTTAATTATGTTTCTGTTATGTTTTCTAATTTCTGGGCTTAGGCCATGACATTGTGACATTTTGGGCACTGCCCATGTGACTTTGGGGTGTGCCTTTTTACCACCCACCCTTTTTTGTGGATATGTGTACTATATTTTCTTATTAATATAAATATGGTCACTTATTCATAAAAAAAAATCCTTATGGATAAATATAAAGAGAAAGCTTTATCTTTTACACGTGAAGAGTACAATAAGGAGCTATATGAAAGGAAATAAAAGCTCATAAAGGATAAATGAATAGCAAACTCACAGTGGTGGTCGTCATATAGTTTGAAGGAGATTTTGCATGTGGAAAAGGATTTGAAAAGTAGAAATAAAGGTGTAAGACTACAGTTAATAGAGGAGGTGTTGGTAAGAAGAAAGCAAATGGCACTTTAATTAAATAATTATTTTTTTCCTTTCTCTTCCCAACCTTCTTCTCTAAATTATTTTATAAAGCTTATTATTTAAGCCACATTCATGCAAAACTTTTTGTCATTAGGAATTTGTTTCTTAATGAAAAATGTGGCCTGAATTAGTAGTTTTTTTAATAAACTACTAAAATATGGTTTGCAATTAATCAATTACCACATACCTGCCACACAAACATCTTCAATTAAGAGACTTTTAACTAAAAGACCTAAAATTAAAGGTCCATGATACTCAAATGGGAATGAGGTGGGCTCAAGTACAATCAACCCCTTTATAATTTTTTTAGACTTAGATGCTAGAAGACCTTCAATCAAAGGAGCTTCAATAGAAGGTGACCTCCAATCCAAAGTGGCATGTATTATATGAAAAATGATTTCACAAATTTGCAAGTGGCCTATAAGTGATACTCACATTTATGCACTTCTGCCTACCTTGCATTTCATGTTCCATCTTTAAACCATCATTCACATTTTCCACCCAACACGCTTTGTTTTTGAAAAAGTATATGTCATTAAAACTTTTCCTTTATAGGAATGTGTTTTGTGAGGAGTCCATAAATTCTTTCCTTCTTTTCTTACTACAAGAATTCATTATGCATAAAAAATAACCTCAATCAACTAGAAGTTTGCATAGACAACATAGTGCAACTGAGCAACAATCTGTAGAACTCAAATACCATACACCAAGATGGATACAAGGAAACGTAATTACAACTATTGCCATCCTATTTTAATAACCCTATTTAAGATTAGAATAAGAATTAATAGATGTACAAAATAGCTCATCACTCTCCTCAAAAATCAATATATTTTAGCAATCACTGAATCAAATAAAATCACATTAATGTCATAAGTCTTCTAAATTAAAACTAAAAAATAATGATTAAAAACTCACTTTGATTAGTTTCTAATATCACTTCTTCACAAGACACTTTAAGTGGGTATGATAATCCAAAGGCTACTACAATAGGAAAGATCACACTTCCCGTGACTCTAGGGCCCAAGACTATCCCAACCACATTTTATGTCATTGACAATGACACAGGATATAATTTCCTCCTTGGAAGACCATGGATACATAGGATGAAAGATGTGCCATCTATGTTATTTCAAGAGGCTTGATTCCTACATTTGGGGAAGGTATACGTAGCAAAAGGGGATCTAGAACCTTTCAGTATGCTAAAATCAAATACATCAAACAAGTGTATAGGCATCCCCATAGATTATTGTTGGTGTCAACCACCTCCTAGGAGCACAACCTATTATTAAATCTTCACAGAGGAGAGAAGCAACACAAGGCTATTTCACCAGAGGTGAAAATATATTTGAGATATATGGGATGGTAAATTACATGGCATACAAGCCTTTTAAAGGCATGAAATATGTGACGGGTGAACAACTACCCGATACAGGAAAAAATTACCTATGTGATTAACCCTAAGTGAAAACTTAACTCTACAGTAACACCCCCCCTTAAGTGCAACTTAGGGAGATTATTATGCAATATGAATGAGATGCAATATGGGTCCTGGCTACACAACCATGTTAGGTACCCATTTACAAAGCAAAAACAAAATCTCTCACAAACAGAGAAAAGGAGAAAAACCCTATGGGAAAAACCCCTCTCCAAAAAAGAGAAAAGAAAACAAGATGCATGGATGGAGGACTCAATAACACCCCCCAAGGACTACATACATCATGTATATACAATCAATGATCCACCTCCCATAAGAGGGGAAGAGAGAGATTATATAGCCCCACAATGTGTAAGCACCTGCAAAAATGGTAAGTGCTTGAAGACAAAACATGATCCAATGTCAACAAACAACTTGTCTTCCTTTTGGAAGAAACAAAACCAAGTACAAATGCAGGAATGCTTCCCATTCTAGATATGAATTAGCAAGAGAAATCTAAATGTAGGATGAAAATATCTTTGAAATCTGTTCATGTGTCACCAAGACCTTGGAAGATGCCATGAACCAATTAGGAACATGCCCAATCACAATAGAAGGTGACAAACAAGGTACCACTGGAAACTGATCTTGAACATTCTCCAAAGATAGAGATGGAGTGACAACAGTTATACCACAACTATAATCAAATAGGAAAATTAATCCCTCAAATGTGTCTTTCAAGTCTGAAATGTGAGATTCCACGAACAATGAACCAATGTCCAACAAATACGGATCCCAATCAGGAAGACAATGATAATCTTGTTGCTCAGGAATGATGGAAGTACTTAATGAAGGTGAATCAACTATCTCTGACAAAGAATCAAGAACCTCTGAAGCAACTACAACCTCATCTAAAGTCTCAAAAACCTCCAAAGGATCACAAGCATGGTTTAACTTCTCTGAAGAATAATAAGGCACATAGGTATTGTAAAGAGGGTTATCAAGAGACAACAAAGTATCATGATCTCCATATGATTCTCAAATGTAAGTCCAAAGAGCATAAGGGCACTCAAAATGAACAAGTGAATCTAAAAGGTCATCATCATTTATATGCTCATAAATAACTCTAAAGACTTGAGCCCTAAATTCTTTCCAAAACATATACCCACAAGGTGTGCCTAGGATAGGAACTTCATTATACAAATATGGAAATAGATTCTGCTCACTATGATGAGGGAGAATAAAATCACTCCATTGCTTAAAGTTCCCTTTCTCCAAAAAAACCATTATAACTGAATTCTTCAAAAATTTCAAAGATAGTTCTTTCAAAAAACTTCCAAAAAAGAATTAAACCTGATTTGGTGCAAAAATTGGTCTGGCCAATTTCCTACTCTCCATACTAATACCAAGAAAACTCCACTGAGCACACAAGCATACAAGTCACCATGAGCACTAAGCAAGCCTTCACAATCAGTTCATATGAACAATGCAAGTGTTGGCATATATAAAGGCTAAATAACGCCTCTGCAAGGGCAAGGTGGGACTCAAGTTCCTGAAGAGACTACCCAAACTAGCGTCTAAATGGGCCCACTTTGCTTCTAGGCCATGCACAACAAAACCCTAGATAAATATATATGTTGGAACTTTATAAAATATAAAGTTTGATACCAAGCTTCATGTTCTTCAGTGAAGAAAAGTTCCTCCAAACAATAAATTTGAGCATCTTCTACAATGATCAATCGGACTGCAAAATTCATGCTCCGATGTAAGAAGAATCATTCCAAAAATGGTCCTTCTAGAAATGCCTTCTCATAGCAAAAAACATGGCACAAAATAGAGAAATTGTTGCCTCCTTCACAAAATTGGGCCTTCTTCAACAGGAAAATGACAACTTTGCTTCACACGGCCTTTTAGCAATTTGCGGGCTCCAAAGAGAAAATTTGCGCCTTTGCAACAAAAAAATCGTGGCCACTAGAATGAGAATTGCCAAAATTGGGAATAATCATTGCTGAGAAAATATGATGATCTAGCAATGAGATTGACTATAAGAGGTAGAAACCCTAGATATCTTGCAATGTCATTGCCAAAGAGTGGAGCAATAACATCCTCCAGATATCTCTTGGCCTGAGAGTGCTATGATAAAATCAATGATCTCAAAATCTTGATGAAAACTCTCAATGGTGGAAGAAGGTGTAGGTTGAACACTCTGATACCATGTTGGTGTCAACCACCTCCCAGGAGCACAACCTGCAATTAAATCTTCACAGACGAGAGAAGAAACACAAGCCTATTTCAGCAGAGATGAAAATATATTTGAGATATATGAGATGATAAATTACATAGTATACAAGCCTTTTAAAGGCATGAAATATGTGATAGGTGAACAACTACCTGATACAGGAAAAAACCACCTACGTGATTAATCCTAAGTGAAAACTTAACTCTACACTAACAATTATGAACTTCCTACAAACAAAATATTTATTCCTAGTCCTACGCCTCAATCAATATGCATCAAATGAACCGGGAAACTCTAGAAAAGACCATAAACACTGCGAAGATAAAATCTTTAGAAAATGAGGTACCACTAAAATAAAAAGAAATTATTCCCAAATAAAAGATAATAAAGATGATGGAATTGATACAGCAAGATGGACCTCTCCATTTCCCTTTGGAAATTCTCATGATCGGTATCCAACCTACCTACAAACTATTCCCTTGCATAGGAGAGAAACTTCATAGAATTGAAGGCCTAGTGCTTGAAACAACTATGTTAGATTTGAGATATGCAGAACCTCATGCTTTCTCAGATCCTGAAGAAGATGTGACAAAGAGTTATACTCCTCTATCACCCTTGAGTGAATTACATGTCCTTGAGACACTAGAAGAAAGTGAGTCATATGAACCTCTCACACCAACAAAAGAGTCATACAGACCATTGACACCAATGGAGGACGTATGTTCTATTAACAATGAATCAACCAATGCAATAGGAGTTCTCACAAGAATGTTCATGGTATCTCAACCACAAGTGCAACCCACCACTTATGCCTTGGTGCAATCAAATGAGATTGGTGAATAGGGAACACCCTTAGTGCAAATCAAAATGGTTGATAGACTCTTAGATGAAGATGAAGAGAGTGAGGGTACGTTTCAAAAAGAATGGAAAATGCGAGTGTTAGTTGGAATCGATGATCCCGTCATCTTTGAGTAGCCAAGAAGCTATATTGGATACTCTATGGATTTGAGGCTTGAGCCTAATGGGTGGACGAGTATAAGCTTTGTCCCTCCTAATGAGAAAAGGGAGATTCAAAATCCCTTGGAATTATTCTAGTTCTTACAAAACATTCAAGGTAGACAAGACATAAAAATTTACATGCAAGAAAAAATCGACATGCTGATGGAATTGCTAAGGTGTGATGGAGTCCTGTATTGGACTCCTTCCCATCAACAAGCTTTCCAAGACTTACTTTGTCTCACATTACCAAGAGAAACCACTGAACTAGAAATAGTAGAATCAAAAGATAAACCCTACAGAATAGGAGAACTAGTCCTGAGAAGAGGTAGGATGAAAAACAAAAAGAGAAGACAAAAGAGAACATTCATAGAGGAGTGGAAAGGTCCTTACATGGTTAAAAAAGATGTCAGAAATGGTGCCTATCTCTTGTGCATGATGGAGGGGGAAGAATTTGGCAAAACAGTCAATACCTTTCACCTCAAGAAATACTATGTCTAAAAAATCATAAAACATAAAAATATAAAAAAATTTATAAAAATAAAAAAATGTTGAAAAAGAAGTCTATTTCTTGTATTTTAGTATCATTTTGTTCATCTTGCGTTATAGTGAATGACTTGTTTTTGTATTATTTTATTTCCAATAAGGAGTCTAAGGTTGCCTAGGTATAAATGATCCTTTCAAGTCCTATAGATTCCCCATCTTCACAATCACCATATCCCTTTTCATTCCTAGTGATTGTAATCAAAGCCTAGATCTTAGCTTTACATTGATCCCAGTCTTAATGAGCCAAGATGTTAGGTTTAAGAAAAGTTAGTATTCAAACCCACAATGTTCAAAGGAAGCTTGCAAGTAGACCTTCCCAATTCTTCCCTAGTAGAAATGAAGTCTCACTAGATTACAAAAACTTTAGGTGGCACTCAGCCCCTATCTTTCCTAGCCAAAAATGTCAAAAGGATCAAAACTCTGGAGGAAGCAATCTAAAATTTGAGTGAATAAAAAATGAGTGGTCAAAATAAGAGTGTTGAAAAAAGTGAGTATTAAGAGATCAAATTACTACATATCCAAAGTTCCAAAAGAATTCATTTCATAAAAAGTCAAAATCTAAAAAAACGAGAAAATCAAGTGAGGCATTCTAGAAAATACAAAAAAGAAAAAAAAAGAAAAAAAAAAGAGATACAAAAAAAAGAGTGAAAGAGAGAAGAATGTTGAATCTTTGTACTCTTGGGTGGAGATCAATCTAAGCTCGAAGCCTCAAGGGTGACATTCTAACAGAGGAAATAAAAGAGAAAGGTACAAAGCACACACACGTACTAGTTGAGCAAAGACAATAGTCTAGTAGTCTTTAGGATCATTTTTTATCTAGGGACTTGAGTTCTTTCCCATTTATCCTTTACCCCGGGTCTATCTTACTTGCCATCTATGATCTAAATCTAGCGAACATCAATAAAATTTGTTACTTGTCTAAGTTGAAAGCTTGTCAAATTGTCTTGTCTAGATAAGAATTAGTGTCTATCCTTTTGTAAAGCCCAAAATTAGAAGCACTCCATTGTCATTCCCACTGCCCACTTGAGTTCTAATCCCCTATTTCATAGCCTTGGATAGGTCTCTTATATCAGGATAACTTTCAATCTTGTAGATTGAAAATCATATTAAAGAGCATTCATGTTGTTTGTTCCATATTGCATTCATATCAAAATCAAAAAAAGAGTCCCAAAGCAATAAATTCAATGTCATAACTCATGACATTCCGTAGAAGTAAAAGTTTTATTTCAAGAATCCCTTGTGTTCTTGCATCTACATATCGTAAATTGTATTTCATATATATGCCAAAAATTACAAAAACATGTCATCATCATCATACTTGCATTGTTTCAGTTGAAGGTCAAATACATAATCAAAGAGTTCTTAAACTTGCAAAATGCATAAGAGATGAGTACACATACGATAGCCAAAACCATAAAAAGACAAACTTTCATTGATACATCTGAAGTTTACATGTATACAAGTACCAAGAGCTAAGACAAAATGCTCTCAAGGAAAGTAAAGGTTCCCCATGCAAGGGGGCACAGTTTCAAAAAAGAAAAAGATAAACTCAAGTGCGGTTCCCTCCAACAAAACCCTTAGGACTCCTACTCCTCTGCCTATGCGTGCCACTAGTCACTACATGAGATTTATGGGAGTGAGGTACCCTACTATTAGTGCGTGATTGTGAAGGCATTGCAACATTAACATCTCGCTGCCCAAACCCTAGGTGAGCCATCTCGCAAAGTAGGATAAAAAATGTCAGCGTGTCATCCAGCAGTAGGGGGCACATTAGGATCAGTCAAAAGTATCTCTTGAGTCATTTTAATGAAGGGGGCAACCAAGCTAATATTGACCTCATTAACAAAAGCCCCCCACTCCTCCACATTGCCTGCAAAGCGAACCAAAAGACAAAAAATGTGTTATTTCTTGACGAAAAGGAAAGAGAGAAGGAAGGACAAAATGTGAAAATAGGAAAGCAAGTGTAGACTTACATGGGTCACCAGGCTGCTAAGCAGGGTCAAGTTGGCACATCACCTCATCAGAGTGAGGAGTTCTAGGAATTATGAATGGAACCTTAGGAGCATCATCAACATCATCTGAACCATTATCTTGTGCATCCTCTATTGACCCCTTGTCTAAGGAATCATCCCCATCAAGAACATAGTCCTTGTCAATAGAGTTTGAATCATTAACTATAATCAATGCTCAAGAAGGAGTCCCTCTCCCTCCCCTTTGTCCTCCTCTTGAAGTCCTAGAAGCTCTGGAAATAAAAACTTTGCGAGTCAAAGGGGTCCAAATAACCATCCTCTGACTGACCTCACCCATGTCCTAGACAGATCTATAACAAGTAGGCACTGGGGACAACTCCTAAGGGAAATCCTCACCAAACTGCTATAGGACACATTCAACACGATGAGACTCAACTAGACCATTATAGTTTGAAAGCTCTGATACACCACAACAATGCTCCTTGATCTCAACCTCATGTGACCATGCTCCCTCCATATCTAGATAAGGATAAAAAATCATATCCACATTGGTAAGAGTAGCTATAGCATACAAAGAATTGTCAAAGTGGCCCACCTGAACCCACCTAGCTGCTCTCGGTAGCCATCTATCAGGAATCAGAACAAGTTTCTGATAAGGCCTGATGTGCTAAAAAGGCCTGATGTGATTATAATCATGTGGCCCAAAACAAATTCCGGGCCTCAACAAGCCTTTTAAAAGGCACACGCATATAGGTCATGGAATTGACCTACAACCATTCGATTAAAAAGCTAATCGATGGCAACAAATAAAAGCCCTATTCAAAGCCAAAATATCCCTAAAATTAAATGGTAATTAATTACTAGTGGCAATATTACCCCAAAATTAATGACATGAATATAATATTACTAGCGAATATAATCAATATTTGTAATTACATTATAAACTACTGGCAAATTAGTTCTAATGATGCATCATTTACATGGTCAATCAATTTGATTTATTAGTTTAAAAAATAATGCATAGGCAAATTAACCAAGATGGAATTATTTTTTTGTAAAAACCTAGCGATTTAGTCTCCTGTCCCGATTTCAACTATTAGCCAATTGGTGAAGATTCACCAATAAAAAATCCTTGATTAAAATGTCATGTCTATTACAAATAGAAAATAGCATGACACTATTATATTCTCCTGTATGGATGAAATCTCTAGTTATTTTTCTTGTTCCCCTATTTTTCCTTAATGCCTTTGTATTTTAGATGGTCAATCCTTGGTATTTTTGTTTCACCTTCTCTTATGTGAATATTCACTAATGTTCATGATTTAGGGTACATTTTATTCTAAGAATGATCTACTCAGTTTTCTTCTATCCATGTTTTTGTCAATAAAGGGTTTTGGATCAATTCATCTATTATAAATGCCACATGATAACTTAGAAGAATGACTTGATCATCATCACACATCATTTATCTACCAAAAATAATGCCTCAAATTTCTTGTTGGGTCACTTTTGTTAAAGAAATGCTACTATATTAACAAACTATGATTACTAGTAAAAAGCTAAAACATAATTAAAATTTCCAATCCAAAGATAAACACTAAAACAAGCTTAAGTAAGAAATCTCTCAGTTGTTTTAACATGTCAAATTGGTTTTAAATATCATAATAAAGAGTCACTATCAAGCATAAAGAAAGACCCATTAACCTAGAACCTAAGCAACCTTTCCACTTGGAAAATATTATAGTTAACATTAATCATATCCATATTCACTACAAAAACTATTAAGGATCTAGTGTCAATTGCCTTTTATAAATCTATTACTAAATTAGTTTGCTTGTCTACTATACTAGTTAGGTTTTGAGTAAATTTTCTATCTTGTAGTGATCTTCAACAATGACACTCATAACATTTTAGATGTCTTTCTTTGAAAGAGACTTAACTTGATTCCTAGAGAATGAAACTCTTCAAATAATCCTTGAACACATCATGACCCATTAACCTTTGTTAGGTATGCAATACTTTTGGAAATCCATTGTCATTGAATATATTGCATATTTGTATTTGTAATTTTGATACCTGAAGCTTTTGATCTCACACAAATGTCACTTTTTGTGTAATTCTCTATTACTAAACATGTATCATTGTGAACCAACAATCAACCTCAACCAAGCTAAGCAATTCCCAATTCCTAAAACTTCCATGTCATACAGATTAGGCAATTAATTTCACTTAATTTAAAATTTTTCCTCAATCTCTTATGTTATCTTCTTCAATTATTCTTCTAATTCAAGGGTTTAGTTCTATGTATTCTTTATATTAAATAAATCTTTGAAGTGATCCCTTGTACAATTTTCAACCATTTAAATTAATTCCCTTGGTAGTTCAATTCTTCCCCTTCGTATGGAACTATTATTCTCTTTGTAAAGTGCTTCAATCTACTCTACCACAATGTACATAATTACACTAACCACTAAAGTGATTTTTCTCTTGTTTTCCTCTTTTTAGAGAACTAGAATAGAATCTCCTTAACTGCAATGGGTACCACCTATTCACCTCTTTTAACATTTTTGCAGACTTCTTTAAGTTTCTAGTCATCCCATCATATTTCATTTGAATATCCAGTTGAAAAGACATTTATAGGCTCTCTTCCTTTCCTTTTTCCTGATTTATTTTCATAATATATGATGGTATGAGGGTGGTCAATGTCATATTTCATTCCCCATGATCTTGAGAAACTAGTGGAGGGTTACTAGGTGAACCAAGAATAATAGTTATTATTACTTTAGTGACAGAAAAAATCAAGATTGTAGCAACAAGGTTGAACACTATAGATGATAAAATTATTGGTGTCATGAGGGGAATCTAGTTCATAACCAACTGAATTGAGATCTTCCTATGATTTATGCTCTTTAACTTCCTTGCCTATAGATAGGAACTCTAATGTCTTCTCAATGCCATTCATACCTAATCAGATTTCCCCCTCATTCTCAAGGTCATCTTCATTGTCTAACATACTCAATAACTATGACAACAAGTCATATCATTTAGCATCCTGGAGTTTCTTAATCGCCTATCAATGATATAGAGTATAGATGTTGAACAAGTCTTCTTAGGGCCTAGGTGTATGCACATGATTATATAAGGTTCATGATTTTACGAGATTTTAGAGTCCCAATTTACCTTTCCAAAGATAAAACAAATCTAAAATGTGTTATGAAGTTCTTCACAAAACACCAAAGAACATGTCTTACCTTTCTACATGTGTGGAGTTGACCACTTACTTTTGCTGACATAGTCACAACTTAACTAGTTAAAAGAATTTGTGGTATTAAACTTCAAAGGAGAGAAGCTACATAAGGAACTATTAGGGTTCACCAAAATGAAAATGGAAATAAATAGATTAATAAAATAAATATATAAAAATGTGTGTACAGATAAATACTTTAAAATTAAGTGTATAAGGATACCTATATATCTATATAGGATATAATAAACTAGAAAAATAAACCGAACAAATTACCTCAAAATATTGAAAAATTCATCAGGCAGCTGATGTAATTAATGCCGTATGCGTGAATGGGGAAAAAACATACAATATACCTTAATGCCTTAATCCAGATAAATGAATGGTCAAAGTTGATATGATGCAAACATTGTAATTTGTACAAGGTTCAAGACTCCGCGTGAGAGTGGGCCCCAGAAATACAAGAAAAATGACGTTCACTTAAACTAATCTTCCGCAAATGTCAAGACAAAATCACCTATCCTGTTTTAAAAAGTTTTGACGATGAAGCCACGGAATAAAGGCCAAAAGGAAGCCGGCTTCAGGATTCAAAGCCACGCAATTGTTGATGACCAATTCACTATGCTTCTCTGCACATCGTATCAATACATGCTTTCCTACACTCCGTTCTCACCCAGCAATCTGAATTCCTTGTTTCTGCACTGAAATAAGTGCTTCTGAGTTGTTATATTAAGATAGAAAGAGCGAGAGTGAGAAAGATATGGAGTTTAACGGAGCCTGCTTGATGGTGATGTTATTGGCCTTCAATATTGTGGGAGTGTCATATGCATCGGATCCTGATATCATCTCTGATTTTGTTCTTCCTCCGGGTCAGAATCCAACAAATGTTGATGGCAATTTCTTCACCTTCACGGGATTCCGAGAGGTTCGAATCAACAATTTAACCGGACAGAGCACAGTGAAAGTGACAAAGGCTGCAATGGCAGAGTTCCCTGCTTTAACTGGGCTGGGCGTCTCCATGGCGGTGCTGCAGTTTCCTGCTGGCGGGGTGAACCCTCCTCACACTCACCCTCGCGCTTCTGAACTTCTCTATCTTTTGACTGGATCTCTTCTCGTTGGAGTGGTTGACACCACTGGAAAGCTCTTCACGCAGACCCTCGTCTCAGGGGATTTATTCGTGTTTCCCAAAGGACTCCTTCATTTCCAATTGAATAACGACTATAACAACCATGCCTTTGCTATTTCTGGGTTTGGAAGCGCCAATGCAGGCACTGTTTCAGTGCCCTCTGCTCTGTTTACAAGCGGTATAACCGACGATGTTCTGGCCAAGTCGTTCAAGACAGACGCCAAAACTATTTGGATGCTCAAGGCTGCCCTCAAACCTTAATTCTCACCGTTTCTTTCTTCTACGCGTCATCTTTCTTTAACTTTTTCCGCTTCTATTGTTTACAGATGTTTTTCTGTTTTCTCCGCAGATCATCATATTGATCCCTTTATTTGTCCTCGTGAAAATTTAAATAAATGGAAACGTATTTAATTTTTAGCATAAATTTCCCTATTTCCTAGCCTTTCTTCTTTAAATTCACATTGATCACAATATTTTCAAATATTTTAAAGAAAATTTTAAATGAAATGGAGGTGCTATATATTAGTTTTAATTAAAAATAAGGGTACATATTGGTTAATGTTTGTCTTCCAGATATTGTAATTATAGAATTTGTTTTGTAAAAAAAAAATTAATATACATCACTAGGTCTTATATTTGATGGTCATATGACTATGTCTGGTCATATTTGATTTGGAGAATAAAATTGCTGTATGAATTATTCCACTTTATTCAATAAAAGAGATTACAATTTTATAATAGGAGAGGAGCTCAACAACTCCCTACAAAACAGGTATCTAACATGACATCTAACTAAGATTTATTGAAACCTAACTATGTTCAATTGACACAATTACAAATCTTATTGACAACACAAAATTAAACTACTAGCACTCACTCCTACAGTTATTAATTAATATCTAACACTCCCCCTTATTGAAGAACTGAAAATATTTTCAATTCTCATATGAACACACCATGCTCCTATGAGACCTCATGCACCTCTCCTGCTCCAACACCATAAATGGAGGCATGTCGAGGAACCCATATTTCCTTTGACAACCTTTTATAAATGTGCTTTGATGATCCCCTCAACAGCTAACAGACATATCAACAAGTAGTTGAATAGTTCATCTTCATCTTCATACAACTAGTACAACCAATCACAGCATCAACACTTTCACGCATAAATATTTGACACATTATTTTACACATTGACAAATAGAAGGAAACACTATGCTCTAACAACCATCACCTTTCCCACAGTTTGTACTGTATCTCATAACAACAATCTCCCTTGTATTTTTCCAATACATAATTTTTTCCATTAAACAACCGAGTATAGCCACATAGACAAAGCACTTTATCTGAATTCCTCTAGCAATGAATCACACATCTCCCATGCTCCATGTATCTTCCACCGTATATGTGCAAAGCTACCAGGAGGCTATAAAATATAGGATGCAATTTCAGAAATCACAAATCAAACTAAAAACTATTCCATTTGAATGTTTCTACAACATGATCATCTTCCTCCTTGGATTCCATGCTCACCACACCAACAATAACTTGATGCATAGACCAATACAAACTAGGCAAATAACCATGAACCTACAATAGCAGGTCGAACCATAGTACAGGAATACACAACACTCACAACCCTCTCATCTACTTGGGTACTCCTATGAGGGAGTCATATCCAATCTAGCTCTGATACCAAATTGGAGAATAAAACTACTGCATGAATTATTCCACTTTATTCAATAAAACAGATTACAATTTTTTAATAGGAGAGGAGCTCAACAACTCCCTACAAAACAAGAATCTAACATGACACCTTACTATGATTTATTGAAACCTAACTATGTTTAATTGACACAACTACAAATCTTATTGACAACACAAAATTAAAATGCTAGCACTCACTCCTATAGTTATTCATTAATCTCTAACAATTTTTTGTGCAATACAATCAATATTTTAGGACACAAAAAAATTCCTTCACATTTAGAGTTCACTATCAAATTTAGGCCCTAGATGAGATTGAAGTAATATGCATTGTAATCATAATAAAATTAATAGACAATGTAATACAAATATTTTGTCTTTTTCAAATAAATATATTTTAAAACTTTGATTGTCACAATTCAACACTAGATATGATTTTTAAAATCAATACTAGTTGTTGGAGTTCTCTTAGGTTTTTGGTTATGCTAGGGTTCCTTTGCTTTGTGTGTGTCCATGTCATACTACTGCATATGGTAGAATTATTTTGCACTTGCCTGCATTTATTGTGTCATGCTATAAATCGCTAGGTCTACAGACAATTTTCACTCCATTTAAATGGCCTCAACATTTCATTCTTCCATAGTAGCCACTACTAGAGTTGAAGGTTTGACAACAACATTCAATGGCTCCACTACTCAAATGACCCCAAAAATTTTGTACCTAAAGTACTCCATAAGGTATGTTCTTTGAAACACCTCCAGATGTTATTCTTCTGATTCCTAAATTTGACAATACATGCAAATGGCTAGAAAAGTTTACCTTAATAGGGTATCTTGTGGGTAGGGTCTCCTTTGAAAGCACGCTTCAAGACTAGGTCAGTAGGGCATGGACCTCATATGGGATATGCCTTGATGCCGTACAAAACCTAACTATCTCAGTTGTGGCCCCTAGCTTGTTCGCTCTTCTTTGCTCGTGTTCAAACCCTAAAATCAAGATTTTATTGTGTGTCATGAAGTCATTTTGAGTGCCTATTTGGGTTGAATTCCCTAGGTTGCCCTTTCCTTGTTAGATTTTCTTGAGCCAAATAACATCTTCCTTAGGCTCTATGGTGTATCAAGCTTGAGTAGTTCTATATGGCTCACACCCAGTGGTGAGTGTGTGTGGAGGTAGATCTCTCTAAAGATCTCAAAGAGATGGTTGACATCCAAGTTGGCTAAACTAGGTACTGACAAAATGTTTAGTATATCAACCTTTTGAATACTAGTTATTGGTGCTAGTCTTTTGAGCACAAGATTCAGGATCGCCCTTTGGTGTCCCACATGCAAAGCCTTCTACACAACAATCTTTTTGGTTATGACCTCCTACAAAAGAAGATGAAGGTTGGTCTGATGTGGTCAATTGTAAAACTAATAATTTTAGCAACCTCAAGCCTTCTCCCAAACTTTCTAGTTCTAGGAGCTAGGCTTTGAAGAATGTTTCAAAGTCCCTAGAAAAAGGCAAAGTGGTTTCCTTCCTCAAGGAAACTTTTGGTAAGGCATGATAATTAATAAATCTCCACTAGCAACATCTGGTCTAGCTTAGCACTAGCCATCACTACCCAACATGCTTCCCCTTCTCATGTTAGATACATGAGTTCTCATAGCCCATTAGAGAGGCTAGAAGAAAGAGAATATGTGACAAGGAAATGACATGTCCAACTCCACTTCTAGATTGGAGTCTTTGAGGCAAATGATGCCTTGCTATAGAATAGTTATCCAACTCTAGATGAGATAGATAATGAGGAGATACCCCTTGACACTCTTTTTATGAATTGTATTTCCTAAAATGTTTGAGGTCTAGTAGACTTCCCGTGGAAATATACCTTTCATGATGCTCGACTTTGATTTCTAGGTTTAGACATTCTCTATTTACAAGAGGTTAAAGTGTTTGGTTTTTTGCTTTCTATATCTTGTCATGTTATTTGGCCTTCAATCCATTTTCTCTATAGTAGCCACGATACGAGTCAAGGTGGTGTTATTATCTTTCTCTTTCCTATGTGGCACCAAATCTTGGTTGATCACAACTATGACCCCACCAATCATGCATTATGGGCTCTTTTCAATGTTAATAATCATTCCTTTGGTGTTATTAATTCTTATGCAAGTCCAGTGATGCCATGGAGAGATTTTCCTTTGGAGATGGATTGCCAATTCAATGCATGTTGCCATGTCATTTTTGTGTAGTGATTTTAATCTAATAGAGCTCACCTCTGATAAATTTGAAACTTATGCACTGGACAATTGGTGAAAGTGAGGCATAGTTATTCATGTGCAATAAATTAAGGCTTGTTGATCACAATGTTGGTTGCCACAAAGATCATATAGCTTGGTACACCTATAGTAATTTAAGAGCTAGCTCTAATAGGGTCTTAAAGAATCTTGATCGAGCCATGATGTCATCCCAATCTTTATAATTCTCTATTTCTAGTTGTTATTCCTTGCTAGTAGAGCCATTGACAGACATTATACTTTCAAACAAATTTCTAATATAGTTTTGTATTGAGTAGCAAGTGTCCAAACCCAAGGCAATGAAGATTATGTTAAAATGCACAAGACAACTAAGAGGTTAGGGATGAATCAGTTGTCACAAAACATTAAACACTTATGAATATCAACACATCAGATTCTTAATCACTATTATTAAGATTAACCATGAAAGCATAAAACAAGAAGCTCAACAAAATAACACATGAGACACTAGAATTTTTATGTGGAAAACCCTATAAAGGAAAAACCATGGTGGGTGTTAGCCCACAAAAATAAATAAGTTATAGAAACACTAAAAATTAGAGGCTCACTACCCAAAATGCTCACTGCAAATGTTAGGGATCACTGCCAAGATTGGCTCACTACTAAGGGGTGGATCACTACCAAGGATTGGTGAACTGATTTGATAGCATCTACTTTATGCTAGGGTTCAGTTCCATTGAAGAATGAAATAACACCTCTTCTCTGCTCTTCTTACTCCTTCGCACTTATCTTTGCATATTCGCACAAGAACACCTTTTTTGCAACTTCATTACATGTTCTTATACACATCATCAACCTTGGCATGTACATTAAGGTCGGCATTACATTCATCAACCATTGGAGCATTCTCCAAGGTCAACATTACAAACATACATATAAATAGGTCTGGACCTAAACAAAATTAGCTAAGGGAAAGATGTATGTAGATCATATTATGCCTTAGCTAGGACTCAAATGTAATCTTCCATGCCACAACACACTTCCATAATCTTTGATGAATCTTGACAAGTAGTGAAAACAACCAAGTCAGTCAAGATTGGTTAAATTAACATTAAGTCTTCTAAGAATAGTCTTCATCCACAATCCAAATTTCTCTTTACAGACCAATGCAAAGGTAGGAACATGATCAGGAGACATCCACAAGCACATTGCAATCACCAGGAACAACCGCACAATCTCTAACCACTCTGTCAAGAAGATTCTTCAAACTGGAGCACATGAACAACACTATCAGCTACTGTCATAAGGAAAAGATCACTTGCAGACCACCAAATAATGAACCATTGGAGTTGAAGGTACTTATCATCATTACAAACTTGATTCTAGAACTATAGATTGAAATACTTAATTGCGGAGGAATACAGAGCATAATACATTCTCCCTATCACCACCAAATATACAGAAAAAATATTTTTCACTCTGGTGAACATAATGTAGAGTTAAATACTCTACATTTTGTTTCAGTTGCAGCACATCAGCGGGATATAGCGGTTTTCAGTTTTGCCTTTGCAAATGTTCCTGTGAAAGTTCTGAGTTTCCACGAGGAGTTTTCGCAACATCTGCGGGGGTTTCCACAAGACTTTCATTTTGCTAAAGTCTTAGAGCAGCGTGGAACGTGCCAAGTGTTGACCTCAGTCCAAGCCGCACTTTTTTTTCTATGCTATAACTTTAATGCGGATCATGCCACGTGGTGGAAGGTATTTCAATATTTATTGTCTAAATTTACTAGCTATGGAAAGCGCCAAGTGTCAGTTTCTGTTTGAGTTTCAAAGTTTCTGTATGAGCTGCAGAATGCGCCATTTGTCCTTTGCACTACCACGGAGCTTGACAAGTGTCAGACTCCGCGTTATGGTTCCTATATGTTTCAATGTTAGAAAAAGATGGAGGCGAGCCCCAGTATAGAGCTCAAGTTGAGCGGAAAGCGCTAGGTGTCAATATCCACATAAGTCTCAAAAGTGATTTATGAACGTTTCTCAAGTTGAGTGGAAAGCGTCAGGTGTCAGTATCCGCGTAAGTCTCAAAAGTGATTTATGAAAGTAGCTTAAATTAATGCGGAAAGTCACATTTGTAAGTATCCGCGTAAGTCTCAAAAGTGATTTATGAATGTTTCTCAAGTTGAGCAGGAAGCGCCAAGTGTCCACATTCGTGTGAGTTTCAAGAAAGTTTCTAATGTTTCAAAATGGGCTTGGAAGGCGCCACGTACCAAGTTCATAGTTGTGGCGGAAGGTGCCACCTATCCCTGTTTTCCTTTTTGAAAGCTATTGATGCGAAGGGTTGTGGGTCCCATTTTCAATAAGTTTTAAAGCATCAATGCTGCAGATCGTGCCAGATGTCACAGGCAGAGCCCTCCCGAATATAAAGACATAGTAAAGTATGAATGCTGCGAATTAAGACACGTATCAATCTCTAAGTGCTGCAGAGATCGCCAAGTGTCAGTTTCCTATGTCTCCTGAAGAATGAAAGAGTTTCAAGTGATGCATGCAGACATTGCCACCTGTTATAGGGTTTGTTGTCTTGAAATGTGCAGAAGCCACCAAGTGTCTTTTCTTGAATAGATGGAGTCATGACTGTTTGATAACAACTAATGAGCTCGCAGAAGGAGTGACTGTTGCAGATCCTTAAGATCTTTAAACTGTCAGAAACTTACAGTTCACTCCAGTTCGGTTAGGCTGTTGAGATTCGATTGTACAGACAATCTAGAGCTGATCCTTTGCTATAAATATGTAACATTGGGAATCGTCGACAGAGAGATAGATGGGCAATTTTTGGCTAGAGATATTTTCTATTAGAGATTCAAGAGAGTTTGAGACTTTTTGCTGTGACCAATAATATCATTTTGCCTTTAGTTTGTTATTCTTGATTTAGAAAGTAAATGTAACTGTGCATGTATCTGTGCCTCTTATATTGCTGGGAAATTAATGAGAAAGACAGAGTTCTGTGCCTTGGTTGATATTTTCTGTGTCATTGTGAATTGTCTGTTTGTGAGCCTTTGAATTTATTCATTATATCTATTTATGTTAATCATGCAACATTTGCTCTTTAACATAACTGAATCTTAAGGGTAGCTTCACTGTGCTAAGTTGAGAGAGATACTGATTATTTAGGTGCATTGCCATAGATAGATTTGTTTCATTGTTTTTGTAATCCTGTTAAGTTTCTATCCTTTTCACCAAAACTCATTTAAAATAGAGAAGAGTCAGCTTCTTTAAAATCTAGAGGTTGTTTTAGGTCGCAAGTCCCACATTCCTAAAACTTCCCAGGTTGGTGTTGGAACCTGCGTAATTTTACACATCAACACATAACTCACTCAAATCTTCATACCACAGACTCAAACTTGGAACATAGCATTGTCATACATGCATCTAAATAAATTCCATTCTGCAGACAAGGATATTCATTCTATAGGAAATGTGGAGCAATCTATTGAACTATTCTGCTACATTAGGAATACTTATTATCTTCAACACTTAGCTCATTACAAGAAAGCATCAAAACAATAGCATAATTGACACCAATGACAACATCGGTTACGCACATACTTGCCACAATCTCCCCCTTTGTGATTGATAGAAACATATGATGTGAAAAACTGTAGAAACCATCAAGACAAGATACTCCCCCTTTCTTTCTATGCATCTGCACTCTTTCTCCCCCTGAGTTTTTCACATGATTTCTCTCCTCCTTTGACATCAATGGCAAAGGGCACATACTTGCACTCTGCTGCTCTAATCAAACTAAAATTTCTCTGCTTTCAATACTTACTACTTAATATCAAGAACTCATGTTAGTAACATTTAGCTACTTCCCCTGAGAGGTAGCTCTCAAAACATCAATCTAGATCAATGACTGAGACTCTAGGCACCACTGGATTGATGCATTCCTATGCATCTTAGTTTAGAGCAGGAGGGTTGATAACCCCTAACTTTTCTTTGAGATACTTGAAGGTATCCTTAGGCAAAGGCTTAGTGAATATGTTTACAATTTTATCCTTTGTGGACACATATTCCATCTTTACTTCATTCTCTATCACCTTTTCTCTCAATAAGTGATACCTTATTGATATTTTCTTTGTTCTTGAGTACATCACTAGATTCTTTAAAATGTTTATGACACTTGTATTGTCACAAAAGATTTCAATTAGATCTTCATACACAACTCTTATGTCCTTCAAAGTCTACTTCATCCATAACAATTGAGTGCAACAACATGCTACTACAATATACTCTGCTTCTGTAGTAGACAAGGAGATTGAATCTTACTTTTTTCTCATCCATGAAACCAATCTATTTCCCAAGAATAAAGCACCTCCACTTGTACTTTTTCTGTTATCAACATCTCTGGCCCAATCTGCATCTGTATAAGTATTGAGAGTGAAATCATTATCCTTTGGATACCATAAGCAATGGTTTGATGTGCCTTTCAAATATCTCAAGATTCTCTTGACTACCATCTCATGTGATTCTCTGGGATCTTCTTGAAATATTGCCACAAGATGTACTACATGCATAATAATAGGCCTGCTTTGAGTTAGATAAAGTAATCCTCCAATCATAGATCTATGCCTCTTTTGATCAGTCTTAGGTGATTCATTAGTTTTACTTAATTTGCATCTACTCACCATAAGAGTACATATTGGTTTGTAATCCTCCATCCCAAACTTCTTCAACAACTCTTTCACATACTTAGACTGAGAAATGAAGATTCTTTTACCTGATTGAGTGATTTGCAGACCTAGAAAGAAATTTATTTCACCAAACATAGACATCTCAAATTCATCTTGCATTTCTCCTGCAAAATTCATGCACATATCATCATTTCTTCCAAAGATAATGCCATCAACAAAAACTTCAACAATTAGGATTTGATTATTATTGATTTTGAAATAGAGATTACTATTAGCAGTGCCTTTAATGAACCCTAATTGCAACAAATATTTGTCTAACCTTGCATACTAGGCTTTGGGGGCTTGCTTTAGTCCATACAATGCCTTCTTCAATCTTCACACCATATCACCTTGTTTTGATAACTGAAACTCTTCTGGTTGCTCAATGTAGACTTCTTCTTCCAACTCACCATTCAGGAATGCAAACTTCACATCCATCTGATACACTTTGAAATATTTGTGAGTTGCAAATACCAAAAACATTCTAATTGCTTCAATCCTAGCCACTGGAGTAAAAGTTTCTTCAAAATCTATTCCTTCAATTTGAGAATATCCTTTGCACACAAGCCTTGCTTTGTTTCTTACAACTTCTCCATTTTTATTCATCTTATTCCTAAAAACCCATTTAGTTCCAATGACATTTTTATTAGTAGGTCTAGGAACCAATTCCCAAGTTTGATTCTTCTTTATCTGCATTAGTTCTTCTTCCATGGCTTTTACCTAGTTTTCATCATCACAGGGTCCATTCATAGTTTTTGGTTCAACCTTTGAAAGTAAATAGTAATTCACTTGTTCTTCTGTAGCTCTTTTCCTTGTGAATGCCCCTTTGTTTTTGTCACCTATATCTAATTTTCAGAATGATTAATCCTTACCTACCTGGGAGTCTTGACAACACTTTCTGGAGCCTCTTCTTCATGTTGATTGTCTTCTTGCTCAAATTTTTCTTCATTTACTATAATCACAGGTTCATCTGGTTCATAGCAACTCAGATTTGATATTCTTTCCTTGCCTTCATCCACCTTCACATTAGCACTCTCAACAATCTTATTTTGTGTCTGATTGTAGCACCAGCAAGCCTTACTCTTGGTAGAGTAACCAAGAAAAATTCCTTCATCACATCTAGCATCAAACTTGCCTAGTTCTTTGTCTCTTTTGATATAACATTTGCTTCCAAAAACTCTAAAATACCTCACTATAGGAACTTTTCCATACTATAATTTAAAAGGAGTTTTAGAGTTGTTGCCTTTGACTTGAACTCTATTCAGAATGTACACATCAGTATGTATGTCTTCTCTCTAGTATTCTTTTGGTAGGTCATCTTCTACTAACATAGTCCTAGCAACCTCTTGAACTATCTTGTTCTTTCTTTCAACAACTCCATTCTACTGAGGAGTCCTAGGTGCACACAACCATCTCTTTATCCCTTGTTCTTCATAGAAAATATTGAATTCATTTGATGTGAACTCATCTCCTCTATTAGACCTCAAGCATTTGATCCTCAAATCTAACTCATTCTCAACCATTGCCTTGAAAAATCTAAACTTGTCTAGGGCTTCAGATTTTTCTTTTAGAAAAGTTACCTAAGTCATTCTAGAATAGTTATCAATAAGTAACATAAAATACCTGTCACCTTGCAGACTTCTTGTTCTTGTGGGACCACACAGATCTGTATATACTAGTTCCAACAATCCAGTAGAAAATTGTTCTTTGCTTTTGAAACTCATTCTTGTTTGTTTTCCAAATTGACACTCCTTGCAAATGGTGCTGGCAGGCTTCATGAGTTTAGGCAGATCTCTTACAGTCTATGCAGAGCTTATCTTCACTAGATTGTCAAAATTGATATGACACATCCTTCTATACCACAGGCAACTCTCATCTATCTAAGCCACTAAAAAATAATCGTAATTTGTTCCTCTTAATTGATAAATGTTACCTCTGGTCTTCTTACCGGTAGCAATCATTATTTTAGATCTTTCCATGATTTTGCATCCATTGTCTTTAAATCTTAGATAATAGCCTTTGTCACACATTTGACCAACACTCAGAAGATTATGCTTTAAACCCTTCACATATAGGACATTATCAGTGTTGTGCTTTCCATCAAAAGAGATAGACCCTTTTCCATAAATTTTACCAGATGCAAATATTTTTTAATATTTACTATTACATCATTATATATTCCAACTAATAAATATTTAATAGTTATAGTTGGTTGGTAGTTAGTCAGGTATGCTCAACTATGTGGTTACTCAACCAATTTATTATGTATATATATTTGGCTACTCTCAATAAATAATTCACTCATTGCTCTCATTATTTCATCATGGTATCAGAGCAAAATTGATTTTGTACTTGTGTGTTTTGAAATAGAGGTTGGAGAGGCATCCAAAAGGTGTTCAGATAGAAGAAGTGCTAGGGCATTTATTCTCTGTTGTGCAAATTCAAAGAGAGTTGAAAAAGACATTGCATATGTTGCTATTCACATATGTTTCTGTTCACATATGTTGCTATTCATAGAGGCATAATATATCATCAAAGATTCGAAGAAATATTCTGAATCAAAGGTGTTGAAATTTGAAGAGATTTTTTTCAATCCCTATTAAGGTGTCCAAATTTTCATTCAACAGAAGGTGTCACAAACTGTAGCATTAGAATAATCTAATTGCTGATTCAAAAGATAGTACGAAGCTAAGCCGTACTCTGCTCCACTTGTTGCTAAAATTCAAAACTGCATTAAAGTTTCTATAAGGTCGTACGATCTCTTATAGATTCCAAAGAAGGATTTGCAAATTGCAGTGAAGGTGCTGAAAGCCATACAGAATTCTTCATTGCTAGGCTAATTAAAAACAATTATAAACTTACATTGCAAATAGAGGTTGAAGAATTATTTTTTTGGTGAGAATTGGTGCTAGTAGATCTGGAAAGTCTCTGTGAATCCAAACCTTGAGAAGAAGGTTCAAATTGGTATCCCCAAGGAGAAAAACAAAAGGTGCACAATATTTTCTTATTTTGTGAAAAGCCCTAAATGTTTTCAATAGTTAAACTTTAGAGATACAAAGTATTTTATTAATTTTTTAAAAAATATTACTTTATTTTTAAAATACTTTTTATTTTCTATAGTTTTAACTGTAGAAAAATCAAAATTGGGAAAATTAATTGATTTTATGAATAAAAATCAATATTTGTTTGGAGAAAAATAGTTTGTAAAGTTGAATTAAGTTTTAAAAATTCAAATTGGAGATATAAGGACATCCCAACTATAGAAATGACTCATAGTGCACCTAAAATCATGCTACCAAATTCACAACTCATTAGAGGTGACAATTATGACTCTTGGAAAACCAAGGTTCAAACCCAGTTAGAATTTGAAGACCTTTGGGATGTTATCTCTGGAATAACAACAAGACCTCAACAAGAAGATGAAGATCAGAATAAATTTGGCAAGGCCAAATTAATCTTTTTGTTTGTTGTGACCGATGAGGTTCAACCTCACATTCATGCCGCCACCTCTGCAAAAGATGCTTGGGATCACCTCAAAACAGTGTATGAGGCTAAAAACCAAAACCAAATCCTCCACTTGCAGTGTCAACTTCATTGTCTCAAAATGGAAAATAGTGAGAAGGTAGAAGCCTTTTTTAGAAGAGTTTCCAAAATAAGAACCGCTCTACAAGTGTTAGGGGAGAAAGTTGAAGATGCTTCTCTAGTACCCATTGTACTGAGAGCATTACCCCCCTCCTTTAGAGTGTTTGTCACATGCTTAAATGTGGCTCATAAAAACCATTCATTTGAAGAACCAGTCAACTTGCTTCAACAAGAAGAAGTAATATTTGGTGAGACTGAATCTCAAGACAATCAGGCCCTAGCAACAAAGCAAAAGGGAAAACAACCTAACCATCAGAGTGGTCCATCAGGACAATCTAAACAAAATCAAGACAACTCTTCACACAAGAAAAAGAAATGCCAAATTTGTGGTAAAAAGGGTCATGCACTCAAAGAGTGTTGGTATAACTCATATGTCAATGGTGAGTCTAGTCACAAGAAGCCACATAAACCACCTCAAGGAGACAAGAAAAAGCCACGTCATTAGCAGAAAAAGCCACGTCATTAGCAGAAAAAGACAAATAAGAAACAAGGAAATGTTGCCTCAACAGATAATTTAGATGATGAAGAATACCTGTATGCTACAGAAACAAAGACCTCCACATCAAGTAGTTTAGTCTGGTATGTTGGTTCTAGTGCATCTAGACACATGACAGGGGAACAAGAATGGTTCAGTGATCTCACACCATCCACATCCTATGGGTATAATTCATTGGGTGATGATACCTCTTATGAAGTTTAGGGAATTGGTGAAATTTGACTTCCACTAAGAACTCACAAATATAGCCTTACAAAGGTTCTATATGTACCTAGGCTCACTAAGAACCTGCTTTTAGTAAATCAGTTACTTGAGCACAATTTGCAAGTTGAATTTGATCAACACAATGGTGAGAAACTTTGTCGTATCAAAGATAAAAATTGCAATGGAGCAATTGTTGCTTGTGCATCAGGGGTAGGAAAAATGTTCCAATTAATGGATGTTTCACAAGAAGATCAAGCCCTTGCAGTAAAAACCAATCAATCCACAACTCTTTGGCATAGGAGATTTGGCCACCTTAGTTTTTGTTATCTTCTAGCATTGAGTCAAAGAAATATGGTGAAAGGACTTCCACCCATTCAAAAAACAAAAGTTCTTTGCACACATTGTCTTGTCGGGAAACAACATAGGGCTCCTTTTCCTACTATAGAAAATAGAGCCACTAGTCCCTTAGAATTGGTGCATACTGATCTATGTGGACCTATACCATCTAGCCACCAAAATGCTTGGTATTTCCTTCTCTTTGTGGATGAATACACCATAAGAATTTGGGTCTATTGTTTGGCTCACAAAAGTGAATCCTTTGAGAAGTTTAAGGAGTTTAGAGCCCTTGCAGAATGGTCATCATGTCAGACTCTAAGAGCCCTTCACTCAAATTGAGGGGGGGAATTCACAAGTAAGGAATTTGTAGCCTACTTGAAAAAGCATGGAATTCACCAATAGTTGACCACTACATATATGCCTCAACAAAATGGTGTGGCAGAGAGGTGAAATCATACTATAGTGGAAAATGGTGTGATGTATGTTGAATGATGCAGGTCTTGATTCTGCATTCTGGGTTGAAGCAATTCATACAATAGTGTATTTGTTGAACAAAGCACCCACCAAAGTGCTAGATAACATCACACCTGAAGAGGCTTGGACTGGGAAGAAGCCCTCTATTTCTCATTTTAGAGTGTTTGGATGTACTGCCTTTATGCATATCCCCAAGGTTTAGAGAGCAAAATTGGATGATAAGTCTATGAAGTGTATTTTTCTTGGGTACAATTTAGAGTCTAAGGGATATAGGCTCATAGATGCAATCACAAAGAAGATGTACATTTAATAAGGGATGTTGTCTTTGATGAGGATTCTGGTTGTAGTACCTCTTCTGCTTTATCACCTGTTTACTCCCAAACACCTAGAATTCTTGATCCAGAAGATGAGGAAGTTGATGAAGAGACTCCTGATGAGGTTTTGTTTCCATTGGATGAGTTTCCCCCTCTATGATCCCCTCAATTTTCATCTCATGTACACAAGAAGCTTCCTAAGTGGTATAAGGCCACCATAAAGGATGCTAAAGATGATGCAATTGTTGACACATCTTTCAAAGGGCCTAAGACTTGCAACAAGTCTTGTGAAGAAGTGAACATGGCTCTTATGTGTACAGTTATGAAAAGTTCAGAACCTGAAACAATGCAGCAAGCTCTTGAGTCACCACCTTGGAAAGATGCTATGGATGCTGAATATGAGGCACTTCTAAGGAATAATACATGGGAACTTGTTGATCTTCCACCAAGGAAGAAGGCTATTGGTTGCAAATGGGTTTTTCAGATCAAATATAAGGCAGACGGTAGCATTGACAAGTATAAGGCCTGACTTGTGGCTAAGGGCTATGCACAAGACGAAGGCATTGATTATCAAGAGACTTTTTCCCCTACAGCAAAGATCAAGACTATCCATATGGTATTGGCTATGGCAGCACAATTTGGGTGGAAAGCTCAGTAGATGGATGTCCAAAGTGCCTTAATGGGGATCTTATGGAAGAAGTCTACATAACTCAACCAGAGGGATACACTGCACCTGGGCAGCAGCACAAAGTATGCAAACTCATCAAATCCATCTATGGTCTTAAACAAGCTCCTCGGGCCTGGTACATAAAGATCGATGAGCATCTCCTTAATCATGGATTCGCCAGGAATCCATATGATCCCAATCCCTACCTCAAGAAACAAGGGGGGAGATTGTCATTTTGATTATTTATGTCAATGATCTGGTCATCATGGGGAGTTCTCCATAGATGATTGATGCAACAAAGAATGATCTCAAATGATCATTTGACATAACAAATCTCAAACCCTTGCATTATTATCTTGGACTTGAAGTATGGAAACAGAAGAATTGGATCTATGTTTCACAGATTAAGTATGCTAAGACAATGCTCAAAAGGTTCCATATGGAAGATTACAAACTGATGTCAACTCCCATGGAGACAAGTTTGCAACTTTCCTGCCATGATCCATCTAATCAGGTGAATGCTACTCTTTATTGACAATTGATTGGGACTTTAATCTACCTAACATATACTAGCCCAGATATCAGCTATGCTATCAGCTATCCTTCTAGGTTCATGCAGGAACCTAAGGTTGTTCATTGGAAGGAAGCAAAGAGGGTTTTGAGATACATCCATGGTACAGTGGCATATAGCCTGGAATACAAGAAGAATGCAAATTTTTCATTGTCTAGATACATAGATGCGGACTATGCAGGTTCAGTGGATGATAGGAAGTCTACTTCTAGCTTCATTTTATTTTTGGGATCTGGTCCAATTTCTTGGGGGAGCAAAAAGTAGACCACTGTAGTTTTCTCTTCCATAGAGGCAAAATATCATGCTGCAGGGGGGCTGTTTGTGAGGTGATATGGTTACGTCGCATTTTGACAGGTATAGGTGTTCCTAATACAGGTCCTAACATTTTGTTTTGCGACAATTAGAATGTGTTGAAGTTTTTTCGCAATCCATTCTTTCATGAGCGTACCACTTGGCACATTGAGGTTCAGTGCCATTATATCTGTGAGCATGTTCAGTAGCACAATATTCAACTCTAGTTCTATTCAACCCAAGACTAGTGTGTCAACATATTTACAATATCACTTATAGTAGTAAAGTTGGAAGCTTTCCGGACTTTCATGCTTTCATCTATTGGGCATATGATGTAATAAGGGGTGGGGGAGGGGGATATTAAAACATTTTTAATATTTACTATTACATAATTATATTTTCCAACTAATAACTATTTAATAGTTATAGTTGGTTTGTAGTTAGTTGGGTATGCCCGACTATGTGGTTATTCAACCACTTTATTATGTATATATATATTTGGCTGCTCTCAATAAATAATTCGCTCATTGCTCTCATTATTTCATCCATTATCTCCAAACCTAACCAGTCCTCTATCATACTTTTCTAGACTTACAAACTTACTTTTGTCATCGGTCATGTGATGTGAGCATCCACTATCAATAATCCATTCATCCTTATCTTTCTCAACCTGAACAACCAAGGCACTTTCTTCCACTAGTTTCTCTTCCTTCACATAGCTAGCAAGATTAGTAGACACAGCTAGAAGGATTAGTAGACATAACTTCTTCTTTAATTGCAATAAACAAGCATTCATTTGCACTAGTACTAGCATCATCAGATTCATCATCTATCACACCTTCATCATCAAGATCTCTAACACAGTAGCATTTCTTTGGAACCTAAGGTTTACTCTCAAATCTTTTTCTATTCCTTTTAATTCTCTCAAGACATCTAGTAGCATAGTGACCAACCTTACCACATGTAAAACATTTGAAAGGTAATTTGCCTTTGAACTTACCAGAACCTCTTTGCAGTTTGTCAACAAAGTTGGCTTCAATTTCATCAAACTCATCATCAGGTTCTACCTTGTACTTTTTAGCTCTAGAGATCTTCTTTGAAGGACTGTCTTTGAAAGCAGTTTCTACCTTTGGGAGGGCATCACCAAACTCTCTCATCTCAAAAGTTGTAAGTTTTCCAAGCAACTAATCCTTAGTGACATCTTGCATTGTCATTACTTCTTCAATTGCAGCTACCTTGTGACTGTACGACTTAGGTAGTGACCTAAGATTTTTCATCACAACTTCCTTCTCATCAATAGTTCCTCCCATACCTTTTATTCCATTGACAATTTCATCAACTTTTTGCATGAAGGCAGTTATGTTTTCATCTTCGTTCATTTTTAAACCCTCATATTTTGCTTTCAGGCCCTACAATTTGGCACTCTTTACATAATCATCTCCTTCATACAATTTTTCCTACTTTTCCCAAACTTCATGAGCACATTCCAGATCCATGACTTTTATTAACTCAGTGTTAGATAAGGCACTCAACATAGCATCTCTAGATTTTATGTTTAATTCATATTCTTTGATTTCATCTTTAGTTTGCAAACCATTCAGAGGCAAGGTATACTTTGTCTTTGTCTCTTTCCACACTTTATAACCAAGACAAAGGAGATGGCTTTCATTCATACCTTCCTGAGAGCATAATTTGTTCCATCAAGCTACGGAGCTTCCTTTCTATAAGACATCCTGGATCTTCCTCAAGAAGTTAGGCTTCCTTCCAAGGAACTTGGCTTTGAAACCAATTGTTGAAATGCATAGGACAACTAAGAGGTGGGGGTTGAATCAGTTGTCACAAAACTTTAACCACTTATGAATATCAACACATCAAATTATTAATCACTATTATTAAGATTAACCATGAAAGCATAAAACAAGAAACTCAACATAATAACACATGAGACACCAAAAATTTTACGTGGAAAACCCTATAAGAGAAAAACCATGGTGGGTGTTAGCCCACAAAAATAAATAAGTTATAGAAATACCAAAAATGAGAGGCCCACTACCCAAAATGCTCACTAAAAATGTTAGGGCTCACTACCAAGATTGACTCACTGCCAAGGGGTGGCTCATTTCCAAGGATTGGTGAACTAATTTGATAGCATCTGCTTTATGCTAGGGTTCAGTTCCATTTAAGCACACAATAACACCTCTGCTCTGCTCTTCTTACTCCTTCACACTTATCTTCACTTTTTTCACATAGGCACACCTTTTTCGCAACTTCATTACATGTTTTTATACACATCATCAACCTTGCCATGTACATCAAGGTTGGCATTACATTCATCAACCATTGGAACATTCTCCAAGGTTTGCATTACAAACATATATAGAAATAGGTATGGACCTAAACAAAATTAGCTAAGGGAAAGATGTATACAGATCATAGTATGCCTTAGTTGGGACTCAAATGCAATCTTCCATGCCATGACATGCTTCCATAATCTTTGATGAATCTCCGCAAGTAGTGAAAACAACCAAGTTGGCCAAGACTGGTTTTAACATTAAGTCTTCTAAGAACAGTCTTCATAATCCATGCTCCAAATTTCTCTTTGTGGACCAATCCAAAGGTAGAAACATGATTAGGAGACATCCACAAGCACTTTTCAATCACCAAGAACAACCACACAATCTCTAACCACTCTCTCAAGAAGATTCTTCAAACTAGAGCACATGAACAACACTGTCAGCTACTGTAATAAGGAAAAGATCACTTGCGGACCACCAGATCATGAACCATTGGAGTTGAAGACACTTATCATCATTAGAAACTTGATTCTAGAATCGTATATTGAAATACTTAACTATAGAGGAATACAGAGCATAATACATTCTCTCTGTCACCACCAAATATACAGAAAAAGTAGTTTTCACTCTGGTGAACATAACTCACTCAAATCTTCATACCGAAGGCTCAAACTTAGAACATAGCATATTCAGACATGCATCTAAATAAATTCCAATCCACAGACAACGATATTCATTGTACAGGAAATGTGGAGTAATCTACTAAACTATTTTGGTACATCAGGAATATTTATTATCTTCAACACTTAACTCATTACAAGCAAGCATCAAAACAAGAGCACAGTTGACACCAATGACAACACCAATATGTTGACATCAATGACAACACCAGTTAGGCATATACTTGCAATAAATTAATTTTTTCCTTAACATTTCACTTCTCAATCACAAGGCCATGTGATCCCACATTCAATGTGTCTGGAGTTTGGAGCCATGTCCCATGCATGGGACTAGCTCGATAATCTGGTGGAATGATGACATAACTCATACCTTATCATTTCTTCACATTTATGTTTCATAGTTAGCATGTTTATTTCTCCACTCTTATGAGGCCACCACTAATGATCTCTACCAAGCCATCACTACCTTAGAGGTGCAACCATTTGATCTTTGTATTCATCTCTAGGTGGCATAACTATGCCACCAAAATTAAAATGTAGACTTGAATTTAGTGAGGGGAGCTCAAATCAAATCTTAGCTCCATTATCTTAGGATTGGAGATAAGTTGAGAAAGTAATTTTTCTAGGCCTTACGTGCCCACCATACCTCCCAATCTATCAAATAGATTCGAGAGGAGAAACAAGTTTTATAGGAGTTGCTTGATATTCTTTAGGCCTTTTTCTGGCATTATGAGTAAGTTTTTTCTACTTAGGATTACACTCCATCTTGGATGGATGCTCTACAAAAGTGCCTCATTGTAGTCCCTTATTAGGTCTCTAATGCTCAATGCATCCTTTGTGATCATTTTCTCACCAAACAAGATCTAAGGGAGTCTATATTTTTAATGGACAATGACAAAGCTCCCAGACTTGATGGTTTTCCTTGTGAATTCTATAAATCCTTTTGGTATACTGTAGGTGATGACCTTCATAAAGTCTACTTAAAAGATATGCAATCCAACTCATTAGGAAACCTAATTCACAAAGAAAACATTATGTTCATACCTAAATCTAGTAACTTGAAAGATATTAGCAACTAATAGTCATTCACCTTACTAAATTTCTCCTACAAAATTATTACCAAGGCTCTGGCCCTTAAGCTCTGCTCTATGCTTTCATTGATTGTGCAGCCTGAGAAGACAAGCTTTATTAAGTCTATATTTATTCTGGATAATATTATTTCTATTTGGGATGGAACAGAATGGGCTCTCCATTCTCAGTAGCCATCCTTATTTCTTAAAATTGATTTTTGCAAAGCCTATGATCATATTGAGTGGAAAATTATTATTACTATGTTGCAAGCACTTTGATTTGGTCCTCAATTCATCAAAATAGTTTAGATGTTATTTTTTGATGCTTCAACATTCATCACCATTTCAGGACAATAATTCAAATCTATTAGGCTTCATCGGTCTATCTATCAAGGGTGTCCAATAGCTCTAGCTCTGTATTTCTTGGCTATTGAAGGATTTGGATATCTTCTAACCTAAGTAGTCTCCTAGTCTTGTGTTAAGGGGATCTCTCTCCCCAATTCTTCCCAATATCTAGTTAATGGTCATTTTGCCAATGATTCCTTCATTACTCTCATTGAGGAAGAAAATAATGTCAAACAAGCCTTGCAATGCTTGGACATTTTTTGTCAAGCTTTTGGTTTGAATATTCAATAGAAAAAATCTTAGTGTTATATGCATTCCTTCCTTTCCAAAGCAAATTGGCTTGGTTCTTTCAATTGGAAATGGATTGATCGTGGGGAAGTCTTTCTTTTTTTGGGTATTCCATTTTATTTTAGGCCTCTCCCTCTGTGCTTTGGTAGGCTATGATACACAAAATTGAGAAAAAGATTCAATACTCTAAGGGGTGATCCCACAATATTGTGTCTCACTTTTTGGCCAAAGTGGGACATTGAAATGAACATTTTTAACCAAATCTCCACTTTTTGACACCTATAGCAGCTAAACCATTAAGAATTTGAAGATGATGTGAACTAGTGATTTGTGAGATTTTGTGTGTAAATTCTCTCTCTCTCTCTCTCTCTATATATATATATATATATATATATTTAAAAAATTACAAATAAACTATGATATTTTTTATTTAACTTTTAATAACTTGTTTTTTTATAGTAAACAACATTTTTAAAAAGTGACGTAGTTTCTGTAATGTATAACTTTTTTTATAGAAATGATAAAATCATAATTTTTAAAATATATATTTGTAACACCAATATCTAGGGCATGGATATTTTTTCATAATTTTTTGTTGCAT
Source organism: Cunninghamia lanceolata (assembly GCA_027924645.1). Classification (NCBI taxonomy): domain Eukaryota; kingdom Viridiplantae; phylum Streptophyta; class Pinopsida; order Cupressales; family Cupressaceae; genus Cunninghamia; species Cunninghamia lanceolata. Next base: position 821,033 of record BSBN01000547.1, read on the forward strand.
GTTTTTTTAATTAACTTTTGAAGTGAGATTAATTATAATTTCAACATAGGTTTATGTCGTATCACATAACTTGTTTTGTATGTATCATAATTCATTTTTTTGTTTAAACAAGGACCTCAATACATAGGGCACAAATATTATTTAGAATTTCTTTTCACTATTTTACTATATTTCCAAATGTGTAGAATAGAAAACTTGATGTTCAGTGAAAAACCTATGTCCAATAAAAAATAAAAAATAAAATATATAATCAAATTAAATATATTAAAAATTATACTTGCTCGAAAGCTCATTTTGAGGGCTACAATCTTGAAAATTATCTTTTTAGGTTCATTCCATCTGAAGCTTTAACTAGAGGTTTGAAACTAAAATTTGTGAGGTAAATTTATGGTAGAGAGTGGGAGAGGCTAGCCAAGTACCTTTGTTCAAAGGACCTTTATTCGAAGGTCCCTTTGTATGAAGGTTGTTTTCACTTCATACTCCTTTAAAAAAATAATAAAATAATACCTTCAAGAAAAGGTCACATTTGCTCAAAGGTGATTTTGGTGAAATCTTCAAGCAAATGACCTTTGTTCAAATAAATTTCTTCAGACGAAGATAACTGCAAGATTTTTTTCCATCTGAAATCAAATATTTGATGTCCCAAGCTTGGGACCCATTACTGTGGTATGACCCGTAGATAACCAAGCCCCTCTCATTGGCTGGTAAATTTAATTCTTCTCTAAATTTTTGGTTGCTACTCATGTTTATTACTCCTCCTATTGGGTCCCCTCTAAGGCCTCTTATTTGAAAATTGAAAATCTTCTCAGAGATTTTCTCTAGGGCAGTAGTGATGGGCTTCAAGGCTTTGATCGTGATGCCTAGGAGTTTTTCTTCCTTCCTCATGAAGTTGGAGGACTCATTTTGTTATCTATTTGCAAGAAGGGAATTTCTTTATGTGCCAAATGGATTATCAGAGCCCTTGACAATAATGATTCTTGGAAAATTCTCATCAGAAATTATATTGGCGTCATTGTTCCCTTAGGACAACCATCTTGGAAAGGCCTAGATCTAGGAACCCTTTTTATTATGTGGGAGCTAGTCACAATTCAAGGAAATTTTTCATTAAAAGTATTTGAAAGGCTTAGGAAGCCATCAAGCCATGGCTCTACTAGGTAGATAATAATTTTCACAATGGCTTATCCATCAATCACTAGTCTATTTGGTGGTCCCCTATTCTTAGTTTTCTTAGTTTTCAAGATCATCCCTTAGCCAAAATGCCATGGATCCATGGCTTGAGGTTCTTTAAATGATGAGTTCATGTTTTGCTAGATTTTATTAATAGAGCCATCAAGAAATTTCTTTCTTGACCTGAATTCATATTTATATTCAATCTTTCTAACCATGATCAAGAGACTTTCCATGTCATTATTGATGCTATTCCTCCCTAGATACTTCATAAGACAGGGATCCATTCCCTCAAGCCCTAGTAGAAGGACTAGAAATGGTATTGAAACACCCCTTTCTAGAATTACAGACCCTACAAGGGTTACTTATGGTTGTATTTACATCTTCTTGAGTAAAAGCACAAAGTTGTGTCACTTTTGTAAATGAAATGGCCAACGTTGATCCAACTTTTAAAATTGAATCACTAAAAAGTGACATATATGTTTTGAATTTTGAAATGATGTAAACTAATAAAATATTTATTTTTTAGTATATTTTATGTTTGTATGTTTTGAATTTTTTTAAAAAATTATTTGAATATAGTTTTTAATAAATTAACACTATAATTTAGTCGCTGACAAAATGCTGAAAAATGAAGTTACATGAGACGTCAATCTTTATATAGTAAATTTTATTTTATTTTCTTCAATTTTTTTGTGTGTATTTATAACTTGAAACTTTAGTGCATGGATGTATTTTTTTTCCAATTTTGATAAATATATATTTTTAAATAAATAATAAAATGTGTGTGTATTAAAACATAGTTGTTTCCGTTCGATGTCAACTTTCAGATTAGCTATTTATCTAAAATAGAAAAAAAATTATACCATCTTGACATAGATTCTTTTATCTAGTGCATCATATTTTATTTTATTTTTTAAATAAGTTCTACTATTTTTCCTTGACATGGTAATCGACCTAATTTTTTGTCCTGATAACCTACTTTTAGTAAAAACAGAAAGGAAAATATAAGTAATAATTAAACTATATATATATATATATATATATATATATATATATATATTTGAAAACTAAACTTATAGATCTAAAAAAGGGTATTTTTATATTTTTTAAAAAATGTTATTTACATGAGTAGAAGTTGTTGAAATATCAAGTTTTTCAAATAATTTTAATGTTTTGGTAAATTGGCCTCATAGTGGTGCTACATATATATTTAGCCAACAATTTTAGTTGGAAAAGTTGTGGACATATCTAACTTAGCTAGAATGAATCTTACAAGATCATATGTTTGACCAAAATTGATTTTTAGTTAGAAATACTTAAATTCACTTGTGCTGATAAGTTGGTTGAAAGTGTGACACAACTTTGTGCTTTTACCCTCTTATGGTGGATGAAATCAACCTTTAATGGAAAATTTTGTCCTCCCTTGAGACCTAGCATCAAAGGGTTCATTGCATTTGGTTTGTTGTGTTGAAGCCTAAATTAGTTCATTTTCCCTGGTGCATTGTATACCAAGGCCTTCTTATTGGTGTATATCTTGCTCATATGTGTATTCCCAATCATCACTATCCATTTTGTGGACAAATTAAGAGTTTTAAGCATCTTTTCTATTTTTATCCCTATGCACAAGGAACCTAGAATTCGATTCATGATTTATTCAAGCCTTTTAGAGTAGCTCTTTTTTCCTAGCACATGGTGTTTATTAGAGACTAGCCTTGTTTCCCACTCAAATATACTTGCATTTGGCATGCTTTCAAGGAGGAAATCCTTTTCAGTATTTGGAAAGATAGAAATGCATCTCTCTTCCCTAATTATATTGCACATATTCATTTTTCTTTGTACACTAAAGCCATGATTTGTTCTAATGTACTTATGTAGATTCAAATGCAAGCTAGTAATGTTGCACTTGAAGCTTCTCATCTCTAGGAATCATTGGATCACTGGGGAATTCCCCTGTATTGTTGCCAAGGTCTTGCTTGATCCCTACTCTCCTCCTAGACAACATCAACATGGTCATAGCAAGTCTAGTAGAAGAGATTAAAGCTCCCACTCTCATGGCCGGCAACCCCTAGATTCTAGAGACAACATGATACTCATGATTGGTGGTCCTAGCCTTCTAGGCCACCCTCCACCTCTTCTTATGGGAATGGTAGTTCTGGTTGGATTTACATAGGCAATGTTCCTTGCCTACAACTTTCCATCTCTTTGGTCGATGCTCAACAACCCTTGGATAGGCCCCACATTTATCATAGGCCATTTCAATCATGTTAAAGTCCTTGCATAGACCCAAGTGTCTGGAGGCATTAAATTTGTGATCCATCTCCAAAGGTGGATCTTTCAAGAAAATTATTCAAAGCATAAAGATTAATATCTCCAAAGGAATGATTTGTAATGTTGAAAAGATCCCATAATACATGGTTGGTGGCATCACATCCCTAGTCAACTAAGTGTTGATGGAACATGTTGAAATAATAGATAATATATAAATATAAAAATAAATGTCGTGAAAAGAAATAAACCATTTAGAAACAAACAACATAGATTTACATGGAAACCTAGTTATGTACAAGGAAAAATGTTAGGCAAAGATCTCACAATAATTTTATTGATCTCAAGAATGATTTGTTGTTACAACAATCCACAATGATAATTGATAAGCACAACTAAGTAAACCAAAAAAGCATCTAATTCTTCAAATCCTTTTTGAAGAATAATTTCCAAAAATAGAAAGCATGAGTGGTACAAATGCATGTCATACATCACATGAAACTAGGTGTCAACTGCTTTATCAATGCACAAAGAAGAAATGTTTTAAATTCACATACCAATAACACATAGGAAAGAGAAAGGTGACTACACCACCCCAACCTAGTTAATGGTTCCTACACAAAAATAACTAGAAGGCCAAATGAATTGACAAGTTGTAGAGAGAAAAAACTAGAAATTTTAACTTGCAAACAAAGAATGTCTAGACCTAGAAATTGAAATTGAATGCCTCTAATGGAATACTTTTGTGGGAGTTCCATTAGACCTCAAACATTCTAGGAGACACAATTAATAAACAATTTTCAAGAGTCATCTCCTCATTATCCATCTCATCAAGAGTAGAATAATTATTATATAAAATAATTTCATCTAAATTGAGACTAATTATCTAAAAAGGAAGCTCTAAATAGATTTTCATTTATCCAACACATATTTTCCCTCTTTCAACTACCCTTGTGCACTATAGGACCTCCACTATATAACTGGAGAAGGGGAATCATGTCAGTTAGTGATAGTTGGTTGCTGAGACAACATTGATGCCACTAGTTGGGCTTGTACAAATGTCACATCAGTAGATGTCTCCTTAGGAGAGGAGAGAATATATTTCTTTGAATTTAGAGGTTTTGAATTTTTTTTAAAAGTTTGACCTCTAGAGACTAAAAAAGGGTTAAAAGGAAGACCATCATTCCAAAAGCTTTTGGTTTTGTGACTAACTACTATAAACCAACCTTCCTCTTTTTTGTAGGTGGAGGAGAGCTTTAAGTGGGTGCTACATGAGTTTTGGGATGGGGAAAAGATAAAGTACAATCCTATATTTTACCTTCATAAGATTGATAATGATAACACATATTCAACAAATTCATATTTAAAGAACACATTGAGTGTATCTCATATGCCCAATCTGGATATCCACAACCTCCTTTAAATCTTTAGAAAGATCAACTTCAACATAGGCCTATCTCTAGAGATAAGTAAAATAGAATTATTCTAGTTCAACACATAACATGGATCCTAAATAGGAGGCTATTTGGCTCAAGAAAATCTAGCATGGCAAGGGTGACCTAGGGAACTTAACTCTAATAGGAACTTGAAGAGCTTTCTTGTCAAAAACACTGAAATCTTGAGTCCATGGTTTAAAATCCAAAAAATGAGAAAAGACAAGCCAATAGCCATGGTTGAGAATAGTACATCAATATGGTTGGCTTTATCACAATGAAAAATAAAGAAACCTTTAGTAAGGTTTTGCATGGCTTCAAGGTGAATCCCATGTAGGAACCAAGCCCTATTGACCCATTCTTTGAGCATGCTTTTAGAGGGAACACTTCACACAAAATACCCTATCAAGGTGAAGTTCTCTAACCATTGTCATGTATTATCAAATTAAATAAAGGGAAGAACAACATCTAAGGGTGTTGTAGGGGACGTACCTCATGAAACACCTCGGTAGTAAACTTCCTAGGTTACTTGAGTGGGGGTGCCATTGTTAAGCACCATCAAACCTTCAGCTCCAATAGAAACTACAAAGTTATGAAAGGTTGATTCCATTTACAAGGGAAATAAATACTTGTAGACATGGTAACCTAAGAGTTGCCACAATAAATGTAGAAAAAATGAACAAATCTTACTTCAGAAAGAAGTAATATGATATTAGACAACAACAAAGCTAGAAAACCTAGTAGAGTTAATGTAGCTTTGATGCCCTATTCAATTCCATTTTAGTCATAAGAATCTACATTTATTTTTCAAATAAATATATATATTTTAAAAAATTAATTTCATTTAATTTATTTAATTTAATATTAATGAAAGATCAAAGTTAAATCATAGAACTGAGAGAAATTTAATATAAAAGAATAAAAATAATATATATAATATATAAATCTATAGTTCAATAACATAAATCTATGACAATATTATGTTTCAATCTATAATAAAATAAATAAAATAAAATAATGATATTTATAAATAAAATATTTAAAATAAATTGTTTGTATTGGATATTAGGAGTCCCTAATATATTTATTTTAAGGTTTTACATGTTCAACTTAAGGTTTCTTTATTCTTGTTTGAGTGTTGAAGTGAAATGCAAAGAACATAGTCACAAAGAATTTAATAGTCAAAAAATCTAATTTTAAACCTTGGTAGGAAGTTGCAGGACATGGTGCAATCTTATTTTCTAGTAGCTAAACTCTAGCTGGTGGGCAATTCAAATGTCATTAAACTTTATTTTCCCACTTCTATTGATCTAGAGGACCCTATGAACTATCCATTAGGTTGGTCTTAAGTTGTAGGAGCCTCTACTATTTACATGTGCTTTTGTTTTAAAATTGAGTTGACTACTTATTACTAGTCAAAGGAAACTTAAGTTGTTGCTTTGCATTACATAGTGATTGGTCCAAGTAGTATTTGTATTAGTGACCTACTATACACCATAGGTGTCTTTTGATTAATGGGCCAAGAACACTATATGGAGATACATCAAAGCATAAAGGATAAAGGAATTGTTTAGATATTGTAGTTACAACTAGCTTGGTACACACTTATTAAGCATGTGACTAGTGATTTTGGTTAGCAATCTTGCTAATCATCGCACACCAAGATATATCTTGTTAGTTGACCATTCAAAATTCCTACCATTTGTTATGGTTAGTGTAATTGCCACCCTAACCTATGTTGTTAAATCAATGTGAATAAAGCTTGTAATGAAAACTTTTTCAAAACGATGCAAATCTAACTTTTAGAACTATGCAAAATTAGATTACCCATAAAATATTATATATGTATCTAAAATCAACAATAAGAAAACAACAAATCATAATTTAAGGAAACACACAACACCAAGTTTATATGGAGAAACCCTTTTGTGAAAAAAATCCACCATAGAAGAGAGGATTAAGAATTTATTAAACTTCAAGGACAAAATACATATGGAACACTCTAGCTTCCTTCAATCTAGTATAATTTTGGCAGCACCTATGTACCTATAAAATAATTTCATCAAACTAATATATCATGGCTCCACTACCTCATCAAAATAATATATTATTGAGTGTTTTGAATGGATTTATACCACTTTCTCATTCCTAGGCACAAGGGAAGTGTGTGGGCCAATTTTAGTAATGACAAGTGGGGTCCACATGTTGTTGTGGCTTGATAATGGAGTGCTACTTTTGGGTATGTGTACATCATGAGATGTATTGTTAAAAGGTGTTATAATTAGTAATTGTAATTATTTTGGACATTGATGGATTTGGTCAATGGGGACATTAGTTTTTTTTTCATAGTATGGTTTTATGCTACTCCATTTCAGGGAATCTAGTTATAGTTTTCCTACTTCATTCTTTTATAATGGATTCCTTGGATATTTTTTAAAATATTTTTGTAGTTTGAGTAATATTAAGCTACTAAAATGCTTTGTTATTTGTTTTCTTTATTCTTGATTGTTCTTTGGGTTTCCGTGCACCTCCATCCTATTTAGAGTCTCAGTCTACAAATTACCTTTCTATCTCTCTTCTCTTGCTATTTCTCCTGATGATGGATCATAGAGTGTGATCCAAAACGTTGAGGTTAAAAACTCACACATAGTTAATTCCTGAAATATGTAATTTCAATCATCATGGACTATGGAAATCTGATGTCTCTTACTAAAATGCTATTATACTAAAGAGTTGGAATTGATCTATTAATTTAATATTGTTATTGTGATTAATATTGACTTGTTCTCTTGTTGGGGGTGGATTCTTCTCTTGAAAGGGTTTCTCTACATACACATGGTGTTATGTGTTTGATTATATGTGCTTGCTAATTTTAATGTTGATAGTAGTGATTACATACTTCTCCAAGTTATATTTACAATTTAAATTATTAATCACATTTTCACTTAATCAAATATGTACATATAATTCATATCCTTTCACTATACCTTTTCATTAATTTTTAACATTCTAAAGCTTCTTCATGATACAACCTAGCAAGAATCCTTGCTCAGATACCATTTGCTGGGTTCTAGATTGCGGTGTCTAGATAAAGGTAACATAACCTAACAACCTAACCAACTTTGAACAACACTTGCACATGCTAGATGGAACAACAATCAAATTTACTTGCACTAAAATTAAAAGTATCCTCAAATAGATTATATTCATGCTAAGAATTAAATTTTCATGTCTATTACAAATAACAAACATTTGGCATGACACTATTCTATTGTTTTGTATGGATGAAATCTCCAATTATTTTTCTTGTTTCCCTATTTTTCCCTAATATCTTTGTGTTATAGATGGTCCATCTTTGGTTGTCATGATCTAACCTATTGTTTCACCTTCCCTTGTGTGAATATTCACCAATGTTCATGATTTAGGGTACATTTTATTCCAAGAATGACCTACCCACTTTTCTTCTATCCATGTTTTTGTCTACAAAGTGTTTTGGAGCAATTTGTCTACCATAAATGCCACATGCTATCTCAGAAGAATTACTTGATCATCATCACACATTATTTATCCACCAAAAAATAATGGTTCTAATTTCTTGTTGGGTCAAGTTTTTGACTAATTGCTACTATATTAACAAACTATGACTACTAGTAAAAAACTATTCCACAATTCAAATCTCCAACCTAGAGATAATCACTAAGACAAGCTTAAATAAAAAATGCCTTGGTTGTTTTCACATGTCAAATTAGTTTAAAATATCATAATAAAGAGTCAATATTAGGCATAAAAAAACCAATTAACCTAGGACCTAATTGACCTTTCCACTTGGAAAATAGTATATTTAGCATTAATCTAATCTATATTGAATACGAAAACTATGAGGGATCTAATGTTAATTGCCTTTTATGATTCGACTACTAAATTAGTTTTCTTGTCTACTATATTGGTTAGGTATTGAGTATTTTATATCTTGTAGGGATCTTCAACAATGACACTCATAACATTTTGGGCAAATTTGTTTGAAAGAGACTTAACTTGATTCCTAGAGAATGAAACTCTCTAGAAACTCCTTGAACACATCTTGACCCATCAAGCTTTGTTAGGGATACAATACTTTTGGAAATCCATGGTCATTAAATATATTGCATATTTTTACTTGTAATTTTGATACTTGAATCTTTATATCTCCCAAAAATATAAACTTTTATGTAATTCTCTATTTCTAAACATGTATCAATGTGAAAAAACAATCAACATAAACTAAGCAATGCAATTCCTAATTTTGCAAAACTTCCATGTCATATAGATTGAGCAATTAATTTCAACTTCTTTTATTTTCCTCAAGCTCTTGTGTTATCTTCTTCATCTATTCTTCTAATTTAAGAGTTTGGTTTTATGTATTCTTCATATTTGATTTCCTGTGATCTTGAGAAACTAGTGGAGGGTTACTAGGTGAACCAAGAATAATAGTTATTATTACTTTAGTGATAGAAAACATCAAGACTGTAGAAACAAGGGTTAACACTATAGATGATGAAATTATTGGTGTCATAAGGGGAATCTAGTTCATAATCAACTAAATTGAGATCTTCCTATGATCTATTCTCTTTACCTTCCTCACCTACATGTAGGAACTTTAATGCCTTCTCAATGGCATTCATACCTGATGAGTTTTCTCCCTCATTCTCAAGGTCATCTTGATTGTCTTACAAACTCATGGACTATGGAAAAAAATCATATCTTTTAGCTTCTTGGAGTTTAGTAATCACCTCTCAATGATATAGAGCATGGGTGTTAGACTAGTCTTCTTAGGGCCTTTGTATATGCGCATAATTATATAAGGATTTTAATTTTTTAGGACCTTTTTAGACTCACATTTAACCTTTCTAAAGATTAAATAGATCTAAAATGCATTAGGAAATCCATCACAAAACACCTAAGAATTTGTCCTACATTTTTGCATGTGTGGAGTTGATCACTTATTTGTGATAATGTAATCACAACTTAACTAGTTAAAAGAATCTGTGGTATGGTACTTTAGATGAGAAAGCCTACATTAGGAGTTATTATAGTTTACCAAAATGAAAATGAAAATAATGTGTTCTTTAGCATTAATATAGCCTAATTAATTAAATGTAGTTATAAGTACAATATGTGGGTAAGTGCATGGAAATGAGGTACAAATTAGTGGCGACCCTTGAGCTTTCTAGAAAAACGTGTTCATGTTATGAAAAACATAGTGTGTACATGTTTTAAAATGTACACATTTTTAATGCCTTAAATTCAAATTTTCTATGATCCCTCCCATTTAGGCTTGGATTTCCAAGACTTGAGGTTGAACATCTCTTGTGACTCCTAAATTCATCTTTTTAACATAAAACAACTCGAACTCAAACTTCAACCTCATTAGGTTTACACCAAAATAAAGATTTACTTTTTACCCTTTTTTTTTTTTAATAATTTGACTAAGTTAAGGTATTTATTTTTATTTTCTTTGAAAAGTGTCTTGATATTCCTCCAGTACACATATATTTATTTTCTTAATAAATATTAACTTGTTTATCCAAATTTGAAATATAAGATTCTTCTACTCTTTATAATATACACATTCAACAAAAAAAAAACATTTTCAATTAGTTTTGTACATGTTATGTGATGTGCATGATGCATCCACTTCAAAAAATCACCAAAAAAAATTGAATAAAAGAATATACAGCTTTAGTACACACTCTTGGCTATATTTCCACCAACTAGTTTTCCAGAATACCTATTTTAGAAAAAAAATAAGGGGATGCACACATACACTATGTCACATTTTAGTCTTAAAAAAAACTTTTTGTGTGTTTCTCCCCCTTTCATCACGCCTTCTATGTATTTCGTTTAATTTCCCTTATCTAATTAAGTAATTAAATAATATTAATTATTTAGTTAAATCTAATAATTTCTCATTCTTCTAAAATTAATTAAATAATATTAATTATTTAATTAAATCTAGTTGTTCATCTAAATTTAATTATTTCTCTTCTTTCTAAAATTAATCAAATAATATTAATTATTTAATTAATCAAACTATTTCTTCCAAATAAATAATTAAATTAAATTAAATTTTTGTTTCTATATGTCTCTCCATAATTAAATAAATAATATTTAATTATTCTCTCTATTATTCTCTCTTTCATAATTGAATATTACAAAAAATATTTAATTATCTAATTCATCTCTCAAATTAAATAAATCAATCATATTTATTTAATGTATCTCACGTTGCTTTTTATAAAAAAAATCTTTTCTTTTATTTCCTCCAATTTTTTTTATTCTCCCCCAAATCGTATCTTATTTATTTCCTCACAATTTTGAATAATAAATAATAATAATAATTACTTATTATTCAACATCCTAACTATGTGGTTTTTTATCTCATTCAAATCTCCACCTCCAAAAGAAAGTAACATTCAGTTAATAAATCAATTCCCTTGATTTCTTAGTCATCTCATCTCAATCCCTTGATTTTTCTCTTGGCTTGTTGTCTCCTCAATTCTGAACTGTTGATCGTAATTTCAGTCCTTTGCCATCTTGGCCATTCATTATTTTCCAAGAAAACTATATAAGAGCATGTATCCTAAGCTATTTCACATGACATTAATTTGCACTCTTACTTTATCGTTTTTATTCTCAAAATTCTATCACTCGATTATTATCAAAGGCATGCAATCATTCAAGCTCACAAGCCAACTTGTTATGCAAAGTCTGTGTTGATTTGTTAATAGTTTTATTTGGCATTTATGGTTTTATCTTGCTTTGTTGTGTAGTTTTAAATCTGGAGATTTCATTGTCTCCGTTTGATTTGAGTTCATTGTTGGTTTACATTTTTAACACGTACACACCACCTTAACCTTAACTATTATAGAAAATATCTAGTATTTTACAAACTAGATTAAGAGTGCTACAATTATTTTCTTATCATATCTTCAAAAATTTTGAATGTACACATTTTGAATTACTCATTTAAGTTTAGCTTTTGATTTAAAAAAAAAGTGGTCACTTTTGACGGCCTTTTTGTCCCTCTTTTCCATGCACTTACCCATGTGAAGATTAATTAAATATTAACTTTATCCAATATAAGATAATGACCAACTACATAGATGTAAATAATTAGATGAAGATAAGTGTATAAATAAATAAATAAATAAAGTGAATATATAATAATGGATGCAAATAAAACTAAATTTATCAGGATATATATGTGTATATGGGTGTAGAATAAAAAGTACAGATATAATACACACCACATATATATATATATATATATATATATATTATCTCAATATATTGAGAAATTCATCACGCGGCGGATGTGACACGAATGAAGAAGCGGAGAGAGCTGTGAAAGTAATGCCTTGTGAGTGCATGGGAAAAGAATAGGCAAAGACAAGTGAATGGTCAAAGTTGATATAATGCAAACAATATACAAGCTTTAAGACTCCGCGTGAGATGGGCCCCAGAAATCCAAGAAAAATGATGTTCACTTAAACTAATCTTCAGACAAAACAACTTATTCTGTCATAAAACGTTTTGACGATGAAGCCACGGAATAAAGGCCAAAAGAAAGCCGGCTTCAGGATTCAAAGCCACGCAATTGTCGATGACCAATTCACTATGCTTCTTTGCATATCGTATAAATACATGCTTTCCTACACTCCCTTCTCACCCAGCAATCAGAATTCCTTGTTTCTGCATTGAAATAAGTGCTTCTGAGTTGTAATATTAACATAGACACAGAGAGAGATGGAGTTTAACGTAGCCTGCTTGATGGTGATGGTATTGGCTTTCAATATTGTGGGAGTGTCATATGCATCTGATCCTGATATCACCTCTGATTTTGTTCTTCCTCCGGGCCAGAATCCAACAAATGTGGATGGCAATTTCTTCACCTTCACGGGATTCCGAGAGGTTCGAAGCAACAATTTAACCGGGCAGAGCACAGTGAAAGTGACAAAGGCAGCCATGGCAGAATTCCCTGCTTTAACAGGGCTGGGTGTTTCCATGGCGGTTTTGCAGTTCCCTGCTGGAGGGGTGAACCCTCCCCACACTCACCCTCGCGCTTCTGAACTTCTCTATCTTTTGAGCGGATCTCTACTCGTTGGAGTCGTTGACACCACCGGAAAGCTCTTCACGCAGACCCTCGTTTCAGGGGATTTATTCGTGTTTCCCAAAGGACTCCTCCATTTCCAATTGAATACCAACTATAACTACGAGGCCGTTGCTATTTCTGGTTTTGGAAGCGCCAATGCAGGCACTGTTTCAATGCCATCTGCTCTCTTTACAAGCGGTATAACCGACGATGTTCTGGCGAAGTCGTTCAAGACAGACGCCAAAACTATTTGGATGCTCAAGGCTGCCCTCAAACCTTAATCCTCACCGTTTCTTTCTTCTACGCTTCATCATTCTTTTACTTTTTCCGCTTCTATTGTTTACATATGTTTTTCTGTTTTCTCCGCAGATCATCGTACAGTGTACTGATCCATCCGTTTATTTGTTTTCATGAAAATTTAAATAAATGAAAACGTATTTTAATTTTACCATAAATTTCTCTATTTTATCGCTTTCTTCTTTAAGTTCACATTGATCACAATATTTTCAATATATTTCATTTTCAATGAAATGGAGGTGTTATATATTAGTTTTAGTTAAAAAACAAGGGCCACCTGTGATATATACAATAATGCACATCTAGACTAGGTCCTAAATTTGATGGTCATATGCCTATGTCTAGTGATTTTTGTTGTACAATACAATTAAAAGTATAATTTTTTTTTTCCTTCATAGGTAATATCAGGACTTAAATTTGATAGTTGTATAGCTGTATTTAGACACTTTAGCTGTACAATACAACTGAAATTTTGAAAAGGTTTTATCATAGTCATTTTTGTTGTACAATACAATCAAAAGCCTAATTTTTTTTTTCCTTCATGGATAATATCAGGACTTAAATTTGATAGTTGTATAGCTGTATTTAGACATTTTAGCTGTAAAATACAACTGAAATTTTGAAAAGGCTGTATCATATGAAAGGAGAGATTTTGGACAAACTGTCAAAATTTATATAAGATTATGATGATATATATATTTGGTTTTTATATAATTTATTTATACTAAAATATGTCATATTATTTGAAAGGCACTATTGAATAGATAAATGTCATAAAAAAATTGCTTGACAATCAAGATTGACTATCAAATTTAAGCCTTGATAGGTAGGGTTGACAATTAAATTTAGGACTTGGATGAAATTGAAGTAATATTAAAATTGATAGATAGTGCAATAAAAATATTTTGTATTTTTGAAATAAACATCTTTTAAGAAACTGATTTAATTTAATTTTTAAAATTTTATATTTATTTTTCAAATAAATATATTTTAAAAAATTATTTTGTTTAATTTATTTAATTTAATGCTAGTGAAAAAATCAAAATTAATTCATAGATTTGAGAAAAATATAATATAAAAGAATAAAAAGAATGTAGAAAGCATATAAATATATAAGTGATATTAATTTATAATAATACTAAGTTTCAATTTATATTAAACTAAATAAAATAAAATAATTATATTTATAAATAAAACATTTAAAATAACTTGTTTGTATGTGATATGGGGGAGTCCTTTAAATATCTGTTTTGAAGTTTTAGATATTCATTATTGGGTTGATGTGTTCTTAGGTTTGCATTGAAGTGAAAGGCAAAGAACACAGTCACAAAGCTTTGAGCAGTGGAAAATCTAATTTTGTCCAATGTTGTTGATCTAAAGAATCTTATGCACTATCTGTTAGATTCGTCTTAAGTTGTAGGAGCCTTCACTCTTTACATGTGGTTTTCTAAAGAATGAGTTGACTACTTATTACTAGTCAAATAAAACTTAGTTGTTGCTTTGCATTTCCTAGTGATTGGTCTAAGAAATATTTAATTATTAGTGACTAAGTATGTACTCTTTAGGTATCTTTTGATCAATGGGCCAACAACACTGTATGGACATCCATCAAAGCATAAATGATAGAGGAATTTTGTCATATATTCTAGTTACAACTAGCTTGGTAGACACTTATGCAACTTTCTTAAATACAACTAATATTCCAATCCAATAAGGAGAATAATAATATCTCTAAACAACATGGGTGTCCAAGTATCCATTCCAAAATTGTGAGAAATAGATAAAAAGTAATACATAACAATTACCAATTAAATATCACACTATCCTAATATTCTCCCACTTGATATTATACATTGCCATGACATCCAAAATAGCCTATTATCTTTTTACACCAAGAGAACTTCATACACACTAGCTCCATCAGAGAATCTACAATAATATTATTGTGAGTGTCAACCATTTACAACAATAACTTTCCATTCTCTACCATCTCACACACAAAGTGATACCTTCTTTGCAATTTTATTTGAAAATCGATCCTCTTTGTGTGTTTGGTTCCTTAGTCTAGCCAACTACCTCTATTATTCAATAGCTTGGAAAAATAAGATTACCTTTGTAAAGTTTCTAAATCTGTATCCTGCCTTGCCGGTTCATAGTTAAGAGTTAAGCTAAGCAAGCTCCTTCTCAGATCGATAGGATATTCAAAGTTGAATCTGGCTTCATCCTACAGGAAATGCATCTCAGTTTGAAGTGTCTGTCCGCCTTGGCGGTAGAAATATGAAACTTCTTTCTAAAACTTTTGTAGTAGTTAGTGTTTATCTTGAATCTGGAATGTTTTTTTTTTGCTGCGCCATCGTCTTCGGTTCATTGGCTGGTTCGTGGGATTTGCTATTTGCTATGAAAACTCACCAAATATCTGCGCCTATTTTGATGTCAATCTTTTAATACATCAACATCTTTGTGAGGCTTTTTGTCCGACTATTTTCTTCTCTAAATGTAAAAATTTAGTTTTCTTTGGCAAGACCATGGAATCTGCCTACATTTCATTGCCGCCAATGCATAATACCAAACCCTTTATAGCGTGCATCCTTCAATCTTCATAGGTTTCAATACTTGGGCGTGGGTGCCACTGAATTGATAACTATCTTTTTAGAAAACTCTGAATTTAAACGCCGCTTGTTGCCCTTGCTTTGGCACAAAGCTAGTCCAAATCCGCCCGTTCTGCATGCTTTGTGGCGCCTTTAATTTTTGTCATTCACAGATTTGGTGGTTCTCCATTAATTTGGCATGGGCGCTTGAATTCATAGTTTCCATTTTATAAAATTCTAATCTAAATGCATGAAGATAGCCTAGACTAGAGTAAAGCGCCCCATAACTAGTTGTTTGTGTTAGTAAACTGCTTTATTAAACTTGAATTTAAACATCGTAATCATAATATGCTTCTGTGATTTCTACTTTCCAAGTATGCACATTTGTATTGTTATATGAAATTAGCCATTAAAATAAATTTAGGAAAAGGGTATTTTTTCTATTTTGTCAAATAAAAATACTAGCAAGGAAATCACATAATTATTGATTATTAAATTACAATGAAATAGAGAAACTCTTTATCTGAATTCAATTAGCTTAAATAGAATAATGATGTCTTGTTCTTATACTTTTCCCAAGTGCTATCAATTTGACTGAGACAATAGTATGGTTCTTGTTAAAGTTTCATTTCCAATGTTAGGTTAATAGAGCTTCTAATAGTAGATAACTAGTGATAGATTTTTAGGTTGTTTTCTTTAGGAAAATATGAAATGAATTTGTTTATGTCAGTAAGACTATGTGGTATACTTGTCGTTAAGGATAGATCTTGAAGAACTAAGTAGGGGTTTAAACTATAGATTCATGATTAATTTCTTGAAATATTATAGACATAGTATAGCTCTCCTTGTATTTTTAAGGATTTTTTTATAGGGTATCAAGTTATAGATCGAACTTATGATTAGATATGTTTTGGTTGCAATATGTCTTCTATCGAAGGTGCTAACTTAGAACTTGGATAGAATCTCTTTTGAGATTACGAAGAATAATGTTTTTTGATTACTTTCATTACATAGGCTCTAAGTTAACTTTGGTATATCTAAGACATGTTGAGTTTTATCAAGACTTTGTCTTATAACTCATTAAGAGGGTTTAGTTAGGTACAATGGTTTCATGTATAACTTAATGTGTGATTTACGACTTGATTGATGATAACCCTAGTTATAACTTCTTGGTTAGCTATTTAGATAAGCTGATACTCATAGGTGGTAGCTCCTTAGGGTTCATTTGCAAGTAAACTTTTTAATGCTTTTGCATGGTCCTTGGTGTTATCATAAGTTTCCTTAGACTGAACTACTTTATATTTATACAAATGTCTTTTGATCTAGAATATACGGGTAAGTATTTTGGATACCTTAAATATATAATATATATTAGTTGTCATATAACCTTTGGGACAACCTTCTAAACTTCTAGAATGGCTAGCGAGGCTTGACTCTTCCCTTGTTATGTTTATGAAATAAAAATCCATGTAAAGGTTATACTTTAGTTAGAATCTATGAAGCTATGGGAAAATGTCTATATTATGGATTTAGAATACTAGACTAAATTTGTGAAATGGTTTCATGGTTTAACCAATTGAAGACTAGCATAATGTCTCTTTGACTTTTCATTGAAATTTTGTATTCTCTGTGAACAATCAATCTTGATGGCATCATGGATAATTTTTTATTGCAATTATGTATTTTCTTCTATTTTTATTTGTTTTTTGTAAGTAGGGTTAGAGAAGGAGCATGGACAAGTACAGAATATGGAGCTATAGAGAAGGGTAGGTAACTACTTGAAACCTACCTAGCTGAACATGACTCAAAAAGATGCTTTGGCCAAATCTTGTTAATCAATTTAGTAATAGTTGCTTTTTGATTTATTTTCCTCTTTGCCATATCATGATATAAGTACATATGCATTTTATACATGGTAGAAATGTTAGATATATCATGTTGCTCTAGATTCCTTCATGCATGTTGGCTTCAGTTTGCTAGACCCCTCGCAAAGGGTTGGGCTTCTCCATTCAGGAGTATGACCAGGGAGGTGTATGCCTTGTGGTTAAGTGGTAAATCACCTTGATGATACTCTTTCTCTGCCAGGTTCAATGTTGAAGATATGGTATCGAGGGCATTGTATGATGTATCTTGTTGATTGCATAATGTTGAAAAAGGACATAGTCCTATTTGTACCTCCAAGCTATTAGTTTCTGATTATTCTTTCATTAAACATTTTTATTGACATAATGTGAATTATTATTATTATTTCATAAATTGTATTTATTGGAAAAAAATTTAATCCCATATTTGAATTATTTTATTCTAATCATAATATTTTTATGGAGTGGTTATTACATATGGTATCAGAGCTACCAAGTTCAACACTGTAACGTGGGCTCTTCTATGATTAAGGTTGCATTATACACATGTAAACCTTTCTGACGATCTGATAGTATAGGTGCATCGAGTGCTTTGAAGACCCTAGTTTAGGGTCAAAGTTTCCTAAGATATCTAGTTGTTTCTTAGATGGATCAGTTTGGAACCAAGTAGAAGTTTAGTTGTTTGAAGCATTTTAGGGCCTCATTCTTGTCCCTTAAGTTGTGTTTTCCTTCTTGTAGTCCAGTCAAGGTGAGGAGGTAGACATGGAAGGAATTAGGACTTGAAAAAGAGTGAAGAAATCAAGAGGTAAGGATGTAAGTAAATGTGTATTGAAGAAAGGAACTCAATGAACTGAAGTACCTCCACTTGAAGAAGGATGGATATGAGATTCTAAAACATGGGAACCACCTTAAATCATATTAAACTTAGTATTTAGGAAAACATTTAAGATGAATAAGATGGAGAGTAACGCCAATATCATCAAATCATTAGTAAATCGTGAAATGCTCTTTGGATGTGGGCAAAATGTGCTAGTTATTTGCAAGGAGGTGATAGAAGAGTACAAGAGAGTACACCCTCCCACAAAATTTGTATTGATAGACTCTTATAGAGAAGAAGAACCTGAGGAGATTCCTTTGTCAGATAGTGAGTCCTTTGTTTGATAGTCAATTAGGACTAGTTTGAGATTAGGGTGAGTGTGAGATCATGATGGGCCAAACAGTGGCAATGGAGAAAAAACTTGTTGGATGAAAATGTGCTAACATTTAGACTAATATTTAGATTTAGATGGAAACAATGTTAATATTTTTATCTCAATTATGGATTCCCTCAAAAAAATTCTTAGGATTACCTCATATTTAGGAAAGTGGGATTCCAAAAACTTGCCAAGTAAACTTGCAAAACCACCCATTTAGTGTTATCCTGAAATTTTCCACATTTTCATCCTTGAAGCTGACAGAGTTTTTGTAACTAAATTTAATCAAATGAAAAGGTTTTATAGAGGGAGCTATTAAGATTCTAAAAATATAATATATGTCTCATAATAATTTTATACATACATAATGTCTAATTTCCTGATAGATATACATATTGAAAAACATCCATAACTTTCAACATATTAATCTTTGTTTTAAATCCAAAAGATGCATCACATTCTAGATTTGTTGGGTATACATTAAAATTTAAAAATTTTGAGTTTCATATATTTTTGACCAAGTTAGGTTGGCTGGAGAATTAATTTTCAATATTTTAAAAAAGTCACAATAAAAAATTCACAAATAATTATTTATTTACTTAAAAAATTCAAAAAAATATGTGTCGCATCCTCTCATGTGTTCTTTAATTAAATCCAAATCATGGAGGAAAATATTATCTTTTTCTCATTCTTGGGTTGGTTGGAATGACACCTACTTTTTACATTTTTTTGAAAATTTTAGTAGTGCTTCATTGAAATATCCAATTTTCACCAAATTATTTTTAAAATTAAATAAAAAAAGTAGTAGCCCATAAATTAAATTCAATTTATTACAACTTTTATTACTAACTTATTTCTAGATTTTGTAGATAAGTGACTCAATTTTTGACATAAAGTTACTTAAGTCTATTTTTCACATTTACATTGCCACTTAGGGTAGTGTTTGGCCCATCATGATCATGCACTCAACCATTAAAGGATAATATTATCTATTTTGAGTATGATTATTCTTATTAACCTATATTCTCTAGCTTTTGTATATTTATGTTGAAATGTTCTTGAAAATAAATTAATTTGAGTGCTTGATTTTTTTAATTATACTCTTTTATGCAATATTTTATTATTATATGATGTAGGAGCACTTGAGCACACATGTAATCAACATCACCCAAAAACAGTTTCTATTTTTTTTGTTAAGTTTTGTTGTGTTGTTTTGATTGGCATAAACTCATATGGGTATATCACCATCAGTAACTGCAAGTTAAAATTCATGGAAGGCTAATTTTTATTCAATTGTGGGAGCAAGAATGAAATGATTTCATTATAATTCTTCATCAGATGTTTTGATGGGCTGCCACAGGTGAAAGAAATTTGTTAAGGATGGATTTTATTCAAGTTTGTGAGTCAAAGCTATAGAAGTTTAAATGATACGAATACATCAAATTATACTTGAAGGGCTATGCTAGACTAGAAAGAAGTATTTGAAGGATTTGCTGATGGGAGTGATCACAAATGTTGTATACTATAACCCATCTGACTCTAGATATCATGCAAGAATTAGGATTAACTACACAAATTTTATTGGTGAGTTTTAGAGTAAATATTCAAAGGTAATTTGGTCTCATTGTGATAGGAAAACCATCCACTATACAAGTCTAGAGTTTTGGTGTCTTTTAGATATGCAACATTGGTCTTCGATATCCCACATTGGTTTTTTGTCTTCGATGTCACTTGTTTATAAGAATGATTGCTAATGGAACACATGTGACATTTAATTTTGTTTGGAGATAGGTACCCGAAGGCTTGATATTTTACATGAATATAGTTTTGATATTCATGTATTGAATTCAAATTGGTTTACAGAAGAATTCTTCTCAAACTTCCCCATACAAATACAAGCATCAAATACTAAGGATTAATAATGTCATATGTGATATATCTAGTAGTCACTCTATTCTTTCTTTGGTAGCCATGGGTTGGAAGGGACTTGACCAAGTCCATGAAATATCATAAGGTTTACTTTTCCTTATAAAAGGCGTCACATCAGTTTGGATTATGCCCTTTCAAATTCTAACCTTTATGCAATATAAAATGGGAACACAAAATAGGGAGAGGAGCACGACCATGATGAGAAATAGGGGTTGTTATCATAGCAAAGGCACATTATAAGTTCCTTTCAAACATAAAACTTAAGCATTTAAAATGAGCACAATGAGGCACCATTGAAAATGGGAAATCAAAGAGCTCTAGTGATAATCAAAATTTAGCCATTATCTTTAAGAGATCTATTGTCACTTGGATTTGTACCTTGTGTTGGAGAGTTTAATAGTCTTCAACAATATAGTGAAACATTGAGATGAACTCTAGGTGTGTGACCTTGCAAGGAGGCCAAATCTCCAGAGAGAGGTCAGTTCCTTCATTGAATAAGAGATTCAGCTATTCCTAAGACAACCTAATCTATCCACCATTGAGGAAAAGAGGAAGAGGGATAGAACTAGAAATTAATGGAGGTGATACACTAGGTTTGAATATGGAGCTCTCACTAAACTAAAAATGCACAAAATAAAGAAATACAGATGATAAACTTATACAGATCTAGCTGACTCTAATAGAGGTAAGAGGTAGAACAGAATTGTAAGGAACAAAACATTCACATACAAATCAATCCTAATTTACACAGTGTTAAAAAATAACATAAAGAGGTAAAACACAATGTGTATATCAACAAAAAGTCAAAGTTACAGTAGAGGGTTCTGTTTGAAAAATAGAAGAATGAAAAGCATCCAACTATTTGCCAACTATTTTCCAACCCTCATTACATCTTACAAATATGCATATATAGCAATTCATTACATTGACCTCAGTCATTTCACAATGAATTCACCCCATGGGCCTACCATAAAAATATCCCTATAAAAGGAATGTTTTTCTACTAAAATTCAATGTAGAAAATATCTTGGATCATGGAGCAGCTGAGAGATATTTTGCCTCTTCAATGCACCAACTGATTCACCACCTGCAACATTAAATGTAAAAATATCTAAAAATGGATTAGCTAAGTAGATCATATCTTCATTAATGGTAGATGAGGAAAATCAAAATATTTTCCCTCCAAAATCCCTTTTCATAGAGCTTTTACAACACTTCAAATATCTACATTTAGATATTTAAAGTTTACAATACTTTATAATTCTCTATTTTTACATATTTTGTCAATTTCAAGATTTTGGCAGGTATATTTTTCTCTATCAGCAAAGTCAACTTTTTTATAGAAAATTGTCTTTGTTTCCTATATTTTTCTATCTCTAGTCGACAATTTTTTTGGTTTCTAAACTATGGCTTGTTTTGTCTATTTTGCCCCTAATGAAAAAATGCCATTTCTCTAAACCATTTTTACTCCATCTTCTTCATCTCTATTTTTCCTCATCGGCAAAACTATCTTTTTCTAAACTTTTCTCTATTTACTTTCTCTTCCATTTTACCTTGTCAGAAAAATCATCAATCTTTGAACTATTTGGGCTTGCTTTTCTACATTGTCGATGAAGTGTTCAAATTTCAAACTTTTTTTTTGATTCCCTTTTGACTTTGCTGACAAAATTTATTTTTGCAAACCTCACCCTCCTTGTCTTCCTTGTCAAAAAAAATCAATTTTTCCAAACTTTGCTTTTTGTCTCGCTTTTCTCTTTATTGGCAAAAGTTTGGTTTGCCAAACTTTTCCTTTTGGTCTTTCTTTTTCTCTTTTCAATGAAATCATCATATCTCAAACCAAGCCTAGGGCCAGGTTTTACCTTATCAGAAAAAGTTCCCCCTAGAAAACTTTCTTTTGCCTTTGGTTTTTTACCTTCTTAGCAAAATCATCCTTTCTTGAACTTCACCACTTTGGCCTTCTCCTTCATCGACAAATCACCCTATTGGTGAGCTTAAGAAATTTCAAACTATTTGTGAAGTTCAAAGTTTGCCTGATTTTCTGATAGAATGGACCTTTTCTCTCTTTAATTAAAGCCAATTTCATGATTTCTATTTTACCTTATCGGCAAAAGTGGTCTTTTGCAAACCAGGCCCTCTTTTTCAATAAAATCTCATCCCACTAAACCTAGCTTGTTCTATCGATGCTTCACCTTGCTCTTCACCTTATCGGTAAAATTGTCAATTGGTGAACTTTTGGAATTCTGAACCATCAATGCCTTAGCCAATTTTCCTTCCATCAACTCTTTTATCCTTTTGTGAACTTTACTCTCTCAGCCTCCTTTGCTGATGATTCGCCCTGTTAATGAACTTGAAGATTTATGAACTTTTGAAAAGCTTGCGACTTTCTAATTTTGCCGATAAGGCATCCTTATGCTTTTCTTTTCCTTAGTCATTTTCACAAATTTTTCATTTTGTCGGGAAAGTCCCACTTTCCTAAACTTTGCTTGTTTATTCCCGAGCTTTGTCAGCTATTTGCCCCATCAAAAAACTATGGAAACTTTGAACTTATGAAAATTTTACTCTTCGTGCACTTCGACGACAAAGTCCTTTGCTTGCCCCTTTTGACTTAGCTGATTTCACCTCTTTATTTCTTTTCATTTGTCAGAAAATCACTGAGTCGTCGAATTGATGAAAATTTGAACTTATGAAAAGTTTGCGGAATATGAATTTTGTCAATGAAGGGAAGGAAGTATACCATGCTTTAGTCATTTTTGCACTAGTTCAAGAAACTATAATTTTTCTGATAAAGGCCAAAAGGGGGCCAAAAATTAAGGTAAAAGCTTCAAATTTTCTAGGTTTTCTACAAGGATTCTCCAGATGAATTTTTAATGATTTTTATAAGGAAAACATTGAGATTTGAAGGGATTTTAGGCATTCATGGCTATATTCTCAAGGGGTTTGAGCAAAATTTTTAAGTTGGGCTATTTGACTCTAGGTAGAGAAAAATAGGTGAACATTTTGCTGACCTCTTAGGGATATTTATCTGCTAAAAAAATAGACCAATGTCCCTAAGAAATCATTGGGCATGGAGTCCAAAAGGAAGGACTACAATAGGTCAAAACAACTAAAACATTGCCTTTTGAAACAACACCAAAAAGGAACATGGCCTTCATTCTCCTAATGATAATGCAGCCTGTGCAAAGACACTTATTGAAGGGAAAAATGAAGCAGAAGTAAAACTAAAACAATATGTACAAAATCTGAAAGCAACCTTAATGGTAAGGTTTAAGATGGATCCCATTGACTGAGATCGATAGGACTTCACCATCCAGTCTTGAAAGAATGAAAGAATTGGATTGCTTGCAATTGATGATGATATAAGGCCCAATCCAACGTGCATCAAACTTAGTGTGGCCCCCAGGTTTGGCTCGGTCAACATCCCACTTCAGAACCAGATCACCTTCTTTGAAGTTTTAAACCTTGGCCTTCTTATCAAAATACTTTTTGGTCTATTTTTGATGCTCTTCTAATGTATCCATGGCTGACTGTCTTTGTTCTTCTAGTTTAGTCAATTTATCCATTTTGACAGACCTGACATCTTCTCCTTCCAATTCTAATGCAAGAAGCTCTAAGGATATATGCAATGTAGCCTCTCTTCCATACATAAGAACAAAAGGAGACTGTCCAATGGCTCTCTTGTATGTGATCCTATCAACCCAAAGAGCTAATTTGATCTTATTATGACACTGCCCCTAGTTTTGCTCCATGGTTCTCTTTAGAAAATTTTGATTAGGTTCTTGTTAGTGGATTCAGCCAGCATTACCTTGGGGGTAATAGTTGGACGAAGTCTTCAAGAACACATTGTGTTTTAGAGCCTAGTCAGCAATTCTAAACTAGTGAATGCTTTTGCATTATCAGAAATAATGGTATGAGGAGCTCCAAACCTTGTCATGATTTCTTCCAAGAAATCCATGATTGTTGATTTAGTGGCCTCTTTCAATGGGATTGCTTCAACCCATCTAGTGAAGTAATTAGTTGCAGTCAAAACTCACTTGTGACTAGTACAGGAAGTGGGGTTTATCATGCCAATGAAATCTAATCCCCACTGTGAAAAAGGTTGATCTACCTGAATAAGATGGAGTGAGTGTTGTCAATCTTTTTTTTCTTACAAAGAGAGCACACTCTTTCCACTTTCTTACCCATACATGGGTTTCATTGAATTATGTGGGCCAAAAGTAACTTGCTCTCATTATTTTCATGGTTGTAGTTCTAGCAGAGAAATGGTGTCCAACTAGGCTAGCATGAAATTTAGTGAGTAGTCTATCAATTTGATCTTCTATACACCTCAGTAAGACTCCATCCATATTTCTTGAAAAGAACATCATCCACCAAAGCATAAGAAATAGACTACAACCTGAAATTTCTTCTTTTGGTTTTGTCCAATCTATAGGGATACTCATCAGTGGATACAAATTTAGCCATATCTATTGTCCAAGAACTCACAGTTGATGGCTCAGTTGTAGGTTCTTCCTCATTCAAGTGGTAGGATGAACTCCCTTCATCTATAGAAGTCTGATCTAGTTGTTCACATAATCCTCTGCCTCTAATTAGCTTAGAGGCCTTTATAATCACATAATACTCTAGGATCTTAGTCACCCAGTTGGCTCTCTTTTCACCAATCTCAATCCCCATTATATAATCTCTCACACTAGGATGAGAAACTAAAACTTTAATATGATTATTTTTTAGCATATATCTGAATTTTTTCAAAGCTCTAACAATGAAAAATACCTATTTATCCATGTAGTTGTATCTCACCTTATATTCCTTCAAGGTCTGACTAAAGAAGGCTAGGGGTTGTTCCATTCCCTGTTCATTTTGCTGCATCAAAACAACAACAATGTTGTTCTCTCCTCCATGTTCATAAAGGATGAAGTCCTCATAATTTAGGTTCATGAGAGTAGTTTCCTGGGAAATCTCCTCTTTGATCTTTTCAAAACCATCTTTCCCTTCCTTTGTCCATTTGAAGACAATATCTTTCTTGAGCATAAGGGTTAGAGGCTTTAGCAAGCCAGCACAGTTAGGAATGAACTTCCTAACAAAGTTGATCTACCCCATAAAAGATTCTAAATTCTTTTTTTGAGTAGGTAGGGGAAGAGAAAGGAGAACAGATGTCCTTTCAGGGTCTATTGAGATCCCATCCTTAGACACTATATGGCCTAGAAGCTTACCCTGAGCAATAGCAAAAGTACATTTCTTGGGGTTCAAAGACACCCCAAACTCTCTACATCTTTGGAAAAATTTCTCTAGATGCTCCATATGATTTTCTCGCTTCTTGGAGAATATTGCAATGTCATCTAGATAAATCAGGATGAACTTGTTTATAAATCTTTTGAAAGCAATGTCCATTACCCTCTACAATATGGTACCAACATTAGAAAGACAAAATGGTATTTTTGAATATTCCATGGTTCCCCATTTGGTTGTGAATGTTGTTTTAAATCTATCCTCCTATTTGACAAAGATCTGATTATAGCAAGAAAATCCATCAAGTAATGAAAACCTCTCTACCCCTGCAATAGTTTGCAAAGTTTGATCCATACATGACAGAGGGTAATGATCCTTCAAAGAAGACTGATTCAGGTCCCTAAAGTCCACATAGAGCCTTGTTTCCCTATTTTTCTTCCTCACAGGCACTAGATTGGCAACCCAAATAGAATACTTAATGGAGAAGATGATTTGAAATAGGGTCATTATCACGTGGAAAAAATATCACCCAAATTATCACATGGAAAAAATTTTGCCAGCTCTTTTCTCATAAGAGGCTCAATCTTAGGGTTTATGGGTCACTACTCCTGATAGATGGGCTTGGCATTTGGATCCAAGTCAATGGCATGATGAGCAACATCTAGATTGAAACCTTTTAAATCTTCATATGTCCATGCCAGAACATCTTTGTATTCTTGAGTCAATCATATAAGCTCTTGCTACTCAACATCACCACAAACCTTTCCTAATAGTAATGCTTTATCTTGGGAAACATTCACCTTCTGATAATCTTCCTTTTTGAATGTCATGTTATTTCTTTCATTCTTGAACTTTTCATCTAACATAAAAATAGCCTCAAGGGTGGCTAGACCCTTGGGTAGTTTGTTCGATTTGAGATGAATGATTTGGTCACTGTAACTCTCCCATAGCCTGGACTACGCCATGGAAGAAAATTCCACTTCATTTTGAATGAAGCTCGCAATCTACTCATTGTTGTCAAAGACTTGCTAATGTATATCATTATTAGGAATAGAGGCCCTGATTAGTATTTTCACATATTGATCAGGACCCTATTAAACAAATTTGTAGGTGGAGAAAATTGGGCCCCAACCATGGGGAGTTGATTAGCCTCAGTATTTAACTTCCTTGGGACTACCTGTAAGTCGAGAGCATCAAAACTCTCAAAAAGGTCCCAAAATCTATGTCTATAAGCTCTTAGAAGATGGTTTTTAGTTTCACATCTTTCTCTAACTTGGTTGACTACGAACTCAGTGTCCCCAAAGATCTCCAAATGATTGATATTTCTGTTCTCAGCAATAAGCAAACCATAAACTAATGCCTCATACTCTGCTACATTATTTGTTTAAGAAAAATGTAGTCTATGAGCAAAGTGCAGCTTCTTACCAGTCAGAGAGACTAATAAAACACCTGTACCAGCTCCATTTCTATTCTTAGCACCATTAAAGAACATTTTCCATGGGCCATTGGAGTCACCATCTGGCTTAAGCATAGAAGGGATTGAAGAATCCCCTTCATGGATCATGTAGGTGCCCAAGTCAGTTGCCTGAGTGGTGTCATAAGGATTGATCAAAATCACAATGATCCCTTGCCCACTCATCAAGAAATAGATCAGGGGTAGGAAGAGGTGAAGATGATGCTTCTAGAGACTCTAAGTCATGCATTTCCTCTCCCTAGATCATAACATGAGGATTCACAAGGTTGTGGTCACATTTTTCCACTTGATAATTTGAAATTAGTTCAGCCTTGATGGTGAACCTTGTGCCATATCTAGTTCTCAACAGCATATGAGGCCAGTTGGAAGAAAGGTAGCCACCTACCTTGGTTGTGAAGTCCCTTGACAAGCAAATGACAAAGAAGGGAGGAAGATCTATGAATGAAATGTCTTGATAAAAAGTCAAGCTTGGACATGCATGTAGAGTCAAGTCTAGTCCCTTGATCACTCCTATAGTGTTTATAAAGGTTCCATCCAATTGTAATACTCTTGATGAAACAGGGGTATATTTGATGCCTAATGCACCTACTATCTTCTTGGGCATGGTTGAAACACTAGCCCCTGAATCAATCGTACAATTATGCACTAAAAATTTGCCAATGATTAAAGACAAGTAGAAAGGGGATGGATTCTTTCCTGAACTTACTTGTTCTTCCCTTTGTTGCAGAAGACTGACAAGGCTCTTTTCTTTCTATTTTGCTGATGAGTCAGTTGATGGGAAATGCCTTAAGGCTTCTTATAACAGATCCCTTTGAGAAGGGATTGACATTACTTCCCACATTGATACATATATATTCATTTTCTTCATCTGTTCTATGATATTTAGTGGAACAACCACTGCTTTGTGCATTGAGGGAATCCATGTTCCCTTCTTTGATTGATCTGCAACTTGTTCAGGCACTTTTGAGCCTGCTGAAATTTCTTTTACAACATCAGATTTGCTACTCTAAATTGGAATTGTGGCACTAACCACCTTTCCCTTTGAAATAGGCTCCTTTGTAAAATAGTAGGCATGGGGCTAGGCTCTAACTGCCCCTTTTTTTACCTTAGGTTGTCTACAATGGGCAAAACAACATTGCCCATGGGTTAATTGACAACACAAAAATCCTCTAATGTCCATAGGATCATATTGGCATCAGAGGTAGCCTCATTTGATACATTGGGGTTGTTATTAGCTACCTCTATCAATGATGCCTGCTATGTATGAAATTTATGCACCACTAAAGCCCTTTCTTGTGCTCCAAAAGAACAAGTTGACTGATTGTGTGGTTGGTTGCAGGGGTAGCACCAATCTGCCTCTTGGGCTAGAATATTCTGAGTAGGGACTAAAGCCCTAACTAGATTCATAGCTGGAATTTGTTGGATAGGTCAGATTGTTTGCAAAGGCTGACCATGGTTAGGGTTTTGATAGCTATTTTTTTGGTAACCCTAATTCTAGTTCTGATTTATGTTGGGATTGTAATCTTGATTCTAATTTTGATTGAATGACTACCCCTAATTATAATTCTGATGAGGTTTGGGGGATGTTTGAATAGAAATACTATTCACTTTGTTGGTGAAATTAGCCATTAGGGTTTTAAGATCATTCTCTTCTTGAGAAAAAGAAGAAGTGGAAGCTTTAGGCTCTAGGATGGGAACAATAATGGGTTGCTGAGATGGTGAAGGCAGCTCTGAAAAAAGGGGTACAAGAGGTCTGAGAGCAATTTTCCCAGCCTGTATTAGACAATTTTTAGCTTTTAGAGTTGTCTCATAACCAGTGGGTAGGGTTTCAACACCCATGGACTGCATCACTACTACAATATTAGAATTTAAAGCTCTTAAAAAATATAGACAAGCACCTTGTGGGGATTGCATGAGGGCAGCTAGAATTCTCTCCCACATCCTTTGGAATATGAAATTGAAGTCTGCTAGCATGTCACTTGGAGCTTTTTTTATTGTTGTCAGTTGTTCCAGCAATGAAACATTATCTTCCCTCTCTCCAAGCTACTTGTAGAGGGCTTCTCCCAGTTCATCCCAGTCATGTATTGAAGAAATAGTTAAGCTCCTAAACCATTGAACAACTCTCCCCTTAAAAGAGGAAACCATGAGCCTAACTACAACATACTCATGTTGGATATGATGGACTAAGAACATGTCGGATATGTCTTTAATGTGCTCAATAGGGGTTATAGAACCATCACCCATGAAGGGTGAAATACTATTTAGGGTTGTCACTGGTATATCATTATATGTAGCCAAATCTAAAGGACCGCATCCATTAAAGGTCACAAAAGGTAGATTCCTTGCCATAATGGGGATATACAAATTCAAAATAGGAATATGAATCCTCTACATGTGTGTTGAAACCTAACAGGAGGGGGTCTAGATTGAGCTCTTGGATGAGGTAAAATAGGGTTTCTATTCCTTTTCACAGGAGACCTAGATAACCTAGACCTTCTCCTTGAAGTAGTAGTAGGCATTCAATAAATGAAAGTTACCTCTTGAAGATGCCCTTGTTTTCATAGACATAAAAGATTGCACTTATTAGAACCAGAACCTTGTAGAGTCATCAGGTGCATGAAAAGTCTGGTAAAGTGCATAATATGAGAACACCGGATTCTCAACTTGATTCTTTGATTTAGATTGTTCAAAGTCCCATTGGGCATGTGCCAGAAACTATTGTCACTTGGATTTGTACCCTGTGTTGGAGAGGTTTAATTGTCTTCAACAATCCAATGAAACATTGAGATGACCTCCAGGTGTGGGACCCTACAAGGAGGCCAAATCTCCAGAGAGAGGCTACTTCTTTCACTAAATAAGAGATTCAACTATTACTACCTAATCTATCCACCATTGACGAAAAGAGGAAGAGAGATAAAACTATAAATTAATGGAGGTAATACACCAGGCTTGAATATGGAGCTCCCACTGAACTGAAAATGCACAAAATAAAGAAATACAACTGATCAACTTATACAGATCTAGCTGATTTTAACAGAGGTAAGAAGCAGAATAGAATTGTAATGAAAAAAAGATTCACATACAAATCAATCCTAATTTATACAGTGCTAAAAAATAACATAAAGAGGTAAAACATAGTGTGTATTTCAACAAGAAGGAAAGGTTACAACAAAGGGCTCTATTTGAAAAAAAATAAAGAAAAGTATCCAACTATTTTCCAATTGTTTTCCAACCCTCATTACATCTTACAAATATACATATATAGCAATTCATTATATTGACCTTAGTCATTTCACAATAAATTCAGTCATGTGCCTATCAGAAAAATATCCTTACAAAAGGAATGTTTGTCTACTAAAATTCAATACAGAAAATATCATTGATTATGGAGTAGCTGGGAGATATTTTGCCTCTTCAATGCACCAGTTGATTCACCACTTGCTACATTAAATGCAAAAATATCTAAAAATGGAGTAGTTGAGAAGATCAGATCTACATTAATGGTAGATAAGGAAAATAAAAATATTTTTCCTCCAAAATTCCTTTTCACAAAGCATTTACAACACTTCAAATATCTACATTAAGATATTTAAAGTTTACAATACCTTATAATTCTTTGTTTTTACATATTCTATCAATTTCAAGATTGTAGCCTATATTTTGCTCTGTTAGTAAAATCAATTTTTTACATAAAATTTTGTCTCTATTTCTTGTATTTTCTATCTATAGTCGACAATTTTTTTGGTTTTTTGAAATATGGCTTGTTCTGTCTATTTTTCCCCTATCAAAAAAATACCATTTCTCTAAACTATTTTGACTCCATATTCTTCATCTATGTTTTGCCTCATTGGCAAAACTATCTTTTTTCTGAACTTTTCTCTCTTTACTTTCTCTTATGTTTTGCCTTGTCAGCAAAATCATCAGTCTTTGAACTATTTGGGCTTGCTTTTCTGCATTGTCAGTGAAGTGTTCAAAATTTGAACTTTTTCCTTGACTCCCTTTTGCCCTTGTCGATAAAACTTGTCTTTTGCAAACCTCAACCTCCTTGTCTTCTTTGTTGGCAAAAACCAATTTTGGCAAACTTTGCTTTTGGTCTCACTTTTCTCTTTATCATTAAAAGTTCACTTTTTTGAACTTTTCATTTTGGTCTTTTTTTTGCCCTTATTGGAAAAATCATCATAACTTGAACCAAGCCTGGGGCCAGCTTTTACCTTATCAGCAAAAGTTCCCCCTAGCAAACTTTCTTTTTCCTTTGTTTTTTTACCTTATTGGAAAAATCATCCTTTCTTGAACTTCACCACTTTGGCCTTCTTCTTCATCGGCAAATCACCCTATCGGTGCACTTAAGAAACTTCAAACTATTTCTGAAGTTTAAAGTTTGCTCGATTTGCTAATAGAAGCGGTCTTTTCTCTCTTTACTTAGCCAATTTCATGATTTCTATTTTGGCTTATCGAAAAAAGTGGTCTTTTGCGAACTGGGCCCTCTTTGTCAACAAATTCCCATCCTGCCGAACCTAGCTTTCTCTGTCGATGCTTCACTCTGCTCTTCACCTTATCAAAAAAATTGATAATCGGTAAACTTTTGGAATTCTAAACCATCAATGCCTTAGCCAATTTTCCTTCCATCAACTCTTTTATCCTTTTGCAAACTTTACTCCCTCAGTGTCCTTTGTCAGTGATTCACCCTATTGGCGAACTTGAAAATTTCTAAACTTTTGAAAAGTTTGTGACTTTCTGATTTGCTAACAAGGCATCCTTATGCTTTTCTTTGCCTTAGTCATTTTCACAAATTTTCCCTTTGTCGACAAAGTCCCACTTTCCCAAACTTTGCTTGCTTATTTCCTCTATCAGCGAACTACGAAAACTTTGAACTTATGAAAAGTTTGCTCTTCATGCACTTTTCTGACAAAGGCATTTGCTTGCCCCTTTTGACTTAGCCAATTTCACCTCTTTCCTTCTTTTTTTTCTATAGGAAAATCACCAAGTCGTGGAACTCATGAAATTTTGAACCTATGAAAAGTTTATGGAATATGAATTTTTCCGATAAAGGGAAGGAAGTATTCCATGCCTTAGTCATTTTTTCACTAGTTCAAGGAACTAGAATTTTGCTGATAATTGTTCAAAGGGGGGCAAAAATTAAGGTAAAAGTTTTGAATTTTCTGGGCTTTTCTGGGTTTTCAGTAAGGATTCTCCAAATGAATTTTTAGAGATTTTTACAAGGTAAAAAACAAGATTAGGAGGGATTTTACGCATTCAGGGATAAGTTCTCAAGGGATTTCAACAAGATTTTTAAGTTCTAGGGCTATTTGACTCTTGGTAGAGGAAAATAGGTCAACATGAGCTCAATTTGTTTAAGAAGTTTGCACATGTATAATTATTTGAATATTGAAAGGAACATAAGATTATACGAACATGGATGTCCTTGGGATGTGCATGAGTTAACTCTATTTGAACTTTAACTTCTTTGAACCATGTCTATTCGTCTTCTTGTTTGAGAATGAACTAATGGTGTTGAGTTATTATAAAAATGAAGGCAAGTAGGGGAAATGATGTTGGTCTCTTAAGAGAAGGTAGAGTATTTGTATGTTGTAGAGTAGAAACAAAGGTAGAATGATAGAGTTGGCTAGTTTGTGGAAGAAAGGATAGAGAGTGCTTTAGTGGGAAGTATTCATCCCATGAGTGGGGCATGAGAAGGAATGAGAACACCTCAGATTTGAGAGAGGCCATGATTGTAAATATTGTTGTTATAGATTTCTGGATTTGAATATCATTAAAGCTAGAGTTTTCTGTGCTTATATTTCAATCTTGTATTGTGTAAGTTTGAATTAAGGGTAGAGTGCCTTCTTTGCTGTGGTATTTTTGGTTTGTAAGTATTTCTATAGTAGAGGGGTTTTGTGTCTCTGCATCAAATGGTATTAGAGGTAGAGGTCTTGAGCGTGGAGAGGATCCACTAGGACCTACGGGGAGAAGGTGGTTGTGAAGAGCTTAGTGGAGAACTGTTGCAAGTTTGTGAAGTCTTGAGCAGTTAGGAGCTAAAGAGATGCGAAGAATTGTAGATTGAGAGTGTGATGTATGATAGAATTCAGTAGATAGGATGGGGATATTGGTGAGGAAGAAGCCTGTGATATGGGATGGATGGATGCAGTATGAGAAGAGGAGGATTTTGACAATAATGATTGACATTAATTCAAGAGTGACTAGATTAGAAGCATGGCAGCAAGATAAATTGGTCAAGAATAATGAGGATAAGCAAGAGAATGCAAGTGTGGTAGAGGTTGAGAATGAAGAGGTTGAATATGCAGCTATGGAAATTGAATTTGAAGTGATGGAATATGAAAAGGTTACAATGAATAGTGAAGGTGAAGAAGATTTGTTGGCACAAATTTCAGTGATAGAGGATGAATGGTTTGAGAAGATCGTAGTGAATGAAGGAGAGAAATATGTTTTAGCAGCAAAGGATGATGAAAAAGGAGTTGTAGCAGCAAAGAATGATGAGGTATTTTCTAAAATTTATGAATTTAATCATGACTTTTGTTTATCTTCATTATTGAGAGGAGAAATTGAAGAGTATGATGAGGGGGAGATAGGGGAGGATATGGAAATCTTTAATTTCCATAAAGTTGTTCATATTGACTTGTGTGTAGATGAGTGGGCAAGAAGATTTTGGTGGAGGTGGTTGATTTGTGGTGGGTTGGATCTCACGAAGGAGGAGAGGAGAGTAGGGGAAATTTGGCAGAGGAGGACGACACATGGTGGATGTAAATCCATGAGAGGAGAGAGGAGTGGTGAATGGAGTTGTGGGAGGAGAATAATGATTGTGCCAGTGAGATGTTGGAAAAAGATGAAGAAGATATAACTTGTGCACATTCTTTAGTGATGGAGTTTGTTTTAGGTTGGTTGCAACCTAAAAGGGTAGTTCAACTACTCAACTCTACTTTGTGAGCTTATGTTCACAAACTTTTTAACTGGCATGTCTAATGCAGGAGCACCAAAGCGCACGTGTAGTTAGCATCACCAAAAAAAAAATTGGTTTTTTTTGTTAAGTTTTTTTGTGTGATTTTGATTGGCATAAACTCATATTGGTATATCTCCTCCAATAATTGCAAGTTGAAATTCATGAAGGGCCAATTTTTTTTCAACTGTGGAAACAAGAATGAAATGATTTCATTACAATTCTTCATCATATGTTTTGATGGGCCGCCACAAGTGAAATGAATTTGCGAAGGATGGATTTTTGTCAAGTTTTTGAGTCAAAGATGTAGAAGTTTAAATGATATGAATACATCAAATTACACTTGAAGGCCTATGGTGGACTAAAAATAAGTATTTGAAGGATTTTTTGATGGGAGTGATCGCAAATGTTGTATACTATAACCCAGCTAACTCTGGACATCATGCGAGAATTAGGAGTAACTACACAAATTTTATTGGTGAGTTTTAGAACAAATATCCAAAGGTAATTTGGTCTTACTGTGACGGGAACAACATCCTCTATACAAGTCCAAAGTTTTGGTGCCTTTAGATATCCAACATTGGTCTTCTATATCCCACATTGGCTATTTGTCTTTGATGTAGCCTGTTTATAAGAACCATTGCTAATGGAACATAGGTGAAATTTAACTTTTTTTGGAGATAGGTTCCTTGAAGGCTCAATATTTTGTGCAGCAATATAGTTTTCATATTTGTGTATTGAATTAAAATTGGTTATGGAAGAATTCTTCTCAAACTATCCCATACAAATACAAGGACCAAATGCTAAGGATTGGTAATGTCATATGTGATATATCTAGACTTCACTATGTTCTTTGTTTAGTTGTCATGGCTTGGAAGGGACTTGACCAAGTCCATGAAATATCAAAAGGTTTAGTTTTCCTTATGAAGGGCATCACATCAGTTTGGATTATGCCCTTTCAAATTCTAACCTTCATGCAATATAAAATGGGAATGTAGAACATGGAGATGAGTGAAACCATCATGAGTGTAACATCAAAAAATGTCCCCTTGGGGGCTTTTCCCTCATAAGGTTTAGCTCCCGGGTCTTTAGTATGCATTTAGGGCATTTTAGTTCATATTTTGGCATCTCGATGGAATGAGACCTAGGTTCCATGCAAAATTGGACCCAGGTGGACCCCTTGAGATGTACCCTACCCAAAATAGGGTGGGAGGACTTGGGTGCCTGCGCTCTAGTCCTACCCTATTTTGGGGCAGCCCTAATTTTTGGGTGTTAGTTTATGACCGTTAGTTGGTCCTTTTGCTGACACGGTAATTTTTCATTTTTAAAATCTTGGCGGGAATACTTGTAGTCACATATATAAGCATGCTTAGGCATTCATTTGTAAACTAGATGGCAATTTTGATGTTTAAGTGTTCTCAAGGTGATTCAAGGCTTTCTATTGTGTTGCAAGAGCAAACTTGTATGTTTTGTGTGCTGATATTTGTAGATTTGAGCATAAATCTCCTCATGGCATCAAGAGCATCTTCCTCCATGAGAGCTTCACTACAAGGTAACATATCATTGTGTTTTTATCATTGATTCCTTTGGTTTTTGGCCTTTGCCTCACAAGGGCATGCCCTCTTTATCTGACAATGGTGTTTAGAGACTTTCAGAGTGTCCTCCGGGGTTTGACTAAGGCAAGCCTCTAAACATCACAACACCCAAACCAAGTTTTGTTATTACAGGTTACAGGTGTCACATCTGGAAAAAAGTGGAGATGTAGGAAGCCTTGGTAGGCATCAAGGATTTAAGATCTGAAGAAAATTTAGACAAAGGATCACTTCTAGGTCTTGGGCAGTCATACTAATGTCATCTGTAGCTAGATCTTAGGAAATAGAAGTTACAGGACTGATCAGTGTCAGAAGGAGGTCCAAATTCCCTAAAAAAGTAGGTACCTTGGACTTGGGTGCCTACTCGTGTCCCTGACTATTCCACTTCAAAACTTTGAAAATAGGTATTCTGTAATTTAGTATTTTACTCCTGTCTGCAAGAGCATTTTTTGTAATTCATCAATTTGTTGTTGTATTTACATAATTAGGGTTTTAATGGTCAATTGCACATAGGAAAAGGAAAAATTGATAATTAATTCCCCAATTCAAGTTTCCCTACATCTGTAAGTGACCTAGGGTATGATAGTGCTTGCCACTTGACCCTAGATCCTTCAATGTTTAGTGGAAAGGAGGGTTTTAACATCTAAACAACAAAAGATTAACAAAATCAAATTTTCCCCTAAACATTTTGGTGAGCCCATGTTTTTGGACTTAAATTGCAACTTTTTGAGTGTTTTTCTTCAGATTTGGTGTGATTTCATTTATTCATATAGGCATTTACTTTATTGCATTGAGAAAATTTAAAACAAAAATGAAAATTTTGAAAAATACAAAAAAATGCATTGTTTAGCTTACTAAATTCCATCAGTTCTTCCTAAATTTTCCTAATTCATGATTTTTTCATCATATGTAATATAAATTACAGAAAAATCCAAAAAATAGAAATTTACATTGCATTTTCATCATTAATTTGCTAGGTTTTTGTGGAAAATTTGACAATTTTATATAACCTAGTAATTCTAAAATCTAGGGTTTGTAGGCAAAAGTTTTTATCAGATTTTTATACTAACTTTAGA
Organism: Cunninghamia lanceolata; assembly: GCA_027924645.1. NCBI lineage: Eukaryota > Viridiplantae > Streptophyta > Pinopsida > Cupressales > Cupressaceae > Cunninghamia > Cunninghamia lanceolata. The sequence continues at coordinate 858,221 of BSBN01000547.1, forward strand.
GGTTCAGTCAAATTTTCATTTGGTTTTAGTCTTGTATTTTAGTGTGAATTTGTATTTACATTTAAAATATTTGCAATTTTGCATTAAAAACTTTCAACAAAAAACTAGCAATTTTGATGCATTTTCCTTAAATTTGCATGGGCATTTTGCATGTTTAACCTTGAAAATAATTTTTAGATATGAGAGTATTTAATTTACATTATAAATCAGACCTCAAAACATTCAAATAGCATTTTGTCCCAAGATCTCAAACCTAGGGCTTCAAAAACAACGATTTTCGCTAAATTTGGCCTTATCGACTCTCCAAATTTGCACCATAGGTTTATTGTGAATGGTATTTTGGAATTATTTTTCTTATATCATGGCAATAATTTGTTTCCCCTCAAAAAAATCTTCACAACACCCTTTTATCGGGCTCTTGTAGTGAAAATTTTACGAAAAAACACACATTTTGGCTATTTTTGCCCTAGGGTTTGACCTAGTTTGCACTCCAAGCGTATTGTGATCAATATTATGGATTGAGGTCACTAATATTATTAATATTATTTTATTTACCTCCTAAAATTCTTTACAATACCCCTTTTTCTAGGTCTTGGAGTTGAAAAACCGTGAAAAATCGCATATTTGGATATATTTTCACTAGGGTTTTACCCTAAGTGGCACTAAAAGCTTGTTGTGTTGGGTTTCTTGGAACAAAGTGACTATTATTACTAATATTATTTTCTTTCCATCATAATTTTCCTCACAACACCCTTTGTTATGCCCTTTTGCATTGAGTTTTGGTGAAAAAAGTCCCTATTTTAACATATTTTCATTGTATTTTGACTTAGCATTATCTTGGATTTGGATCAAGAGGGTGTTAAGAGTGATCATATTTATGTTTTGGACTGATATCAGACATATAAATTGCTTCCCTTTACTGAAATCCTTACAACATCCTTTGTTTCATTCATTCGCATTAGAAAAAGTACAAAAAATAAAGCATTTTAGGTCATTTTGCATATAGTTTGCACTTGTCTTTTGCATACTCTTAGAAAATTGTTAAAATCTGATTTTTCATTTCATTATGGCATCTTCATGTTATTAATCTCTGAAATCTTTACATGAGTATATCCTAGATTTTGAAAATTTTGCTAATTTCACTAATGAGAATCCTCATGCTCTAGAACACATAGCTTATATCAGTGGTATTGATGCTTCTATATGTTCTACATATGAGCTGAAATTAATTTTTTATACACATGATTTTAGTAGCTTCACTTTACTCATAGGAGCATATCCTTTGATATTAGAAGATTTAACCAAATTCATCTCTAGGAATACTCATGAGAAAGATGAGAGTGAAAAGCCCTTTTCCACCACAGAGTATGATGATGATGGTGATGATGTACCTTCCTCTCATCCCACTACTCTCCCTGGCCAAGATGTAGCATTAGTGGATGATAAAAGGTCTCTCACATTAAATCCTTTGGGGATGGATATTGGGTACAATCAAGATGAAAACAATATTATGTCAATAATCGTTAATGGACTTCATAGCAATATTCCTAAAATGATTTTTGAAGGGGCACTTAGTGCACCCTCTTTCTTAAAACTGGTGATTACGGTTCAAGGTGTTCAAAATACATTACAACAACCACACCATAATGTGATTTCTCATGCATACAACACTCATAATAACAAGCAAAGTAACCAAGCACCGCATGTGCCTTTCTCTCTTCCATGTTCTCAACCTATGCTCCCTCCACCACCTCGCCTTACTCATAAAAGTGGTCAAGAGTATGATCTTGTCAAACAACTTTGCGCTGCTCCGGTTAAAATCTCACTTTGGAATTTAATACAAACATCACCTACAAACCATGGAATGCTCCAAGATGCTTTGCAAAAGGTGATTATCCCACCTACTGCTAAGCCTAATGATGTAGTAGCCATATTGGATAGTATGCATGCGACAAAAACATATGTTCCCTTTCAACCAAAGGAATTACCGTCAATTGAAGTTCAAAACCAATATGATCCTCTTATAATCTTTGTCACAATAAATAGAACGTTGGTAAAATGAGTTATGATTGATAATGGATCGGCTCTTAATGTTTTTGGCATTGACTTATTACATAAGATTAAAGTTCATACAACTACCATCAAGCTGGAATGATTAAGTATCTGTGGTTTTGATAATGTTGGATGACAATCCGTGGGCACTATAACTCTACCTATACAAGTAGGACCTGTGCTTGTGCCTACCCTGATTCATGTCATGCCCTGTTCTTTACCTTACAACATGATTCTTGGAAGACCTTGGATTCATGCATTGGGGGTAGTCCCTTCCACTCTACATCGTTTAATCAAATTTATATTCAAAGGTAAACTTCATACTATTCATACTGATCCTTAACCAGATAACTGTTTGCATATTGAAAAGCAAAAACTAGTCCACAATCATATGATCTTAAACAATTTGCAAGGTGATCTATGAAAGCCTCTAGCCACAAATGATGTTATGAAGGAATCTAAACCATCAAATGCACTTTTTGGTGATGATTGGGGTTCATTAGATTTTAATCCTTGCAACATAGGGGATTATAAACTTAATAACCTTGACACATCAAAAGTAGCATCGATCTCGTCTAAGCAATCTTTTGAAGCATCTAAGAACAACAAAGTCCCCTTGGTTGAAAATAAAGACAATGCTCTAACTTATACTACAAATTATGATACCTATGAGGCTTCACCTTCCTCTAAAGAATTGGATTCTCTATATGGTCATGGATTACAAATTTTGTATAAACATAACAACTATGTAGGTAAGGGATGTGGTGTAAATCAACAAGGAATTTGAGTACCTATAGAATCCACTTCAACATATTACTCAAGTGGTATTGGATATAATCCTTTTAAAGAAAAGAAAGCCTCTTGTTTTCCTAAACTCAATACAATATCAAAACAACATGAGAGATATCCTAGATATGTATGCTCTTAACGATGGTGCTACTAGGTAAGTATCTCTAACCATTTATCTCTCTTGTGATGTGCTTCCCCCGTGATGTGTTATGTGTTGTTTAGTCCTCCTGGGATGACCTCAGATTCTCCTGTAAGGTTCAGGATACCAGGAGACTACCTTTGTTGTGACATTCTTCTATTTGTATCATCATTCTTCTATATTGCCTCTCTCTGATTTCATTGTTGTGTGTTGTGTCTCGCAAACATAGCGTTGCGGTTGGTGACTTGGGGGTACCCTCCTACGTGACTGTCCCTAAGACACTTGTTTTCTCCTCTCTTATTTATTGTTTCCCTTCCTCTAGTGTTTCCATCTAGCAGGTGGATGATGACAAATATCTATACTAATGTCGACCTAGTGTCCCTTTCGAGAGAAATCAAAAAATGGACTTAGTTCCTAATATGACGATGGGGTTGTATATCTTATCTGATGCTTGGCTAGTGGAAGCACTCATACTTTTTGCATAGTGAATTTGATGATGTTTCTATCACATTTACAAACCTTGACAATACTGCTGCTCCATGCACCTTTGTTTGCCTTTGAATTTGGCCTTGGTGGTACTTGATTTGGAGAGCTTTGTGATATAGCCCCATGGTTATCCGTGAACTCCAAATTCATTGTATAATCTTGGCTCTTTGTGTGGTTAATCATATGCATTGATGTTGATGTTTATCATGATGTTGTAGACACTAACATGTTTCTTGTGGGGATATGTTTGTGGGAACATTTGGCGATCGTAAAGTACATGTCACCTTCGGGGGGCATGGGCTTTCTGAAAGTCAGTGTTCCCTTGTGTGTTTTCTTCCTACCTTAACGTGCTTGATATCATTGCATGATATCAACCACCTTAAGGTGGGGGGCATATATAAGGTAAGATATTTGTTGTAGATGTTAGCAATGTGCTTGTCCTTAGGTGTAGGCTAGTATGATGAGTACTTCCTACATCCTGAGTTTGTTTGCAATCAATCAATCAATCTATTGTGTATACCCACTTTTCACCGTAAGGCATCTCCATGATGCTGGTGGGATTGTATACTTTTGATCTCATACCTCCTTTTCATTATAAGGTCATGATGTAGGTGAGGTGGTATGCCATGCTTCCTTTTCTTTGTAAGGTGCCTCCGTGACACAGGTGGGGTTGCATTTTCAAAAGTTGTCTACGGAGGCGGGGAGTAGTTTTGTGACTAACTCAACCCTTAAGTGTGTCTTCGGTGATTGTTGTGGTGAAGCCCAATCGTTGGTGTGTGCCTATAATGTGCTTGAGATTGTGTTGGACCTAGAGATAGGTACACTCCATTGCTTGTCTACCGTGTTTCCTCTGTGTCTTCAATGTGTGTGTGTTTGGCATGCTTTCTTTGTTTGGCGTGTCTGTTGCCCCATATGCATCTTGCATTTTGGGAGGTTTTGCGTGTCTTGTGTGTGTGTTGCCCCATATACAAAGACCTACGTGATGAGTGCATCATGTATTATGGGAGGTTTGTTTACTTTCTAGTACTTGCATCTACATTTCATATATATAAGAAAAAGAAAATAATCATGCCTGTCTTCCATGCATTAATGTTTCTTCAATGCATTGATTATCTTCTCCATGTTCTAAATGATCATAACTATCTTCTTCATGTTTTGCATGCCTGTTACTATTTTCTATGTGATTGGTGTGTCTTTTCCGTGCCTCGTGTGTTTGATGTGTTTGTGACCTTACTTTAATGCATGAATGGGCCTCGCATTTATACATACATTAAAGTGGGGGCTAAATGTAACGTTGGAAAATGTCCCCTTGGGGGATTTTCCCTCATAAGGTTTAGCTCCAAGGTCTTTAGTATGTATTTAAGTCATTTTAGTTCATATTTTGGAATCCCGATGGAATGAGACTTAGGTTCCATGGCAAATTAGACCCAGGTGGACCCCTTGCGCTGTACCCTGCCCAAAATAGGGGGAGTACTTGGGTATCCACGCCCTAGTCCTACCCTATTTTGGGGTAGCCCTAATTTCTAGGAGTTAGTTTATGACCGTTAGTTGGTCCTTTTGTCGACATGGTAAGTTTTGATTTTTAAAATCTTGGCGGGAATGCTTGTAGTTGCATATATAAGCATGCTTAGGCATTCATTTGTAAACTAGATGGCAATTGTGATATTCAAGTGTTCTCAAGGTGATTCAAGGCTTTCTATTGTGTTACAAGAGAAGACTTGTATGTTTTGTGTGTTGATATTTACAAATTTGAGCATAAATCTCCTCATGGCATGAAGAGCATCTTCCTCCATGAGAGCTTCATTACAAGGTGACATATCATTGTGTTTTTATCATTGATTCCTTTGGTTTTTGGCCTCTGCCTCACAAGGGCATGCCCTCTTTATCTAACTACGGTGTTTAGAGACTTGAGTGTCCTCCAGGGTTTGACTGAGGGAATCCTCTAAACACCATAACCCCCAAACCAAGTTTTGTGATTGTAGGTCATAGGTGTCGCATCCAAAAAAAAAAGACATTGTAGGAAGGCTTGGCAAGCATCAAGGATTCAAGATCTGAAGAAAAGTTAGAGAAAGGAGCACTTCCAGGACTTGGGCGCTCACTCCAGTGTCCTTTGTAGACAGATCTCAAGAAACAAAAGTTACAGGGCTGATTAGTGTCAGAAGGAGGTCTAGATTCCTTGAAAAAGTAGGTACCTTGGACTTGGACGCCCACTCCAGTGTCCTTGACTATTGTGCTTCGGAACTCCAAAAATAGGTATTCTATAATTTAGTATTTTACTCCTGTCTGCAAGAGATTTTTCTATAATTCATCAATTTGTTGTCGTATTTACATAATTAGGCTTTTAATGGTAGATTGGACATATGAGAAGGAAAAATTGATAATTAATTCCCTAATCCAAGTTTCGCTACATCTGCAAGTGACCTATGGTATGATAGTGCTCGCCAGTCGATCCTAGATCCTTCAATGTTTAGTGGAAAGGAGGGTTTTAACATCTAAACAACAAAAGATTAACAAAATCAAAATTTCCCCTAAACAATAAGAAATAGGGGCCATTGTCACATCAAAGGCACATTTTAAGTGCCTTTCAAATAGAAAACTTAAGCGTTTAAAATTAGGACAATGAGGTGCCATTGAAAAGGAGAAATCAAAGAGTTGTAGTGATAATTAGAATTTAATCATTATCCTTGAGGGATCTCATTTTGTTTAAGAAGTTTGCACATGTATAATGAATTGAATATTGATAGTAACATAATATTATACCGACATGGATGTCTTTGGGAAGTGCATGAGTTAACTCTATTTGAACTTCAACTTCTTTGAATCATTTTTATTCACCTTCTAGTTTGAGAATGAAAGAATTGTGTTTAGTTATTATGAAAATGAAGGCAAGTAGGGGAATTGATGTTAGTCTTTGAAGAGAAGGTAGAGTATTTATATGTTGCAGAGTGGAAACAAAGGTAGAATGACAGAGTTAGCCAGATTGTGGAGGAAAGAATAGAGAGTGGTTTAGTGGGAAGTATTCATCCCATGAGTGGGCTGTGAGAAGGAATTAGAGCACCTTAGATTTGAGAGAGGCCATGATAGTAAATATAGTTATTTTAGATTTCTAGATTTGAATATCAATAAATCTAGAGTTCTCTATGCTTATATTTCAATCTTGTATTGTGTAAGTTTGAATTAAGGGTAGAGTGGCTTCCTTGCTATGGTATTTTGTGTTTGTAAGTGTTGTAGTAGCAGAGGGGTTTTGTGTCTTTGCATCGTTATATGAGTGGTTTTTATATGTTTTGTGTGAATTCATGCACATGCATGAGTGACTATATTCACATCTTATGTAAAATATTGCTTTTTTGCAAATGATGCACTCTTCTTATTTTGTGTGAATGATGCACTTGTGAAGTGAGTGAAATCATACTTTGTGTAAAATTAATGTTTTCATGTGAGTAATGCACTTTGAGATTGTACTTAAACCTTGCACGTATGATGTCTTTTAAGTTATCATAGTACTATGTGCAAGTAATACATTAGGTGCAAATATATCTAATGTGAATTATGCATTTTAAGAAATAATTTCTCATGTGTCTGATATGAATAGGAATTATTTGGATCACTCTTTGACCTATCCTATCAATTGAAATGTTAGTGCTACATTTTGAGATTTCTACTAAATCTTTGACTTCAAAATCTTAAAGACATTATTGAAGCATTGTTTTCATTATGCTACAAATAATAGAGCACCTTGAACATTTGAAGCTAGGCAGTTTTATGCCTTTATGCATTTAAATTTGAGCTTATATGTGTGCAATCAGTAGGATCACTTTTACAGCTTATTATTGGTCATCCTTTCTATTAAAAATTGATTGCCTTAAATAATATTGACCTTGCTCATCTATGATCTAGTGTCAATATCATGTTGATCTATTTGACATTTGAACATCTTTGACTCAGTATTCAAATCATATTTATCTAATTGATATTGATATTCTTGATTTAGTAATATTGATCTACTTGAATTTTGGCCTTTGGTGATCTCCTTAACTTATTGATGACACTTTTATCTTCATCATCTGTGAAAGTCATAATATGATCACCTTTTCAATGTTAATGATTTTATTTTCAAAAAAGAAAACACGATGATCTTTATAATCTTTGACCTTCTTGATTTAGTTAAATTATTTATTTTTGGAGATTTAGTATTGAACAACTTATCCTTGTTGATGGTTCTTTAGTGAATTAGTGTTGTAATAACCTTTTATTGATGCTAATCATTGGTGACTTAGTGTTGAAATTCAAGTTGACCATTGGAGGTTTAGCGTTGACTTATATTGATCTACTTCTATTTACTATTGATCTTCTTATCTTGTTGAAATCATAATTTAGTGATGTTGCTGAAATATTTAATGTTGATGGCCCTCTATGATGATTTAACTACTTAATGTTGAAACATTTCTTTCGACGTAGTGAGATGATCCTTTGATAATCAAAAATATTGTTGAGAAGATAATCTTGATAAATAGAGTTGATGCTTAATAATGAAACTTACTTTTCCATTTGTGTCTGGAGTGCTTATTATTCAAGTGTTCCATGTGGAATTGGCATGTTTGACAAGATGAACATGAAGGATTTTATTTTCTATCCTTATAGCAAGGAATTGTACCATGTGGGTACAGATTGTATGTTAAATTTACTTGTATACAAATGTCTTAAATTTTGACAAGACTTACTTAGTAATGATAGAAATAAGAGAACATAGATCTTAGAATAAGTGTGAGTGAGGTTTTTTATGAACTATGACTTAGAATATTCCTACTTCTTTGTTATAGTAAAGGATATGATGCCTAAAATTGACCAACGAGAGTATATATCATGTCATGACCAATGTCTCATTTGAGTGTTTAAATAAAAAAGGATTGATGAAAATCATGTTTAAGTTGTGATTTCCTTGTAGTGATTGCATTATTAATCTTTGTGAGTAATGAATCTTGAGTATTCCTACGTTATGCTAGTAACATGCATCTTATGAAATTATGATTTATGTGTATGAAGTTAGTGTGCATATCTCTATCTAGATGACTTTGTAAAGACAAAGGTATGATAATTGACTAGCTATATTCAAAGGATATTTTTAAAAAAGGCCTATGAAAGATCTAACAACTTGTGTAAGTGTTTGACCTTGTAAAATAAGGTTGCAAAAAAGTATGGAACTTTTTGATGAATCTGGTATAAACATAACTTGATCATTGAGATGATGACTCTACCAAGAAGGGAAGGATGTCATAACCCTTATTTTTAGATATTTAAATTATGGATATAAATATTATTATTATTACTATTATTGAGGAATCAATTCAACTAGTTGTAACAGGAACACACTCTCAAAAATTAGAGAACTAGGGAGGGGAGGAAGAAGAGAGAAGAAATGGGAGTAAAAAAAGCAAGAATTTGGGCAAATATTATTAATCCCGGTATGAACTATTATTTTGAAAATGTCTTTGATATTGTAGAATGGGTTTGGGTTAAAAGAAATTGTGAGGTTTTTGGTTGTTAAATTATCTGTATTTCACTATTGAATGGGATTGTCTCTCAATTTTGTGTAGAGAAATTATATCTCTACATTAGGCATGGAAACCTAAACCTCATCCTGATGATCTCGTGTTTTATCTTTTTCTTTTCCCTCTGTTAAAGTCTAGGTTTTAATTGAATGATGGTGTCATTTTAATTTAGTTTGGCAATATGTGTAATCCTTTATTTGAATCATTTTCTTCCTTCTTGTCAACTAACAATTACATAAAGTTGGGTTATCATAATGTCTGTGTCTGAACAGATCTTAATAGGTGAATATTTCTTTATCTAATCCATCATCACCATATATTAAGACCCCTCTAATAGATTAAGTTAGAGTGATTTTCTCTATCTGGGCTTTTATTTTCTCTTTGTAATTTTGATATCTTTATGCTTTGCAGCTTTATTTCTAAGTCAATCCCATCTATATGTGTCTAGTTCCTTAGTCTAACCAATTAACTCTATTTTCCAATAGCTTGGAAAAATCTAAATAAGATTACCTTTGTAAATTTTCTAAATCTATATTCTACCTTGCCAGTTCATAGTTAAGAGTTAAGGTAGACAAGCTCCTCAGATTGAAAGGATATTCCAAGTTGAATCTCCCTTCATCCTATAGGAAATGCATCTCATTTTGAAGTGTCTCTCCTGAAGGTATTGCAAGAACATAAATTATACAAACACTATACAAAAATGAAATGCAGAATAGAAATCTTCATGTCATTGATTGTCCATGGAATGTACATATTTAATTAAAATACAACTAATTCTACAATTGCCTATAACAAGTAACTAATCATTAGTTTACACAATGTTTCATTATCCAACATTCTCCCCCATAATGAACATTGGGAAGAACACCAAGTGAATGCCAATATCATTCCAAGTTTTATATTCCAAGTCTGCTGACTCAAATCATCTTCACAATTTGTTGATCTTTCCTGTTTCAAATCTCACTCACTGCTGCGGCAGTTCCTCAACTTTGATCTTTAGTGAGGAAGTCCTCTCCCTATCTGAAGCTTTCCATTTTTCTTGATGTCTTGCAAGACCAACAAATGTCTCTTCCTTATCTTCCTCATGCTTCTACACTATGCTAAAACAATTCAATTTCTTCAATTTCATTACTATTCTCTGCACTTGGTTGTTCACTGTATTTGGCTATTTTGTTTCTACTGTTCAATTCTTTTTCCTTTTTCCCAACATGAGAAGACTTATGTATATAAACATTCTGAACATACCCGTGACCTTTTGCCAATCAAAAATATTTATCCAGCCACAATTCATTTTCAAACTTGTTATAGATTCATTTTTTAACTATCTATTCCAACATGTCTTTTCACAATGATTTTTCAAACCACAAATTTTGCAAGGATGTAAATCCCAACAATTTTCTTCTCTATGTCCTTCTCTATTGCAATGGAAACAATGTAAAATCTTATTTTCTTTTCCTTTACCTCTATACCTGATACCTTCATACTTAGGCCTAACAACTGACGACTCAATGGGCTCTTTGATTCCTTGCCCATGCTTACCCAAACCTTCACCTTTATAACCAATTTTCTTCATTATTTTCAAACCAACATTATCATCAAAACAACTAGCTATGTTAGCAAATTTTACTGATCCACTATCTTCAACTTTGCATTCTTTATCCAATGAACCTTTAACTCTCTCTCACACAAATCACATGTATCACAAGGAATATCACAAACCAATCCTTTTAATATTTGATTTTCATCGCATGCTACCAATCGATCATTCTTTTCTTTCAATTTTGATATTTTTTTTTTGTAAATTGTTTTCTTCTTCTAACCTTTCAATCTTTTCTTTCATTTCTTCAAACAATTTCAATCTTTCTTCTAATTCTTCTTTAACATTAATCAATTCAATTTTAAGATTAGAAATTTGCATTTGTTGTTCAGTTGTTTCCATTGAAACTTGTTTTAAATTACTTAATAGTTCATTTCTTTCTTCTTCCCAATCATTTCTATCTTTTTCCCAATCTTTTTCTATCTTTTCTCGTTTGTCTTTCCCCATTGAAAATAAATTTTCTTACCTTATTTCTCTATTCCCAAAATAATTTTTTTTACAAAAATCACTTATAAAAACTTCACATTCATTAAAACTTCAGTCATAAACTAATTCTTTCATTCATCATCTCTCGGCCGTAAGCATATGCTGCAAACAGTGTCTTTTTCCTTTTCCTTATTTTGCAATGAATTCATAAAACAAATCCAACTGTAATTTCTTTAACTACATAAACCAAATTCAAGCCTCCGATTTATTTCTGGATATTTCAACAAATGCAACGGCTTCTATTTTTTTTGTTTGCTCTTGGCTGATATACACCCTCGATTTTCTTCATTAATTTCTTACATTGGGCAATTTTTAAAATGCAACATCTTATAGCAAAACTATGGGCTTCATCTTTGACAAGATCTGTGACCGGCGGCTCAAATCCTCCTCTTTTCAATGTCTTCAGATTGCCTTCTCTCCATGACTTCTCTAATCTCTTTTATGGCAATTATATGTCAACAGTCAATATCCTTAGATAATTTAGAGACCCTTACCTCAACAGCTGCGGCTTAAACTAATTATATTTCTTGTATGATGCATCAACAATACTCTTCAGAAGCCTTCGATTGTAATTACTTCCCTTGGTAGCGTGCTTCAGAAAGCCCTAGAGTGGCGCCTCCTTTCTTCTTGAGCGACTTCTACAGCCTCTTTACTTGATTTTTCCTTAATCCTTAGAATCACCATTTTCCATCATGCAACCTTCTGTGGTAGACTCTTTTTTTTTCAAGTAGCTTCAATGATGCCTTCGACCGGGTTCTATAAACTTTATTTTCTCCTCAGATCTCACAAATCACCAACGATTTCTAAAACAACTACAATCTCAGGTGATCTTCTGTGTGCAAGTTTATTATTGGTGGCCTTGTAAACAATTTCAACATCTTAGTCACATGCAGTGATTACCCTTTAATGGTTGTCTTCAAACACGATTTGCAATGTTGGTGGATAAATCCTTGATTCTAGTGATGCTCTAGCAAATAAAGCCTTCTCTTCACTGTCCAACTTTCATAACAACAATTCTTTTTCAAGATCGGCTTCTTCTACTGTGATTATTTGACTTTAACTCCTCCTTGGCGAACCCTTGTTGCAGACTTCTATCAACAGACTTTTTTCTCCACATTTTTCTCCAAGCTTCCTCCACCATTCTCCCTATGCTCTGATACCAATTGAAGGTATTGGAGGAACATAAATTATACAAACACTATACAAAAATGAAAGCCATAATAGAAATCTTCATTTCATTGATTGTCCATGGAATGTACATATATAATTAAAATACAACTAATTCTCAAAACTAAAATTCTACAACTAATTCTACAACTACCTATAACAAGTAACTAATCATCAGTTTACACAATGTTTCATTATCCAACATCTCCTCCTTGGTTGTAGAATTATGAAAACTCTTTCTAAAACTTTTGTAGTAGTTAGTGTTTATCTTTAATATGGAAAGTTCTTTTGTTGCCCCATCATCTTCCACTCATTGGCCCGTTCATGAGATTTTCTATTTGCTATGAAAACTCCCCAAATATCTGTGCCTATTCTGATGTCAAGATTTTAATACATCAACATTTTTTTGAGGCTTTTTGTCCGACCATTAGCTTCTCTAAATCAAAAAATTAAGTTTTCTTTGGCAAGATAATGGGATCTGCCTACATTTCATTATTGTCAATGCATAATACCAAACCCTTTATAACATGCATCCTGCAATCTTCACAAATTTCAAGACTTGGGCATGGGTGTCATTGAACTGATAACTATCTTTTTGGAAACCTCTGAATTTAAATGTTTCTTTTCCCCTTTCTTTGGTTTAAAGCTAGTCTAAATCCACCTTTGTAAAACATGCTTTGTGGCACTGGCACCTTTAATTTTTCTCTTTTGTAGATTTGGTGGTTCTCCATTAATTTAGTGTAGGCACTTGAATTAACAGTTACCATTTTAGAAAATTCCAATCTAAATGCATAAAGATAGTGTTGGGAAATGAGGTGTCTCAACCTTGCTATCCACATTTTTTATAATAGTTATTTTTATTTAATATTTTCCTACAATTGTTATGCATTGTTGGTCTTTGAAAATTGGTTTATTAGGTGTCAAAAGGTGCCCACATGATAGTATATTATGGAAGGCATATTATGACAGATTCTATGACATCTATAAGGGTCAAAAATAGGGGATTTTATTTTGGATGTGAGAGCTTATTTTTAGACTAGAATCTTGGCTAAGAAGCTTTGCACATGGTTTTGTAAAACCACAGATGGTTTCTTGTATAGCCAAAAGTCTATAAATTGGAGGCTTGATGAGTATGTTGTAGTATGGTGAGTTTGCAAGTACTATTATGCTATTGGATACTCTTGTAATAAACTTGCTCTACAAGTGTATGTAATCTTGTTGTTGGATTTGGAATACATTGAGCAAGCTTTTGGAGTGTGGGGTTTTTCATCCGAAAGGGTTTTCCCCATGTATATCTGGTGTATTGTGTCTCTTTGTTTATTTCATGATTTGAATGTGTTTCTGAAATTTCTGTAGCTATTAGATCAATTTTAAAAAGTTTTGCATAGTGTTTCTCCTCAAGATTGGTGTAGGAAGTTGTTTCTGCTACTTTAACTTCCTTATAGATAGCCTAGTCTAGAGTAAAGTACCCCATAACTAGTTGTTTGTGTTAGTAAACTACTTTATTAAACTTGAATTTAAACATCATAATCATAATATGCTTCTGTGATTTGTACTTTCTGTATTTTTATATGAAATTAGTTAATATCAATTTAGGGAAAATGATATCTTTTCTATTTTGCCAAATAAAAATAATAGAAAGGAAATTACATAATTATTAGCTATTATATTATAATTGCTAGAGTAAATAGGATTTTATCGATTTACTTGCTTAAGTTTATTTAGGCACATAATAATTCATAGTCAAGTTGGGAAGTTATTCCGTGGAATGTATGGCTATATAAGCCAATAAATACATTTGTAAAATATTCGTTCATTGTAATATATCAATTGAAGCATCTCCTTCAATCCTTTTCATCTCTCTTTAAGCAAACTCTTTCTCAAGCATTCTCTCGTGGTTTTACGCTACTTCATTTCTAAGAATCCACTTATGGTTTTCCTACTTTATTCATCTAGAATTTGGATGCCTTGGATAGGTCTTTTACAGATTTTTATAGGTTGAGTACTATTAGGCTACTAAAATGTTGTTAGACTCAAGAGTTGGAATTGATCTATTGATGTAATAGTGTTAGTTCGATTAATATAGACTTTTTTTCTTCATTGTTGGTTGAGTTTTCTCCTAAAAGAGTTTCTCTACATATAGATCGTGTTATGTGTTTGATTTTATGTGTCTCCTTATTTTAATATTAATATTGGTGATTAAATACTTCTCCAAGTTCTATTTATAATTTAAATGATTAATAATATATGTAATCATATCCTTTCACTGTATTTTCATCAATTTCTAAACATTTTAAATCTTCTTCAAGACAACCTAGAAAGAAATCTTGCTTAGATACCATTTGGTGGAGTCTAGAAAACTTACCTAATAACCCACCACAACCAAATTTACTCGCACTAAAATTAAATTTATCTTTGAATGGCATATATTCAGGTTGAGAATTAAAATGCCTTGTCTATTACAAATAGAAAATGGTGCGACACTATTTTATTCTTCTATATGGATGAAATCTCTGGTTATTGTTCTTGTTCCCCTATTTTTTCTTAATGTCTTTGCATTTTATATGGTCAATCTTTGGTTCGTTGCTTCACATTCCCCTATGTGAATATTCACTAATGCTCATGATTTAGGGTGCATTTTATTCTAGGAATGATCTACTCACTTTTCTCCTATCCATATTTTTGTCTATAAAGGGTTTTGGATCGATTCATCTATAATAAATGCCACATGACAACTTAGAAGAATGACTTGATCATCATCACACATCATTTATATACCCAAAATAATGCCTCAAATTTTTTGCTGCATCATATTTTACCAAATAAATATTACAAAATTCTTCCTTTCCTCTGTGGGAAGAGCTTAACCAGCTGGTGCTTTATAAACAATTGGCTGGTCGAAAACCGTATGAACACCAAATGGCAGCTCACTGTGTGTCGACAAGCAATACAGACAGATTGGTCTATGTTGACTCAGTCTATTTCATTGCTAGTAGGAGTCGACTATGTCAGTGGTCAAAATATCCGTACAGTCCGTCGTTCACAATGCACCGCTCCTCCACCAGCTGAGAAGATGTTGACAAGAGGTTTTGGAACTCGGCTTTATACCTACCCATTGCATTTGTTTTGAAATTTTCTAAATTTATTGTAACCTATCTTATTTTCTGGATATCCTGCATTCATTGCATATGAGACCACATTTCTTTGACACATTCTATCAAAAAGTTTACATGCCTTGTCTTATGCTTCAACATTTTGCACGCATGTCATCCACAGTATTTGCAACTATAATATCTAACAAAACTCCCATTCCATTATGCTTTGTTGGATGGCTGAACCCTGTTTTATATGGTTGTTCGTAAATATCATCCACTTCAACAGTCAAAGGTCAATTTTGGCCAGTAAAAATAGGACAAATATTTACCACTTTTTGTTGTGAATGAGATGTAAAATTACTGTTGGTTGTTTGACCATTAAAATGGATGATATTTAAGTAGAGTGGTTTTATATGAAGGGCCGTTGGAATGATCACAAAAGTTGTGGGATTTGATTTTGTATTTGTTTAAAATTTTAAAAACCATTGTGTATGTATTCTACAGTCATTGCATTCCATTTAATGGCATCTCTTTGGGGTATTTTGTGAAACAGTCCATGTGTGTTATCTAGATGCTTTCAGAGTTGACATACTTTTCTACCAGGGCGGCTGCAAGTTGTGGAAATTAACTTTACACCTGCCAATCACATTTGCTTTAAATTTTCTAAAGTCTTCTCAACAAATACATTTTGTGCATACCTTGCGATCATTGGAGTCCACGAGATGATCTTTCTTTGAGGCGATATGCCTTGTTTTGCATATATTTCCACCAGGTCGACTGTAATTTATGCATTTTCTTGAAAGCTTCTAAAGTCATTACAACGAATCCATTTTCTGTGTATCCTACATGCATTGCATTCCATATGATGGCATATCATTGAGGTCGACTTTCAAAGAGTATGTGCTTTGTCTATGCTTCCACGGTTTGCACTCACGCCTACCAGAGGAATCTAAAGCATTTTGAATAAATCCATCTTGTCCATATCTTGCAATCTTTGTAATCCATGAGATGAATTCTCCTTGAAGCGCTTAGCTTAGGACGTTTTGTCATATAGTTCACGCTCCTTGTTTATGCTTTCACACTTTGCATAAATGTCTGCCAGCGCACTTTGATTCTCTTGAAATAAGGATTCTTTATGAAGAATTGAACTGATATTCAGAACCAAAATGAAGTTCCATAATATATTCAGACACACTTATCTAAAAGCTCATCTAGTTTATCGAGGAAAATAAACACAAGATCAAAACATGACAACAATGATGCTGTTACAATAATAAAATGGTTATGTATTTAGTTTAATAAACATACCAAAAATAATAGACAGTTATGTAGCCGGTAGGTAGTCAGTTTTGTATCTTTCAGGCTGAGGTGTCCCTTCCCAGGCTACTGGTGTTGCTTTGCGATTAGTTGGGGGACCGCCTCATTTATTTTTGCTTTTATTGTGAGGGAAGGACGTCTGACTCTCGGCAAGGACATTGGATCGGATTTTAATAGTGAGTTCGAGTGTATTTGGACAGTTCGAGTTTTCTCACTTGTCCTACCCGCATGAGAAAGATTGCGAATCTGTCTTCATTGGTTGTTCATAAATTTCCTTTGCAGTGGCAGTCCTCACTGGTTTGAAATTATCCTTTGATGGCGTAACGGCCTCTTCATCCCGATTGCTCTGTACTTCACAGGACACGTGGCTACCCCTTCCGGTTTTTCTTCTAGCTGGCTGCGTACTTCCCTATCTTCATATGTGGCTGAAGCAATTGCATTTATTATTCTTCGCCAGCCCTCAGTTTCATTTGGCTAGCTTTTCTCAGTCTCTGTCGCTCCATCTTCTTCCAAGTTTTGGTCTTCTGGCGACTGGTGATGGCGGATACGCGGTTAAACCAGAGGATGTTTTTTCCTTCTTTGGACTGGGAACCTGAGATAAGGGGGCGCGTGAAGGCAATCGATCTTATGACCTTGATTGATTCGGATTGCACTCTTATTCAGTTTGCTGTCCGGAACATTGTGGGGCATGCCTGGATCAGGGGATATGAGGGTCGTGTTCTAAACTTTTCTGATGTCGTTTCGCAGCTCCTCTCCAACATTATGGATCTAGTTATGGATGGTGTCTATGTCCACTCTCTCGCGGCAGGGTTGTTCTTCAAGAACATTTATACGATGGAACGTTGGGAGGTGGCAGTCGCTAATTATAAAATGGACCAAGGTGACGCCCTCATTGGAGGGATTTTTAACCTCACTGCCCTGCGGAATTCCCCTCCCCAGCAGGCGATTTATAGGGCAATGCAATCTAGTCTTAAATCTCTGTGTAGTGCGGAATTGGATGAAGCGCTTCGGTCCTACTGTTTTCACTTCTCAAAGAAACGGTCCGAGTGAATCAAGGACGTTTTCACAGCAATTCACTTTCTCAGGATACATGCTTCGGACCTGGCCCCGGGTATGCCTTATTACGCTCTGTCTGAGGTGGAGGAGGGTGGTCAGTCTGAGCCTTCAACGGATATGGACGCACAAGCTCTACCGGCTGCTCCACCAGCGGCGTGATGTATCTCGCGGGGCTCGTGGTCTGTGGTCAGAGGTTTTTGCTGCTGGATGTCCTGTGTTCGCTGCAGTGCGCTGCGGGGGTGGTGGGTTTCCGTTTTAACGGTTGGGAGTGTTTGGTTTGGTGGCGGTCTCCGTGTTTGTTCGCTCGGTGTCGGTGTGGGGTTGGCTCTGGCAGTTTCTTCGGCTGCGTCTGGCGTGGGTGGATGGCAGGTTTTGTTTTTTCGGCTCTTGCCCTGGTGGTGGTTTCGCGTGCTGTGGGATGTCTTTCTCGGTGCTCTCTCTTTGCCGCCAGTAGTGGCGGCCTCAGTGGCGCTTGACTAGGTGCCTGTTTTCTTACTTTTTTCCTTTCTTTAGTTTCTGTTTTAGCGTGGGGTGTTTTGCTCCTGGACTCGGCTTCGGCCATGTTTTCTATAACTTTTTATTTCCTAATATATGGGTGTTCATTCCCCATTTTTCTGTTTTACAAAAAAAAAAATATTTCTTGTATTCCATTGATCAATACAGTTTTTGAAGAGTTCCTTCCGTTTGGTTATTGTTGTGTTGTTGAATGATTTGCAGATCATTGTATTTTTCATTTTGCTCTTTAATTCCTTCACTTGGTATCAGAGCTTAGGAAGTGGAGCCGTGAGGAAATCAATTGCTATTTGGAGCCAAGAGGAGGAGTTAATTGCAGAAGTTTATCACTGTTTCAGAAAATGAATTAAGGCGCTGCTATTGGAGGTGAAGCCGCATAGCATATTAAAGACGGCTAGACAAATCATGAAAAGCCGCAACAAGATGAAGAAGAGGCCGCAGCCAAAATGATGAGTTAGGGTTTGAGTCTGTGAAAGATAAAGTGAAGCACCAAGGAGATTAAAAGAAAGTCGTGGTTACAAAAATAAGTCGTAGATATGAAGTAAGATTAAGTCATTTGTTTTATTCTAAGGAATGGCTGTTTGGATTTAGCCGAAGATAAAGTAAATAAAGATTTGTAGAAGTTGTAGTTGATTTTTTTTTTTTAAAAAAGGGAAAAGGTGAAATCCATGTGTCTTTGCAGAAAGGAAATGATATCATATAAAGTCAAAAATGATAAAAGAAATTTGTAAAAGATCTATTTAGTATGAATAAGGCTTCATTTCATTTTGACATTGGATTCGACTAGATTCGCCCTTCTGACAAGGTTGGTTCATTCTATTAAAAGCGGATTAAATTCCCTTTTTTGAATCCCTGACAAATCTGTGGAGGAGGAGGGTTCTCATGAGATTCATTGATTCGAGACCTTTCAAGCTACTTCAGCCGTGCTGGTGGACAGGTGGGGATTGCGAATCCATCCTAATAATCTTTCATTCTAAAAGGAGATACCTAGCCTTTAATGCCTGCTGTTAATGCGTTTTCACTGGGAAGCGTAACGGCTCCATCCTCCTTGTAGGGATGTACTAGTAGAGGACACGTTGTAATGTTCAGATGGGAGTCTTCATTGAACTGTGTACCACAATTTTTGTCGCGTGTGGTCCCTGAACTAATGACGTTTTTGATGTACTTCGCTAGCTTGTTCCCACAAAGTTGACATTGGTTTATATTGTTTTTATATGGCGGCGTTGGCTTGTTAAAGGTCTGTGTTTTTTCCTATATTTCAGTTTGTCTACACTTCCCTCGGCCTCACTTCCCTTTGTCATTTCAGCCCCCCTACAATTATTTTGTTCTTGTATCCTACAAATCTCCATCGAGAAGCCTTTATGGCCGACATACATCTCAATTAGAGATTGTTCTTCCCAACCCTCGAATGGGAACCGGAGATTATAGGGAGGGTCAAGGCGGCAGATTTGATGACTCTACTTGACTCGGATTGCACTCTCATCCAGTTTCCAGCAAGGAATATAGTTGGCCATGCTTGGATAAGAGGATATGAGGGGTGTGTTCTAAATTATTCAGATGTCGTTTCTCAGCTCTTATCCAATATAATGGACCTGGTAATAGATGGCGAGTATGTCCATCCTCTAGCATCAGGTCTGTTTTATAAAAACCTTTACACAGTTGAAAGGTGGGAAACAACAGTCTCTGTGTACAAAATGGAGCAAGGTGATGCTTTAATTGGGGGGCTATTCAACTTTACTTCCCTATGTACTTCTCCTCCGTAGCAAGCTATTTACAGGGCATTGCAAGCTAGTTTAAAATCCCTGAGCAGTGGTGCTATCGAAGAGGCCCTGAGGTCTCATTGCTTTCTCATCTCCAAGAACAAGGCAGAAAGGATAATGGATATGTTCTTGGCCATTCAGTTTCTAAGGATACACGCTCTAGATTTGGCACCAAGAATGCCCCGGTATGCACTAGAGGACCCTGATGAAAGCTTTCAGCCTCTTGTGGATGTGGAATTGGATGAACAGAACTTACCTGCAACTCCTATGGCAACGTGAAAGGTGGTGTTTGGTCGTGCTCAATGTTCACTCGTGTGTGCTTTGTCTGTGCCTATTCCATTGGTGGTAAGGGGATCCATTTTGGACGTTGTGGTACGTGGTGGTTTCTATGGTTTTTCTCTTTTGTGTCACTGCTGCTTCTAGATGCGTTTCTCCCTGATTGTTTCTCCGTTTATGTTTTTTGTCTGATTTTGATCATTCTATCAGGTCTCTTAAGGGCCTTGATGTTATTTCTGTTTATTAAGACTTGGCTTTGGCCGCATTTTCTGTAATAGTTTTTTTAAGTAAATCTTAATCTATGGGTGCCTCCACACCTTTTTCTGGTTTAAAAAAAAAAAAAGTTTCCCAGATCTGAATATGGTGACGCCAAAGGTATAGCAAATATGAGAGAAGATGCCAAATGGAGGTCAAAGGCAAAAGCCACTAGAGCCAAAAGTCACTATGGATTTTGAGTTTTAACTAAGTGTGTGAAGTTTTTGAAAGGTGAAAAGTTAGGATTCAGAGCTCATTCGATGGATAATCTGGTTTGACCATTTAATAACTTTTGTGAAAGGGCTAGTGTGGAAATTTGTAGCTTCTTTATAGTGGACAATGTTTTTTTTTGAGATTTATTCAGAGTAAATGAATTCTAATAGTTGAATGCTCAGAACAGAAAATTTAAATTTGATTTTGTGTTCAAGTTTACTTATGGTTGTATAGGAATTGATGAGCAGGTTAAATACAGTCATTGTAGAATAAAGCGTTAAATTGCTATCAAACAAAAATTATAAGAGGAGGAAAATAGATTGCAGGTCTAAAGACAATATTGAAGGAGTGAGGCATGCAAACATCAGTCAAAGGGAAACAAATCATTTATTTTCAATGGGAAAAGCTAAAAGAGAGAAGACAGAAAAAGATTGGGAAAAAGAAAGAAATGATTGGGAAGAAGAAAGAAATGAATTATTAAGAAATTTAAAATAAGTTTCAATAGAAAAGACTGGACAACAGATGCAAATCTCTAATATTAAAATTGAAAGATTTAATGTTAAAGAAAAATTAGAAGAAAGATTGAAGTTATTTGATGAAATGTAAGAAAAGATTGAAAGATTTTAAGAAAACAATTTACAGAAAGAAGAAATATCAAAATTGAAAGAAGAGAATGAATGTTTGAGGTTAAAACCATTAGTTTGTGATGTTTTATGTGATACAAGTGATTTGTGTTAAAGAGTTGAAGGTTCATTGGATAAAGAATGCAAAGTTGAAGATAGTAAGTATATTGGATTAGTAAAATTTGATAACATAGCTAGTTGTTTCAATGATAATGTTCGTTTGAAAATTGAGAAGAAAATTGGTTATAAAGGTGAAGGTTTGGGTAAGCATGGGCAAGGAATCAAAGAGCCCATTGAGTCAGTTGTTAGAACTAAATATGAAGGTCTCATGTATAGAGGTGAAGGAAAAGAAAAGACAAATGTTTTACATTGTTCCCATTGTGATAGAGGACATAGAGGAAAATTGTTGGGATTTACATCCTTGCAAAATTTGTGGTTTGAAAAATCATTGTGAAAAGACATGTTGGAATAGAGAATTAAAAAATGAGTCTATGATAGGTTTTTCAAAAATGAATTGTGGTTGAATAAATGTATTTGTTTGATAAAAGGTCATAGGTATGTTCAGAATGTTTTATAGACATAAGTCTTCTCATGTTGAGAAAAAGGAAAAAGAATTGAACCATAGAAACAAAACAACCAAATACAATGTAGAGAATAGTAAAGAAATTGAAGAAATTGAATTGTTTTAGCATAGTGCAGAAGCACGAGGAAGACAAGGAAGTGAAGTTTGTTGGTCTTGCAAGACATCAAGAAAAATGGAAAGCTACAGATAGGGAGAGGTCTTCTTGATTGAAGATCAAAGTTGAGGGACTATCGTAGTAGTGAGTGAGAGTTGAAAGAAGAAATATCAGTAGATTGTGAAGATAATTTGATTCAGCAGATTTGGCAGACAAAACTTGGAATGATATCAACATTCATTTGGTGTTCTTCCCAATGTTGATTATGGGGTTGAGAATTGGGATAATGGAAATTTTTGTATGTTTATTATGGGGGGATGTTAGAATAATAAAATGGTTATGTATTTATTTTAATAAACATACCAAAAATAATAGATAGTTATGTAGTGGGTAGGTAGTCAGTTTTGTATCTTTCATGTTAAATACTTCTTGTATTCCATTGATGGATAGAGTTTTTGAAGAGTTCCTTCTGTTTGCATATTGTTGTGTTGTTGAATGATTTGTAGATCATTGTATTTTTCATTTTGCACTTTAATTCCTTCAAATGCACTCATCTTCAAGTTATCATTAACTATTTTTCCAAGGTTGCAATGACCACTAATAGGATTTGTTGCACAGTTACATCATAGACATGTCGTGTGGTTACAAGCTCAAACATTCTATCAAATGCATAAGTTGCCATTGGAACATATTCATTTCGAACAGTTGTATCTCCATGTACATACTAAGCCATTTCATCTCCCTTTTAAGCTGGGTTTTAAATATGCCATTTACATTTTGCTTGAAAGTTTCTAAGATATTTTCAACAAATCCATTCCATGCCTATCGTGTAATCATTGCATTGTCAAAGACTACATTTCTTTTAGGCATTTTGCCAAAAAGCTCACTTGCAACTAGGAGGACAATGGAAAGGTTGTGAAGTTTAGCTTTACGCAGCCAAGTTCATTTACTTGGAAGTTTCCGAAAGCCTTTACATAAAATCCATTATGTACAGATCATGAAGGTTTTTGATTTTGAGTGTTTTTTAAAACCATAAGTTACAACTTTTAAATTTTTAAAAACTTTCTCTTTTCACAAACCTTCATCATCAATTGAAACGAGTTTTAAAACCTTTGTCAGCAACTGAAGAAGAGTTATTAACTTGTGAAACTTTCTTATTTGACTTTGTCATTAGATCTTTAAGTGTAATTCATAATTAATAACAACTTGTGACTTGTGTTCTTGACAAACCTTTATGGGCATTTGAAGATAATTTTACAACTTGTTAAAAATAATAACTTGTGGAAAATTATAACTTGTTGAAAGTTATAACTACCAATACATAACTTTCAACTTTTCACAACATCTAACTTCACAAGTTATAACTTTTCACAACACCAATTCACAACTTATGACTTATGACTTATGCTTTTAACAAACTTGGTGGAATTTTAAAGAACTTTTGAAAGTTTGTTTCCGCAACCTACTAGAGAAAAACCATTTTTTATAATATCTCCCAAACGAGGAGGAATTTTTCCCTAAAAACTTGCCATATTGTGTGCAATAGAGACATAATCATCCCTGCAAAACCATTTCACTCCATCTCATATAAAACTCACAATTTAATTCTTTCTGCAAGTTACCTAACAAAAACTTGAACTTTTAATAACTTCCAAACTAGAAGGCATATTTATCTAGAAACTTGCCACATTAGGAAAAATAGCCTTAGGAATGTCCCTGTAAAAGGATTTCTTTCTATCCCTTACAAATTTTTACATTTAATTGTTTTCATGATTTGCCGCACTACAAAATTGCTTATTGGACTTCAACTGAAATAGATAGACAATTTCTCTTTCAAACTAGAAGTGACTTAACACTTTAGAATAATCAGAGCATTTGTGACTTGGGAGTGATTCAACATAGCAATTTTGATACAAGTTTAAAAATTGGCAACTTAGAAATGAGGCCAATAGAGACTTAACTTGATTCCTAGAGAATGAAACTCTTCAAATATTCCTTAAACACATCATGACCCACTAGCTTTTGTTAGGTATCCAATACTTTTGGAAATCCATGGTCATTGAATATATTGCATATATTTACTTGTAATTTTGATACTTGAAGTTTTTGATCTCTTAAACATGTCAACTTGTGTGTAATTACCTATTGCTAAACATGTATCAATGTGAAACAACAACCAACCTAAACCAAGCTAAGCAATTCCTAATTCCTCAAAATTCCATGTCATATAGATTGGGCACTTAATTTCACTTTTAAAAAAAATTTCCTCAATCTCTTATGTTAGCTTCTTCAATTATTCTTCAAATTGAAGGGTTTGGTTCTAAGTATTCTTCATATTAGACAAATATTTGAAAAGATCTCTTATACAATTTTCAACCATTTAAATTAATTCCCTTGGTATCTCAGTTCTTCCCCTTTCTATGGAACTATCATTCTCTTTGTAGAGTGCTTCAATCTGATCTACCACAATGTACATCATTATATCAACCACTAAAGTGATTATTTATCTTATTTTCCTCTTCTTAGAGAACCACAATAGAATTTTCTTAGATGCAATGGCTACCACCTATTCACCTCTTTTAACATTTTTTGACTTCTTATTTAGGTTTCTAGTCATCTTGACATATTTCCTTGGAAAATAAATTTATAGGCTCTCTTCCTTTTTCTTTTTCCCAATTTATTTTCATAATCTATGATGGTATGAGGCAGTTGATGCCATACTTGATTCCCCATGATCTTGAGAAACTAGTGGAGGGTCACTAGGTGCAACAAAATATAATAGTTATTGTTACCTTAGTGATGGAAAGCATCAAGATTGTAGCAACAATGGTTAACACTATAGATGATGAAATTATTGGTGCCATGAGGGGAATCTAGTTCATAACAAACCGAATTGAGATCTTCCTATGATTTATACTCTTTACCTTCCTCACCTATATATAGGAACTCTAATGTCTTCTCAATGCCATTCGTACCTAATGAGATTTCCCCTCCTTCTCAAGGTCATCTTCATTGTCTAACATGCTCATTAACTATGGCAACAAGTCATATATTTTATCATCCTAGAGTTGTTTAATCACCTCTCAGTGATACAGAGCATAGATGTTGAATTAGTCTTCTTAGGGCCTAGGTGTATGCACATTATTACATAAGGTTTGTGTTTTTCCAGGAGCTTTTAGAGACCCAATTTACCTTTCCAAAGATAAAACAGATCTAAAATGCATTATGAAGTTCTTCACAAAACACCAAAGAACATGTCTTACCTTTATACATGTGTGGAGTTGACCACTTACTTGTGCTGACATAATCACAACTTAACTAGTTAAAAGAATTTGTGGTATTGAACTCCAAAGGAGAGAAGCTACAGAAGGAGCTATTAGGGTTCACCAAAATGAAAATGGAAATAATGTGTTCTTTAGGATTAATATAATATAATTAAGTAAATGCAATTAATAAACATAATCTGCATAGATTCATTAAATATGGACTTTATCCAAAATAAGATAATGGTTAAACATAGATGATAAATGATTAAATTGAGATAAGTGTATAAATTGATGAATAAAATTAAAATATAAAAATGGGTGTATAAATAAACAAGGCCACATTGCAGCAAAGTTCCTGCCAGATGCTGACAGCTCGGTTCTTTCAAGATTGCAGCTTGATTAAATATAGCATGAGTTCAGATGGGGCCAAGTGTCATGGCCTCGACTCAGACCAATAGCGTAAATGTGGTTCTGGCTTTTTTGTTAGCATTGGAATATGTATTGTTTCGGTTTGTAGTTATGTCTATTCAAGTTTTGTTTCTCATAGTTTTTAATATTATATATTAATGTATTATATGCATGGAGATGAGAGGTTTTCTATCTAGAAAGTATGACCTTTTTTCACCAAGCATTAAACATTAAAACAGTCACCCTTATGTTTGAAAGTACGCCATTAATGGTTATGCCCAGAAGTTTGAGACATTTAACAAACATCCAAGTTGTAGCAGGTTTTGACTACAGTGACTTCAAATGGAGTTTCAAAGGCTTACCATGTCATTTTGTGACATTCACAAACCTCTTCAACAAGGTTTATTGTAGATTTGCAAAGATTTTTCAGTGTTATTTGTTATTGATATTTTCTAATTTGTTTTCTATTTGACATTTTTAATCGATATGTTGTACGCAGAAGCTAAATCATGCTGTTATTTATAAACAATATTCAAAGTGCAAGAAAATAACATGGGATCATTCATACATACCTAAAGAACAAAATTGAGCTAGCATATGATCACAGTAAATTGATAAAATTGAAAACAAATCAGACAGTTGATAATTTACATGATATTAAGTTGATGGAAGCCTACCATAAGTAAATGGGAGAATGGTTGTTTGTGAGTAGCAAGGAGATGACAATATTATCTTACTTAACCATCTAATTCTTAGAATAGATTGTAAATAAATAGGAGATAGAAAGATGTTGGTTGCCAAGTAGTATGTGTGGTAGAGCTACACCAAGGCTGTGATTGAAAGAGAAAATACCATGTAGGTTTTGTTGTATATGAAATTTATGTGACCACTAATTTACCAAAGATTTAAGGTTAAAAAAATCATTCTTAGTTTTGATAAAAAAGTCTTAAATAATTAAAATTTATTTATTTATTGAATACAACATGTAAACTTCAAAAGTCTGCAAAAGTTTTAGTTGACCAAAAAATTCAATGATAAAATTGTAGTTTAATGCTAATTAGTGAAAACATATAATCCCCTAAAAAGAATAAAATCCCATACTTGTATCTTAGTGCATTTTTCAACAATTTGTGAAAGGTGTTCTCCAAATTGAACATTAAATAGACACTACGTTATTTGTTATTTTGATGTCCCAAATAAGAAGTAAAGTGTCAAGCTGCTAAATCTTTATATCTTGAACGCTTATATTTATCTTAGACAACATTGGGAAATGCCTTTCCTTGCACAACAACTATCTTGACAACATCCTTCCCGTAGGATCATAAAATAAGGTGGAGGTGGAGGTGGAGGTGGAAGTGAAGGAGATCAATAGCCTTCTGAAGTTGTAGGCAAAATAAATATTTAATTTTTTTTTATTGATATTCAACCATAGAAATAACCTCAACATATGCTACTTAATTTCTGTAAATCAATTCAACATAAAGATATGATTAGATTATTACCTAATAATAGTGTACACAACTATCTGGCAGAGTATGTATGGGAGATCAATAGCTACCTATGATGCAAAAAGAAAGTTAAAGAGTAAATTTGTTAATATTGTATAGTAATATAAGAAACAAGAACACTTTTAGATTTGCCTAGTTAGTAATGTGTTATATTACCTGCATTCATATCATGGTGAGGTTGGATACCCACAAACTCCATCAACACAAGTGAACTAACCATTAAGACAAACTTATCCACTCAACATGGAGAACCATGGGAATTTTGACATGGAGAGTGGGAATTAGCTAGCACATCAACTCATGAATTTACATTGATGCCAAATTGCATTAGGCACAGGCCTATATTCTACCTTGTATGTAACTTGACAATTTTCATCCATAGAACAAAATGACATGCTAAGGAACCAACCTGAGCCAAAGCATACAACATTGCAGAGTATATTCTTGCAGCCCTTTCTCTATAAAATATAGTTCTCTCTACTATAATTATAGGCTACACAGTTGAATAGTTAGTGACCCCTAAGAATATTATAGCTCCATATAAGGCACCCACACTGATAAAAAGATTAGTGTTGTTTTCCCTGATTTCCAACATAACTATTTTTTAGTTAATAAGATAATCAAAAGTTTGTGCAAGTATTCACTAGAGGAAAAACTAAACCATAGATGTTTTGATAGTGTGTTTAGCTAAAATTTTTGTAAAGTACCCTGTCTAGAGTTGAAGTACATATTGTTTTGTGCCAACCCTCCAAAAGATTGTTCCATAGAATAAGGCATAGGCAAGTATGAAGAAGTATTTAGCATTGTTATATTCAGGGCTGTCAATAAGTCCACCATTGCTTCCACAAGCATGACTTGAATTGCCTAAAAAAATGACTCAGAATACTTGGTTGGAAGCCTTAGATGTCGAGATGCTATGTATCTCCACTCCAGTGTTTAGCATGCATATTTTGTGCAAACAATATATGCAATTCGTATAGAAGGATAAAATGCACGTCACAACAACTAAATTACATGCCAAATAGGAATGGTAAAGAGAGTTTTTGAGCATCACCTACATTTTCTGCAGCTCTTATCAAGAATTGCTCTACCATGTACTTTGCTAGATCAATGGATGGGTTCTGTCAAATAGTTCACCTGCTTTGTGTATGCTTCCTCATTTTACTGCAACTACAATCTCTGATGAAATTCATGTGCCCTTTGATAGATGTTCGTGCCCTAGTTGTTATTTTGGGCCTTTGGCACATGTAGGGAGGAGTCTTGTAAATGTTGTAAAATTTAGCATTTCACCTGCAATTCACATTTGCTTCAAACCTTTTTAAAATTTTTTCCATCAAATCCATCTTGTGTGCAGCCTACTACTGTATCAATCCACGAATACCCAATAATTTAGGGTAAAATGAGCACCTAGGAACTTATTTCAGCCAAAAACAATTTAAATGCACCTTAAATCTGCATGTGTCTTTGCTTTTGACACATTCCACATTTGCCAACACAAGTCAACAACTGTCTGTAAACTCAAAAGCACGACAGATAAAAACCTTAAATGTGCCAGCGCAATGGAATAGCAGGTCGCATTAGTTAGAAATTCACGCCTAGTAGGTCGCATTAGTTTGAAATTCACGCATTCTCTTGCCTCGTGAGAATCCTATGGCTATTTTGACATCTTGCAACCTAAACCTGAATGAATAACATGGAATGAAATCTACACACAATTAACTTTCAAGCATGTTTGTACTCCGAATATAGCATTGCATATTAGCTCTAGGGAAAACGGTTCCCTGATTCATGAGTTGTGGTGAGTTTAATCACTTGTTAAGAATAGTCCCTCTGCTATAGTTCCATGACAGGAACTAATAAATAAAACTAAGTGTATAAGGATACGTATATATCTATAAACTAGAAAAATAAACCGAACACATTACCTCAATATATTGAGAAATTCATCCCCCAGCTGATGTAATTAATGCCTTGTGCTTGCATGGGGAAAAAATATGCAATATACCTTAATGCCTTAGTCCAGATAAGTGAATGGTCAAAGATGATATAATGCAGATAATATTGGAGCTTCAAGACTCCGCGTGAGAGTGGGCCCCAGAAATACAAGAAAAATGATGTTCACTTAAACTAATCTTCAGACAAAATCACGTATCCTGTTTTAAAAAGTTTTGATGATGAAGCCACGGAATAAAGGCCAAAACGAAGCCGGCTTCAGGATTCACAGCCACGCGATACGCAATTGTTGATGACCAATTCACTATGCTTCTCTGCATATCTTATAAATACATGTTTTCCTACACTCCCTTCTCACCTCGCAATCAGAATTCCTTGTTCTTGGAGTGAAACAAGTGCTTCTGAGTTGTAATTTTAACATAGAGTACACAGAGAGAGGGAGAAAGATATAGAGTTTAACAGAGCCTGCTTGATGGTGATGTTATTGGCCTTCAATATTGTGGTAGTGACATATGCATCGGATCCTGATATCATCTTTGATTTTGTTCTTCCTCCGGGCCAGAATCCAACAAGTGTGGATGGCAATTTCTTCACCTTCACGGGATTCTGAGAGGTTCGAAGCAACAATTTAACCGGGCAGAGCACAGTGAAAGTGACAAAGGCAGCAATGCAAGAGTTCTCTGCTTTGACTGGTCTGGGCGTCTCCATGGCGGTGCTGCAGTTCCCTGCTAGAGAGGTGAACCCTCCTCACACTCATCCTCGCGCTTCTGAACTTCTCTATCTTTTGACTAGATCTCTTCTCGTCGGAGTGGTTGACACAACCGGAAAGCTCTTCATGCAGACCCTCATTTCAGGGGATTTATTCATGTTTCCCAAAGGACTCCTCCATTTCCAATTGAATAACGACTATAACAACCATGCCTTTGCTATTTCTGGGTTTGGAAGCGCCAATGCAGGCACTGTTTCAGTGCCCTCTGCTGTCTTTACAAGCGGTATAACCGACGATGTTTTGGCCAAGTCGTTCAAGACAGACGCCAAAACTATTTGGATGCTCAAGGCTGCCCTCAAACCTTAATCCTCATCGTTTCTTTCTTCTACGCTTCATCTTTCTTTTACTTTTTCCCCTTCTATTGTTTACAGATGTTTTTCTATTTTCTCCGCAGAGCATCATATTGATCCATTTATTTGTCTTCGTGGAAAATTTAAATAAATGAAAACGTATTTTACGTTTACCATAAATTTCCCTACTTCCTCGCTTTCTTGTTTAAATTCACATTGATCACAATATTTTCAAAATTTTAATTTTTTTAAAATGAAATGGAGGTGTTATATATTAGTTTTAATTAAAAACAAGGGCTACATAGTGGTTAGTGTCTATCCTTATATCACATATTGTAATTATAGAATTTGTTTTGTAAAATAAGAATTTAATGTACATCACACTAGGTCTTATATTTGATGGTCATATTACTATGTCTATACATATTTGTTGTACAATACAATCAATATTTTAGGGCACAAAAATTTTCCTTCATAATTAGGGTTTACTATCAAATTTATGCTCGAGATGAGATTGAAGTAGTATGCGTTGTAATCACAATAAAATTGATAGACAATGTAATAAAAATATTTTGTCTTTTTGAAATAAACATGTTTTTTTAACTTTGATTGTCACAATTGAACACTAGATATGACTTTTAAAATCAATACTAGTTGTTTGAGTTCTCTTTGGTTTTTGGCTCTGCTAGGGTTCCTTTGATTTGTGTGTGTCTATGTCATACTATTGTAGATAATAGAATTATTTTGCACTTGCTTGCATTTATTGCAACGGGCTTTAAATTGTTAGGCCTGCATGCAATTTTCACTCCATTTAAATGACCTCAACATTTCATTCTTCCATAGCAACTGTTACTAGAGTTGAAGGTTTGATGACAACATTTAATGGCTCCCTTGCTCAAATGACCCCAAAAGTTTATATGTAAAGTGTTCCACAAGGTACGTCCTCTGAAACACCTCCAAATGATGTTCTTTTGATCCTAAATTTGACAATACATGCAAATGGCTAGAAATTTTTACCTTAATAGGTTATTTTGTGGGTAGGGTCTCCTTTGAAAGCATGCTTCAATACTGGGTTAGTAGGGCATGGACCTCGCATGGGATCTACCTTGATGTTGTACAAAACCTCACTACCTCAGTCATGGCCCCTAACTTGTCCGCTCTTCCTTGCTCATGTTCAAACCCTAAAATTGAGATTTTGTCGTGTCTCATGAAGTCATTTTGAGTGCTTGTTTGGGTTGAATTCCCTAGGTTACCCTCTCCTTGCTAGATTTTCTTGAGCCAAATAGCATCTTCCTTATGCTCTATAGTGTATCAAGCCTGAACAATTCTATACGTCTCATACCTAGTGGTGAGTGTGTGTGGAGATAGATCTCTCTAAGGATCTCAAAGAGATGGTTGGTATCTAGGTTGGCTAAATCAAGTACTCACAACATGTTTAGTATATCGGCCTTTTAAATTCTTGTTATTGGTGTTAATCTTTCAAGCACAAGATTGGGATCGCCCTTTGGTGTCCCATAGGCACAGCCTTCTACACAACCCTCTTCTCAGTTACCACCTACTACAAAAGAAGATGAAGGTAATGAAGATTTAATTTTTCCTTAACATTTCTCTTCTCAATCACAAGGCCATTTCAACCCACATTCAATGTGTCTGGAATTTGGAGCCATGTTGCATGCATGGGACTGACTGGATAATCTGGTTGAATGATGGCTTAACTCCTACCTCAGGGTTTCTTCACATTTATACTTCATAGTTAGCATTTTTCTTTAT
The DNA here is from genome assembly GCA_027924645.1 of Cunninghamia lanceolata. Classification (NCBI taxonomy): domain Eukaryota; kingdom Viridiplantae; phylum Streptophyta; class Pinopsida; order Cupressales; family Cupressaceae; genus Cunninghamia; species Cunninghamia lanceolata. The sequence goes on from BSBN01000547.1 coordinate 890,235, forward strand.
CTTCTCTTGTGAGGCCACCACTAATGATATCTTCCAAGACATCACTTCCTTAGAGGTGCAACCATTTTATCTTTCTATTAAGCTCTAGGTGGCACAACTATACCACTAGAATTAGAATGCAGATATAGATATAGTGAGGGGACCTCAAATCAAATCTCAGTTCCATTATCTTAGGATTGGAGATAAGTTGAAATAGAAAATTTTCTAGGCCTTGCATGCCCACCATACCTCCCAATCTATCAAATAGATTCAAGAGGGGAAACAACTTTTGTAGGAGTTGCCTAATATTCTTAGAGCCTTTGTCTAGCATTATGAGCAAGTTTTTTCTACTTAGGATTACACTCCATCTTGGATGGATGCTTTGTAGGAGTGCCTCATTGTAATCCTTTGTTAGGTCTCTAATACCCAATGCATCTTTTGTGACCATCTTCTCACCAAAGATGGTTTTCCTTGTGAATTCTATAAAGCCTTTTGGTGTATTGTAGGTGATGACCTTCATAAAGTGTACTTAGAAGCTATCCAATCTAATTAATTAGGAAACCTAATTTAGAAAGGAAGCATTAAGTTCATACCTAAATCTGGTGACCTGAAAGATATTAGATATTGATAGTTGTTCACCTTGCTGAATGTCTCCTACAAAATTATTGCCAAGGCTTTGGCCCTCAAGCATTCCTCTATGCTTTGATTAATTGTGTAGCCTAAGAAGACAATCTTTATTAACTCTATATTTATTCTAGATATTATTATTTCTATTTGGGATGGAATGGAATGGGCACTCCATTCTCAATAGCCATCCTTATTTCTTAAATTTGATTTTCCCAAAGCCTATGATCATATTGAATGGCCACTTATTATTGCTATCTTACAATCTTTTTGATTTGGCCCTTGATTCATCTAAACAATTTAGATGTTATTTGTTGATGCTTTAGCATGCATCACCATTTAAGGCCAACAATCGAAACCTTTTAGGCTTCGTCGATCTATCCATCAAGTGTGTCCCCTAGCCCTAGCTTTGTATTTCTTCGCTATTGAAGTATTTGGATATCTTCTAACCTAAGCAGTCTCCTAGTCTCATGTTAAGGGGATCTCTCTCCTCAATTATTCCGAGTAGCTAGTTAATGGTTATTTTTCCAATGATTCCTTCCTTACTCTCATTGAGGCAGAAAATAATGCCAAACAAGCCCTACAATCCTTGGACATTTTCTATCAAACTTCTGGTTTGAATATTCAATAGGAAAAATCCTAGTGCTATAGGTAATCCTTCATTCCTAGAACAAATTAGCTTGGTTCTTTCGATTGGAAATGGATTTATCATGGGGAAGTCTTTTACTTTTTAGGTATTCCATTTTATTTTTAGGTCTCTCCCTATGTGCTTTGGTAGGCTATGATAGAAAGAATTATGATAAAGCTTCAATACTAGATAACCAACCTCCTCTCATTGGCTGGTAAATTTCAAATCTGTTCAAAATTTTGGTTGCTACTCATGTTTATTACTCCTCATATTAGGTCCCCTCTAAGGCTTCTTATTTGAAAATTGAAAATGTTCTCAAAGATTTCCTCTAGGCCTCTACTGATGGGCTTCAAGGATTCCATCATGATGCCTAGGTGTTTTGCTTCCTTCCTCATGAAGTTGGAGGACTTGTAAGTTTGTTATCCAGTTGCAAGAAGGGCATTGCTTTTAATTCCAAATGGATTATTAGAGCCCTTCACAACAATGATTCTTAGAAATTTCTCATCAAGAATTGTATTGGTGTCATTGTTCCCTTAGGACAACCATCTTGGAAAGGCCTAGATCTAGGCACCGTTCTTATTATGTGGGTGCTAGTCACAATTCAAGGCACTTTTTTATTAAAAGTATTTGAAAGGCTTGGGAAGCCATCAACCCATGGCTCTACTAAGTAGATAATAATTTTCACAATGGCTTATACATCAATCACTAGTCTATTTGGTGGCCTCCTATTCTCAGTTTTCTCAGGTTTCAAGATCACCCCTAGCTAGAATGCCACAGATCCATGCCTTAAAAGTCTTTAAATGAGGAGTTCATGTTTTGCTAGATTTTATTAATGGAGCCACCAAGAACTTTCTTTCTTGGCATGAATTCATGTTTAGATTCAAGCTTTCTAACAATGATCAAGAGACATTCCATGTTATTATTAATGCCATTCCTTGATAGATTCTTCATAAGATAGGGATCCATACTCTCAAGCCCTAGTGGAAGGACTGGAAATGGTACCTAGACACCCATTTCTAGAATTATAGACCCTACAAGGGTTACTTATGGCTATCTCCACATCTTTTTATGGTGGATGAGCTTAATCTTTACTGGAAACTGATCTTCAAATTTACTCATTTTCTCATCATTTTTATTGTGGCTTTTGATGATGTTCAAGACAAAAATTACCATTCTTTGCCACTATCAATGGAGTTGTGAATAGAATCTGCTCATGCTTAAACCTTGGCACCTAGGTCTTAATCCTATGTAATTTGAATATTTCTCTATAACACCTACATGGGTATGACTTCCTAATCTTTTGCTACAATTCTAGTTTTTTTGCTATTGATGAAGGCTCCTCTAGTTTTCCTCACACCACTTTTGCATGCAATTTGGTTGATTTAGGTGCCTCCAAACATCTCCTAGTTGACATTACTCTAAATACTTCTAATCATAGCTAGAACCAAATTATGGATTAGGAGGTCTTTCCTTTTCGATGTCATAGCTATTCTAGCATTAGCCAGATTGCTACAAATTGTTCCAAACACAAGCTTGATGGACAAGCCACATGGTGGAAAGAAGCCTTTTTCCAACATTATTTTGTGGAAAAAGAAGTTTATGCAACACCCAAGGATTGTATTCCATAGGATACTATTAATAAGGAATCATCTCCAAAGATGAGGACTTCAGAAATAGGTACTGCAACATTTCTTGAATCTTCTCCTTCTAGGGTGGGAAGCGGTAAAACTGCAGACATGAAGGCATCTAAATCTAAAAATGTTTTAATTTCACATACAGATGTTTTAGAAAGGATAGATAATGATTCCTTGACTACTAAAAGTAAAATAGAATATAATGAGGCCCCTCCAACTCCAACTATGGGGGATCCCTCACAAAATAATAGATCTGCTTTAGTAGATCAACTTGCAAATGACAACAATCAACAAATAATGGTTAAACAAAAACATAAATCAATCTTACTTGCTAGTAGCTAAACTCTACCTAGTGGGCAATTCAAATGTCATGAAACTTCATTTTCCAACTACTATTGATCCAAAGGACCCTATGAACTATCCATTAGATTGGTATTAAGTTGTAGGATCCTCTAGTCTTTACATGTGCTTTTGTTTTAAAATTGAGTTGACTACCTATTACTAGTCAAAGGAAACTTCAGTTGTTGCTTAGCATTACATAGTTATTGGTTCAAGCAACATTTGTATTAGTGCTCTACTATACACCATATGTATCTTTTGATTAATCGACAAAGAACACTATATGGAGAACCATCAAAGAATAAAGCATTTAAAAGAATTTTTCCATATATTGTAGTTACAACTAGCTTGGTACGTGCACCTATGCAACATGTGACTAGTAATTTTGGTTAGCAATCTTGGTAATCATGACACATCAAGATACACTAGTGACTAATCTTATTAGTTTCCCATTCAAAATTCCTAGCATTATTCATGTTTAGGGTAATTTCCACCTTAACCTATGTTGTTAAATCAAGGTGAATAAAGCTTGTAATGAAAAATTTTCTAAAATGATGCAAATCTAACTTTTAGTTATGCAAAATTATATTTCCCATAAAACATTAAATAAGTATCTAAAATCAACAATAATGAAAACAACAAACCAAAGTAAGGAAACACATAAAATCAAGTTTATGTGGAGAAACCATTTTGTGAAAAAACACCACCATAAAAGAGAGGCTTACTTGAATGTATTAATCTTCAAGAACAGAATACACATGGAAAATACTGACTCCCTTCAATCTAGTAGTATTTTGGAAACACCTGTGTACCTATAAGATAATTTCATCAAAATAATATATCATGGCTCCACTTTCTCATCAAACTAGTAATATTATTAAGTGTTTTAAATGTATTTATACCACTTTCTCATTCCTAGGTGAGTGGAGACTCTTTGGTAATGACAAGTGGGGTCCACTTGTTGTTGTGGCTTGATAATCGAGTGCTACTTTTGGGGGTATGTATATCATGAGACATACTATTCAAAGGTATTATAATTAGTGATTATCATTCTTTTAGACATTCATGGATTTGGTTAGTAGGGGAATTAGATTTTTTCCATACATTGGTTTTATGCTACTCCATTTCACGAAATCCACTTATGATTTTCCTACTTTGAACTTTCTTTTATAATGGATGCCTTAAATATTTTCTTACATATTTATGTAGGTTGAGTACTATTAAGCTACTAAATTGCTATTATATTCAAGATTTGGAATTGATCTATTAATCTAATAGTGTTATTGTGATTAATATAGACTTGTTCTCTTTGTTATGGAGTAAAATGTGTACACTAGCATTTTACACCTAGTTTAGCACCTAGATGGACCTAAAATAATTATTCTTAATCCCAATGCACAAAACCTAAAAGATAACTTTAGGGCTGGCCTAAACACACTTAATTAAGCTTATCCTAGAGTTTTTGGGGCTAAAGGACAAGAGCGCCCAATGCCCTAGTCCCTCCTTTAGACTGGGGATAATTTAAAGTAATGTCAGCTTAGGACATCTCTAATGCTTCCTAATGTCAGCCTCATTTGGTTTAATTCTTTGAAAATTGATAGGAATACATATATAAGCAAGTTAGTTTATTCATTTGAACATCTCAAAGTTCTCTAAAGGATTCTAGCTCTCACTCTCTCTCTCATGTTCTTTATTCTTCTCTACATGATCTTAGAATCTCTCTATGGTGGATTATTATTGTTATACTAGATCCTTACAACTCTTGTCAAGATCTCTCTACTTCTTTGAGGCTACCCCAACTTCTCAAGTCAAGTTGTGATGCCATATCAAGTAGGATAGGGTTTCCATTCTCATGGTGACTTCTTTCCTTCATGCTTTATTACAACATTCCATTCTACTTTAGATTTACCTCTAGCCTCCTTGAGTATGTACTTTTTGATCTCTCATCATTGCTATTATGGAGGTGGAAACACCATTCATGGAGCTTGACTTAGGCAAGCTCCTAAATAGCACCAACCCTTTCTCTTTTTGTGTGTGTTCAGGTCAAATTTAGAAGAATTAGACAACAAGTGATAGGAAGGAGGAATACACACAAGTGAAGGCACCTAGATCCCAACATTCTATAAAACCCTAATTTGGGTCTAGGGTACCCAACACCTAGTACTTATCTGCTCCCAAAAACTTAGGTTTTGATTCTCCTCTATCTCGTGATCTCTATTATCAATTTAGAATTGATGTATCTATTTCTAACAGTCATTTATTGGTTAATCTTTCTCAATTAGGATTTCATGTTTTTCCCTAGTTTGGTTGGTGTAATTTGGTTGACACTCCTTTATACAACAAAGGGAGAAAACCCCTATAGTTTGGATTTTCTTCTAAGGTAGAAGCAAGCTTGGTTTGTGTTCCAATGTTTGTAGAAGAGGGTTTGACCTAGTTTAACCTTTTAGGCTAAGTCTCCCTTTTCCATCTAACACTCTTCTTGGGGGTGGATTTTTATCCTAAAAGGGTTTCTCTACATACATGTGGTGTTATGTGTTTGATTATATGTTCTTGCTAATTTTAATGTTGATATTAGTGATTACATACTTCTCCAAGTTATATTTCCACTTTAATTTATTACTCACATGTTCATTTAATCAGATATATACACTTAATTCATATCCTTTCACTATACTTTTTCATCAATTTCTAACATTCTAAGGCTTCTTCATGATACAACCTAGCAAGAAACCTTGCTCAAATACGATTTGCTGGATTCTAGATTGGGGTGTCTAGTTAAAGGAAACCTAACCTAACAACCTAACCAACTTTGAACAACATTCACACATGCTAGATGGAACAAAAATCATTTTTACATGCACTAAAATTAAAAGTATCCTTGAATGGAGTTATAATAATGCTGAGAACTGAAATTCCATTTCTATTACAAATAGCAAGCATTTGGCATGACACTATTATATTAATCTGCATGGATGGAATCTCTAGTTATTTTTCTTGGTTCCCTCTTTTTCCTTAATGTCTTTGTGTTTTAGATGGTCCATCTTTAGCTGTCATGATCTAACCTATTGTTTCACCTTCCCCTATGTAAATATTCACTAGTGGTCATGATTTAGGGTACATTTTATTCCAAGAATGACCTACCCACTTTTCTTCTATCTATGTTTTTGTCTACAAAATGTTTGGGATCAATTCGTCTACCATAAATGCCACATGATATCATAGAAAAATGACTTAATTGTCATCACACCTTATTTATCCACAAAAATAATGGCTCTAATTTCTTGTTGGGTCAAGTTTTAGAAGAAATACTACTATATTGACAAACTATGACTACTAGAGTAAAAAGATAACACACAATTCAAATCTCCAACCTAGAGATAATCACTAAGACAAGCTTAAATAACAAATACCTTGGTTATTTTCACATGTCAAATTAGTTTGAAATATCATAATAAATAGTCACTATTAGGCATAAACAAAAACCCATTAACCTAGGACCTAATCAACCTTTCCACTTCAAAAATAGTATAATTAGCATTAATCTTATCTATATTGAATAGAAAAACTATGAAGGATCTAGTGTTAATTACCTTTTATGACTCAACTACTAAATTAGTTTTTTTCTACTGTATTGGTTAGGTCTTGAGTACTTTCTATATTGTAGGGATCTTCAATAATGACACTCATAACATTTTAGATGACTTTGTTTGAAAGAGACTAAACTTGATTCCTAGGGAATGAAACTCTCTACAAATTCCTTGACCACATTTTGACCCATCAGGGTTTGTTAGGAATTCAATACTTTCGGAAATCCATTGTCATTAAATATATTGGATATTTTTACTTGCAATTTTGATACTTGAATATTTATATCCCACAAATGTCAACTTTTGTGTACTTTTATATTTCTCAACATGTATCAATGTGAAACAACAATCAACGTCAACTAAGCTATGTAATTCCTAATCCCTCAAACTTCCATGTCATATAGATTGAGCAATTAATTTTGACTTCTTTTATTTTCCTCAAGCTCCTGTGTTATCTTATTCATCTATTCTTATAATTAAAGGGTTTGATTTTATGTGTTCTTCATATTTTATTCCCCATGATCTTGAGAATCTAGTGGAGGGTTACTAATTGAACTAAGAATAATAGATATTATTACTTTAATGATAGAAAACATCAAGATTGTAGCAACAAGTGTTAACACTATAGATGATGAAATTATTGGTGTCATGAGGGGAATCTAGTTCATAAGCAACTGAAATGAGATCTTCATATGATATATGCTCTTTATCTTCCTCGCCTACATATAGAAACTTTAATGCCTTCTCAATGTCATTCATACCTGATGAGCTTTCTCCCTCATTCTCAAGGTCATCTTGATTGTTTGACAAACTAATGGACTATGGAAACAAATCATATCTAATAGCATCTTGGAGTTTCTCAATCACCTCTCAGTGATATAGAGCGTAGGTATTGGACTAGTCTTCTTAGAGCCTCGATATATGCATATGATTATATAAGGCTTTTGATATTTTAAGATGTTTTTAGAGTCACATTTAACCTTTCCAAAGATAAAAAAGATCTAAAATGCATTAGGAAATTCTTGACAAAACACCTAAGAACATGCCTTACCTTTTTGCATGTGTGGAGTTGACCATTGATTTGTGCTAATGTAATCACAACTTTAGTAGTTAAAAGAATCCGTTGTATGGGACTTTAGATGAGAGAAGCTATATTAGGAGCTATTAAAGTTCATCAAAATGAAAATGGAAATAATGTGTTCTTTAAGGTTAATATGGCCTAATTAAGTAAATGCAATTATAAACACAATATATGTATATTAATTAAATATGAACCTTATCCAATATAAGATAACGATGAAATATAGATGATACATGATTAGATACATATAAGTTCATAAATAAATGAATAAAGTGAATATATAATAATGGGTGTAGAATAAAACTTTATATATATATATGAATAAAGTGAATATATAATAATGGATATAGAATATAAATGAATAAAGTGAATATATAATAATGGGTGTAGGATAAAACTATATAGATATATGGGTGTAGAATAAAACTAAGTATAGATATAATACACAGTAGAAAAATAAACCTAACACATTACCTCGAAATATTCAGAAACTCATCAGGCAGCGCATGTGACAAGAATGAAGAAGAGAGAGCTGTGAAAGTAATGCCTTGTGCGTGCATGGGAAAAGAATAGTTAAGATAAGTGAATAGACAAAGTTGATATAATGCAAACAATATAGAAGGTTCAAGGCTCCGCGTGAGAGTGGGCCCCAGAAATCCAAGAAAAATGATGTTCACTTAAACTAATCTTCGGACAAAATCACGTATCCCGTTTTAAAAAGTTATTGACGATGAAGCCACGGAATAAAGGCCAAAAGGAAGCCGGCTTCAGGATTCACAGCCACTCAATTGTTGATGACCAATTCACTATGCTTCTCTGCATATCGTATGAATACATGCTTTCCTACATTCCCTTCTCACCCAGCAATCAGAATTCCTTGTTTCTGCACTGAAATAAGTGCTTGTGAGAGATATGGAGTTTAACGGAGGCTGCTTGATGGTGATGTTATTGGCTTTCAATATTGTGGGAGTGACACATGCATTCGATCCTGATATCACCTCTGATTTTGTTTCTCCTCCGGGCCAGAATCCAACAAATGTGGATGGCAATTTCTTCACCTTCACGGGATTCCAACAGGTTCGAAGCCACAATTTAACCGGGCAGAAGAGAGCCAAAGTGACAAAGGTATCAATGGCAGAGTTCCCTGCTTTAACAGGGCTGGGTGTCTCCATGGCTGTGGTGCAGTTCCCTGCTGGCGCGGTGAACCCTCCTCACAGTCACCCTCGCGCTTCTGATCTTCTCTATCTTTTGAGCGGATCTCTCCTCGTTGGAGTGGTTCACACCACCGGAAAGCTCTTCACGCAGACCCTCGTTTCAGGGGATTTATTCGTGTTTCCCAAAGGACTCCTCCATTTCCAATTGAATAACGACTATAACAACGAGGCCATTGCTATTTCTGGATTTGGAAGCGCCAATCCAGGCATTGTTTCAATGCCCTCTGCTCTCTTTACAAGCGGTATAACCGAGGATGTTCTGGCCAAGTCGTTCAAGACAGATGCCAAAACTATTGAGATGCTCAAGGCTGCCCTCAAACCTTAAGTCTTTCTTCTACGCTTCATCTTTCTTTTACTTTTTCTGCTTCTATATTTTTTTTTTGGGTAACCGCAGTGTATGCCCGCGACCCAGCTCATCCACCAAATCAACCTTACCTTGGGCTTACTTATTTTCAAGTTGGCGACTGGAAAGGGCGAGCTGGGGTGAGACTAGTCCCCTGGGATGTACGCAGCCACCCGCTCCACTACCCATGCGGGCTATTTTTTCTGCTTCTACTGTTTAGAGATGCTTTTTTTGTTTTCTCCACTGATCATCCTACTGATCCGTGAAATGGAGGTGTTATATATTAGTTTTAATAAAAAGCAAGGCCACTTTATGATTAGTATCTATTTTTTGAGATATTGTTTTGTGTTGAGTGGAAACTCTACATTTTGAATATTTAATGGTTCGTGGTAAGATTCATTTTGTTTCCAAGGGCTCGAAGCATCAATAAAAACAATAGTTGAATTATGGATATCGATGGAGTCATGGCTTATATATATGTTTCATTTTATATATGATTCTGGAATGTAATGTTTCTTTTTGGAGTAAGTGAGTGGATTCCACATGTCTCATTGGTACTTCTCCGGAGTAATAAGGGTTCTGACATCTCTTTCCTACTACACCATTGGTTGTGAGTTCCACGTGTCATCCTTTTGTATCTTTGAGACTCACGACAGTGACGTAGTTTCTTTTTGTATCATCTGCTGAGGAGGAGCTAGTGGAATCTATGTGTTGCTTCCACACACCTTTTGGAGGGGTTTAGTTATGACATTTCCATCCTATTACATTATTGGCCAACTAGAGACACGCGGCACCTCCATGCTTCATGATAGTTTGTACCCAGGAAAGGCATAAAGTATGGTGGACCCCTTGTTATTTCGAGATGTGTTAGTTTCTAAGGAGCCTTGGTGGGAGCCGATGGACAAACAGCGAGGTTGACACTTGGCATCTCCATGCTTATTGAGAGCATGAGTTTTCTGATAGTTCCATTTTGATGCGCATTCGTCAACCCTTCCATGTGGTGGCTTTTTCTTCATGCGGCATTTTGGGTCTTTTACATGAAGTTTGAAGCTGTATCTCTTAGAGTTTCTGTGCTTTTTGTTTTAGTTAGTTGTTAGATTCAGGGTTATCTCCGCTCATTAGTTTGTGTAAGAGTGAGATTGGTAGCTTGGTTAAGGGTTGGAAATTACTCAAATGGAATAGTGAAAGACTTAAGCCTTTGTGGTTTTTCTCTGAAAGGATTTTGAATATCATGTATTTGTGCATCAATTTGAGCCTTGTATACTTTGATCTTCTTTCATCAATGAAGAGAAGTGACATTCTGTGCTATTTTATGAGTCTTTAATCTATTGTGTTCATAATATTGTGGGTCATTTGATTTGTTTTTTAGTAATGATATATGATCTTCTATGAAATCATGCATTTATGCTCTTTAAATAGTTATGATTCATTTTGTTGTTATCTGTGACTGAAATGAGTGAGTCATTTTCCTTCATTATCATCCAAATCTATCCTGGTGCATCACCTTAGTGTAGGCTTCAAATCCAGTTATCTATTTTCTACATGCTTTCCCTTTTCTCAAACAACAAAGAATCAGAAGAGTTAGCTTCTATAAAATCTGGAGGTTGTCTCGAAAGCAAATCCCACTTTTCAAAGATTTCTCATTGTTGTTAGTTTAGTGCAGATCTTACTATCAACGGTTTTTGACATGCCCGGTGGGACACTATAAATCGCCCAATTAAAAATTTGTTTGCATGTACCAAGGGCCTATCATAAGGAGTCACTCATCAAATAACCCGGGACTACTAGTTCTATCGTTAGTAACTGTCACTTGTAGAAGAGCCACAACAGGCACATTAGTAACACATATGGCTCAACCTAGCCCTCTAAGGAATTCTATTGATTCCTTTGACACTACCAGATATTTGAGATCCTATTCCAGCAAACGCTTCAAAAGTGCTTCCAAAGTTTACGAGAGAAGAGTTCAAGACCCCTAAAGAACATTTGTGAGATGTGGTAGATGTATGCACAGTGCATTATGTAACAAACCAGAGTGTAGCTTTGTGATTACTAGTGGCATTATTTAAAGGAAAATCCTTAGACTAGTATCGGTCTCTTTAGCCAAATTCAATCAATACACGGGATCAGCTAGGAGATTTTTTTTTTGCTAGATTCAATGAAAAAGGATATAGATCCTCCTTATTACATTAACTAATTACCATCAGAAGGGCTCCTCAGGTGGCCATAACAGACTTCAATACCAAGTTCTAGAACATGTGGTAGAGGATTCCAGTGATAGTTCACCTTCTAGTAGGTATGGCTATTGTGTTTTATTTGAAGGCTTTCAATTTTGATATAGCTGTAATGATTCAATCGTTAGGAGGGAAAACCCTTCCTGACGCATATGACATAGCTATATTGGTAGAGAACAATCTGATAGATGTCAGGAAACTCCCTCATAGAACTCCTCTGCCTATGTTCCTAGAATCATCCATACCCATTCAAGAAGAACTACCCAGTCCTCTGCAGCCTAACCCTTCCATGTATGTCTACCCAATGGTCTAGACCTCACTTGTCTTAGCACCTATGCCTCAAATCTTTGAAATGGAAGACAAGAAAATATCCTACAAAGTTTTTCAAATAAAATTATAAATCTCAAGAGATAACAAACCAACTACCCTAGACCCCCTTATCAAGGTTTCCAAGGAAATAAGCAGTCTTACCACTAATCACTGTCAAGGGAACCAAAGGTCGAGTCAGTCACAACCATTAAATCAAATTGTCTCTGTCATGACTCCATTGCAAGCAGTTGCACCCAATCCTCATCGAGAGTTGGTTGTAGGGTAGAATAATCTGGTAGAGGAATCAAATGCCTGGTGCTTTCCCTGCAATAATGCTCACATGTCTAAAGATTGTTCTAGAGGGAATCTGTAGAAAAGAGTGGCGGGATAGAGAAAGCAAGCACCGCAAGAAGAAACTCAATAGGGGCAATATCAATATAAGTCACCTAGTATGCAAAACGTAGTCTTGGTAGCCCAGATGCAGAGGATGTCCATTTAGCAAGAGGCAAAAAATCACTCATGAACATGCACTATTCTCATGGGTGGAGGAAGAGGAGGTAGTCTTTGCAAATGAGGCGTCCACTTCAAGGGATCCTCAGGTTGAGTCTAATTACTATACCTGTTCAAAAAGGAGAGTTCTTGAGGACCCAATGAACATGCCACACCCTAAGGTTACCTTTAGGAATAATCCTATATTTGAAGACACTCAGCCATTAATGCAGAAACAAAATGTTGACTCTATAGTGGTGCCAAATATTGGTACTATGACTCAATAGGTTGAGAAAACAAAATTCCCTTAAGCGTACCAAAGATTGTCAATGCCAGGCCTGCTAAATGTAGTAGAGCAATTGAAAATAGCTTATGCCAATGTTTCCCTTTGGGATGCTTTGTCAATTCTGGAACAAAAGACTTTGTTGCAAAATGCATTGAACACACAAGAGGCACCCGTGGTTACATCAGGCTTAGGAGATGCTAGAAGAAATAAGAAAGTAATGTTTAAAAAGCCCCCTTAGCAAGATCCAAAGGTTTCCCTAGTGATTCCAACAAAAGAAGGAGGTAAGGCTAAACCTACTCCATTCTATTTGACTTTATTAATATCCAAGAAGTTGTTGCATAATTCCATGATAGACTTAGGCGCTAGTGCCACTGTAATGCCAAAGCAAATAGATGATGCCCTCCAACATAAATATGAGCCTATGGAGAAAGGAGTGATGTAACTTGATGGAAAAAAGGTGCAAACAATGGGATTCCTTAAGGAACTTCCTCTCATGTTGTATGCATGCCCAAATTTCACTATGTTGCAAGATGTTTTCATGATAGATATTCCACCTATTTTTAGCATCTATCTATCAAGAGACTTCACTACCAAAATTAGAGGATATCTCTCCTTATACTAGTCACATTTGATTCTAAGGACCAAGTATAGTTCTAAGATGAAAGTGTTGTGAAAACTGTTATATAAAGAACACATCATAGAAGAAGTAATAGTTAATTTTGAGGCAACATATACTATAGTTACTCAAGATGAGAGGCTCAATATGGAAATGCTTGATGGGGAAGGCATGCTAAGTAATCAAAGCAAAGAGGAAGAAGCACTTCTGCTAGAGGATTCACACAATAATCCTTTTGGAAACTATGATTCCATTGGTCTAGGGACCTATGTGATCATCGAAGAGGATTTTGTGATCCTAAAAACTCATTAAAACACCTAGAAAGGTGAAACAAATCACAGAGGAAGATTCTACTCTATGGACCTTGTACTTTGATGGTGCTAAATGTAAGAATGGTTCGGGGGCTGGAACATGTCTTATGTCACCAAAAGGAGAGAGGATTCTTAGAGCCTTCCATTTCCAGTTCATTTATATGAATAATGATGCAGAGTATGAGGCTCTAGTTCATGGCCTTGTTCTGGCCGAAAAGATGGGAATCAGGTAGTTAAAGGTATTCAGAGACTCAGAACTGATAATCAACTAGGTCCGAGAAAGGGAAGCTACTAAAAATGTGAGAATGAGATCCTCCCGCTATTGGGTGTGGGATCTAATGGAAGGATTCACTACTTTTAATATCCATGTGGTCCCAAGAGCTTAGAATACTGAAGCAGATAGAATGGCATAGATCAAAGCACAGTCTTCCCCCAACAGAAGATCTTTTGGCTGAATGAAAATTTAGTTAAATTGATCAATCGACCGACGATTCTAGACAATGGGGATCATTGGCAAGTTTTTAACAGTGATGATTAGATCACCCTATTTTTCTAAAGGACTAGTGAGTTTGTGGATCAGCTGCACCCCCAAATTGAAGAATCTTATGGTGATCAAATAGCCCAATTTTAAATACTAATAAGCTTCCCAAAGGCCTCATAACTCTTGAGAGTTTATTTGATTCCAATGATGCAAAACTAGATAGAAGAAGGTTCATAGCTTGTAAGGATGACTACTCTGAGTTAGAAGTCAATGAGGGAAAATAATCAAGATAGTAAATATCACTACCCAAGCTGAGAAGGATAGGTTGGTTTCTATATGCAATAAATATGATAAAGTGATATCCTAGAAATATGAAGACCTATGGGGATATGATAAAGGGATAGTTCAGCACACCATCAAATTGATTGAAGGTGCAAAGCTAGTTAGGCAGAAGCAGAGACCAATGAACCTGATAATCAAGACCCTTATGGCTCGAGAACTAAAGAAACTGATCAAATCTAAAATCATCTTTCCCATCAAACACTCAACTTGGGTATCCAATTTGGTTCCAGTCGGGAAAAATAATGGTGAGATCAGACTCTGTGTGGATTTTTGGGATATAAATCACGTTCTCTCAAGGATCACTATCCTTTGCCTTCCATGGAGCAAATTTTGCAGATAGTGGCCAGGGCGGAAAGATTTTCCCTATTGGATGGGTTTTCTGGATATAATCAAATATGGTTAAAAGAGGAACATCAACATAAGACCACTTTCACTACAAAGTAAAGAACCTTTGCTTATGCAAAGATGCCTTTCAGCCTGTCTAATATTGGAGCCACCTTCCAGTGTGCCATGGATATCACTTTTAGTGAGCTAATGAACAAGATTATTTTGGTTTATCTGGATGATCTCATTGTGTTCACCAATTCATCTTCTTTATTGTTTCAACAAGTATGACTAGGTGTCCAAATTTTGTGGCATGTGAAACAACGTTGTTCTTTCCTCAACTAGTTTTTTCTCTTCTTAGGATTACCTATAGGATTATGATTTCCAGTATTGTTGTCCTCTCTTGCATTAGGCTGATTTATGCTCATGTTATTCATGTTTTGTGACATTTAACCAATGGTAAGCAACTATTGTTGTGACTACATAAAAGTTTGCATCATTTTCTAATGTTGTTGGGCAAGATTATTTAAGATGTTTTCAACACTTGGCTGCTCATGTCTTTTAGGACCCTTATTACCATCAAAATGATGCTTTTTTGGTCTATATTTCTATTTTTCCCTCTTCTTGTCCTTTCATTGATTCATGTATTGATTCAAGAATAAGTAATCTTTAACATGCCATGGAAGTGTATGGTACTCATCATAAACAACAATTACATCATCATTCATATGTGTCACTAATAATTTGAAAGCCATGATTCACAACCCAAACAAGCTGATAGGATGCACTGCTCTGATACAATTGTAAGAACCCCTTCTAGAATTCTTGTTTAAAACCATAGTTTTATGATTTCTAGTGTGTGGACATTCCATCAAACAATTTGCATTTTGCTTATCAAATAGTACTTTTTAGATTGTATTGAAGATCAACTAATTATGAATTTTAGATGAAAAATCATTCAATATTGCATCATAAAATTTAGAGATGGAATATGGACATTTTGTCAAACATTGATATAAACCTCATTTTTAGTAACTTCACTTAACTAGCTGATATAATGACTGTTAACTGTATTTCTAATTAAAACTAACAGCTAATTTGTAAATACAGGAATGTTCTTACAAGCTGGTATAAATCAGAAATTTATATATAAAAACCAAGAATATAGTTCTAACCTCAATTGATGCCAAATTGTTGTTGATGATAAAAAATCAGAACTCAGAAATAAACTGTCCAAAAATCATAAAGTAATCAGAAATAATTTCTGATTAATATACACATCAACTGTCAACCCTTATTTTATTTAGAAAACTATCCCAAAATAATCCAAATACCATCCACAAAGTGTACAAACTCCAAATAAAAGATTCAATCAAATTTAAGTCATACACTATTCCTTTCAGACTTTGCATAATATCCCTTTAATTCTCCTAAATGCCTTGAGGTCCCCATGTGCTTCCACTTGAGCATGTAATAATCTCTAAAGGGCTATGGTTGGTAGTAATAAGGATTTTTAAGTCCTCAAGCTTTTAATCAGCCTTCCTTATTAGTAGTTCCTACTGTGGAGCTATAGCGGAGGGGCAGATTTTAATAAGTGATTAAATTGATTGCTCCTAGCAAATCATAGAGCGAATTTCCCTATAGGTAATATGTATTCAAAAGTTTCTAACCTCAACTTGCTTGGAGGATAATTAACGACACATTTGGTGGACTGTTATTTGTGCAGGTTTACAGTAGTAGGGTGTTAGAACGATCAGCAGCTTTTACAAGGAAAGAGAAGGCGTAGCTTTCAAGTTTAGGGTTTTTTTTATTGTGTTTCCAGATTTAATAGACACCGAGCAAACACCTGTCTGCAAGTATCTGACTATTATGGCATGTGATTTTATTGACAGGGATGTTGCATGTGAATACAATGTGGACACGGAAAATGTGGACAGATGATAGTTTCAGTTTGAAGAATGTGCATCATAAAATAAAAGAAAGGGTGTTAAAAAATGATGTAAAGACATTTTGTTTGGAACTGGTGAACAATCTGGTAAATATTTCTTTTTAATTGCTAGGTTCTTTTTGAAGTAGTTGTGTGCCCTTTCTTTGCTTCAACTTTGGAATGATTGTTGTCCAGAAGCCCTTGTCCTATGCAGAGTTTTCTTTCTTCTTCTCAATGACACAGTGGAAGTTGGCTAAGGTTTTTGTTTTGGCTTTTACGTTTGCCACTGCTTCCCTAGGTTAATATCTCTTGCGGTTTCAATCAAATAGATCAATAGTCCCTATTTTTCTTATAGGTCACATCTGCATTATGTTTCCTATTTGTAGACCCATTTACATATCCCTATGGTAATGATGGGCATTAGACAAGAATGCAACCATGGCAGCTTGATATATGGTCCATTGCAAATGTCAAAAGCCCAGCAGAAATGGGCAGTGGAATTTGGAATATTGATTCAAAAATTCAAACAGTTTTTACCAGAAACATTCAAATTTTACAAATAAATCATTTCATCATGTGGCAATACAGTGAAATTTTAGTAGGGCTTTTTAATAGCCTGGGATTAGAACTCCCGATCTCAGTGAAAAATGTAGTCCAAGTTTAGCGAAACCCTTATCTATCTGCAATTTTAGAGACTTTTTAGTGTTTTTGTAGTTTTTCACTTCAAATTTAGTAGACTTTTGGCTATTTAGGGTTTTTAAATGCACTCCTATGGCCTCTAAGCTATTGTTGTGGCTTGTTGCAGGTTTACCAGGTAGTAAATTTAAAAACTATCTAGAAGCCCATATGAAAAGGCATCCATTTTGAATATATGTCTCGTACTAGATTATATACAAACTATCTATAAAATGAGAAAAAGGGACTAATAAGCTCTACTCATAGGAATTTGGCAATGTTTTAATTGTCATCGGATTAGAAGCTAGTTGAAGCTCTATAACTTATATACAAACTATCTATAGAACGTAATGAGAACACTAAAAAGTTGTGTATAATCACCTTTGGTGATAGGATTTTACACTTCTCAATTATCTTCATAGTTTAGCATCTTGGTGAAGCTCTGTAAAACACTTATGTTGATAAAATTCATTAGTTTGAAAGTCTATTATTGTAAGAATAGTCCTAGCTACTTACATTTGATCAACCTGGTAGATTAGGGGTGATGAAAGGAGATTGATTCCCTATATGTTCAAATTGATCATCCTTCATGGCATAGAAGTATGACCCTCTCATTGGAGGGCTTGAGTCATGCTGATTCATAAAATTCTTTACAATGAAAAATTTTCCATCCTTAACAGGGTCCACTTTGATCTCTCCCTTCTAAATAAAAATCAAATGAAAAAAACTAATATTCAGTAACAAAACCCATGATAAAAGAACATATCCCAAAAATAGAGTAACAAGATTGAACAAAGGGTTCCTATTATTTATGTAGAGTTCCCTGTATAATAGATATATTTCAGCATCTACAAGTGTGTTACTGACATACTTGCTTGAAGAGAAGAAAAGCATAGCGGTGGGAGCCTAGAGGAGGGTCTAGACCCACATATGAGACTACCTCTTTTCTTGTATCCCATATCTCTGCACATCATAGGATTCATAACAATAATTATAACTATAATACCCAATGCAATATTTAATAAAACATTTTTGCCTAAAAACTTCTATTCTGATTAGTATTAGAAGCCCATATCTATTTTGAATTCTAATAACCATGAAAGAGTATACCGGCGAAACCTTTTACATTTTACCTGTTGTGAGAGGTGTTTCACCAGGAGTGTTGACAACAAGCCAATGCAAGTAGCACCTAAAGGTAGGGTCCTTGGGAGTAAGGGCATCTAGGTCCACCATGATTATGGTATACAGATCTTCTGATGTCCCAAAGGGATGGCCCCTCACTTCTACCCTTGGCTTTTGGTGGGTTTGTTGCACTCTCATGGCCACACCACTTGTAACCTCTATATGATCTTTGTAGAGAACTCTGAGGTCCAAAAATGGTTCCCCCACTTCATCAACAATGTCTAGGATAATCTTAGCAACCTTGAGAAGCTCTCTATTTAAAGGAGCACACCGATGCTTGTTACCATGTTGCTTCTTTATACCCAACTTCAACTTGGGCCTAGCTTTTAGATTTGGACTTCAAATATATGGCCCTATTGTGTAATTTGCAAAAGATTTACAATATGCAAATAAAAAAATACATAGTGAGTCTTAGAACAATCCTCAGTCTGAGATTTCTATAGTTGTTCTATTAGCTTCCTTTCCTTCTGTAGTTGTTGTATTAGCTTGAACTTTTGACTGTCGGCTGGTTCCTTGAGTTTTCAAAATCATCAAAATTCTTTGCTTTGAAGGTTTTTTGATTTCTCAGTGATCTTTATTACTAAGTATACACATGTCTATGCCAATTAGTACTGAAACAACCCAAATTCCACAATGGATCGTTAGTCTTTCTTGGTAGCTCAACTTCTTGTAGGATTGTAGATATCTTTTCAAGTAGATCCCACCATGCTCTGTCTCTTTGATGTCCATGAAAGTGTTCTCCTACTAGAGGGAAATGAACTAAATTCTAATATTTTTATAAGTGGAACTCTATGTTTATACTTGACCAATTGACTTACATGAAGACAATAACTTATCTTGAAATTCAATCCCACGCAAGAAACAAGTGACTAAGCATTTTAGTTTTTGTACTTAGAATATGTGGTTGTTTGCACTTGGAAATCTTTGGAAACTAAGTATACCTTTGTTTTTGAATATTACTCTACCTAACTTAAACTAAATATAATCCTACCTTGTTATGAATCTTGCAAACCTTTGAATAAGGAATTTTTTTTACTTATTTAATTTTGTCACATAATATGAATTACTCACATCTTTTATTTATTTCAAAAAACTAAATCTATTTTTCATTTTTGACACAATTGAGAATATTATCTACGTATTTGAAGCAAAGTGTTTAATTGTGGATCAAAAACTTGACTGTTGCAATTGGAAATGGAAAGCACGATATTTTAGAAGAAAGCAATTCTTGTGCACAAAGTTACCATGGTCTTCTTAAGTGGTCAAGTACTCTTGAGTTTGACTTGATTCCTTCAACAACCAAGTACAATCTAGAAGGACTAGAACTCACTGAAACAAGTATTATAGACTCCAACAATTCTTCTGCACAAAATTGCAATACCCTTCTTAAGTAGGGAGTACTCTCAAGTTGGCATTAATCATTTGAGAAAACAAGCAGAAGTAACTGTTTGTATTATTGCCAAGTTTCAAGACTAATTGTGGATGTCACATTAATTGATTATGAAATTTTGTAATTTTTTAGTTAGATCATCTATGATGGCATTTAGTCAAGTCTTTTCTAATTTATAGTTCTTTTTCCTAGGGCTGGGTTAGTTCTTACTCCTGGACTTGTTGACTCATTCATAATTCTAACTCGTGAGTATGCTTCTTGAAGATATTTCTTTCAAACAAAACTCAGAGGATAGATATACTATAGGCAAACCTTCCAGTATTGTTCACTTGGGATATTTTATATTTCTTCCCATTTGAGGATCTACATACCCAAGAAGGTCAGCTGCAGTGTGTCGATTTCTTTGGTTGTCAAAGATAGATCCCCCAACTATGGAAGCTTTTATGCTTATGTCTGTATCTCATTGAAATAAGCATATAGCCTCCCATACTGATATGTTCAATGCCTTTACGCTTTGGTGCCAGTAGGGTTTCCTTTCCTCTACCACTCTTTTAATTTGCTATCAATTTTGAGAGATTGATTTGGGGCTTTCTCCTATGGTCATACGTCAATTACAAACTTGATATTACCTTTACAGTTTTTCAACATCAATGAACATCAGTTTAGCCATCCAATGACTAATTATATGATTTTTTGTTTTTTTCATTTACAGGAGTTGTACATTGGAAAAAGATAGCATTGGCAAAATAATGTTCAACAACATGTAGAACTTAGCAAGTAAAGGCAATCTCCTCCTCTGTAGAAGCTTTTACATTTTTATGATTGTATTTCTATGTATGGGACTAGTTTTTTTTTTCATGTACCCAAAGTCATCATAAGAATTTCATTTTATAGACTAATTATATCATTTTTTGTTTTCCATTTGTAGGGGTTTCACATAGGGAAACACAAAGCATTGGCAAAATAGTCTTCAACAACATTGGCAAAGTAGTCTTCAAAAACATATAAAACTTATCAAGTAAGATATTACCTATCTTGTGGTATTGCGTCCCTAGCTTCTTGTTGTGATATGCACAAAATGAAAATAAAAATTGAATCAACAAAATCATTAGACAATATCATAGATGTAGAAAACTATGAGTCATTGAACAAACATGTAGATGAGACAATTGACATAGTATTGAAAAACAATAGCATGTTCAGAATAAGCCCATTCCTGTAAAACATAGGTGACTATCTTTTTGACTCTTTGCGACTATTGTTGCATATGCGCTACACTTCTGTAGAACTACGCAATGGAACCATTGACCAATTTCTAAATTGTCTGGCAAAGAGTGATCCTGAAGCTTTATTTTCCTACAGATATGAGCTAGACCCTTAGACATTGTATGAATTGCATGGAGTGAATGATGTTAATACATATTTAAGAAGTATGCCACTATCTATAGTCCCAAATCCAAACTATAATGAAAATGACCTTTGGGGAGACTTATTTTGTATCAAGTGGCTAGCAAAGTGGCTAGACATTCAAATATGTATCTGGTCTTTAACAAGGAGAACAAAGTACTTTCATTCCAATGACAGTTCACAAAATACTACGTATTCTATCTTGTTCCATGATTACAATCCTATTAATGGACATTTTGAGCCACTTGTATAAAACAAAATAGGGCATTTGGAGCCCAAATTCACCAATCTGAACACTCTAAAAAAATTTGTAATTCAAAACATTGCGTTGTGGAAGATAAATCGATAGCTACAATGTCTAGATTATGTAACAATGCATTGTCTATATCAGATTGTGGTGACACCCTTTTTAATACTATTGCTATTTTCACAAACAATGAATATGATAGCCAATGTCTTAGACAATACATGGCTCAGTCCTTTTGCAATGCAATGCTATCCTGAGACAAAGTAGCAATGGCTTGCCTTGAAACATGTCTCAAATGTGACTTGATTATTAGTTGTGGGGTGACAAGTTTGGAAACATTTATTGCAAAAGTTGGAGAGCCATATGAACATAATAGAATTGAAGGACATACTTTTTGTTTTGAGTGGCTATCTTTTTTTTTAAGATAATGCAACTAGTAAACCTTTTAATGTGACTAGTGACGCTGGTGCAACACGCCCTTTGGCTCCACAGAAACACTTTTGCCCGGAGCTATGAACTGGTGAGGCCACAACATGAGGGACCTCATCCCCAAGAAAGAACACTACAAACCCGTGAGCTTGTTGGCCAAGCGAAGGCGTAAAGCCTACGAGCTTGTTAGCGCAACGGGGCTTTGAACTCTTGTGGCCGCCACTACAACTGAGTGACTTAACCACTGAACCACACCCTTATCAGTATTTGAGTAGCTATCTTACATTTTGCAAATAAAAATAAAAGCTTGGCCAGCAAATAGTGACATGCCTATGAAAGAATATTGCAAATGACTAATCCCAACAAAGATATACAATATTGTATGCTGCAAGGTCAATGACATGCATACACACTATAGACCATGTGGAGTGGACATTATAATACCAAATGGCATTAATAGTGAACAATCACAAGGAATAGCACTGATTAAAGGAAAACATAGAATTAGTATCCACAAATTGAAAAAATCCATTTGAAATAGTGAACATGTACAAATTAGCAGCTCTATACAATCCACAGATGTCTTGAAGGGAATTGCCCACACCTCACTTCATAAAATAAAATAAAAAACATATGTAAGAAAACTATAATTCATGTCATACACAAATCAACAAAAAGAACAAAGACTCCAATATAAACATACATGGAAAAAGTACAAGATGCGCCTAAACATGTGTGTACAATTTGTCAGCAATTGTGTTTTAAGAAAACATAACAAATTTTACACAAAAAGCAATAGAAACATATCTGTTGAGTTGTTTGTAGCTTCGATCAGATAACATAATAATAAATATGAATATATAAGTAATATTAAATATTACTTATTTATTCATACTTAATATATAAGGTATGTTAAGATAAATATCAATATAGCATGA
Source organism: Cunninghamia lanceolata (assembly GCA_027924645.1). NCBI lineage: Eukaryota > Viridiplantae > Streptophyta > Pinopsida > Cupressales > Cupressaceae > Cunninghamia > Cunninghamia lanceolata. The sequence continues at coordinate 913,248 of BSBN01000547.1, forward strand.
TCGAATGATATATTACCAAAGCATAAACATCTTCTGCATTCTAAATGGTGATTAGTAACTGTTAAAATCAATGAAACCGATTACAATACAAATGGTGACAAAGTCACACCTGTGATAGGCGTAACTCCTTGAGGAGTCACGTCTATCACAGATGTGACTCCTACCCTCACTCACATATTTATATCAATGTCTTTGCCCTGCAATACCATGGATCGACACAAAAATTGGAAGTGTATGAGAAGTGGAAATTGCATCTAAAGTACAAAAAAAAGTAATAAGTTAAGTCTACTATATAAATATCCAACTTTCAGAAAATATCCAAGTCAGAGATTATAAGTTCGATTTGAATTTACATGGTATCAAAGCCAGATTAAGCAGAATCCGGGTAGAAAATTAAACTTGAGAAATTCAGATTTAATACATCTCATTTCTCAAATGGCAGCAGCAATCTGATTCGAAGACATTGGAAGGAAAGAGCTGCAAAAAGAAAAGGGTGTAAAGAAAATCAAGATACGTAAATCATTATCTTCATAACAGCGATCCATGAGTATAAGGAGCAGCAATCTATGTTAGGAGGACAGATCTAATTAAAGATAGTAGCAATCATGAGCAAATAATATATGAAAATATTTGTAATGATTGGTGAAGTTGCATCCCTCAAAGGGAAATAAAAGGAGTCAATGAAGAAGATCGATAGGCATCAAGGAAGAAGAAGAATCAATCGATCTGCAATTAAATCAGCAAAGGTATGGAATCTCTATTATATATTGAACTTATAAATGTCTTAAGGCAATTTCTGAAGATATGCATATTCATATTGCAATAAGTAATATATAGTTACAAATCCATTACTTAATGATACAATGGTAAATGATAGAAATGAATGACATGAAATAAGATATGATTAGCTTATAGGAATGCATTACATTATATTGACTAGAATAGAAATCAAATGAAATTAGTCATATAATTGACAAGGATATTTATGTACATTATCATCATGAATATGGAATCTTGATTATATATAATGGATGAACAAATGAATGTCATTATAAATGAATATACAAGGAAGAATGAATTAATATGATAAATGTGTATATATAGAATGAACATGATCAAAAATGATAATGGAAAGTGATCAAACAATAGATCATATGTGATGGGCCATATGATATGAGGCCAAAATGATAAGTCATCATATGAAATATCAACAAAGACTTAGAAATCATAGGATTGTGCTATATCCAAGAAAAGGATTAGCCTCATCATTAATTGTCTCATTATCCTAGGTGTATGGGTAAGTTAGGAGATTGTATGTTGGACCTAGGTAACCCTCAAGTGGATGAAGAACACTGTGTTGGTGTGAAGTCACTTAAGCCAAGAGATGAAGAACACCGTGTGGGTGTGAAGTCCTTGGGCCTATGGCAATGATGAGCTCATAATATTAAATGTGCCTGACGTGAGGTGACTCTTGGTGGGATGAAGAATATTGTGTGGACATGAAGTTCCATCAAGCCATATGGTGAAGAACTCTTTGTGGGAGTGAAGCTTTTGGGCCTCCGTATGGGATGGTTAATGGCTCCTCAATGAACCATACCTATGGAGCTAGAGATGGATTAATGATAGAGTGACACATGATCCTCTCAAGGGTAGAGCATAAGGCCTTTGATCATGAATATGAATATGGATATAAATATGAATATGAAAATGAATATAAATGATTATGAATATGAAAATGGGATTAAGAGGGAGTTCACTATACCTTATAATCCTCAACAAAATGGAGTTGCAGAAAGAAAAAAATAGAACCATTGTAGAAGCTGCTAGGGCTATGTTACTTGATCAGAATATAGACACTTAACTTTGGGCAGAAGCATCTAGTACTGTTGTCTATATACAGAATTGATGTCCTCACTCTCATATTGATGACAAAACTCCTGAAGAAGCCTTCACTGGCACAAAACCAAACATTAGTCATTTAAGGATATTTGGTTGTCCTATTTACATTCATATGCCCAAAGAGAAAAGAACTAAGCTAGAACCTATTGGGAGAAAAGGCATCTTTGTAGGCTATAGTGAAACATCAAAATCTTATAGAATATATATACCTGGTCAAAGATAGATTGAACTAAGCAGAGATGTGATTTTTGAGGAAGACATAGCTTTCAAAAGAGCCAGAAATGATATTGAGTCAGAAATTCAAACTTCCAACTCAAGCATAGAAGAGCATCCTACACCTGAGTTTCAGAGGGAGTATCCTGGGGAAGAGGTAAACCATGAACAAATCACATCACTAGAAAATCCCAAGAAAAGACCACTCTGGGCCACCAAAACAATGGAAGAAGCTAAAAATTATGCTGCTCCATCAGGGACTTTTAGGGAAAGCACAAGACCTAAGAGATTCTCTAGTTATGTAGCTTTAATGAGTGAATTCATTAAATCAGAACCTTCTAGTGCTATAGAAGCTCTTAAGCACCAAGTATGGAAGGATGCCATGACAGAGGAGTATCAATCCATCCTGAAGAATGATGTGTGGGATATAGTACCTAGACCAAAAGGGAAATCTGTTGTTTCTTCAAAATGGCTATTTAAAATCAAACATGCTACAGATGGCAGTATAGAGAAATACAAAGCAAGATTTGTAGCCAGAGGATTTTCACAAAAGGAAGGAATTGATTACGATGAAACCTTTTCTCTAGTTGCTCGATATACATCAGTCATGGCAGTTCTAGCTATTGCAGCAGCCAAAGGGTGGAAAGTCCATCAAATGGACGTAAAAACTACCTTCTTGAATGGAACCATTGAAGAAGAGGTTTACTAAGAGCAACCCGAAGGATTTGAGGTTCACTATGCAGGATCCCATGTATGTAAATTAAAGAAAGCTCTATATGGACTTAAACAGGCCGCTAGAGCCTGGTATGAAAGAATTGACAGTTATCTCTTAAGATTAGGCTTCTCAAAGAATGATGTAGATCCAAATCTCTACTTCAAACAATTCAAAGGTGATATGTTAATATTGATATATATGTTGATGATCAATTGATTACAAGAGAAAATTACCTTATTGATCAGTGTAAGAAAGATCTAGCTTTAGAATTTGACATGAAGGACTTAGGTCTATTACACTACTTCCTTAGGACTGGAAGTATGGTAGAAATTAGACTGTATTATTCTAAACCAAGGGAAGTACACAATTGATATATTAAAAGGTTTGGTATGATGGAATGTAGACCTATGTCTTCCCCATGGAAACAAATCTTCATAAATTGAAGGAAGCAGCAGCAGATTCTCCGTTGGTAGATCCCACTCTGTACAGACAGATAATTGGATCCTTGATGTATTTGGTCAATACTAGACCTGATATCTGTTATGATGTAAATGCCTTAAGTCAGTTTATGTGTGAGCCCAAGGAGATACATCTTGTGGCTGTGAAACATATAATGAGATACCTTCAAGGTACTCTAAATTATGGCTTAAAATATGAAAAGATTGACTTAGATCTACATGGATTCATAGATTCAGATTGGGTTGGAAGTGTAACTGACCAGAAGAGCACCTTCGAATGTTGTTTCAGTTTAAGGTCAGCAATGATATCGTGGATCAGCAGAAAATAGTCTTCAGTTGCTCAAAGTTCTACAGAAGCCAAATATATTGCAGCTTCTATGGCTGCTAGAGAGGTAGTATGGCTTAGAAAACTACTTGTGGGATTATTTGGTAAACCTCTAAAACCAACTATCATCCACTGTGACAATTAAAGCTGTATTAAGCTATCCGTGAATCTAGTATTCCATGATAGATCTAAACATATTGAGATTCCTCATCACTATGTATGTGATATGGTGGAAAGGAATGTGATTCAGTTGGAGTATATCAGTATAGGAGATCAAACTACAGATATTCTTACTAAACCACTCCTTAAGGTAAAAGTTGAATACTTCAGAAAAAATCTTGGTATGATTGAAATGTAAAATTCTAATTGATTTGTACTAATATATTAAAGATGTTTAATGTGTAAACATCTTGTGTCATATGTGTGACTCTATGACAGTATGGGCCTACCCATTCTGTGTTTATTTCCAAAAGGTGACAATTTTTTGGATAATCTACACTTGTACCTAACATTATAAGGTGACGATCTTATAATGTTCATTAGACTGATATCATGTAACTTGATATTGGTATGAATCATGGAGTTATGATGATTAAGTTATGGTAGACATTATGTGACTTAATGTCAGTGCACATACCATAACTGGGATATATATAAGGAGAATGTAATGTTCTCGAGTATAGTATATCCTTTAGTATCATGAGGTAGGTGATGCTATGTATCACGAGATAGGTGATACTATATATCATGAGTTATGTGATATTAAATTACTTTGAGTAATTCATTATAGATCAGATAATTGATATTCACCGAGATTATTGTGATATTGTTATCTTCCTGAGCTAAGAGGGAGTGTTGAGTTGTTTGTAGCTTCGATCAGATAACATAATAATAAATATGAATATCTAAGTAACATTAAATATTACTTATATATTCATACTTAATATATAAGGTATGTTAAGATAAATATCAATATAGCATGATCGAATGATATATTACCAAAGCATAAACATCTTCTACATTCTAAATGGTGATTAGTAACTATTAAAATTAGTGAAACTGATTACAATACAAATAGTGACAAAGTCACACTTGTGATAGGCGTGACTCCTTGAGGAGTCACGTCTATCACAGAAGTGACTCCTACCATCACTCACATATTTATATCAATGTCTTTGCCCTGCAATACCACGGATCAACACAAAAATTAGAAGTGTATGAGAAGTGGAAATTGCATCTGAAATACAAAAGAAAGTAATAAGTTAAGTCTGCTATATAAATATCCAACTTTCAGAAAATATCCAAGTCAGAGATTATAAGTTCGATTTGAATTTACAATATCAGTTGCTATTGTTAGAGAAACAAGAATTGTTTGGAAACAAGATATGCAAGTTTTGTAACCAGCAATTATAACAAAAGAAAAACCAACATATGCAACACCAGGGAAGATTAAAACAAACAAGCCATTACAATACACAACTGCACTTTCAGAACTTAAGGAAAGGTTGGTGTCCCTTTGAATTGCATTTGCACAAATTTGGCAACTAGGACATAATAGATCCCAAATCAGACTAAATGGAACTATTATCAATGTGCCAACAAACATGAACATTATACAAATAGTGTTGCCACGATCAACCAATGAAACATGCACAATTTCTATTGCATTGAAGAGATGCTTACAATATACAAATGCATACCAAAAAGGAAGAGTGCAACCAAATGCTGTTATAAATGCTTTAAATGAGTTGTGTCAAACATTGTTATACAAAATGCAAAATGTTGAATTGCAAACAAATTGGCATAAACATTTGTATCCTTTACAAGAACATATGCCAGGTACTAACTCTTCATCAAGTGAAAGTGACAATGACAATGCCATCAAAATTGAAATAGACACCTTGATACATGGATTTATAGAATCAAGAACTATACATTCTATTCAAGACAAAATAATAGAAATTGCACCAGCAGAAGGAAAACAAGCTCTAAGAATCTTTCAAGATAGATATGTAGAAGAAATCAACTTTCCCACACTATTTTTTGGAGAACCACATGATGAGAAAATTACAAAATGATTTTTATACCAAAAAATTACACAATGGGAAGTACAAAACTCAAATCAAACATTTTCTTATCATACCACCAACTTATTTTTCAAAACCATTAAAATACTAATTGGCCAAGTTTTCTCTATCATATGGATAAGAATTCGTAAGGGTAAACTAAAAGGCAAAACATTGCTAGCAAATGATGTCAAGTACAAACCAAACCTTGAAAAAATATTGCAATATGATAATGGATATGCAGACTTCAAAAAATAAGAAACTTGCCAGACTGTTTGCAACATCTCAAGAAAAATGTTTTTGCAATGATATGACAGTTAGGACCACGAACATTTTTTGTAACATTCACTAGTGCAGAGAAGAATTGGGATCCACTAACAAAAACATTGAAAAAATTGTACATTTCACATGAAAGCAAGTCAAAACAAAGCCAACATGAACTATTTACTAACATTGACATTTTCTCTTTGATAAAAAAGGATCCAACCACTTGTACTCGCTATTATAAACATAGAATCAATGCTATGAAACAATTAATATGTTTAGATGAGACATACTTTGGAAAGGTATTGGACTATTTTTCAGTTACTGAGTTCCAGAATCAAGGAAATGAACATGACCATTTCATGCTATGGATTAAAGATGTAGAAATATAGGGAAAAGACAATAATACTACCATCAAACATTTTGTGGACAGATATGTAACTTGCAACACAGAACATTTGGACAAAGAAACAACTAAAGTACATATACATCACCATATGAGACAATGTAGAAAGACAAAATGGAGCAAGTGCTGCTATGGTTTTCCACAACCACCAATGAAAGCAACAATAATACTTGAACCATGCATGGACAAAAACAAAACCAATATTTGTCTTGTCGAGAAACTCAAATCCAATTTAGAATATTCAAATTATGATTGTTTTGTAACCTTTGAAGATTTCCTAGTGAACATAGGCATGACTAAAAATGAATACATATTAGCCATACAGTCTACATTGCTTAGGCCAATGATGTTCTTAAGAAGGAATCCAACTCACATATGGAACAATACATTTGCAAAAAAAATTCCACATCTGTGGCAAGCAAATACAAATACACAATTTGTTCTTAATGCATATGCTGCAGCAATGTATTGTAGCTTGTACATGACAAAAAGTAATAACTCAATAACAAATGCATTTAACAAGATACACACAGACCACAAAGAACATAACATTGACACAGTAAATATGATAACAAAGCTTGGAAATGCATTTCTCAACCTACAACAAATATCTACTCAACAAGTTGTGCACATTGTACTTTCACTTCCTCTTAACTATAGTTCAAGGAAATGCACATTCATAGACACATCTGCTGCTGACAATCACACATTTGTTTTGAAAACTTCCAAACAACTAGACAATGAATTAGATGACTAACAAAATGTTGCTTGTAAAAGCTTAATTGACCATTATATTACACAACCCAAATAATTGTCTAATGTTTGCCTAGTAGAATTTGTCTCGGAATACACATTAGCAAAAGGAAAATTAAGGTGAAGAACTAGACCACAAATTATCAGATTTATCAAATACATTAAACATGTTGACATCAAGAACTATTATAGAGAGAAAATTTTGCTATATGTTCCATTTGATTTGGATGAAAAACATCTTGAAACAAGGCTTTACAACATGCCAAGATGTTTTTCCTAGCCATCAGAAAATAGTACAGCTTAACCAAGCAAAGTATACCTACAATGTAAATCAATTGTGGGGTGATATGGACAATGCTATTAATGATGTCAATGTTCAAAATGAAAACTCTAAAGATGGAAAGAATGTGGAAAACCTAAGTAGCACATACAATGAACAATACAATTTGCAATCAGATTTACAAACATATGAGAAGACCATTTGAGATAGCTAAACATCCACACTTACTTGACAACATAGAATATTATAGTCTTTGAAGAATGTTAAACAATGAGCAACAAGCCATAGTGAAAGACATACTAATGAAAAAACAACAAAAGAAACTTGAGCCATTGTATTTGTTCTTAATAGGACACGCTGGCACAGGAAAAGCATTCACTGCCAAAGGTATATACCAAGGCCTCCTTCATATATACAATAACTCAAATGACAGTAACCTAGACAAGGTAAAAGGATTATTGCTTGCATACATGGGCAAAGCAACTTACAATATAGGAGGCACAATGCTGCACTCTATACTCCTTATACCATTCAACAAATCCATTCCTATTCCATTAGGCTCTAATAGATTTGATGCACTAACAAAAGAATACCAACAATCACATGTTGTCCTAATATATGAGATCTCATTAGATGGAGCAAGACTATTATGCTACTAAGATAAGAGATTGTGTGAAATAATGCAAATGTCTACTAAACCTTTTGGTGGTTTAGACGTTATTTTTTGTGGTGATCTCTACCAAGAAGAGCCTATACATGATTGCCCAGTGTTTCAAAATCCAATAATAGATACTAAACTAGTACCATACAATTTCTGAAAAAAAAACATCAAATGCTATAATTTACAAACAACAATGAGGCATAACTTGACCAGACCTTTATCTCTATACTTAACATAATACATACAACTTCTCAAATAGACAATGACATAGCATACTTGAATAGAAAATGCTTACGCTCTCCACCTACAAACCCATCATTCCCATTTCTTTTTTAGAAGAGAAAGGATGTCAATGCACACAACCAAAAAATATTATCTGCCCTACCTAGCCAACTAATTACAATCAATGCAATTGATGAAGATGACAACTCTATCAATGTATAACAATTATACAAACACATTGCAAGTCTAGCAGATCAAATAATGTTGAAAACAAACATATTGGTTGCGATATATGGTGGAAACTATAATACACAAGATGGCCTTGTCAATGAATCAGACGGAATATTCAAAGCATATACATAGACTACTAACATGGACATAATAAATTCAATGATCGTCACATTGGAAAATACCAAATTACAAAACTACCCCAGTTGAACCAAACTTACATTGATAATGGATGGGTGCCAATTCTTTGAGTTACAAAACCAATCCAGAAACTAAACATGAAAGGAAAAATGACTATTAGAAAACAATTCCTAGTGCAATTAGCATGTGCTTGAACAATACATAGATCACAAGGACTCATAATGCATGGCCTTGCATTTGACCCCTTAGGTGTCGTGCAACATGGGTTAACATACACAGCTCTCTCTCACACATCAAGCATTGAAACATTATATTTGTTAATCCCTCTAATAACAAAAAACTTTAAGGAAAAACCATCAATCATAGAAGAAATGACATGGTTTGAAACAAATGCTAAATGGACTCTTGAAAATGGCATATATTGTAAAGGTGACACATCATTTATTACCATATCTACATTAAACACTCATCATTTCCAACCTCATAAACATGACATCTTACTAGACAAGGATTTAATGTCATCAGACATTATTTGTCTACAAGAGACACATTTGAAAACACCAATGACAGACAACTCATTACTAGACTTCAATTGCTTCACAGCATAGCATATACATGGCATAATGACCTATACTAGAAAACACATTAAAGTCTCAAATGCAATACCATTAACATTTGAAAGTGTTGAAGTAATATTGCTATCATTAATTGTAACTGGACAAACACTTTATATTTGTAATATCTATGCTAGACCAACAACAACACTTACAAATATCATAAGGATCGTTAGTGAAGTAATGACAAATGCTTGTAAACAAAGCCATGCCTACATTGTAGGTGATTTCAACATTGACATGTTCGCACACTAAAAAAAATAGAAATGCTTAGTGAACACATGCAAATACACAACTTGCACTTGTTACTTGAAAAAATAGAGCCTTTTTCATAGGCCATTATTGATCATGTGTGGACAAACAATTATGCACATACAACTAGAATTCAAAGATCAGAAACATACTGGAGTGATCATGACACTCTCCTAATTCACATTGACAACATTGTATAGTCATTCCTTGTGAAATAGTAAATGCATTTGCATTGTCTTGCAAAAGGTAAACATGTAGAATACATTGTCATCCCAAAATGTTTCAGTTCCTAGTTATGCCATTGCTTAATAGAATAACAGATGTGCAACTCATTATTAATACTATATTCATGGCTCAAATTCATATGCCAGAAACTAATACAAACACTATTTTACAGGTGGTTTAAAAACATGGATACCACTCAAGAGACGTCATCTAGTTCAGTGTCCACAAAGGCACAACAACAAACCAAAAAAATGTAACGTATCTAGATAAAACAAATACAATGCAGAATTACTTATCTCTCTATGTTAGTCACACAAACTACTTGCCTTAATAAAAATTCCTAGAAAATCATAGTCGACTAATAACGTTGTTTTGTCACAGGCAATTGGACTTGCACCAGACAAAGAACACTTTATCTTCCCCTTTGCATACAATCAATAGTGCGACAGAAAAATGGTATTTATATTGAACACAGATCTGCTAAAAATGTTTTCCTAAAATGTATCTTTACACATGGTATTGCCTTATCAAATATAAGCTTTTCTAATGTTTATTTCTTATTGTAAAAATAGGTAGGCAGTATTCAAAATCATTTAATATCGATTCAGATCTTTATTTGCAACTTTTTGGATTTTTCTCTACATACCTTGTCATAAACTAGTTGGCTAGGCACATATTAATGGTTTTTTTATATGCCTAGAAAAAATGCAAATTAGTGGACAAGATCCTGCTACTCCATTGATAAGAAAATGGTAACGCATGTCAATTGTGCTAAATAAAATGAAACTTGAATCACATTTTGACCACATTGTTGACTTGCAATTTTTCTTTATCGTAGCCAAGTGCAAACCATTGAATTAGATGGCACATCCTCTCGAAAATTGAATACATAGAACAATGAAACCAAAGAAAGGTATTGATTTCTAATAGTTCTCTCTTCTACTGCTACTTTGCCAAAAGATAAAGTTTCAAAATCGTATTTGATTGTTTAATGTTAAACCTTGACATGACACATTTACATCCTTTTTGTTTCTTCTTTAGTCATACTAATTGTGGCTCCAGTATTGCCTTCTTTGTTGTTCATTGATGCAATCTTTTGTAGATTATAGCTACAATGTAAAAACTGTACATTCTTGGAAGTTGTGCAAATAATTTAAATAAACAATAGGATTACAATACATTTTAGCTACACTTTCAATGTATGTCATTACAAAGGCCTTTGATAAACTTCTAGTCTTTTAATTGTTGTTTAGTGAACTATGACCGGACATTAGATCATGTATTAAACTAATTTACATATATTTTCATTTTGAAATAAGAAAAAGATAGCAACTGAATATTTTTTGCATCTTCCACTAGTCTTATATTGTTCTTGTGTGTCCTCCATATCCATGTTATGCTCACCTGTCTATCTACCTATCTTTTTTCTTTATCCTCTGCTTCTCACTTCTCCTATTTTGGTCCCCTGTTGTTTCAACTTTGTTGTCCTTATCCCTTAATGACTTTGTCGTATGCACCAAAGCCACCCACTCAATCATTTGCTCCCATTTGGGAAAATCTCTAGTAAATGACTTGCCTTTTGAACTTTGTTTCTAAAAGTATAAAAAATTCAAATGATTGAAAATAATGAACTTGACTAGAAACTTAAAGCACCAAGCAAAAAGATAACCAAAATGGTAAAGAACAAAACAACAGAGAATGTCATGTAATATCAAACAGAAGTCATAGTTACAGATGACACCACTCTCTTATTCTAGGAAATGCCAAAGTTTATTATACAGCATCGGGCTACATCCTTAATAATCCACAGATGTACTTACTCTAGGAGGCAACATTAGTGCTATTGTGCATCTTTACAATGAGTTTAGGAATTAAATATCTAAGGTGAGCACCACGACGGAGTCAATTAGAAAGGATGGGATTTTAATTTGATGTAGGGGCTTACATTTTTTGTCATTTTGTTGTGCTAGTAACGTGTTAAATGTTAGTAGGTTGGGTTAGTTGTTAGGCTAGATTTTTGAGAAATAACTAAGAAATTCACATGAAAACTATATATAATTTTCTACAATGGTCATGTATGCAATCTCCATATGGGACATTTAGAGTACAGTCTCCAACTTCCAAAGATTTCGGCACTTTAAATCTATTGAATTCTTATCTTGCTCAACTCTGTCTGGATTGCTACCATTGTCTCTATTATATGAAGCTTTTTTAATTGCTTGTTATATTAAAGCATGTCCATGCTTCCTATCGAGCTCAAGATATGTTATATTGGCTGAATGTCACCATATTTTTAGAGGATAGTCATTATGTCACAATACCCTTGATAGATTATTCTAAATTGTTAATAAATACATTACTTATTTAATTAACTTCCCAATTTGCTTTTGTAGATCAGCGTCCACAGCTCCAAACCCCAGTACAATATTGGAACTTTGTACACAACAAATTGGTTTTATATTTGAAGGGGATATACTTGTTGTTTATGGCCCTGCATCTAACAGGTACACTAATGTTCCTAGTAAAACAAAAATTCTGCATGTAGACCTTGTGGACGCTAATGGACAAAAGACAATAACGGTCAATATTAGCAACAATTTGATAAACACATTCTTCCCATGCATGGTAAATGGATCAAACATTCATGTTACCAACTTCTTAATCAAAAGTAAAACACAATACAAAAGAGGTGATGCAGACTATTGCCTTGTCTTGACCCCTAGAAGACTGGTTGAAAGTGTGCCCATTGTTTGCAATCGCCATAGGTTGACACCTAATTCAACTATCTCACAACTAATAGAGGCAGAATCCAACTACTTTGTTGGCTCCTTTGGAGCAATAGTTACAAGTTATCATGTCAACAAAAATCAATATGAAGTGCACGTCAAAGATGGTGACCTCCAAGAAGACATGGCTACTATACGTACCAAACCATTTACATATTATTTCATATTAATCTTTTCTTATCATACTTCCAATATGCATCTACATATGCACATTGTGTATTGCCCAGTTTGTAAATACTTCAAACACAAGTTTTTTTGTAGGTTGTTATTCCAAACACTAACACAGAATTGTTTGCAAATTTAGAGCACATGCTCTCAATAATAGAAACAACCCTATTACTTTTTTAAAATGTTGTTAGAAATGGGCCGAAAGGCACAAATGTCATGTGCACAACCCAGTCTACTTTTTGCAAGAGCTTAATGATGAAAGCACAAAAGCACAGTTACAAATGCTTTCTAGATGCAACATCTAGGAAAGCAAACAAAAACATTTTTGTAATCTCATAGTTATATTACATAACACATTACATTCTTTGACTATCACACAAAATTCATAACAACTACAATCTCTTTTCAAGTAGTTGGCACACTGAAGGCAAAGAATGTCCATTTGTCTCCCTATGAAGTGTGTTGCAATACATGTCACCACACAATGTTATCTGACACTCATGTTCAAAAGGGTTTAGCCCACTTAACAAATTGCAGAATAGTGACACAATATTCCTATCATCACAATCTAATTTGCACACTACACAAGCAAGAGGGCAATATTGACTGCCACTTACATGGAGATCTCCTACAACAAAGTTTTCCAGACCTTGCAAAAATTACATATGAACAATACAGAGATGACATTTCCCCCATAGTGTTCCTCCTATGTAGATTCCAAATATATGGAACATTTACATTGGCAATAAATAATTCCATTGTCAAAATTGTTAAACAATGAGCATCTTTTAGTTATGCTCTTTATTATACCTTGATTTAGTAAATGTTCTACTGCCAGTACTGTTTAGTAGTCACACTATGTTATTAACTGTTTTAAGTAATTTGATAGACTGTGACTTTGCATGCACATTTTGGCTATGAATATGTAACCTGTAGCTTTGATCCAATATTTCTATAGAAAAGCATTGTGACTGTACATGAACATTTTGGCTATGAATATGTAACATGTAGCTTTGATGCAATATGTATATAGAAAATCTTAAATCACACGTGTGTATTTAAGCAATGAACACAACCCTCACTTATGGATTAGTGTAATTATGCAATGAAAATTGACTACCAGGTCCTTTTTATGGATTTCTTGAAAGATACAAAGTTTGCATCATGACAATGCTCAGTGGGTATATTTGTTTAAGGGTACTTCAATGGATTTTTAGTTTACAACAGTCTCCAATATTAAGATTATACAACAACTTTAATATTATTGTTCAAATTCTAGATTTCTTTCAATTTTCAATATCATATTTGTGAAGTTAGAACAACTACATTGTGTTTTCAGTAGGGCATGCAACAAAAATAGCATTAGGCATAGGAGAACTCCCCCCATACCCACAAGGCTCACAACATTAATCTGCAAGGAAATTACAGCATCAGGTTCTGCTCATCTATTTCCTTTTTGGACTTAAAAAGTGGTTCTAGACTATCCTTTTATTCATTAGAAATGATCAATCCCAATCTGCAACAGTAGGTGATGTGGTATTCACGGTAAGGGTAGTGTCAACTTTTAATACATTTCTCTTCTTTTTTTGCGTATTTATTATCATTTATAGATGTTTAAATTTTTTAACCTTCAAGCAAATGCAACTGACGGGTGTAAAACTAAACTCTGATGACATCTTCCCAGCAGCCTGTGCCAGAATGGGAGCTTTGGAATAGGGTATGGATGTCCATCAAAGCATAAGATACTCAACCCTTGTGTTTCTTGAAACCATTTTAAAATGCTACTATGGGCTTGAATTTTCCCATTTACTATATAAGATACTCAACCCTTGAGTTGTTGAAAGATGCAACACTTGCAATTATTGAATGGCATACATTTTTGTTCCATATTTTGGACACAAGCTCAGCTATTGTATCTTATGGTTGTTCACTCAACACTGTTTAAATCTTTGCCCTTAAATTCAGTTTTCAAAATTTAACTTTGATCTTTTGTGACATTGTTAATGCCCAAACTCTTAGGCAATTCATGGATTTAGGGATCAATAGAGTTTCTCTAGGAGTGCAAGCCTTCCAGTCCCATGCGTTTAAGTAGGCCTATGAGTCTATTGAGATTATTAAGTCAAGTGGACTTCAGAATTGGAGCCTGGACTTGATAAGCTCCCTTCTCCATCAAACAGGACTAAGGAGTTGGCTTGCCAATATGGATTTCTAATACAAGAAAATCTAAACTCACAGCCACAAAACTTAAGCCTTTCAAATAAAATAACTCAGGCTTCAGATTATTTGATCCATATAGACACTTAAGTAAATTAGCTTCATTTGTTAGAACATTATAGGATAGCTAGGAATTACTGGTCAATTAAATTATAGATTAAGCGAGAATCCATAAACAATTTAAGGATTGGCCTTACAATAGGCTATAATCCATCTATGATTTACAGGTGTAGAAAGGGACCAACTTTGGGATATTTGTAGAGTCTCAATCAACCTATCAAAAAAGAAATTAAACAACCAAAGAAATCTTTAGTTACAAAGAATTCCTTTATTAAAAACAAGGTAATTGAAAAATGAAGTCATCATTGTTGTAACTTTTCATAGCATCTTGCAAGATGGCCACTATAGAATGACTTCTAAAACTTCTTTCATAACAACTACAACTTTCCATAGCAACTGTGACTTTTTGTAGCAACTAAAACTTTTGAAGCAACAACAACAAAACTAGCACCGTCTGTAGCATTACATGAAAATTTCTTAGCACTGCAAAAAAACATGAAGAGCAAAGGAAAAATATCTTTCTTTATCTTATGATACAAAGAAAAACATCTCAAAACAAAAAAGAAACTAGTGAAACATTTATAGCCTGATAAAAGCATTCATATTACATACTTCACGCTATATTTAACAAATCTACTATCTTGAAAGAACTGACTATCAAGAATCGACTTGCCAGCATCTGGTAGGAACTTCGCTGCAACATGGCCTTGTTATGAATTGCTACCCTCTTTGTCTTGTATGACATGGTATGGTTAAGAAATATATGGTTTGAATTCCCCACTTTAATATTTTTGATTTATATCTACAATTTTAACAACTCACACACTACACAAAAACTTCCATAAATCTCACACAAAATCACCAATTTGTATTTGCAAATTAAATCCTACAAATTTGTAAATGAACCCTCTTATAGAAAGAATACAAAACCTACAAAAATATTCTTCTTTGAAGCCTAAATAAATCTCCAAACTAAGTCAATAAAGCACAATGTGAATCCTAAAATGAATTCACCAAATGGGTAGACTTGGGTTTTCGTCCAATCCACCTAAATCCCAAGGGTTTTTGTCCTAGGGTTTGTTGAACCCATAGTTGCAAATCACAAGGAAAACTCCAAAATGCAAATAACAATTTCAGATATAAAAATGATTTGCCTTCATCTCTTTTTAAAGCCACAAGTGAAATTTCTAGAAATTACTTCTAGAAGTCTCACATTTATTAGTTTATTTTATTTATATTTTTCTTTTTCAAAAGTGACTTATTCTTATATTTCACAATATAATATATAAAGTCACTTTTATAACAAAATAGGTCCAACTAATTAATTAAATATAAATAATCCAAAAATGACTTAGGATTATTGATTATTTAATTAATCATATTATTCCCTTATAACTCCCAACTTAGCCTATGAGAATAAAAATAGGGTAGTGGACTCCATTGAATGATCATTCCAAAAATGGGGACAATACAATTTAAACTTTAGATTCATGATTAACTGCTTGAATGGTTATAGACATAGTATAGTTCTCCTTGTATCTTTAATGATTTTTTATGAGGTATCAAGTTATAGATCAAACTTATGATTAGATATGTTTTGGTTGCAGTATGTCTTCTATCAAAGGCGATAACCTAGATCCTAGATAGAATCTCTTCTTAGAATATAGATAGTAATGTCTTTTGATTACTTTCATTGCATAGGCTCTAAGTTAACTTTGGTATACATAAGACATGTTGAGTTTTTTCAAGACTATCTTATAACTCATTAATGTTGGCATAATAGTATATAGTATTACAATGTTAGTTTATGCATATTAAATAAATGTTAGTTTATAAGTTAGGTTTTGGGAAGTTACGAGAAGTTACTTTCCTGTAAGAAGTTATATATGGGAATAACTAAGGCTTTAAAAAGCCAATGTACTGCATTGTAAAATTATCCTGAAGACAATACTATATTATTTTATTATGGTTTAATTTTGTGTATGTTTGCTCACCATTTCTCAATATGGTATCAGAGCTCGTTGTGCCTGTGCGTTAGAATCTAGGGGAAGCATAGAGATGGTTCGATAATGGCCTACGTGGTAATGGATCTAAAACTACCATTATAGCTGATTTATTGGTGCACCGGATAAAGGAGATGTTTAATATATATAAAGAAAAATTTTGGAGCACATTATATGACTGCGCGTAGGAATGGACATTTGAATGAAGTCTTTAGTTGTTTTTCATGATAGTTTTTATTGATGTTTGATCTCCCATAGATATGTGATTTTGGAGATATTTTTTTTTGAGGGGTTTTGATGATATCTTATGGAATATAATTATTGCAGAAGACAGAAGGTATACGAATCTGTTTCTAAATGCAGCCTCCAAGCATCCAATGATTAGAGAAGGTGGCTGATCAATATGGGGAAATTAATTAGGGTTTAATAAAGGTACAGTTTAGATGGTTAATTTACATACATAGTAGCAACTGTGGATGCCTATTTCACATTTTTGAATTAGGGAGTTGGTGTGTTTGAAGAAGGTTGATAAAGACAACTATGAAGTGAAGACCATGGATGATGAATTTATGATTGCTAGCAGTGCAAACTTGTGAAAGGAAAATATTTTCTCTGTTGCGTTGAATGTAAGTGAAAGAGGCAATTCATATGGTGAGATTAAAACTGACTAAAATTTCTTAATGATACATGAGGGAAAATGTTTTATGAGTTTATAGAAAACATTGAAAAGTTTTCACTTATTACCTAGAGTAATACAATTTCTTTTTGGATAAAGTTAAAAAAGTTTCTAAGGGGAAATATTAAGGAGAGTAAAATGTGCGGCATTTTTAGGTTTTGATTTGAATGCGCAGCAGTAAGTTCACATTTAAAAACATTAATGATATTTTCATTTGGAAAATTATGGTTCATAGCTATTTTTGGAACCAAATTTTTGGAAGGGAATAAAATAACAAAAAAGATTTAAATGAAGGTTGGAGGAATTAATAGTTGGTATGAGTTCAAAATTTGGGAGGTATAAATTTTAAATATTATTTTGTCATTGGAGATATAAGGTTTTATTTTGGAGTAATAAGGTGGAAAACATTGGAGTTATAAGGATATAATTGTGTTTACACTATATTGTAAAAGGTGCACTTTTGGTGGAATCCGACACCTTGTTTTATCATGGCTACATCAATTGCTCTTGGAGCCATTTATACTACACCTAATGAGGCCTCGAAAGACTCATCCAAGACATCAGCTGGTTAAAGTGTAATAGAGTCATATTGGAGGCTGGTGGCATCGGAGGATAGAGGATTTACCATCATCTCAAGTTAGCTTCTCGCTTTGAGATGATGCTTTGCATGAGAAGCTTTTTTGGTTTTGGTTGTTTTGTTTTTCTTTGTTGATGCTGACAGAGTTGACAGATTTGAAGAATCTATGTTTTGTGAAGATTTTGTTCTGGAGACAGGTTTGGGATTTGGTGTTGAGCTCAATATGGATTATTATCCAGCGAGCTTCAAAGAGTATATGATCTTGAATTATACCCTTTCACGGTCACTAGACAACATGGCAGAGATCTATTGTATCTCTTAGGGTCCATTGTCAAATAATTCAACACTCTGTGATTTGAGAGCTTTGGATTAAAGATCTCGAGAAAACAGCTCGAAGCTACACCTTTCCGAGGGTAGATGAGACAGAATGATGAAGCCTTGCTTGGTTCAGGATTTGTTCTTTGGGGGAAGATCTTCTATAAAATATGTATTCATATTATGTAATCAACTTTGTTGAGTATTTTAGCATTAAGGGGGGGGTACCTGGTACTTTTGCAGGAACAATGTAATAAGGGGGGGAATGTTGGCATAATAGTATATAGTATTACATTATTAGTTTATGCATATTAAATAAATGTTAGTTTATAAGTTAGGTTTTGGGAAGTTACGGGAAGTTACTTTCCTGTAAGAAGTTATATTCAAGAATAACTAAGGCTTTAAAAAGCCAATGTATTGCATTATAAAATTATCCTGAAGACAATACTATATTATTTTATTATGGTTTAATTTTGTGTATGTTTGCTCACCATTTCTCAATAATTAAGAGGGTTTAGTTAGGTACAATGGTTTCATGTATAACTTAATGTGTGATTTATGACTTGATTGATGATAACCCTAGTTATAACAAGTCTTGGTCAGTTGTTTAGATAAGTTGATAATCATAGGTGGTAGCTCCTTAGGGTTTTTACAAGTAAACTTTTTAATGCTTTTGCATGCTCCTTGGTGTTATCATAAGGTTCCTTGGACTGAACTGTTTTATAAATACAAATGTCTTTTGATATGGAATATTCTTGGATACCTTAAATATACAATATATATTAGTTGTTGTATAACCTTAGGGATGACCTTGTAAACTTATACAATGGATAGCGAGCCTTGACCCTTCCCTTGTTATGTTTATGAAATAAAAATCCATGTAAAGGTTATACCTTAGTCAAAATCTGTGAAGCTATGGGGAAATGTCTAGATCATAGATTATCCTAGATCAAATTTGTGAAATGGTTTCATGGTTTAATTGATTGAAGACTATCATAATGTCTCTTTGACTTGTCATTCAAATTGTTGTATTCCTTTGGAAACGATCAATCTCGATGGCGTCATGGATAAATTTTTATTGCAATTATGTATTTTCTTCTATTTATTTTTTCCCCATAAGTAGAGTTAGAGAAGGAACATGGATGGGTGTTGAATATGGAGCTACACAGAATTGTAGGTTCCTACTTGCTATCTACCTTGTCGAAGATGACTCAGAAAGATGCTTTGGCAAAAGCTTGCTAATCAATTAAACATTTTTATTGAGATAATGTGAATTGTTATTATTTCATAAATTGTATTTATTGGGAAAAAAATATTCCCATTTTTTATTATTTAATATAATGATAATATTTTTATTGGAGTGGTTATTACATAGATAGTCCATCTTTGGTTGTCATGATCTAACCTATTGTTTCATGTTCTGCTATGTCATGCTATGAATTAAAATGTCATGTCTATTACAAATAGAAAACATTTTGCATGACACTATTCTATTCTTCTATATGGATGAACTCTCTAGTTCTTTTTCTTGTTTAACTATTTTTCCTTAATGTCTTCATGTTTTAGATGGTCCATATTTGGTTTTCATGATCTAACCTATTGTTTCACGTTTCACTATGTGAATATTCACTTATGTTCAAGATTTAGGGTACATTTTATACCAAGAATGACCTGCCCACTTTTCTTATATCCTACAAAGTGTCTTGGATCAATTCATCTACCATAAATTGCACATAATAGCTTAAAATAATGACTTGATCATCATCATACATCATTTATTGACCAAAAATAATAGCTCTAATTTCTTGTTGGGTCAAGTTTTTTTAAATAAATGCTGCTATATTAACAAGTTGTGACACTAATTAAAAGCCAACACATAATTCAAATCTCCAACCTAGAGATATTCACTAAGACATGCTTAAATAACAAATGTGTTGGTTGTTTTTACATTTCAAATTAGTTTGAAATATCATTTAGTAAAGAGTCACTATTAGGCTCATTAACAAAGACCCATTAACCTAGGACCTAATTGGCCTTTTCACTCAGCAAATAGTATAATTAGCATTAATCTGATCTATATTCAATACAAAAATTATGAAGGATCTATGGTTAATTTCCATTTATGACTCAATTACTAAATTAGTTTTATTGTCTACTATATTGGTTAGGGATTGAGGATTTTATATCTTGAAGTGATCTTCAACAATAACACTCATAACATTTTAGATGGCTTTCTTTGAAAGAGACTAACCTTGATTCTTAGAGAATGAAACTCTCTAGAAATTCCTTGAGCACATCTCGACCCACCAGGATTTGTTAGGCATCCAATACTTTTGGAAATCCATGGTCATTAAATATATTGCATATTTTTACTTGTAATTTTGATACTTTAATCTTTTGATCTCCCACAAATGTCAACTTTTATGTAATTATCTATTGCTAAACATGTATTAATGTGAAACACCAATCAACATCAACTAAGCTACACAATTCCTAATTACTCAAATGTCATATAGGTTAGGAAACTAATTTCAACTTTTATTATTTTCCTCAAGCTCTTGTGTTATCTTCTTCATATATTTTTCAAATTTAAGGGTTTGGTTCTATGTATTCTTCATATTTGATTTCGCATGATCATTAGAAACTAGTGGAGGGTTACAAGGTGAGCCAAGAATAATAGTTATTATTACTTTAGTGATAGAAAACATCAAGATTGTAGCAACAAGGGTTAACAGTATAGATGATGAAAAAACTAGTGTCATGAGGGGAATCTAGTTCATAACCAACTGAATTGAGATCTTCCTATGATCTATGCTCTTTACCTTCTTGACCTACATGCGGGAACCTTAATGCCTTCTCAATGTCATTCATACCTAATGATCTTTCTCCTTCATTCTCAAGGTCATCTTCATTGTCTCACAAACTCATGGACTATGGCAACAAGTCATATCTTTTACCATCTTGAAGTATCTTAATCATCTCTCAATAGTATAGAGCATAGATGTTGGAGTAGTCTTCTAAGGGCCAAGGTATATGCACATAATTATATAAGGTTTGTAATTTTACAAAAGATTTTTAGAGTCACATTTTACCTTCCCAAAGCTAAAATAGATCTAACATGCACTAGGAAATTCTTCACAAAACACCTAATAATGTGTCTTACCTTTCTGCATGTGTGGAGTTGACCACTTATTTGTGTTAACATAATCACGACTTAATTAGTTAAAAGAATCTGTTGTATGGGCCTTATGAGAGAAGCTACATTAGAGCTATTAAGGTTTGCCAAAATTAAAATAGAAATATTGCATGTTTTTTAGGGTTAATATAGCCTAATTAAATAAATGCAATTAATAAGTACAAATCTGCCATAGATTAATTAATTATGGACTTTGTCCAAAATAAAATTATAATCAAACATAGGTAATAAATGATTAAATGAAGATATGTATAGAAATAAATGAATAAAGTGAATATATAAAAATAGGTGTATAACAAAAGGCCAAGCCCATAGAAAACTTGCCTATTGTGAATATTGTACTATTTCTCTCTTATTAATTAAATAGGTAATAGGTAATATTAAAAAAAAATTAGGTATATAAGTGACTGGTCAAAGCTGATATAATGCAAACAATATAGAAGGTCCAAGGCTCCGCGTGAGAGTGGGACCCACAAATCCAAGAAAAATGACGTTCACTTAAACTAATCTTCACTCAAAATCACGTATTCTGTCTTAAAAAGTTTTGTGGATGAAGCCACGGAATAAAGGCCAAAACGAAGCCGGCTTCAGGATTCCCAGCCACGCAATTGTTGATGACCAATTCACTATGCTTCTCTGCATATCATATAAATACATGCTTTTCTACACTCCCTTCTCACCAAGCAATTAGAACTCCATGTTTCTGCACTGAAATAAGTGCTTCTGAGTTGTAATATTATCATAGCTATACACAGAGAGGGAGAGAGATATGGAGTTTAACGGAGCCTGCTTGATGGTGATGTTATTGGCCTTCAATATTGTCGGAGTGTCATATGCATCGGATCCTGATATCATTTCTGATTTTGTTCTTCCTCCGGGCCAGAATCCAACAAATGTGGATGGCAATTTCTTCACCTTCACGGGATTCCGAGAGGTTCGAAACAACAATTTAACCGGGCAGAGCACAGTGAAAGTGACAAAGGCATCAATGGCAGAGTTCCCTGCTTTAACAGGGTTGGGCGTCTCCATGGCGGTGCTGCAGTTCCCTGGTGGCGGAGTAAACCCTCCTCACACTCACCCTCGCGCTTCTGAACTTCTGTATGTTTTGGGTGGATGTCTCCTCGTTGGAGTCGTTGACACCACTGGAAAGCTCTTCACACAGACCCTCGTTTCAGGAGATTTATTCGTGTTTCCCAAAGGACTCCTCCATTTCCAATTGAATACCAACTATGACCACGAGGCCGTTGCTATTTCTGGGTTTGGAAGCGCCAATGCAGGCACTGTTTCAGTGCCATCTGCTCTCTTTACTAGCGGTATAACCGACGATGTTCTGGCCAAGTCATTCATGACAGACGCCAAAACTATTTGGATGCTCAAGGCTGGCCTCAAACCTTGATCCTGACCGTTTCTTTCTTCTACGCTTCATCTTTCTTGTACTTTTTCCGCTTCTATTGTGTAGAGACGTTTTTCTGTTTTCTCCGCAGATCATCGTACTGATCCGTTTGTTTGTCTTCATGAAAATTTAAATAAGTGAAAACGTATTTACGTTTACCATAAATTTCTCTATTTCCTCGCTTTCTACTTTAAATTCACATTGATCACAATATTTTCAATATATTTTGTTTTGGTTAGTATCTGTTTTTGAGATATTATAAATATAGAATTGGTTTTGTGAAATAAAAATTTAACGTACATCAGACTAGGCCCTATATTTGATGGTTGTGTGATTATGTTTAGTCATTTTTGTTGTAAAAAAAAAAAGATTTAGGGCACAAAAAAATTCCTTGAGAGGTATAATTGACTATTTAGGTCCTAGATGAGATTGAAGTAGTATGCATTGTAATCACAATAAAATTGATAGACAATGTAATAAAAATATTTTGTCTTTTTTAAATAAACATCTTTTAAGAAATTGATTTAATTTAATTTCTATAATTTTATGTGTTTTTCTATGAATAAGTTCTAGATAAATTTTTGTTGACTAAAAAGATAAGAGTACAATATATTTACAAAAAAAAGATGGGTAGTAAGAAGGCACATCCTCAAAGTCTATACAGGACAACGTTCAAAACAAAGATGAAAGTCCAAAGGCCCAATCCTAATACATAAATAAAAACACTAAGCAACTAAAGTAACATCGATAGGAGGGGAGTCTTTGTCATCTTGTTTTTGCCAAAGATCATCCCTAGATAGAATCATAAATTGGCTTCCAACTACTAAGAGCATTATCTTCCTTAGGAGTGTAGTCAAAAAGTTGTGGATAATAAACATCAGAAATGACCAACTTAAAGTGAGAAAACTTGCTAGAGTTAGGCTAGCTAGGAGCACCATACCCATGATAATAGGCGGAAGGTGGTCATAAAGGTTGATATTAGATGTAGGCTAGATTATCTCTAGTCCTTAAGTGTTGAGATACATGAGACTTAAAGCATCAATCTCTTCTTGTAGATTGACTACATCCTCATTGGCGCCCTTGAGGAGGGAAAGAGGGAGTAGGCATACTTGGGCCATAGTGCATAAAGCATCACCCCAATTATCTAAAAGTTCTTGTAAAAGTGTCACTTCAACTACAACTTTACTATCTTACACTTGAATCGGCATAAGCACATTAGAACAAACCTTGGCTTTAATATTAAAGAGAAATGAACATCAGTTGAAGAATGTGAAAAAAGAGATGAAATTTCTATCTTTCCAAATCATAACGAGAATTTCCATTCCAAAAGCATTACAACTCTAGGTATACTTGAATGAAAGACAAGTTCTATTCCCTAACAAAACCACATGCAATTATAAAGGATCGGGTTGAAAAGGTTTGAAGAAATCATGTATCTCGTTTCAAGCTTCTTGGGCTCTAGTGGAGAATTGAAAGAGATTGTTGGGGCTCCTAAACTATCCACAGAATGGACAATAAGGGTTGAGAACTCCCAAATGGATCAAATGAGAACTAAATGGAAGGCCTTGATAAAGAATGTAATAGGAGAAATGGACCAATTTAGGCTCAAGAATAGTTGACCAGATAGTCTAGAATTAGTGGTGCTAATTGCCTAGAGAAGACTAAAGCTGCAAATGATGGTTAAGTTAAACAATCATAAGAAGATGTGAAATCCACAAGTATCATTTACAAGGCCTATAATTATGAAATGGCATGTCAAGATACCATTTCCAATAATTTCACCACTAGATTGAAAGATCTAACTCCAATTTTGTGAAGCATATGGGGAGGAACAACATCAATAATAGTCTAAAAAGTCTCCTCATGTTGATTAGATAACCAAAATTTTATTTTAACTTCCAATGAAGAAAGAAAATTATTGGAAGCTCTATTAATAATTTATTTGGCAAAACTCTAATGTCTCATTTGAAAAATTTCAAGCCATAGATCCATGGCACCTTAGCTAGAGGGCAGTCTTGACTAGAGAGAATATGAGACCATCAAATAGATTATTGACTGATTGAAAGGCCATTGCAAAAATCATTTCCTACCCAAAAAGTCCATGGCTTAACATCCTTCAAGGATTTCTAAGTGCTCTTGATAACAAAAGTGCCTTGAATATGAATGGGATCCCTCATAGTGAGGAGAGTACAAAGATCAAGGCCTTTCCAAGATTGCCACCTAGAAGGAGTACCAGAAAGAATACAATGCCCAATGAGAATTTTCTAGGCTTCATTTCCCTCTAGAATCTTTAAAATCCATTTAACACATAGGGTAGTGCCATTCCATTGGATTGAAAGCAATATTATTCCACGTACATCATAAGGAAGGCATTGGAATTCTCAAACAACATGATGAAATCCATGATGCACATAAATGGAAGCCAAGAGAAAATCTTTGAGAAGCTTCTCAACTTTAGAATAGGAATCCTTTGAAGGCACCCAATAAGAGGAATAATAAACATGAGTGGTAAGATTTTAGAGTATATTTAGAGTTTTAGAGCTAATGAAAGAGGCTTGGTGATCTAGTATCTTAATTTTTTGTCACTTCTATCAATGACTGCTTGCCATAACATAGCAAGAGAAGCTTGAAAAGCAAAGTGAATACCCCTAAATTAAAGACTTCCTGATGATCAATCCATTTCAAGCCAAAAGTATCCAACTAACCAAGTTTGGGAAGGAAATATTGCCTATAACATTTAGTCATTTTCCTTTGAATAATCAAACTAGAGGTCTAGTAGAAAACATCCAATCAGTAAAGAGCCTATTTGACATTATTTTCATCCTCAATGAGAGTGAGGAAGGAGTCATCATAAAAATGACCACTAACTAGTTGGTTGGATGACTTGGGAAGACCAATCCCCTTAATTAGGGTTTGAGAATTCATATTGGCTAATAAATAACCAAATCCTTTATCTATAAGCACATAAATTCTTGTATGTTCAATGTCCTATCCACATGATTAGTACTATAATAAATGAATCTGCATCCATCAAGCATTGTATGTCCAATGTCCTATCTGGATGATTAGTACTATGATAACACAAATAGTAATTAAGAGTCCCTCACAAGTATAAAAAAGACATCTTAACATCTATTTAATGTTCTTTACTAGGGATAGATATAAACCTACTAAAAAATTCCACTACTTTAGCAATATTTGGTGTAGTGTAAACCAATTCATATATTAGAATGCCAACAACACTAGCATAGGGTACATTAGACATATCCTCAACTTCATCATCCAATTTTGAGGTCATATCCAATGTAATCTTAGTGCTACTAGGAAATGGAATAATCATACATACTAAACCTCTACAAAATTATAGCAACACACTAAGTCTAACTTAACCAAAAAAATTATGTTTACTTAAACCATGTTGATCTCCATACTAATAATGTATCTTACAACCCCCAAGTCCTTCATATCAAACATGCCACAATGTTTAGTTTTAAGCTCCCTAATTATCACTTTGCTATTACCAATAAACACATGTCATCCAAATACAAGATAGTGATTAGAATTTGATTATCAATAATTTTTGCGTAAATACAATGATCCTCCTTGCTCCTTAATAAAACCCAAATTCAATGCAAATGCATCAAACTTTTGGTACCATATTCTAGGTGACTGCTTCATGCCATCCAATGACTATTTCAACCTACAAACTAAATGTTCCTTCCCTTTCATAACAAAACCATTAGGTTGTCACACATAAATCTCCTACTCAAGATCCTTGTGCAAGAAAGCAATTTTAACATATATTTGCTTAATCTTAAATCACACCATACAAGAATAGATAATAAGAATCTAATAGAAGATAACTTAGCAATAAGAGATAAAATTTCATTGAATTCAACTCCTTTTTGCATAATAACATTACAATAATATTAATTTGAATTTCTATGCGGAAATGGTTATTAAATAAATAGGAATAAAATCTATTCTACATCACATAAACTATAAAATTTTCCTTTGTTGTAATCTAGGTTTACACCATCTATACAAATATTTGAAAGTAATAGTGTTTCTAAACTAATCCTCAACAAGAATCCTATTCATATTGTCTATAAAATGCACTTAATATTTCTTGTTTTGAACTCAACTTTATTTAATAGATGACATCACAAAGGAAAATCTCCTCAAAAATTCAAAATAGGGCTTCAACAATCAAAACCCTAGATGGTCATACAAACTTCCATAAACTTGTCATTTAGGGTTCATCGATGATCTAAAGATATCAACCACCAACTGGAGTGGGCTTGAGTAAATTAAATGATGATGCCTTTAACAATAGTGCTCAAGATTCTATATGTTCAAAAATGGCACTTGGCATTTTACACACATGTTCACATACAAGACCAAACAAGTGCTTATTACCTAGAAAACCCTACGTAAAATTGTTAACAAATTCATCCATTTTATGCTAAACAAATACAAATATACCATGAAATTATGACCGAGGATGCATTTACCAACAATGTTCAATATTTTATGCAGAGCATTAATAGTGGTATGTTATTCAATAAATGGCCAATGATGAATGCAATGGTTATCACTTACAAAAAATCCAACATTCAAACCCTACATAAAATAGAAAATAAATTTATTTTATGTTGAACAAATGTAAATATACCATTCTCATGCAATGTCATCTTCAATGCCTGGCCAAATATCGATTAATCTTCCTTATGTAGTGGTGTCTACAAAGGTGAACAATGAATGCAATGGTGACTATAAGATGTGTTATTGTTCAAAATGCGTCAACATTTTTTGAATTTCAGCTAGATAGCGATGGCCAATCACATCACAAATGTTACCAACGAGGACAATATGTGGCTTATTAGGTCCATAATGTTTTGAAAAGTGACCTTTCAATAATGAGTGGGGCTTGCCCATGCTTCTTAATGATGGATGGATGTGATGGATGGAGTATGTCATTTTCATGATGCTATGGTATGCAAGATGGTAGAAATTATATGGAGCTTAGCCTTCACCTACAAATTTCACTATTACACATATATACCTGTGAACCACTTTTCATTTTAAAAACTTTGTATTTAAACTTATTTACAGGGACTATGTCATTTTAATGATGCTATGGTATGTTAGATGGTACAAATTATATGGAGCTTAGCTTTCACCTACAAATCTCACTATTACACATATATACCTGTGGACTACTTTTCATTATAAAACGTTGTATTTAATCTTATTTAGATGGAGTATGGCATTTTAATGATGCTATAGTATGTTAGATGGTACAAATTATATGGAGCTTAGCTTTCACCTACAAATTTCACTATTACACATATATACCTGTGGACCACTTTTCATTATAAAACTTTGTATTTAATCTTATTTAGATGGAGTATGTCATTTTAATGATGCTATGGTATGTTAGATGGTACAAATTATATGGAGCTTAGCTTTCACCTACAAAATTCACTATTACACATATATACCTAAGGACCATTTTTCATTATAAAACTTTGTATTTAATCTTATTTAGATGGAGTATGTCATTTTAATGAGGCTATGGTATGTTAGATGGTACAAATTATATGGAGCTTAGCTTTCACATACAAATTTCACTATTACACATATATACCTGCGGACCACTTTTCATTATAAAACTTTATATTTAATCTTATTTAGATAGAGTATGTCATTTTAATGATGCTATGGTATGTTAGATGATACAAATTATATGGAACTTAGCTTTAACCTACAAATTTCACTATTACACATATATACCTGACCACTTTTCATTATAAAACTTTGTATTTAATCTTATTTATTTTTATTATTGTGATCTAATAAAATATTTCTCATACTCTAAAACTAAGCCTTGAGTTAATCAAACTTTTAAATATTATATTTAAAAGATCAAAATGTTTTTCCTTCATCTTAATTATTATAAATTTTAAAGTTATCCTTAAATAGAAATGATAAGTAAATAAAAATATATAAACTGTACTATTCAAGCTTCTCGGCAGTCACTTCAGCTCATTAAAGTGTATGATAAAGAATTGTGCTATTTTCTCAGAAGCTATATATTAGTGGGGATTTGGGCAATCATTGTGAAAAATCTATTGTAGCTACTGATTATTAATTTTCTATCTTATGTAGATTATTTGGCTACCGAAAAATTAATTGATTTACAGCAAATATCAAATAATAACATAGTTGCAACTTCACGGAAAATCATGGAGACAGAAAAATAAAATGAACACAATATTTTGGACAAATTGTCCCTGGAAAAACCCCGAAGGGAAAACCAGTACTGCAGATGAGGAATTTATTAAATCAAATCAAGAGATACATAAACTACTTGCCTCTTACTGGCAGAGCTCTGGCAATGTTCTCCTCTGGAAATTTTTCTCCTAATTTATCCTACAGAAATTCCACTGTTGCTGTATCCAATGCTATCACTGTGTCCTTGCTCTCACTGCAAATTAATTTGCTATTGCTACAAATTTATTTATTTGCTATCATTGCAAATACTTCTCGGATCTATATTCTCCAAATGCCCATTGATCGTCTTTTATAATCCTCTCATTGAAAACCAATGGCCATGATTTAATCTAAATCAATGGCTAGGATTAATTAGACTCTATCAAACCCTAATATCCAGAAGTCTCTCGTGAAATCAATTTTCTAGGTATGGAGAAAAATATTTCGGTTGTGTTTCTAGCCTCGTAATCACCACCTGAGACTAGAACACCTGTCCAAGCTACATTAAAATTAACACTCCCTCTTAGTGAGGAAGGTGTTCTGCATAACACCCAATTTATCTCTGAAGAAGATGAATTTTGCTTTCCCCAATGCCTTTGTCAAAATGTCTGCTACTTGCTAACCTATAGGTATATACTGTAGCTGAACAATCCTCCGCTGTACACAATCCCTGATGAAATGATACCTGATGTCTATATGCTTAGACCTATCATGAAACACTAGATTCTCAGATAATTTAATGCAACTCTGATTGTCACAGTGTATCACGGTAGTCTCAACCTTCTGACCAAACAAGGCTACCAGCAACTTCTGAAGCCATATAGCCTCACACATTGCCATGCTAGCTACTATGTATTCTGCTTCTGCAGAACTCAGAGCCACAGACTTTTGCTTCCTGCTGTACCAAGAGATAACTCCTGATCCCAAACTAAAGCAACACCCTGAAGTGCTTTTCTTGTCCATTGCACTACCTGCCCAATCTGCATCAGTATAGCCTATCAACTTGATACCATCACCTCGAGCATATCTGATCCCATACTCGATTGTACCACGCAAATACCGCAACACATGCTTTGCCGCTATCCAATGCACTCTCTTCGGCTCAACCATGAACTGACTAAGAGAGTTTACTACAAAGGATATATCTAGCCTAGTGTTGACCAAATACATGAGAGATCTAATCAACATCCTGTATAAGGTGGGGTCTACATCTTTTTCCTTGGATGAGTCTACCTTCTTCCAATTCATGATCATAGGTGTAGACATGGCTCTGCAATCTTGCATCTCAAATCTCTTCAAGATTTCAATGTAGTATTTCCCTTGTCCAAGGAAAATCACTCCATCTGTCTGCCACACTTCCATGCCTAGAAAGTAGTGCATAAGCCCCAAATCCTTCATCTCGAACTCTACTGCAAGGTCCCTCTTGCACTCCTCTATGAGCCCCAGTGAATTTGTTAAAAACAAGTCGTCCACATATAGAACAAGAATGAGAACTTCACCCCCAACCATCAAGTAGTAGAGGTTAGCATCTGCGTCACTGTTCACAAAGCCTATTCCCTACAAGTATCTATCAATGCGCTCATACCATGCCCTGGGAGCCTGTTTGAGTCCATACAAAGCTTTTTTCAATCTACACACGTGGGTTTCACTGCTGTGTGCTACAAAGCCCTCTGATTGTTCTATGTATATCTCCTCTGCCAATTCACCATTAAGAAATGCCATCTTGACATCCATTTGATGGATTTGCCATCCCATATGCACTGCAAGTGAGATTACGGCTCGTATAGAAGTATACCTGGCCACTAGAGCGAATGTATCCTCATAATCTATTCCCTCCTTTTGAGAGAACCCCTTGGCCATGAACCTTGCCTTGTATTTCTCGACGCTACCATCTACACCATGCTTAATCTTATAGATCCAGCGTGATCCAACCACTGCCCTATCTGTCAGTCTAGGCATAACCTCCCACACATCATTCTGCATTATTGAGGTATATTCCTCAACCATCACATCTTGCCACACCTATTGCTGTGCAGCCCCCTGATAGCTGGAAGGCTCACTATCTACCAACTGACTAACCAATGCCACATAGTCATTATACCTGGCTAGTTGTTTCCGCTGTCTACTACTCATCCTGGGAGCTCCCACAAACTCCTGAGTATCCTTATGTGTCTGTTGAACCTCATGGTTCCTCCTGTCAACTATAGAGGATGAAATATCAAACTCCATATTTTCTTGATGCATCTCTTAGATTTGATGTATCTGTTGCTCCATACTCTATGAACTCTTAGCACCTGAGCCTGTACTTGTACTAGTAACTATACTTGTGCTTTGCTGCCCCTGTTCTAGTTGAATAATCCTTGGAGCTTCTATTGGCTGCTCATTCTGATCATCTACTGGCAAATCTCTGGACCTCCTATATGCCTTGTCCTCCATGAATTTGACATCACGCCTGACTATAATCCTCCTAGTCCCTGGAATAAATATCTGATATGACTTTGAGGTCTCGTTGTACCCCACAAAGTACCCTCTCTCTGCAGTCTGATCTAACTTGGAACGTGTAGCCCTTGGAATGTGACAAAACGTCAAACTCCCAAATATCTTGAAGTGACTGACATCTGGCTTCTTCCCTGAAAATGCCTCCTCTGGTGTCATCTTGCCCAATACCTTATGTGGAACCCTGTTCTGTATGTATACCGCTATACTGCATGCCTCTGCCCATAAGTAACGTGGCATATCTTGGTCATACAACATAGCCCTTGTTGCCTCCGATATAGAACAATTTTTCCTCTCAGCAACCCCATTCTGCTGCAGGTTGTAAGGAACGGTCCACTCTCTTTTGATTCCTTCCCTGGTATAGAACTCCTGGAACTCTTTCCCTTTGTACTTGCCTCCATTGTCTGACCGAAGAACCTTTACCTTCCTGCCTGTCGAATTCTCCACGAGAGCTTTGAACTCCTAGAAGTGACTGAAGACCTCATCCTTGGTCTTCAAGAAGTATATCCAGGTCTTCCTAGAGAAATCATCAATAAAAGTAACAAAGTACTCATATCCTCTGAGAGACTTCGTTGACATTGGTCCACATATATCTGAATGTACTAGATCAAGAACCCCCTTGGATCTGGTGTCACTCCTTGGAAAAGCTGCTTTCACAAACTTCCCCAATACACATCCCTTACATACATCATCATGCTCTGTGCTCACGTCTGGAACACCTGTCACTATCTCATGAAGTAATTTAAGTGCTCCATGATGTATATGGCCCATCCTCCTATGCCATAACTCTCCTTAATCTCTAGGATTACTGTTGCTCACTAGTGCCTTAGGAGTATCAAACTGCAACCTATAAAGTCAGCCGCTCCTAACTCCAATAGCTATGGGTGATTTCCAATCCTTATGCTTGATTAAAATATGCGCCCCTCTAAAGAGTACATTGTAGCCTTTATCTTGAAGGACAGATAGAGAAATTAGATTCATGCCCAAGCCTGGCACATACAACACATCATGAATGGAAATAGGCTTGCCATTCTCCCTCTGAAATAAAATAGTCCCTCTTTCAACTAGATCGCACTTGGACTTGTTCCCCATCTGAATCTGGAATCTGATGTCCTCCTTGTAGTTGGAGAAGTACTCTCTAACTCCTGTCATATGAAATGACACCCCACTATCTATATACTAAACACCCTATGAGATTGAGCTAGTCAGGCAAGCTATGAGTGCAAACTAATCTTCCATTCTACTAGAAAGCTCATCTACACTTGCTGAAGCTATTGTCTGTGTCTTGCCTTTCTTTTCATTTTTCTTCCTTTATGGGCAATCACTGACATAGTGACTGAACTCGTGACAGCCATAGCATTTGACTTTAGACAAGTCCTTCTCACTTTTTGGATTTGATCCTTTGCCAGACCCCTTCTTCGCTTTCCCTTTTCCTGCTAGGGCAACGTTTTCTTGTCCCACCTCACTTTTCTGACTATTACTGCTGGTTCCATTGACAAGACTTAGTTTAAGTCTGGTGAGGTAACTTGTGACATCTTCTCCCTTATTCATCTGGGTATTCCTTAACTTTTCTCTGAGAATCAGCTTCCAGTTAAGGGTAGCATTCTGGTACAGATTCATAATGGCATCCCACATCGTCTTTGCTCTATCTAACTCTGCAATATGCGGAAAAATATGATTCTTAACACCGTCAAGAATCAGCCTCCTCACCTTGGCATCTTCCTTCTTATATGCTTGAGCTATGTTGCATCTGTAGGTACAGGTACAACAGTGGTCACATATTCCTTGATACCATTCTCTTCTAGCAATAAAGAAATTTTGGCTTTCCAGACATCAAAATTTGAGGCTCCATCCAACCTGTCTTGATCTCTTAAACCTGCTGAAGCCATCTCAAAAGAAAATAATAATTTGAAGAGGTCAAACTAGGTTTTATAAACCCTAGATTTTTTATTTATTAATTTTTCCTTTCTCCCTGTGCCTGTTTTGCCCTCAAATCTGCTCTGATACCATGTGAAAAATCTATTGCAGCTACTGATTATTAATTTCCTATCTTATGTAGATTATTTGGCTACCGAAAAATTAATTGATTTATAGCAAATATTAAATAATAACACAGCTGCAACTTCACGGAAAATCATGGAGACAGAAAAATAAAATGAACACAATATTTTGGACAAATTGTCCCTGGAAAAACCCCGAAGGGAAAACCAGTACTACAGATGAGGAATTTATTAAATCAAATCAAGAGATACATAAACTGCTTGCCTCTTACTGGCAGAGCTCCGACAATGTTCTCCTCCGGAAATTCTTCTCCCAATTTATCCTGCAGAAATTCCACTGCTGCTGTATCCAACGCTATCACTGCGTCCTTGCTCTCACTGCAAATTAATTTGCTATTGCTGCAAATTTATTTATTTGATATCGTTGCAAATACTTCTTAGATCTATATTCTCCAAATGCCCATTGATCCTCTTTTATAATCCTCTCATTGGAAACCAATGGCCATGATTTAATCTAAATCAATGGTTAGGATTAATTAGACTCTATCAAACCCTAATATCCAGAAGTCTCTCGAGAAATCAATTTTCTAGGTATGGAGAAAAATATTTCGGTTGTGTTTCCAGCCTCGTAATCACCACCCGAGACTAGAACACCTGTCCAAGCTACATTAAAATTAACAATCATGTCTACAGCACTTTAGTAGGTTCCAACCTATAAAATGTATCCTGTGAATTATCGCCAATCGTAATTTCCCACTATCATTCCCTTTCCCATTATTTTTACTAAATCTGTCACCTTCTACTTTGAGCGGCCACTCGAGCTCGCATTATCTCTTGCAAACAATAATAAAACACTGGTCCAGTGTGATTCTTCACCTCAAAACTCATAACATTTGTCACCCTGTCAACCTCTTAGTTAACATGAAACAACCTGTCCAGATGAATTGGCCCAACTTGTGAATAAAAAAGCTATATAATGAAACATATCTGGCCTAAACGTACGCAGGATCGATGTATCTGGTCCAAACGTCATAACTATTAATGTACTAATTTAACCTCCTTCTATATATATTCGTATTCTTGTGAGTCATGCGTGACTGTGTCGTTGTTAGAGCATTTGTTATCTGTCTAAGACTGAGTAAAAAGGGCTGTGGGCACGCAGAAATGAAGGATAACATGCAAGTAAAGCTGGAGATTGTGGGGGCAAAGGCTATCGCAGTTAAACCTGCGCGCAAAGGTATTTTGTTTGTTCAATTTTGCATAAATAAAGAAAAGGCAGTGAATACAAGGAGGTGGAGGCATCTTCGGAGTCTGAGCGGAGACAAATCTTCTGGTTGAATTTGATTATTTTTCTGTCTCCTCTTTTTTTTGCAGATGGGGAAGGGGTACGTGAAAGAAAAACAGTGAACAGTCAGATGAACCGTTTGGAACGGGATGAGTGTAATTGCGGAGTAGGAATATGCATGGCTCACCGGGAGACAAATGGAGGAATGTAGATCAGAAATTGTGATGAAAGGAAAATGCAGCCAAAGACCTCCTTAACTCTATGGTAGCTAAATTTGAAATGATTTTATCATTTTCAAAAATAGAGACTAGATTTTAGGGTATGTTTTTTTTTAAGTTTAATTTTATCCTTTTCTATAAAATGGTTTATATGCAGTTTTAGACAGATGTTTTTCTCTCTTGGTTGTGATTTTCTTCTCTTCTATAAGAAGGCATGTATGCATGCAGTTTTAGACAGATTTAATAAAAACTCCGATTTTTTTCCATTTTCTTGCTTTGTTTTGTTTTGGTTTTTAAAATTCAACTGGGGATGTTTCTTAGCATGGTATTAAAGAAGCATAAGTTTTGTTTTTTTTCCATCATACAGTGCATCAATAGCTAGAGCGCAATTGTCCTCTTGATTTAAGATTGTATCATGTTTTAGTTGGACATTTGATGAAAACAAACTGGCAGGGATGATTCCACACTCTGACACAAGTCTGATAAAAAATTTAGAGGTGATGGGCTTATCTTATGGAGCTATAAGCTTAAGATGTTGCAGAATGAAAGAGGGCAATGAAGTTTTATAGAAGGTACAAAAGTTAAATTTATAACACCTTCAATACTATAGGATTGTATTTGATGAAAATAAACCGGCAGGAATAATTCCACACCCTGACTCAAGTCTGGATAAAAAAATTAGAGGTGATGGGCTTATCTAATGGAGCTATAAGCTTAAGATGTTGCAGAATGAAAGAGGGCCATGAAGGGTTATAGGAGGTACAAAAGTTAAATTTATAACACCTTCAATACTATAGAAAAATGGGTTAACTAAAGATCAATCTCAAAAATTGAGTGGTTTCTCAAGTCAAAGAAGCTAAAATATCAAAAGAAGCCTTTGACAAGTTAAAAGAGTCTTTATGAAACAAAAGAATGTAACAAAGTTGAGTTTTCGCGGAAAGCTTCTTAGGTTGAAAATACTAGGGGAAGAATGTTTGTTGAATCATATCAACAATGTGAAAGGAGGTTAGTACACGAAACCAAGAGTAATACAATGTTTTGATTCTTCTTGATAGTCTTCCAACCGCATATGAGAACCGAGTAATCTACATTAGCACTCAAAGCATACTCAAGTAGGATGATTTTGTAAACATAAAGCACACTCGGGATAATTTTGTAAACATGTTTCTGCAAGAAGAATCCATACAAAACTAGTCTAGTACAAAAGAAAAATCAGCCCCATTCCAAAAAGGAATGGAAAACAAAGTAAGGCGCTAGAATTCCTATAAAGATGGGTGAACAATCCAAGAAGATGAGAGAACACAACTATTGTTTTAAGAATGGACATCTTGAAAAGTATTGCTAAAAAAGATGGTGAAAGAAGTTTAGAAGAACAAGCAAAGTAGTGCTACAAACTATAGTGAGAGTGTCGAAACAACACTTTTAATGGCTACATCTAAACCTAAGGGTATGCTTGTTGATTGGGTTTTAGATTCAAGAGCTAGTGAACATATGACTACAAGTAGAGTTTTACTTAACATTTTACTAATACTTGCAATCATATAAGGGCAATGAAAAAATTAATGTTGGTAGTTGTATGGCCATTATGGCAATCATATTTTCAAATGGGACAAAGAAAGAACTAGTAACTATGCTTTAGGTTCTAAAACTTGCTTACGATTTATTATTTATAAGTAGAATTACTAATAAAAGTATAAAAGTTTAATTTAATGATAAAGAATACAATTTGTATGATGAAAATGACACATTGTTGCTCAAATAATTAGGATGGGAAACTTATGTATACTTGAAAATGTAATAGATGATGTGCATGTCCTAAACACAATAGTTAATGCTGATGATACTAAGATTTTCCATAATAATCTTGGGTTCTTGAACCTCTAAAGTGTGTAAAAATGAGCAACTCCAAGGTTGTCCATGACTTCAAACATAAAGGAGGCAATCCTAAGGACATGTAAAGCATGAGAATTTTGGTAAGATGCATAAATCATCAACTCCTAGATTTTTAGAAAATAGAGCTAATGAACTTTGATGCCAATAGAACCATGTCAAAGAGTTCAGTAGGAGAAGCAAGAAATATTTTTGAATTTTTTGGATGGTTATTCACAAAAGCAAAAATATTTTTCTTATAATAAAAATTAAAATTTTTGGTATTTCGAAGACTTATCATAAAGTTGTATAGAAGAGTAAATATGTATGAAGTTGAAATTCTTATGAAGTGATAATGGCATAGAATAATCAAAAGAATTTGATGAACATTGTGAATATTTTTGGATCTTAAGTTAATTTATAGTCCTATACAATCCATAATGAAATGGTATTATTGAGAGAATGAATATGAAATTAGAAAATAGTTCTAAAACCATGTTGAAAGATGGCAAGCTTCTAAAATAGTTTTAAGAAGAAAATTGTGCTACAATTGTATATGTTTGAAATAGGGTAATTTTAAAGGCCCTTAAAGGTAAGAATCCCCAATAAATATGAACTAGTAATAAGCCAAGTGTTGAACACTTTAGGAATATTCAATGCAAATAATTTTTGTGCATTCCTCAAGTGAGGAGAAATAAATTATATTTAAATGCATTCAATATATTTTATTGGTTTCATCTTAGAATCAAAATGCTATAAGTTATTTAATATAGCTACTAAGAAATGGTTCCTTAGTAAATATGTCAAATTTATTGAATCTTCATATATAGAGCCAAAAGGTAGAGGGGAAATTAGCATGTAAATCATATGATGATATGCTAGTTCCAAATGTTACTGATGATAAAGAAGAAAAAGTTATGAATGAATTTCTAGATATCAATCCATCTCAACAAGATGAAGGGAAATGACATGACATGTACAAATTTAGGGGGAGAATCACAAGTTAAGAAAGAGTAGCCATGGGTTCAAAAGGAGCCTCAACGAAGAAGATTCCATCTTGTAATTAAATCCTTCATTGAAGGTAAATAAATAATCAAAGTTTTCATTCTTCATGTTTATTCTTTATTATAAATTAAAAAGTGTTTTCAAAAGCCTAGAGACATAAAGATGTCGCAAAGTGGAGAGAACTAACATGAATTTTGAATATGAAGAATTCTTGATTAAAAATTAGACTTGAGAAATTATTTATTTGTCCCTTTACTGGAAATTAATTGAATATAGATGGATTATCAAGGTGAAATTTAAAGCTAATGGAAATACATATTAGTATAAATCTCAACTTATAGCTCATGGGATTTCCAAAGTTGAAGGTGTTGAGTTTTTTGATACATGTTTACTAGTTGTCAAAATGTCTTCTATAAGATTATTGTGGATCACTAATGTAATGCTACTTTTATCACATAGTTATTTAACTACTTGTTGTAGATTTATTATAGTTGATATTTAGAGTTAAGATAATTTAGAATATACAATGATATTAAAATATATATACATAGCAAATGTGAATTACATGTGATAATTTAATAAGAACTCTAATGAAAATTATTAACAAATCAAGTTGAATAACATTATTCCATAATCAGATTAACATTAAAGCCCATATACAATAATTCTAATATATTTTATTAACAATAAGTTTAGTACTTATTTAAATTAGAGTACTTGGATTGGCCATTCTCACCCTAGGAATATTTCAGTGGTCTTGTCCCTCATAGCTATGGAACACTCTAGGAGGAACAGTTCTTATTCAGAACATAACATATCATGCTTAAGAAAAGTGCTCCAGATCCATGCTCAATAGAGCAAACACTCAACACAAGTGCTTAATAGAGCAAATGTTCAACAAAAGTTCTCCAGAGACATGTTCAACACAAGTGCTCCAGAGCCATGTTCAATAGAACAAATGCTCAAAAACAAGTGCACACAAGCCTTACCTAAGATAATATCGAGTCTACATTATACCCCAAGTTGGCCAACCTAGATGTGTGTCCCTTCTTCAATGCCCATAGCCCATCAAAACCACCTTCTTCTTCCTTGAGTGATCTTCATGCCCTTTCCAAGTCTCACATAAATACCTTATATAACATTTTAAGGGGTGGTTTCTAAACCATCACACCCTTTCACAAAGGTTATCATTAATAATTATTTAATGAACATAAAAAATCATCCCTTTCAAAAGGGGTTTTTATAAATACTCTTTATTTATCTCCATTTTAACCAAAGGATCATAATATCCTTTATTTTTCCATATCCTTTTAATTATAAAGGGTTAAATGAACTTTATGCTATTATAATTTTAAATGGTTATTCATAAAATATCTTTCATTTCCATTTGGGAAAAAAGTGTCATAACATTACTAAAAGAGAGATCAAGATTGACTGGCAGAATGATGGCACCAGTTCTGCAAGAATTTGACAAACAAGAATGCAAACAAGAATGAAAGCAATGAATTCCAATAGATAAATTATGAACAATGAGAGTATGTAAATAGTAAGTGATTGAGTCGCTATGGAAGTTGACTTCAACAATCAACATAAAGGTAGCAAGTTTTCTCCACCAAGTGGCAAGAAGAAAATGACACATATATTGGATGATTTTGACCAACTCTCCAAGTTTTCACATACCTACCTAAGGTGGCTTAACGCCATGTGTAAAATATAATTACTTATTTAAATAATAAGTAATAAAATTCATATTTCTACACTAACACCTCCCTTAAGCATAGCTTAAGTGGAAACAAATAAGGATGGGTTCCAACAACTAGGTCTAATGAGGTACCCATGTACAATTCAATCTCTCATAAAGTAAAGAAAGAAAGAAAACCCAATGGGAAAAATCTTTCCTTCAAAAGATAGAAGAAATCAATGAATTTGGAAGCTACTTGTGTACCTCGATGTCTATTTTGAACTATGACTGAAATTGATCCATAGGAGCAAGTACCATGAAGATTCAAGAACATTAGCCATAATCAATGGATCTTAATTTGAGATGTGATCCGATGTGAATTAGATGCAAGATTCAGGATCATGTACCATAGGCTCTCAATTTGAGATGTGAGCCAATGTCAATCAAAATGTGTCAGTGTAATGAATCACTAGAAGTTCTCAAGAAACAAATTCTAAATTCACATGTGGTATCAAGTGATGGTAGAGGTGATGTCAATCAAGCCGAGCCTCTGATGATACTGACATTTGATTTTCTAATTTTTAGACATGATCTAATTATGAGGAAATATCAAAATGATTACGTAGAAGGAAAATGTTCAAAATGTTGAAGGAGTAGTGTAAGTGTTTTGGACACATCTCAACAGAAGTGCACTTGACATGACTCAATGGAAGTGTTCTTGACACGACTCAATGAAAGTATTCTTGACACAACTTGGAAGTGCTCCCATAATTCAATATTTTTATCCCTTGTGATTTTGAAACTTTATCTTAGTTCATTGATTACAAAATGCATGTATAATCCCCTTAGAGAATAATACATAAAAAACCACTTTATAAATGGAGTGCATGAATAACCCCACAAATTTCTTAGTTACCCCCTTAGAATTTGACACTTGATATTTCTTAGTGCATAGACAATTACATTTGCACTTCAAAAGAAATAAATTTTTAAAATGCCTTGGGTGAAAAATAAAAAATTAAAACCAAAATTAGAGTTGGAGTTTATCCCAATTTTAACTTTTCAAAGCTGAATAGTGCATCCTGTCCCTTGATTAAAATTGACGGCTTGTTGGGTGATACTCAAAATAGGGCAAAATAGGTGTTTCTAGTCGCTATTTGTAGGTCCAAAACATGGTCTTGATCGAGCTTCAATCTTCCCTAAGCACTAATTTCACGCCGATTTGGGGCCGTTTCACATCTTTTTTTGTCTGTGACTCCTTCGCCCTCCTCTCTACAAAGGAAAAAAAACACAAAATAAACCACAGGTGATTGGCACTAATTTTGAGGTCCTCTCTACAATGTATGGTGCCTTTAAGCAGGCCAATTAGTGCCCTCCAAATGCTCTCCTTTCTACATAATTCACATGCCTATTTGGCGGGTGATTAGGGCCGATTTGGGGCCGATTAAGGTGCCTCCTTTATGCAGGATGCATGCCAAGATGATGGCAGATCATGGAAATCACAAGCCAGGCTTATAGGCTGCCTTCCCCACCTTCTATGAGAGGGAATTGGGCCCTTTGCTTCCCATGGCAACTCTGGGTCATGCTTTCTAATCGGGCCCTTATTACCCTTTCTTTCGTTGAGCGAGCCAGTGACCAGGATTTCAATGCTTTGAGGTCTGTGATGGAGATTTTGATACTGCCTTGAATCAACCCTCTTTAGAGCTAAAAACCACAAAGAAACTCTTTGTTTTATGTAGAACCTTTTTTTAAAAAATTAACTATGCAAATATACCAGACCATCATTTGAGCTAAAACCCGCTCTGATACCATGAAGGAGAACTCAAGATCAACTGGCAGAATGATGGCACCGGTTCTGCAAGAATTCGACAAACAAGAATGCAAACCAAATTGAAAGCAATGAATTGCAATAGATAAATTATGAACAATACGAGTACATAAATAATGAAGTGATTGAGTCACTATAGAAGTCGACTTCAACACTCAACATAAAGGTGGTGAGTTTTCTCCACCAAGT
This sequence comes from Cunninghamia lanceolata, assembly GCA_027924645.1. Classification (NCBI taxonomy): domain Eukaryota; kingdom Viridiplantae; phylum Streptophyta; class Pinopsida; order Cupressales; family Cupressaceae; genus Cunninghamia; species Cunninghamia lanceolata. The sequence goes on from BSBN01000547.1 coordinate 955,205, forward strand.
GGAAAGAAGGAAGTGACACATATCTTGGATGAGTTTGACCAACTCTCTAAGTCACCACATACCTACCTAAGTTGGCTTAACACCATGTGTAAAATATATGCATAGTTACATATTTAAATAATAAGTAATAACATTAGTATTTCTACACTAACAATTACTCCCCGTGCAAATCAGCTGCTATCCTTAGTAGCTCAAGTTGAGTCTACAACATAATTTACCACAAAGAATTAGTCAAGTAAGTGTAGATGTAACACTATCAATAACACAATAAATCTATTTCATTTTAACTTCATCTATAAATATTTCTCAAATTTTAGATATTTAAATAACTTTTCTAGTTTAACTCAAACCACAATTATATCTCATAGAAATATTTTGTTAATCAATAACATGGCTAGAACTATAAGTACATTTTCACATGAAATATATCATAAATTTATATTTGGGGAGCTAATACAAGTGTATATAGAATCTCCTAGTGAATGACTTTTTAAAATTTGGTCATTCATGTGTAACCTTATCTTCAATACAAATATTTAATCTTTTATGTGTCACTTCAATATAAAATATACAAAAGTATTATCATGTGATCACATAGCACTTACATAGTGAATGTCATGCATATCCCATACTATATAGTCACTCATTATTGAGTACCATATACTCAAAAATACATTCCAAGATCATAGTCATGCATTCCGAACTACATGTAGATCCTCTTTTCATATACCATTCCTATTCACTCAAATAAAGTTTTGGAACAAGTTTTATATATTTGTATTAAAACATTAACCATTAAACTTATACTTGCCAGTACATTTTATAGTTATTAAAAGGCATTTACTCTATTATTAATATCAATAGAAACAAATAAATATTGGTGCCAATCAACCATTGAATTGCATCTATTAGTACATATTATATATTTATACTAAAACATTAACCATTGAAATTATACTGATAACTACATTTTTATAGTAATCAAAAGACATTTACTCTATTATTAATAATGTCAATGGAATTTTGATTTACTTTTGGTTTATTACTAAGTGTTAATTACACAAATCATTGGGATATATGACGACAAAAGCAATGAAATAAAAGAACATCTTAAGAAATCAAACCACACGGAATGTTATTAGTAGTAAAACATATTCAATCCGGTATTGATCTGAATAAAAATTTCATTTATTCTTTTTTTTTTTAATTAAGGCAATTGGATACATTCCATCTAAAAACTAAGAGAGCTTAAGGAACCTGTATTGTCTTCAACATTCAAGTTGTTTAGGTGAGCCTGGTTCCCACATAAACAACAGATTCCCATAACAAAACGACTGCTTACGGACAGCAGGCAGAAAAGCCATGGAAACGCCCAGCCCTGTCAGGGCCGGAAACTCAGCCATCGCCTGCCGTCTGCCCCGTCAAATTATTGTTTCCAACCGCTCGGAATCCCGTGAAGGTGAAGAAATTACCATCCAAATATGTTGAATTCTGTCCCAGAGGAACAACAAAATCGGAGAGGATATCAGGATCGGATGCATATGTCACTCCCACAATAGTGAAAGCCAACAAGATCGCCATCAAGCCAGCTCCACTGAACTCCATCTCTCTCTCTCTCTTTCTCAAATTTATGAGCTCTTACTGCAATGCAATTTAAAACATCTTGAGAAGGAAGCGTTAGAAAGCATATATTTATGGGATGGGCAAAAGTATTTTTTATACAGAATTTCATTGTATTCATTGTTGAAGCCGCTTGCCTCTTCCACTGTGGGTTCATCGTCAAAAATGTTCAAAATCGAGGATATCGGGGTTTCCAAGTTATTTAACGTGAAGATTGATGTTGGATTAAAAGATACAATATATACCGGTAGTCTAAGTGCCAATGTTCTTTGGTATATTACCCGGATCTAAAACAAAGTTTGAAGTCTTCAGAAAAAACGGTTATGCAAGAGAAAATCCCCTTTACATAAATATAGGGGGAATAAATAAATCATATAAGTATTTAGAATTTATTTCCATTAAAAAGTTGAAAATGATAAATGTATTGAGTTAAATATTTTGGCAAATAAAATGATAAAATAATAATTTTTAGTTTGAAATTTGATGTAAACATATTATGCCACCTTCCACTTTTTCTTATGGGTGGGGTGCTCTTGGCTGGCTAGACTCTAGCAAGTTTCTTCACCTAGAGTTGACCATTTCTTTGGTCCATGCTCAGAGACTCTTGAAGGATACTCCTGAAGAAGAAGGTGCTCTCATTGGTTGGGAGCCTATTGATATTTCTATCCCTGGGGATGTTTGGGGAAAACCTAATGATAAGGTTCTCCTCCTTATAACATTGCTTTAACAATTTAGTTATGTTTTGGGAAGGCCCCATTTAATTGTCATCTTTGTTTTGGACTGTGTCTTCTTTAGACTTAGTGGGCGTGACTCTCTAGCCAACACATCCCCTCCCCCTTGTTTTTTTTTTAATATTACTCTATTACATTTTTAACACAAAGTTAAATAGGAAATATTCATTAAAAAAATGATTTGTTAGAATATAAGAAAGTTGTTGATGCTAGTACAAATACTTTAGAATTTGTAAAGTTGTTTTCTATCACTATAGCTCACTTTTACAAATGTAAGATTGATCATGCACTTGTGAATCTTACCTACACAAGTACAAATATAATCTCTTTTAATCCCTGATTGTTCACTTTTAGCCTATCTTGAATTTATGCATCAATTTCTATGTAAAAACTTTGTTGTGTGGTCTAGAGTACTCTCATAAATGCTCCTTAATTATTCAACAAGTAAGAATATAAGCTAAGCACTAGATGCCTAAAATGAACTAGGGTTATCATTTTAAATACAACTCCAAGGTTCATAAATGAAATGTTTTATGCATCTAGTTGGCACACAACAATCAAGTGGGAAGGCTTACATTGATGATCTAGGAAGATTCACAATGGTGGTAGATGTAGTAATACCAAAAACCATTCTTATCTAGATTGTGGTATATGTAGTAAAACCTCAATTATCTATGGTATACTAGAGCACCTCTTAGATGTGATGACAATGCATAGACCAAACAACCATCTATAGTGCAAGTGTTACACAAACACCAATAGTGACATAAAGCACTTTACATAGGATCAAACACTTTGATAGTAACCATACTTCATCCAAGCACTATCATTTCTACAACTTGACTTTAGTGCGGTCCAACACACCTCCAGGATAAATTACAAAGTCTAATTCTCACTACAATTCAATATGCTATTTTGAGCACCACTCTATAAGCTTTAGATAATTTGGATGATGCAACAATCCAAGTGGCACTCTTGAAGCTCACAATATGCCAAGTCATTAGCTAGCTCATTAGGCACCTACCAACAAATAATTACATATGACAACCATCAAGAGACGAGTCATAAAATTAAATGGTTTTACTTCCACAAGAGATGGTTAAACTTTGTAGTGACCCTCAACCTTCATCACATGAAATCTATGTAATCTATATATGTGCCTATCTATAATATCAGATAGGTCCACATAAGGGAGATAGGTAGAAAATAGGCCGATAACTTAGTTGTACAACCTACTTACATGTGTGTCATGTATAGAACAATAGATAAATAATAATACATTTACTATTTTATTTTATATCTCTCTTTGTCCTTGCACTTATCTATCTCATAAAGATTCTACACAAAACTATAAGTTCATCTAGATCCTTGTCTAGGGAGTTGACCACCATTATTTAACCTCGGACCTAGATCAATGCTATTAGAGTGGTCCATCTTCATCTTGCGTGTCATATCAATGTAGTATTATAGCTAAGTAGTGATAGTGTTTTTTGAATATATTTTAGGAAAACATTAGAGAACAAGGTTTATGATAGAGATAAATTTTTATTTCATGTTTTTGTTGGCTTTGAGCCACTAGGAAATAATTATGAAGTAGAAATCCATATTTTGTTGACTAGTTCATTTGTGCCACTTCATGATTATGCTTTAGTTTGTAACTAAGAGATACTTTTCTAGGACCTTGTCATCCTCATAAGGGGTGTACATCCCCAACTAGTGGCATTATTGGTGTCAACTTTTTACTACCATACTTCAAATACCCAACTTTTTGTTTTAAGCAAAAATCATATACTTACCCCTAAAATGCCATGTTGGTTGTGTCAACTATTTACATACAACTCAAATGAAAATTAAAATTTCAATGAATGGTGAATGAACAAGTTTTGATAATATTACATCTACCTTTAGTTTAGATTTTGAGTCTCTAAGATGAAAATTAAATCCATGGTGAACTTTCTATTAAATATTTTAAATGGGAAAAATAATCTAATATTTTTTTTTGAGTGTCCAAATGCTCCAATAATTGTGAGAAACTATTTCACTGACTATGAAGGGTAAATTGTTGCGAGGTTTTATAAACTCTTTGATTTCATTTTTGCACATCTAGTGTAAGAAAAAAAAAATCATCTTTATTGTGGGCCCATTATCATGATAAAATATTTGTTAAGTTTTGGCAAATAGAAGCATTATTTTACCTTCATCTATGTATGTGGAAAATAAACCATACTTGGGAAATGACTAAGAGTAAACTTTAAAGTATATGTGGTGGGCATATAATTAAATATTTTTCTTTTTAATAGCCACTCCATTGGGAGCATCCAAAGTAAAGACAATAGCCAAATTAAGTTACATGCATCTCTCTTTATCACTAGTCCCCTTCATTGATCTAGTTAAACTCATGTATAATAAATTATCGATCTTATCATATCTAAAAATGGTTGCATGGAACGTTGAGGGGCTTGCATGGCATTTCTAAGTTGGCTTATTGTTAGTTGACATCTTCCAAGGTGTAATTTGAATAATAATTGGAGTAGCATAGATGGAATAAAAATAAGAAATATTGAAGTAGTGGTCAATGCTTAGTGGTAAAGTTACATCTAGCTCATCATATGAATAATGCACATATGAATAATGTAGAAAAACATAAATATCAAAGAAATAGTATAGTATTCTAAATTATTGCATGCAAATGAATACAAGTCAAAATAATTTGACAAAGGTTAAGGGCTAGCATGGGGATATGAGGCACAAAAGTAGTAAGAATGATACTAAGTATGAATATTAATTCTTCTACAAAAAACCATAGCTTCTATGCACACATGTGTGGTTCTTTTATCTAGTTTATAGGGTAAGCATCCAAATGCTGCAAAGTGTTGGATATAAATTTGTATTCAACACTAGACACTAGAAGTTATGTAATCATGGGGGGTATATAGAGTTTTTTTTAATAGGGGAAGCATCTAAATGTTACAAAGTGTTGGATATAACATTGCATTTAACACTAGACACTAGAAGTTATGTAATCATAGGGGTGTATAGAGTTCTTTAATGAATTGTATTGTGATTTCCTTTCACAACAGGTAGCAAGATTCTATATGTGATTTTATTACCAATAATTAAAAAACTTTTAAAATAAAGTTTTATTTTGCAATTCTATGTAGGAATCAAAGGGAAATATCTATTTGACTTTTTTTTATTCCCGTTATGTAATTGCAAATAAAGAGGTAAGATTCAACTAAATGTTCGCATGGTACCAAATCTACGTATTTTATTTGATATAAGATGTAGTTTTTTAGGTTTTCTAATTTTTGTCTCTACTAATCTACAAGGAAGTCCTCTAACCTCCAGACCAATCTAGGGTTATCTTTTTGTAATTAGCACTATAACTAGGCATAAAAGTCGATTTTAAACTCTAGGACAGAACTAATAAAGTCTTGTTTTGAGCTCATTTGTTATAGAGACACTATATTTTTTCTTTACTAAATCAATGTTAGAAGATAATTTTTCTTTTATGATGCAATCTGTCTCTATTTTCCATTGAATATTTTAGAGAACCTAACAAGTTCCTAGATGCATACTTGTTGCATTTATATTAGGGCTTAGTTAGTTTGCTTTCAAGCAATATTTTAAATCTTTCTAACATAATATGTGGTTTATTTAAATTGAGAATAGATAACTAAGAGGGGACTATAATATTAAGGATAGGAAAACATTTGAGAGTCGTCATTTAGGCTCATCTAAAACTATGAATTTATTTGTCATTACTTTAGTTTGTTCTCTTATGACTATGTTGTTACAAGATTAGGGACTAGTCTCAATTATTTATTATTGATATAACCTTTTCAATTAAAACAAAAAATTATCCACTCAAATTTTGGTAATCTTTTCTTTAATTATGTCTTGCTAGTATGCATGAATTTAATATTACAAATTTCTTTCATATCCTATGTATTCCTACATCTATATGTTGTCTATGGAGGATTGTGCATATTTTTAGTTTTTCATGTTATTTGTGAAGTAAATAGCTTTGAGTACTTTCATCCATGGGGATATAAAATTATTTTACATCTAATGTTGTATCATAACTTATTGTTAATCTACCTTTTTAAAGAGATTTATGGTCTACAAGTCTAGTAAACTAGTATGAAGACATAGAGTGACAACCTAGTTTAGGAGTGGATGTATGCATAAAGTCTGGTTAAGTAATGTGGCTAGTTAATTTGCATTTATCATACAAAGATCTCTAGGAACACCATCCTAAGCATGGTAGAGCTTAGAGAGTTGAAGAGTCATCCACTCTTATTAATTGATCCTTAGTTGTCCTTAATTTAATCATAGGTTTGTCCCCTTATCTAGATCAATTTGATCCTTGGATCTAGATATTTATGGTTCACTCCTTAGAATTGGGGGTTACAATTCTAGGAAACAACATGTTGGAATGACTTTATGGTCATGGAAATTATTCAAGATAGAACTCTTCTATCATGCAAATGTCCTAGAATGATTTTCTTTCTGTGCATAAGAATTCTGGTTATAAATTTCTTATGAATGAATGCACATTGAATGTCTTTAAATTCTAAGATATACTAGTTAATTGCATAGATATGCAAGAAATCAACTCATAATGGTTCATGAAAAGGTACAAGTCAATTTTTTTTGAATTTTTAAATTTTGTGTCAATTATGTGTGGTGTGAGATTGATCCACATATCACAAGATCAACATAGGACAAGGAAATGTGAATAGTGATACATGGAATGAATGTCAAGACTAATGAAGAGTAAATGATTTATTGATTCATTCGGTGAATTACAAAAGCATTTATACAAGGAGAAATGTGGTTAGGAAGTTGTAACCAGTCATAACTTCATAACCGGCCTAGTAACCACTGTCTTGTTGTCTGAACTAAGCAAATATTAAAAAGTGTAATGCTAACATTCCCCCCCTTATTACATTGTTCTTGCAATAGTACCAAGGGACCCCCCCTGAATGCTAAAATACTCAACAAAGCTGATTACATAATATGAATACATATTTTATAGAAGATCTTCTCCCAAACAACAAATTTTGAACCAAGCAGGGCTCCATCATGCTGTCTCATCTACTCTTGTAAAGGCATAGCTTCAAGCTATGTTCTTGAGCTCTTTAGTCCCAAGCTCTCAAATCATAGAGTCTTGAATTATTCGACAATGAACCCTAAGAGATATGACATATCTTTGCCATTGTCTAGTGACCGCGAAAGGGTATAATTCTCGATCATATACTCTTTGAAGCTTACTAGACAACAATCCATATTGACCTCAACACCAAATCCCAAACCTATCTTCAAAATAAAATCTTCACAAAACATACATTCTTCAAATCCGTCAGCATCAACAAAGAAAAGAAAAACAACCAAAACCAAAAACGCTTCTCATGCAAAGCATCATCTCAAAGAGAGAAGCTAACTTGAGATGATGGTTCAAATACTCCATCCTCTGATGCCGCCTACCTCCAATATGACCCTATTACACTTTAACCAACTGATGTCTTGGATGAGTCTTTGGAGGCCTCATTAGGAATAGAAAAGATGGCTCCAAGAACACAAGCAATATTTGATGTAGCCATGATAAAATAAAATGAACAAGGAATCAAATTCCACCAAAAGTGCATAATAATTTTTATATCTCCAATCATGTATCAATATACCATTAAACCTTATTCCTCCAAATGCCAAAACATACTCTTATCTCTCCAAAAAGTATATAAAAAAAAGAAGATTTGAACCCACAACCAACTACCTTCAAGTATATTGAAGTAACCGACTTTCCAATGGATCATACATGATAATATTCAATGGACAAATATTTTTATTCACATTTTGTGAACTACAAATTTGATCCAAAATAGATAACCCTAAACTTTAAAATTAAAAAATAACTTACATGCACCCACACTTTTCCATTGTGCAAGGATAGTAAATGTTTGTTTCTACTACCTCTGCATTCTTATCCTTCTCAATTTTGCATCAACATGGATGGTAACTGAGTAACAATCTAGACATAGATATCTACCATGATGTTTAGATCAGCTTCTCATGTCTTCTATTATGCATATTTAAACACATATATCAAATGCCTTCGAAAACTATTTCAACACCTTTATTCCTGCAAATGCCTTACTCCTCCTTTCTACGAGGGCTCAAATGGTTACTTGGGATAGTTTAAATGGATGTTGTCACCATTTCCATTTCCTTATCACTGTGTAACTCAATATGTATACATTTTTCACATGAAGTAGAAATCTTATGCCTAGAAATCTGTATGCAGTGCTCAAACTATGTATAAATCTAAAGTAAACTACACAAATCTTACATCAGTTTCTTATAAATCTTCTTTGCATAGTTTCTTATCCACGTACAACAAGCACATTCAAACTTCCATTTGATCTTCACAATTCGTTTCAATCAAGATCCACGCTCCTTCACACACTTATATACATGTTTCTCAATCTCCAAAACACCTATATTTACATGCCTTTACATAGGAAGTGATTTTCTATAGGCACAACAAACTTATATTGCTCAAAAATTTTGTTCAGGGAATCCCTAATGCTTCTATGGAGACTGCGCTGTGGTGGAAAAACTTTTGGCAGATCAAGTGGTTCCAAGACCACGTCATTTTCCAATGCCCTTAGAACATTCTCCACTTTACACAACAGACTGATGCCTTCCTCACATTGCACAAGGTTCTGATACCAAATAATGAAGAGTAAATGCTTTATTGATTCATTTGGTGAATTACAAAAGCATTTATATAAGGAGAAATGCAGTTAGGAAGTTGTAACTAGTCATAATTGCATAACTGGCCTAGTAACCATTGTCCCGCTATCTGAACTAAGAAAATATTAAACAATGTAATGCTAACATAGACATGGAAGCATTACTAGGCATAATAAATGTAAAATGTTTGTAAATATATACAAACATGGATAAGATAAGTTCAAATATATAGGAGTATGTATAGGTAAGAATGGGTGAAAGATAGCATAGAGACTCCAACTTTATACATGAGCATGTCATTTGTTGATATGTAAAATTATATTATGTCATGTCATTAATAATACACAAATCTAAATAAAAATTTACATAGACATGTAAATTACACCATTACAAATGTGTGTAAATTTAAAATTAATTATATACATCTAATTTATTAAAATTTATTTTTTCTAATATAAGTTATACCTATTATTTATTTCACCTTTTATTTTGATATATAATCCATAAACGAACATGTCAATAAACCTATAACATTGGTGCCAATCAACCATTGACATGCACCTATCAATACATTTTATATATTTATATTAGAACATTGACCACTAAAATTATATGTGCCTGTGCATTTTATAGTTATTAAAAGGGATTTACTCTATTATTAATTTAAATGAATTTTGATTTGGGTTTGGTTTATTACTAAGACTATTAATTACACAAGTTATGGGGATATATGTGTGAGAAATGAAGGTGAACAACTATAGAATGAAAATATGATTTCAACTGTTATAATAATCCAGTGTAGAACCAAAAGGAGAATATAGGAAATAAAAGCAACAGTACAAATAAATAACAAAACAAATAAACTAAAAACATAACACAATGTTTTCATTGAGAAACCCTTTCAAGAAAAAAATCCACTCAAGAAGAGATGCACCAGTCGGTATTAACTTTAATAGAGTTTACAATACATCAACAACAACATCCTCTTCAGTCTTTAATCTAGCAACACCTATTTTCCAGTCTCAACTCTCTAAAACAACACAATCTTAATACAATGCCCTCATTAAAAGAGTGTTGCCATCTAGGACAAAAAAAATCCAAACATAACTTCTACCGTTAGATCTGCAATCTAATGATGAATGTTCTAGATTGATGATGAAATTACAATATTTTACAAGGCAATTTTCTAAAAACAAATTTCTTTGCGGGCCTACCCCCAAATCCCTACCAGGGGTGACATCGTGTCTCTTGGACCCCATTAGATACTGATATCCAAATGCGACTGAAGCAAGACTACTGCTTGATGAATACATCTTCTCTTATGAAAATTCACAAAAAACATTAAGAGTAATTAATTACATAAGATTTACAAGGTTGATGACACCTTAATCCTAACACTGACACAAAAATAATAAAATAGAAGAACATCCTAAAAAATCAAACCAAAGTAATGTTATTAATAGTAAAATATATTCAATCCTTAAGGTAACTTGATACATACCATCTAAAAACTAAAATAGTTTAAGGAACCTTGTATCATCTTCAACATTCAAGTTGTTTAGGTGAGCCTGGGTCCCACATAAACAACAGATTCCCATGAAAAGTAGGGTTAGGCTTAGGGTTTGAATCAGTGTTAGAATTAAAATTATATTTACAATGAATTTTATGGTTATGGTTAGAATTAGGATTAGTGTTAGGGTCAGTGTTAGGTTTAGAATTAGAGATACAATTATGGTTATAATTATGGTTAGGGTTATTGTTATAATTAAGGTTAGGGTTAGGGTTATCATTAGAATTAGAGTTAGGGTTAGTATTACGGTTAAGGTTGCTATTAGAATTAGGGTTAGGGTTCAACATTGATATTTAAATATTCTTTAAAAATAGGTACCCTTTTTGTAAATCTAACCTAGTTAATTCTAATATAACCTTGGTTCTGACCCTAACCTAAACCCTAATTCTAAATCTAACCGTAATTATATTTCTAACCCTAACCCTAACCTTAATCCTAACACTAAAGCTAACCCTAACTCCAATTCTAACCATAACTCTAACCCTAACCCTAATGTTGGTATGTGGTCACTGATCATGCAAGTACTATAAACTCATCATGTCATTTTTCTCTCTTTTTTGCCCATTTAGAGTCGATTGTTAATTTTTTGTTAACCGACAAAAGAAAAATGACATTGTAAAACCCTAATTCTAGAAGATTCCAAAAGGCTTGTTACAAGCAGCTGGGATGTATGTTGCGGGTGAGATTTTGATATTGTATTTTAGCATTTGCAGTGGTATTGAGTTGCAAGGATTGCTGGTTGTAATTGGTTTGATTTACTGGATAATAATATTGGACTCTTTGTTGGTGGACATAGCCCGGGTTTGGGTGAACCACACTAAAACTTATCTCTCACTATTATTATTTCTATGTATTTTCATTCCTCTATCTAATCTTTATTTGCATTTAATTGATATCTTCTACTGGTTAACCCTAACAAGTGGTATCAGAGTAGGTTGTGTTTGATTATCATCTACATGAAGGTCTCACAGTTGAGTGGAAACAATGGTAGATGATGGTAAATTGAAGGTAGATAAATTCAATGGGAAGAACTATCAATTATGGAAGATGTAGATGGAGGATTATCTCTATCAGAAGGATTTATGGAGGTCGTTGGAAGGGATAGACAAGAAACTAACAATAATGACTGATGAGAATTGGAATCTTTTGCACAGAAAGGTACTGGGAACCATTCGGTTGTGCTTGGCACCATTTGTGGCATTCAATATAACAAAAGTGACAACAACAAGTGAACTGATGAAAGCTTTGGCTAAATTGTATGAAAAACCCTCAGCCTCAAATAAAGTATTTCTCATGAAGCATTTGTTTAATCTAAAAATGGTTGAATGTAGATCTGTGACATATCATTTAAATAAGTTTAATACAATTACCAGTCAGTTACCTTCTGTAAAAGTGAAATTCGATGAAGAGGTGAGGGCTCTCTTAGTTTTATCTTCTTTGCCAGAAAGCTGGAATAGCTTGGTAATAACTGTATGTAACTCTGTCTCTGGTTCAAACACTTTGAAATTTGATGATATTGTTGGTGTTATCCTTAGCGAGGAAATGAGATAGAAAAGCTCAGGAGGGTCCACATCAAGTAGTGTTTTAAATGCAGAAAGCAGGGGTAGATCAAAGGAGAGAGGAAACGGTTCTAGAGGTCATGGAAAGTCATGAGGAAAATTAAAGGACAAGAGATCCCAATTGAGAGGACAGAATGATTGTTGGTACTGTGGGAAACTAGGTCATCTGAAGAAAGATTGCTGGTCTCAGAAGAATAAAGAAAGAGACAAACAAGAAGGCAATAAGGAGGCAAATGCGGTAAGTAATAAATATGAAGATGATGCTTTGATTCTTTCCCTAGATAATGCTGATGATTCATGGGTTTTAGATTTAGGGGCATCATTTCATGCTACACCCCATAGAAGTTATTTTCTTGATTATGTCCAAGGGGATTTTGGGCTGGTTTATTTGGGAGATAACGAACCCTGTCAGATTGTTGGAAAGGGAAGAATCAAGATTAAGTTGTAGAATATGAATCATTGGCTAATACAAGAGGTAAGGCACATTCCAAGGCTGAGTAGGAATTTAATTTCAGTAGGATAGTTAGTTGATAAAGGTTGCATTGTTACATTTACAGATAAAAATTGGAAGGTTTCAAGAGGTGCCTTAATAGTAGCAAAAGGTGTGAAAGTAGGCACCTTATATCTTTGTATAGGTCATACTATTCCTTCTATTTTAGCTATTGCAGAGAAAAATAAATAGGTTCAGGAATAGTTGCTGTAGGTTCGCATGAAGAGACTGAAACAATTGCTGCAGGTTCTGAGACAACACTATGGCATAATAGACTTGGGCATATGAGTGAAAAATATATGAAGGTACTTCATTCTAAGAAAGCTTTACCAGGTCTAAAATGTATTAATATAGATTTTTGTGAAAGTTGTGTGTATGGAAAACAAAAGAGAGTCAGTTTTCTCAAGGATGGGAAGCAAAAGAAAGATGAAAAGTTGGAGCTTGTACATACAGATGTATGGGGACCAGCTGAGGTATGTTCTCTCGATGGCTCTCGATATTATGTTACACTCAAAGATGACGCAACTAGGAATGTTTGGATTTATTTCCTTAGGTAGAAATTTGATGTATTTGAAACATTTAGTAAATGGAGAAGCTTGGTTGAGAATGAGATGGGTAAAAGATTAAAATGTCTTAGATCTGATAATGGTGGTGAGTATTGTAGCAAAGAATTTGAGGATTATTATTCCTTTAATAGAATTTGTAGGCAAAAAATGGTTCCAGGTACTCCACAAAAGAATGGAGTGGCTGAGTGCATGAATAGGACAATAATGGAGCATGCAAGTATCATAAGATTGCATGCTGGGCTGCCTTTAAACATGTGGACAGAGGCTGCTAACACTGCTGTATATTTAATTAATAGAGGTCCTTTAGTTCCTTTGGGCTGTGGTATTCCAGTGGAAGCATGGACAGGTAAGAAGGTGAGTTATTCTTTTCTGAAAACCTTCAGATGTGAAGCATTTGCACATGTAGATTCTGAAAATATAACAAATTTGGATGCAAAATCAAAAAAGTGTACCTTCGTTGGATATGGCATTGATGAATTTGGTTATAGGCTTTGGGATTTTGAAAATCAAAAAATTGTGAGAAGTAGGGATGTTGTATTCAATGAGAAGGTGTTGTACAAAGATCAATTGCAGTAGCATGAGAAGAAAGAAAAAGATTATGTGGTGTTGAATGATAGTCCAGATAATGATGTTCTAGTGGTTCCTCATGCTCCACAATAGCAACAAGAAATACCACAAACTCCAGTGAATGTTAGACGGTTTTCTCCCTCTTTAAATTCTATTTTGTTAATAGATGCCGGTGAACTGGAAGGGTATGATGAAGCTATGCAGGTGGATACAAAGGTTCAGTGGGAGCTTGCAATGCAAGAAAAAATGGACTCCTTGCTAAAAAATTAGACTTTAGAATTATGTAAGTTGCCTGCAGGTAAAAAGGCTTTACCAAACAAATGGGTTTATCAGCTGAAAGAGGAAGATGGAGGTAAGAAAAGATTTAAAGCCAAGTTAGTTGTAAAAGGATTTGCATAGAAAAAGGTATTGATCCTGATGAGATATTTTCTCCGGTGGTCAAGATGACTTCTATTTGTACTATTTTAAGTATTGTGGCTATTGAAGATTTGCATTTGGAACATCTAGATGTGAAAACTGCCTTTCTCCATGGTGATTTGGAGGAGGAGATATATATGGAACAACCCCAAGAATTTGAGGTCAAAGGTAAGGAGAAACAGGTGTGCAGATTGAAGAAGAGTTTGTATGGCTTGAAACAAGAACCTTGGCAATGGTATTTGAAATTTGATCATTTTATGGCTGAGCAAGGCTACAACTGGTGTAATTCTGACCATTGTGTTTATTTTAAGAGGTTGGATAATGATAGCTACATTATTTTATATTTATATGTTGATGACATGCTTGTAGTAGGGTCTAACATGGATCACATAAGAGAGTTAAAACAACAATTAGCACAATCATTTCCTATGAAAACAATGTAATACTAACTATTATGCCAACATTCCCCTTATTACATTGTTCCTGCAATAGTACCAAGGGACCTCCCCTGAATGTTAACATACTAAAAAAAGTTGATTACATAATATGAATACATATTTTATAGAAGATCTTCTCCCAAAGAACAAATCCTGAACCAACCAGGGCTCCATTATGCTGTCTCGACTACCCTCAGAAAGGTGTAGCTTTGAGATGTGTTCTTGAGCTCTTTAGTCCCAAGCTCTCAAATCACAGTCTTGAATTATTTGATAATGAACCCTAAGAGATACGATAGATCTCTACCATTGTCTAGTGACCGCGAAAGGGTATAATTCTTGATCATATACTCTTTGAAGCTCGCTGGACAACAATCCATATTGAGCTCAACACCAAATCCCAAACCTATCTCCAAAACAAAATCTTCACAAAACATACATTCTTCAAGTCCGTCAACATCAACAAAGAAAAGAAAAACAACCAAAACCAAAAATGCTTCTCATGGAAAGCATCATCTCAAAGCGAGAAGCTAACTTGAGATGATGGAAAGTTCTCCATCCTCCAATGCCGCCTGCCTCTAATATGATGCTTAAAGGGCATATCCACAGAAATTAATAGCACCATCTAGTGGATCCTCATCCTCAATATCTAGTGGATCCTTATCATCTTCAATGCAAGCAAGGTTTCCTTCATTTTTGACCTTTCCTTTAAGAACATCACTAGCTTGAGTTTTACAATCCCAAGCTGTGTGACCATTTCTCTTACAATAAAAATATTTGATTCTCTTTGATCTCTTGTAATTTCTTCTTGAGAATAATGCTTTCTCCTAAGGATCATCTTCTAAATCTTCTATTGTTCTCTTCTCTTCTACTAGAAGAGTAGAAATCATACCTTCTAGAGTTTGTGAAGGTATTTAACTAAGTGTAAAAGTAACATTGTTGTATTTTTAAGGCAAGCTATTTAATAGGATGGCCCTGGCATCATCATCATCTACCGTAACCTTAATCTCTGCTAGCTGTCTAATGAGAGACTGCAAGTTACTTATATAATTTGACATTGTGATTCCATCTTCCATCTTAAATCTAAGTAATTGAAGTTTTAGAGAAAACTTTGTATTAACAACTTTTGCTCCAAACAATTTATTCAGATTATCCCAAATTTCGGCTGATCATTTATCCAAATCAATGTGGTACAATTTAGTGTCAGAAAGAGAAAGACCAATTATAGCCTTGGCTTTATCATCTCTACTACTCCAATCTAATAATTATTTGCATCTATAGGTGCTTTTTCTTTTCCACTTATTATTCCCCATAAATTTTTATTCATTAGTTGCATTTAAATTTTTATTCTCCAAGTATGAAAATTGAAACCAGAATACTTGTCTAATGGAATCTCCATTTAAAAATAATACTCTAAAAGGAAATAGTAGGACTAAATTGACCTTCTTACTCAGAGTTAAATATATTTGCTTATAAAATTTTGCACTTCCATACACACTTCAATACATACCAATTTGAGATGATAATGGCAATGTAGATTATAGGTGACTAGCCGCAAATGAATTGCTAATCTTCCAAAGAGCTATTTGTTGTTGCAAGAGAATTGCTACTCTGGTAGTGATAGTCTCACAATATACTATGGACTGAGACTACAAATTATACATCTTCACTAAATGCAACACAAATTCAATGGCCTACAAATAGCTTCAAACTATATTCTATTCTTTCCTCATAATTTAATACCTTCCAATGGTTTCTAATGCCTCCTCGAACACCTCTACATATGTTTGGAGCTCTCCTTCAAACGCAACCTTTCAATGCTATCTAGCCTGGGCGCTTCCATAACTTCATCGCCATTAGAAGCCAAACATGAAGGCAGGCTCTGATACCATATGAAAAAAGGGGCAGTGACTTTATTGATCTATTTGAAATGATACAAAGTAGTGGTTTTATACAAGGATGATGCAGTTCATAACGACTATCGTTCCAGTTTGTCGTTGCAGTTTGTATAACCAATTTATAACTGTAACATTGTAAATGTAATTAACAATGTAACACTAACTATTATGCCAATAGGATTTGGGGGCAGAAAAACAAATCCTTGGTATGAAAATTTGTAGAAATAGGAAGAACAGAAAATTGACTCTATCTTAGGCTAATTATGTTGAAAAGGTGTTGTAGAGATTCCATATGGAGAATGCAAAAGCTGTCAGTACACCTTTGCCTAGTCATTTGAAATTGACTCAGGAGATGTGTCCTAAGACACAAGAGGAGGAAGAAAAAATGTCCAAGGTACCATATGCTTCAGGTGTAGGAAGTTTAATGTACACCATGGTATGCACGAGACTGGATATTGCACATGTTGTAGGAGTCGTAAGCAAGTATATGAGTCATCCTCGATTGGAGCATTGAAATGCAGTAAAATGGATTCTCAGATATTTGAGAAGTACATCCAATAAATGCTTATGTTTTAGGGGCTCTAATATTGATATAGCAAGCTATGTGGACTAAGATTTGGCAGAGAATATTGATACAGGAGAAGTATTATAGGTTATGTCTTTACTATAGGTGGGACAGCGGTGAGTTGGATCTCCAAGTTGCAAAAAGCAGTTGCTTTATCCACCACAGACGCAGAGTATGTAGCTTCAATAGAGGCTAGCAAGGAGCTAATATGGCTGCAATCCTTCATGGGAGAATTGGGCAAATAATAGGCTAACAGTTCTTTGTATATAGATAGTCAGAATGCCATACATCTTGCAAAAAATTCTACCTTGCATTTAAAGACCAAACACATACATCTCAGGTATCACTTCATCCGGTTGGTGTTAGATGATGGACAGTTACAGCTAGAAAAGATACATACAGTTGAAAATCCAGCAGATATTTTTATGAAGGCAGTGACAAGGGAGAAGTTGAGCTTCTCTTCAGCTTCGGTTGGTCTTCAAGACTGAAAACCAAAAATTAGAATAGCAGAGTCCAAGGTGCTTATTTCTAGTGGGAGATGCACGCGCAACGGTGTCATCCAGGACTAGTCTCCAAGTGGGAGATTGTTTAGTGTGGAGCCTAATTAGTCTCCAAGTGGGAGATTGTTGGTATGTGGTGATTGATCATGCAAGTATTGTACACTCATCATGTCATTTTTTCCCTCTTTTTTGCCCGTTCGGAGTTGGTTGTTAATTTTTTGTTAACCGATGAAAGAAAAATTACATTGTAAAACCCTAATTCTAGAAGCTTCCAAAAGGCTTGTTATAAGCTACTGGGATGTATGTTGTGGATGGGATTTCAATAATGTATTCTAGCATTTGCAGCGGTATTGAGTTGTAAGGATTGCTGGTTGTAATCAGTTTGATTTACTGGATAATAATATTGGACTCTCTATTGGTGGATGTAGCCTGGGTTTGGGTGAACTACGTTAAAACTTGTCTGTCGTTGTTATTATTTCTATGTATTTTCATTCCTCTATTTAATCTTTATTTGAATTTAATTGATATCTTCTACTGGCTAACCGTAACACCTAATACAAGAGGTAAGACACATTCCAAGGCTGAGTAGGAATTTAATTTCAGCAGGATAGTTAGTTGATAAAGGTTGCATTGTTACATTTACAGATAAAAATTGGAAGGTTTCAAGAGGTGCCTTAATAGTAGCAAAAGGTGTGAAAGTAGGCACCTTATATCTTTGTATAGGTCATACTATTCCTTCTATTTTAGCTATTGCAGAGAAAAATAAATAGGTTCAGGAATAGTTGCTGTAGGTTCGCAGGAAGAGACTGAAACAATTGCTGCAAGTTCTGAGACAACACTATGGCATAATAGACTTGGGCATATGAGTGAAAAATATATGAAGGTACTTCATTCTAAGAAAGCTTTACCAGGTCTGAAATGTATTAATATAGATTTTTGTGAAAGTTGTGTGTATGGAAAACAAAAGAGAGTCAGTTTTCTCAAGGATGGGAAGCAAAAGAAAGATGAAAAGTTAGAGCTTGTACATACAGATGTATGGGGACCAGCTCAGGTATGTTCTCTCGATGGCTCTCAATATTATGTTACACTCAAAGATGATGCAACTAGGAATGTTTGGATTTATTTTCTTAGGTAGAAATTTGATGTATTTGAAACATTTAGTAAATGGAGAAGCTTGGTTGAGAATGAGATGGGTAAAAGATTAAAATGTCTTAGATCTGATAATGGTGGTGAGTATTGTAGCAAAGAATTTGAGGATTATTATTCCTTTAATAGAATTTGTAGGCAAAAAATGGTTCCAGGTACTCCACAAAAGAATGGAGTGGCTGAGTGCATGAATAGGACAATAATGGAGCACGCAAGGATCATAAGATTGCATGCTGGGCTGCCTTTAAACATGTGGACAGAGGCTGCTAACACTGCTGTATATTTAATTAACAGAGGTCCTTTAGTTCCTTTGGGCTGTGGTATTCCAGTGGAAGCATGGACAGGTAAGAAGGTGAGTTATTCTTTTCTGAAAACCTTCAGATGTGAAGCATTTGCACATGTAGATTCTGAAAATATAACCAATTTGGATGCAAAATCAAAAAGTGTACCTTCGTTGGATATGGCATTGATGAATTTGGTTATAGGCTTTGGGATTTTGAAAATCAAAAAATTGTGAGAAGTAGGGATGGTGTATTCAATGAGAAGGTGTTGTACAAAGATCAATTGTAGTAGCATGAGAAGAAAGAAAAATATTATGTGGTGTTGAATGATAGTCCAGATAATGATGTTCTAGTGGTTCCTCATGCTCCACAACAGTAACAAGAAATACCACAAACTCCAGTGAATGTTAGACGGTTTTCTCTCTCTTTAAATTCTATTTTGTTAATAGATGCCGGTGAACTGGAAGGGTATGATGAAGCTATGTAGGTGGATACAAAGGTTTAGTGGGAGCTTGCAATGCAAGAAGAAATGGACTCCTTGCTAAAAAATTAGACTTTAGAATTATGTAAGTTGCCTGCAGGTAAAAAGGCTTTACCAAACAAATGGGTTTATCAGCTGAAAGAGGAAGATGGAGGTAAGAAAAGATTTAAAGCCAAGTTAGTTGTAAAAGGATTTGCATAGAAAAAGGTATTGATCCTGATGAGATATTTTCTCCGGTTGTCAAGATGACTTCTATTTGTACTATTTTAAGTATTGTGGCTATTGAAGATTTGCATTTGGAACAGCTAGATGTGAAAACTGCCTTTCTCCATGGTGATTTGGAGGAGGAGATATATATGGAACAACCCCAAGAATTTGAGGTCAAAGGTAAGGAGAAACAGGTGTGCAGATTGAAGAAGAGTTTGTATGGCTTGAAACAAGAACCTTGGCAATGGTATTTGAAATTTGATAGTTTTATGGCTGAGCAAGGCTACAACTGGTGTAATTCTGACCATTGTGTTTATTTTAAGAGGTTGGATAATGACAGCTACATTATTTTATATTTATATGTTGATGACATGCTTGTAGTAGGGTCTAACATGGATCACATAAGAGAGTTAAAACAACAATTAGCACAATCATTTGCTATGAAAACAATGTAATACTAACTATTATGCCAACATTCCCCTTATTACATTGTTCCTACAATAGTACCAAGGGACCTCCCCTGAATGTTAACATACTAAAAAAAGTTGATTACATAATATGAATACATATTTTATAGAAGATCTTCTCCCAAAGAACAAATCCTGAACCAACCAGGGCTCCATTATGTTGTCTCGACTACCCTCAGAAAGGTGTAGCTTTAAGATGTGTTCTTGAGCTCTTTAGTCCCAAGCTTTCAAATCACAGAGTCTTGAATTATTTGATAATGAACCCTAAGAGATACGATAGATCTCTACCATTGTCTAGTGACCGCGAAAGGGTATAATTCTTGATCATATACTCTTTGAAACTCGCTGGACAACAATCCATATTGAGCTCAACACCAAATCCCAAACCTATCTCCAAAACAAAATCTTCACAAAACATACATTCTTCAAGTCCGTCAACATCAACAAAGAAAAGAAAAACAACCAAAACCAAAAACGCTTCTCATGGAAAGCATCATCTCAAAGCGAGAAGCTAACTTGAGATGATGGAAAGTTCTCCATCCTCCAATGCCGCCTGCCTCTAATATGATGCTTAAAGGGCATATCCACAGAAATTAATAGCACCATCTAGTGGATCCTCATCCTCAATATCTGGTGGATCCTTATCATCTTCAATGCAAGCAAGGTTTCCTTCATTTTTGACCTTTCCTTTAAGAACATCACTAGCTTGAGTTTTACAATCCCAAGATGTGTGACCATTTCTCTTACAATAAAAATATTTGATTCTCTTTGATCTCTTGTAATTTCTTCTTGAGAATAATGCTTTCTCCTGAGGATCATCTTCTAAATCTTCTATTGTTCTCTTCTCTTCTGCTAGAAGAGTAGAAATCATACCTTCTAGAGTTTGTGAAGGTATTTAACTAAGTGTAAAAGTAACATTGTTGTATTTTTAAGGCAAGCTATTTAATAGGATGGCCCTGGCATCATCATCATCTACCGTAACCTTAATCTCTGCTAGCTGTCTAATTAGAGACTGCAAGTTACTTATATAATTTGACATTGTGATTCCATCTTCCATCTTAAATCTAAGTAATTGAAGTTTTAGAGAAAACTTTGTATTAACAACTTTTGCTCCAAACAATTTATTCAGATTATCCCAAATTTCGGCTGATCATTTATCCAAATCAATGTGGTACAATTTAGTGTCAGAAAGAGAAAGACCAATTATAGCCTTGGCTTTATCATCTCTACTACTCCAATCTAATAACTTATTTGCATCTATAGGTGTTTTTTCTTTTCCACTTATTATTCCCCATAAATTTTTATTCATTAGTTGCATTTAAATTTTTATTCTCCAAGTATGAAAATTGAAACCAGAATACTTGTCTAATGGAATCTCCATTTAAAAATAATACTCTAAAAGGAAATAGTAGGACCAAATTGACCTTCTTACTCAGAGTTAAATATATTTGCTTATAAAATTTTGCACTTCCATACACACTTCAATACATACCAATTTGAGATGATAATGGCAATGTAGATTATAGGTGACTAGCCACAAATGAATTGCTAATCTTCCAAAGAGCTATTCGTTGTTGCAAGAGAATTGCTACTCTGGTAGTGATAGTCTCACAATATACTATGGACTGAGACTACAAATTATACATCTTCACTAAATGCAACACAAATTCAATGGCCTACAAATAGCTTCAAACTATATTCTATTCTTTCCTCAGAATTTAATACCTTCCAATGGTTTCTAATGCCTCCTCAAACACCTCTACATATGTTTGGAGCTCTCCTTCAAACGCAACCTTTCAATGCTATCTGGCCTAGGCGCTTCCATAACTTCATCGCCATTAGAAGCCAAACATGAAGGCAGGCTCTGATACCATATGAAAAAAGGGGCAGTGACTTTATTGATCTATTTGAAATGATACAAAGTAGTGGTTTTATACAAGGATGATGCAGTTCATAATGACTATCGTTCCAGTTTGTCGTTGCAGTTTGTATAACCAATTTATAACTGTAACATTGTAAATGTAATTAACAATGTAACACTAACTATTATGCCAATAGGATTTGGGGGCAGAAAAACAAATCCTTGGTATGAAAATTTGTAGAAATAGGAAGAACAGAAAATTGACTCTATCTTAGGCTAATTATGTTGAAAAAGTGTTGCAGAGATTCCATATGGAGAATACAAAAGCTGTCAGCACACCTTTGCCTAGTCATTTGAAATTGACTGAGGAGATGTGTCCTAAGACACAAGAGGAGGAAGAAAAAATGTCCAAGGTACCATATGCTTTAGGTGTAGGAAGTTTAATGTACACCATGGTATGCACAAGACTGGATATTGCACATGTTGTAGGAGTCGTAAGCAAGTATATGAGTCATCCTTGATTGGAGCATTGAAATGCAGTAAAATGGATTCTCAGATATTTGAGAAGTACATCCAATAAATGCTTATGTTTTAGGGGCTCTAATATTGATTTAGCAAGCTATGTGGACTAAGATTTGGTAGAGAATATTGATACAGGCGGAGTATTATAGGTTATGTCTTTACTGTAGGTGGGACAGCGGTGAGTTGGATCTCCAAGTTGCAAAAGGTAGTTGCTTTATCCACCACAGACGCAGAGTATGTAGCTTCAACAGAGGCTAGCAAGGAGCTAATATGGCTGCAATCCTTCATGGAAGAATTGGGCAAATAATAGGCTAACAGTTCTTTGTATATAGACAGTCAGAATGCCATACATCTTGCAAAAAATTCTACCTTGCATTTAAAGACCAAACACATACATCTCAGGTATCACTTCATCCGGTTGGTGTTAGATGATGGACAGTTACAGCTAGAAAAGATACATACAGTTGAAAATCCAGTAGATATTTTTATGAAGGCGGTGACAAGGGAGAAGTTGAGCTTCTCTTCAGCTTCGGTTGGTCTTCAAGACTGAAAACCAAAAATTAGAATAGCAGAGTCCAAGGTGCTTATTTCTAGTGGGAGATGCACATGCAACGGTGTCATCCAGGACCAGTCTCCAAGTGGGAGATTGTTTAGTGTGGAGCCTAATTAGTCTCCAAGTGGGAGATTGTTGGTATGTGGTGATTGATCATGCAAGTATTGTACACTCATCATGTCATTTTTTCCCTCTTTTTTGCCTATTCGGAGTTGGTTGTTAATTTTTTGTTAACCGATGAAAGAAAAATTACATTGTAAAACCCTAATTCTAGAAGATTCCAAAAGGCTTGTTATAAGCTACTGGGATGTATGTTGTGGATGGGATTTCAATAATGTATTCTAGCATTTGCAGCGGTATTGAGTTGTAAGGATTGCTAGTTGTAATCAGTTTGATTTACTGGATAATAATATTGGACTCTCTATTGGTGGATGTAGCTTGGGTTTGGGTGAACTACGTTAAAACTTGTCTGTCGTTGTTATTATTTCTATGTATTTTCATTCCTCTATTTAATCTTTATTTGAATTTAATTGATATCTTCTACTGGCTAACTGTAACACCTAACCCTAACCCTCACCACAATACTAACCCTAATTCTAACCTAAACACTAACCTTAACCATAATTTTAACACCTAACTCTAATCATAAATATAATATATAATATAATATGAAACTTTAATTATTATATATTATAGTAATAATTATTATATATTATAATAATAATAATTATATTATATAATAATATATTATTATATTATTATATAATATATTAGATATATTATAAAAGATATATAATATTTTTTAATATATTATGATTAGTGTTAGAATTAGGCTTGTGGCTCCGGTTGCTCTTAGCATATTTATATTAAATATAATATATCTTAAGTATGCCCAGAGATATCCTTCTCAAGGTGCCTAATGTTAGGGTTAGTGATTAAAAAATAGGCACCTTCATACTTTAGATATATTATATTTAATATAAATATGCTAGTATTAAAAAAATAGGTGTATAAATAAATAAAATAAAACTAAGTGTATAAGGATATGTATATTTAAGTGACTGGTCAAAGCTGATATAATGCAAACAAAATAGAAGGTCCAAGGCTCCGCATGAGAGTGGGACCCACAAATCCAAGAAAAATGATGTTCATTTAAACTAATCTTCAGACAAAATCACGTACCCTATCTTAAAAAGTTTTGACAATGAAGCCAAGGAATAAAGGCCAAAAGGAAGCCGGCTTTAGGATTCATAGCTACTCAATTGTTGATGACCAATTCACTATGCTTCTCTACATATCATATAAATACATGCTTTCCTACACTCCCTTCTCACCCAGCAATTAGAATTCCTCGTTTCTGCAGTGAAATAAGTGCTTCTGAGTTGATATATTAAGATAGAAAGAGCGAGAGCGAGAAAGATATGGAGTTTAATAGAGCCTGCTTGATGGTGATGTTATTGGCCTTCAATATTGTGGGAGTGTCATATGCATCAGATCCTGATATCATCTCTGATTTTGTTCTTCCTCCAGGCCAGAATCCAACAAATGTGGATGGCAATTTCTTCACCTTCATGGGATTCTGAGAGGTTCGAAGCAACAATTTAACCGAGCAGAGCATAGTGAAAGTGACAAAGGCAGCAATGGCAGAGTTCCCTGCTTTAACAAGGCTGGGTGTCTCCATGGCGGTGCTGCAGTTCCCTGGTGGCAGGGTGAACCCTCCTCACACTCACCCTCATGCTTCTGAACTTCTCTATGTTTTGGGTGGATCTCTCCTCGTTGGAGTCGTTGACACCACTAGAAAGCTCTTCACATAGACCCTCGTTTTAGGAGATTTATTCATGTTTCCCAAAGGACTCCTCCATTTCCAATTGAATACCAACTATGACCACGAGGCCGTTGCTATTTCTGGGTTTGGAAATGCCAATGCAGGCACTATTTCAGTGCCATCTGCTCTCATTACAAGTGGTATAACCAATGATGTTCTAGCCAAGTCATTCAAGACAGACACCAAAACTATTTGGATGCCAAAGGCTATCCTCAAACCTTGATCCTAACCATTTCTTTCTTCTACGCTTCATCTTTCTTTTACTTTTTTAGCTTCTATTGTTTAGAGATGATTTTCTATTTTCTCCGTAGATCATCGTACTGATCCATTTATTTGTCTTCATGAAAATTTAAATAAATGAAAATGTATTTTACTTTTACCATAAATTTCTCTATTTCCTTGCTTTCTTCTTTAAATTCACATTGATCACAATATTTTCAATGCATGCCAAGGAAATCCAAGTCCATCTGGGACAAGGTCTATTATTAGAAATGAATATGGTTCCTTGATTGTAGCCAAATCGTCTAAGTTAGCCATAGGAACTAACAATGAGGTGGAAGCATGGGCGTTAGTCCATGGTTTACAACTGGTGATTGAAAAAGGAATAAAAAATGTGTGGATCAAGGGTGACTCCTTGATAGTGATCAATGCCATCAAAGGAAGAGGATTAGATAATTGGAAACTCAACTATATTCTTCAGCAGGCCAGCACCCTACTGAACAGGCTAGATAATTATCTCATATCCCACACGTTAAGGGAAGGAAATAACTTGGTAGATCTGCTAGCAAATATAGTTGTTGAGATTGAGAGCGCATATGTGCTATTCCCACCTGGAGACCAAATCCACTCAAATTCTTTATCAAATACTCTGTCACATGAGATGGAAGATGGGATGGATAGTACCTTAGTTTGATTTTTAGCTATCCTAGCATTGTCAACTTGGCATTTTTGAAAGATATCCCTCTTAAAATCAACCTCCTAGATGGCATACACCTTGTCAAATCTCCTAGCGTAAAGGATGAAATAGGTGATAGGAAACAGGTTGGTTTGAATATGGCATGTCTTATCATCACCTCCTGTCATGAGGTACACCAACTTAAATGCGGTTTAATTCTTGTTGTTCAAACTTCTGTCAAGTTCGTGGAAGTGGAATGTCAGATCTCATGAGGACAAGTGAATCGAGACTGCTTAAGCCATTTTAGCTATTATTGTGGGTAGGTGGGGATTGCAAATCCATCCTCTTTTCACGTCATATTAAAAGGAAGTGACTAGCCTTAACTGCTCTTGTTAAGTGAGATTTCTTTGGCGGCGCAACGGCTTCATCTCCTCTGATGGGGTGTTTCAGCAGAGGACATGTTGCAAGATCTAAATGGTGGTATTCCTTTGGCAATGTACTCCATATCTTGTCACTAGTGCTCTTTGATTTTATGATGTCATTGAAGTCCTCTGCTAACTTTGGTTCGACATGATGTCATTGGGATTTTATTCCTACTACTTATGGATTTGTTGGCTTGTTTAAAGGATATTTTCTCTTTTACTTCAAATGCAATCTTGTCTTGTTCTGCTTCTTTCGTCGACTTTCCTTTCCTGCGGTTATCCTATTTCTATTTTTTACACCTCTCAAGGATAATCTGCATGGCTAACATATGTCTTAATCAAAGACTATTTTTCCCAGCTCTCGACTGGGAACTAGAGATTAGAGGGAGAGTTAAGGCGATAGACTTGATGACTCTACTCGATTGGGATTGCACCCTCATCCAATTTGCAGTTAGAAACATAGTCAGCCACTCTTGGATAAGAGGTTATGAGGGGCGTGTGCTCAATTATTCAGATGTGGTCTTATAGCTCTTATCTAAAATTATGGACCTAGTTATGGATGGCGAGTTCATGCATGCTCTAGTGGCAGGACTATTTTTCAAAAGCATTTATAATGTTGAAAGGTGGGAATCGGCGGTGTCTACTTATAGAATGGATCAGGGAGATGATCTAATTGGTGGGCTTTTCAATCTTGTGGTTATGCGTACCTCTTCCCTGCAGCAAGCAATCTATAGGGCCTTGCAAGCTAGTATCAAATCTTTGAGCAACAGTGAAATTGATGACGTGCTGCGGTCTCACTTCTTTCTGGTTACCAAGAAAAAAGCTGATAGGATCAAGGATGTGTTCACAGCCATCCGGTTCCTAAGGATTCATCCCCCCAACCTAGCTCCAGGAATGCCTCAGTACGCTCTAGAGGATCCAGATGAAGGAGCTCAGTCATCTACGTCCGTGGATCTAGATGAATAGAATCTCCCAGTAGCTCCGGCAGTGGCGTGATGAAGTGACGTCGGATTGCGTTTTTGGCATCCTGGGTGGGTGGTTGGCTACATTGGTTTGACAGTGTCAGTCTTGAAGGTGGTAAGGGGTGCTTTTTGACTTAGGGATGGTCTTTTTGTCTATACAATTTGTAGCTCGTTAAGCAATGATCATTTGGGTGACATTTTTTTTCTGTCTTCCTGTTTTATTAGTTAGATTTCTATGGCTAAGAACTGCTAAGGATATTACTGCTATTATTTCTTATTCTGGACTTGGCTTTGGCCACAATTTTTGTAATATTTTTTAAACTTTCTCAATCTATGGGTGTGCCTACACCTTTTTCTGGTTTAAAAGAAAAATGAAATGGAGGTGTTATATATTAGTTTTAGTAAAAAACAAGAGCCACCTTGGTTACTATTTTTTTTTAGATATTATAATTATAGAATTGGTTTTGTGAAATAAAAATTTAATGTACATCAGACTAGGCCCTATATTTGATGGTTGTGTGATTATGTTTAGTCATTTTTGTTGTATAATAAAATAAAAAATTTAGGGCACAAAAGAATTTCTTGAGAGGTAAATTGACTATTTAGGTCCTAGATGAGATTGAAGTCATATGCATTGTAATCACAATAAAATTGATTGACAATGTAATAAAAATATTTTGTCTTTTTTAAATAAACATCTTTTAAGAAATTGATTTAATTTAACTTTTATAATTTTATGTGTTTTTATAACTAAGTTCTAGTTAAATTTTTGTTGACTGAAAAGATAAGAGTACACTATTTACAAAGAAAAGGTGGGTAGTAAGATGGCACATCCTCAAAGTCTATGCAGGACAATGTTTAAAACAAAGATGAAATCTCAAAGGTCCAAGCCTAATACATAAATAAAAACACTAAGCAACTAAAGCAACATCGATAGGAGGGGGGTCTTTGTCATCTTGTTTTCCCTAAAGGTCATCCCTAGATAGAATCATGAATTGGATTCCAACTAGTAGGAGCATTATCTTCCTTAGGAGTGTAGTCAAAAAGTTGTTGATAATAAACATCAGAAATGACCAACTTAAAGTGAGAAAACTTGCCAAAGTTAGGCAAGCTAAGAGCACCATACCCATGATAAGAGGTGGAAGGTGGTCATAAAGGTTGATATTAGATGTAGGCTAGATTATCTCTACTCCTTGAGTTTTGAGAGCCATGAGACTTAAATCATTGATCTCTTCTTGTAGATTGACTACATCCTCATTGGCACCCTTGAGGAGGGCAAGAGGGAGTAGGCATACTTGGGCCATAGTGCATAGAGCATCACCCCATTTATCTAAAAGCTCATGTAAATGTGCAACTTCAACTACAACTTTACTATCTTACACTCGAATCAGCATAAGCACATTAGAACAAACCTTGGCTTTAATATTAAAGAGAAATGAACATCAGTTGAAGAATGTGAAAAAAAAGATGAAATTTCTATCCAAATCATAAAGAGAATTTCCATTCTAAAAGAATTGCAACTCTAGGTATACTTGAATGAGAGACAAGTTCTATTCCCTAACAAAACTATATGCAATTAGAAAGGATCAGGTTGAAAAGGTCTGAAGAAATTGGTGTAGGAGCACCTTGGCAAATCAAAGTTGTCCTAGACAAATATTTAATTTTTGGTTAAATTTGTAATGATTTAATATTGTATTGAGGTCCGTCAAGTCATCTTTCATGTGTTAAGATCCTAGGAGGGGTCTAATGTTTAAGTCTTATGACAAGTTGTCATACAAAATGGAAAATCCCTAAAAATGTATCTTTCAAAAATGTAAAATGAGGAAGGTGAAGGGTCACCTTGTTCCAATTTGTTGGAAGGAAGTGGAAACTGAAGAGACAAATGAGGAATGCCTTTATTAAGGCCTTGTAACATCCAAATAAGGTGTGGGTGGTTGATTAGTAGGTTTTGATCAATAGAGAAAACACTGTTTTCATGTATTTCAACAGAAATTGACTGTTTCCTGTAGTTGTACGGACCTTTACGGACAAGGACTGGTGCCAAATTAGTTGTAAGTGATAGTCCTATCAATCACCCTCCATTTCCTTTTGGTTGCATGCATTTTAGTTTCGTTTTGTGAAAGATATTGCATTTTTAGTAAAAACTGTCAAACCCTGATTTAGAGTAACCAGTTTTGGGAAAAACGCCATAAATTTTGTTTCCACCATTGGATCTTTATGTAACTTGTATAAAATGTCTGTAACTATGTTATCTACAATCTGACCAAAGAAATTGACCTCATTATGGGTTGTGTGGAAGTTATGCATGACTGTTCGTGGCATTTCACAGTGACATTTCTGAGTATGAACCCTTGTAGCAGAATTACCAGTCTGTTTTTAGAGCACATTTTCCAAAGTAACCTATACCCATCTTAGAGTATGCTATGGGGAGGCATAATGGGTATCCAATTCATGTCTAAGATTTTCATTTGGATGTTTATACAGAAAGTTATTGGGACTGTTCTCCGTTTGTAGGTTACTAGTCCGTCTTGGGATTTATGAAGGAAGAGTTGCCTCAAAGAGTGATAAACTTGTAAAGTGAGTTGATTGAAACCCTTTGATATGAAATATGCTATAAGGAGTTGTGTTGTTCTTTATCCTCTGCATCAAATTGGTATCAGAGCTCAGAAGATTCTGAGCGTGTAGATAGAGCGCCGAAAGAGGCAATCTACACCAGGAGTTCAGGATGAGCATTAGTTTTTGCTATCTGATTCTTGTTGAGAAGTTTTATGGTTGCAGGTGCAAGTTCACTCACTGCTGTAGGCAGACATGAAGGTTTGTCAAGATGGCCAGAGAAGATGGTCCATTGGTTGTCGCCAACAGTCTTGGGGAGAGAGGCAAGAGAGGACTCCCAGGTGAGGGACAGAAGTGTTGTTGTAGCAGGAAGGAGTGGACTTCTGATGCACCTTGGAGGCAGCCAGTCAAACACCATTAATAGGAGTCACAGTTGGAAAGTAAAAAGGAAGCAGAGGAGGCAGCAAGTCAGGGTTGAAGACATAAAGAGGCAAAAGTCATTTGAAGCAGAGCACACAACTCTTGGGACAAGAGTTTTCTTCATGCTGAGGAGTATGGTGCAGGAGCACCTTGGCAAATCAAAGTTGTCCTAGACAAATATTTAATTTTTGGTTAAATTTATAATGATTTAATATTGTATTGAGGTCTGTCAAGTCATCTTTCATGTGTTAAGATCCTAGGAGGGGTCTAATGTTTAAGTCTTATGACAAGTTGTCATACAAAATGGAAAATCCCTAAAAATGTATCTTTCAAAAATGTAAAATGAGGAAGGTGAAGGGTCACCTTGTTCCAATTCATTGGAAGGAAGTGGAAACTGAAGAGACAAATGAGGAATGCCTTTATTAAGGCCTTGTAATATCCAAATAAGGTGTGGGTGGTTGATTAGTAGGTTTTGATCAATAGAGAAAACACTGTTTTCATGTATTTCAACAGAAATTGACTGTTTCCTATAGTTGTACGGACCTGTACGGACAAGGACTGGTGCCAAATTGGTTGTAAGTGATAGTCCTATCAATCACCCTCCATTTCCTTTTGGTTGCATGCATTTTAGTTTCATTTTGTGAAAGATATTGCATTTTTAGTAAAAACTGTCAAACCCTGATTTAGAGTAACCAATTTTGGGAAAAACGCCATAAATTTTGTTTCCACCGTTGGATCTTTATGCAACTTGTAGAAAATGTCTGTAACTATGTTATCTACAATCTGACCGAAGCGATCGACCTCATTTTGGGTTGTGTGGAAGTTATGCATGACTGTTCGTGGCATTTCACAGTGACATTTCTGAGTATGAACCCTTGTAGCAGAATTACCAGTTCGTTTTTAGAGCACATTTTCCAAAGTAACCTATACCCATCTTAGAGTATGATGTGGGGAGGCATAATGGGTATCCAATTCATGTCAAAGATTTTCATTTGGATGTTTATACAGAAAGTTATTGGGACTGTTCTCTGTTTGTAGGTTACTAGTCCGTCTTGGGATTTATGAAGGAAGAGTTGCCTCAAAGAGTGATAAACTTGTAAAGTGAGTTGATTGAAACCCTTTGATATGAAATATGCTATAAGAAGTTGTGTTGTTCTTTATCCTCTGCATCATTTTGGTATCAGAGCTGGCGAAAGATTTGGGTGGTGTGTATTTTTTTCTGTCACTGAGAAGGCAGGTGAAGAGTGAGAAGATCTTGATTGTGTAGATAGATCACCGAGGGAGGCAATCTACACCTTTTGGATTTTGTGTTGCTCATTTGTTTGGTTGCAGGTGCTTATCCATCTAGCTGCAGAAAGATGTTTTCTGAGGTTGTGTGTGGGCAGACAAGATGAGGTCTGTCATGACCATTCTCCAATAGAGATTTGGCTGGAGAAGGATGCATAGAGAAACCACTAAGGAGAGAGTGGTAGGTGCATCACTAGGATCTTCTATTGGGTGAGATGGATGGTTTGGTAAGTTGGTTTGTTGTGAAGCAGTGAGAGAGATGGATACCTGAAGAAGCACTTGATGTTGCAGCCCGAAGAGTACTCCATTGATGGGAGTAGAAGGAGCCTGAGGATGCTCTGTGAAGATGGTAGTTTGTTTTGTTGGTTGGTTGGTCACCATTTCTATAGATTGGAAGATTGCAGCTGAGAAGATTGAAGATAAAGACAGAGGAAAGAGACTTTTGTTACAGATACATTTCCAAGGGACTTGGAAATTTTGTTGGTTGGTTGTATGGTGCAAGAGCACCTTGACAAACTGAGACTTCCATAGGAGTTTGATTAAAATGATCCAATATTGTAATAATTCATCATTGTATTGAGGTCCATCAAGTCATTTTTATGTGTTTAGGTCATTAGGAGTTTCAAAAATGCAAAATATTGCAAACCATGTAAAGGTTGTCAATGTAAAATTGGAAAAAAGATGCAAAGTTGGAAGCTGAAGAGTCATTTGATTCTTGGTTTGCTCCAAATCAATTATTAACTAAAGAGACATGTTTTAATGTCTTTAAAAGGCCTTGTAACCATGAAGAATTTGTGGGTGGTTGAAGATTTGAGCATGGAATGAGAAAAAATAATGTTTTCCTGTATTTTCCTTTAGAAATTTGCTATCTTTTGCTATTGTATAGCCCTATAAAGAATTGAATGGATGCCTAATGGATTGTAAATGTTAGATCCTTCAACCACCTTCCATTTTCTTCTTGTCCCATGCATTTTTATTTAGTTTTGTGAAAGATATGAGTGTTTTATGGACTGTAATTTTCTGATTTTCCCTGCAACAGTCCTGTTGCAGCGTTTGGTACGGTTTTGTACAAACATATACAGGAGCAAGCCATATATGGTTGGAAAGCGTATTGAGTCTACTTTCCATTTCTTTTTGTTTCATCAAATTTTATTAAGATTTGAATAAGTTATGACAATTTTGGTGAGGGCAGGTCTGAACGTTGCCTAGGGTTTGTAGTTTTGGGAAAAGAGTTATAAGTTTCTCCCCTACCATTGGATCTTCATGAAAATTGGAGGAAAAATATGTATTAATGTTCTATTCAACCTGACTAAATCGATTAGATTATTTCTTTAATTTTTTTAATGTTATTGAGGATAGTTTTGGTCCTCCTACCTCTGCATCAGAAATCATGTATCTAGTTTCAAGCTTCTTGGGCTCTAGTGGAGAATTGAAAGAGATAGTTGGGAATCTTAAACTATCTATAGAATAGACATCAAGGGTTGAGAACTCCCAAATGGATCAAATGAGAGCTAAGTGGAAGGCCTTGATAAAGAATGTACTAGGCAAAATGGACCAATTTAGGCTCAAGAATAGTTGACCAAATAGTCTCAAATTAGTGGTGCTAAGTGCCAAGAGAAGACTAAAGTTGCAAATGATGGTTAAGTTAACCAATCATAAGAAGATGTGGTGAAATCCACAAGTATCCTTTACAAGGCCTATAATTATGAAATGGCATGTCAAGATACCATTTCCAATAATTTCACCACTGGATTGAAAGATCTAACTCTAATTTTGTGAAGCTGATAGGGAGGACTCTATGCTGCCTGCTCTGCATCCTGTAGGTGTACAAGACTGTTGACAACACTAGCCTTCCTACCAATTCAAAGTGCTAAAAGACATACTCCTTGCAGAGATGGAAAACTCTACTTCTTTGCTTGGTGTGGGACACATACATTGTCCTCACTGCTTCCCAGATACTGCCTCAATGGCACATAACTTTCTGAGCCCGTTGCCCACCCTTCTCACTCTATTCAAGGGTCTGGACTGCTTGGTGCTCACTTTCTTTCTCTCTACTTTTCCACCCCTGCAAATCTATTTATCCTACTTGTCTATCTAGCCGGACTCCTCACTGAGCTCACCTAGAACAAGCATGCATTTCCTCTAGCCGGCAATCTGACCACCACACAAAAGAAAAACAAACAAAAAGCATGTCTCTGCAAGATGGCCTCCATACTGTACAATGGAACTTGAGGCATCATCAATACAGAGTCATGGTTTGCAAAAGAGAACAAAACTATAGAAACAGAAAGACTAATCTACTTCAGAATGATAAAGTGAAAACAGAACAGAATGTACAAATGATCGAACTGCTGTATTTTATTTCTGTTCAAAAATTCTGATTACATTAAAGTGCTTCACACACCAAAATTCACTTCTTCGATTCTTCTCCTCTCTACTCTCTCTACAGGAAGAATGTTACATTTTATATGAATTCCATGTCCGTTACAGGACGGTTCAGTTACCAAATGGTTCGTATTCTAACTGCTGGTTGAATTCTGCATTTTCTTGACAGTCGGCCAGACTTACCATGATGTCTCTCCAACACATTGTATCGGCAAAACGGATGACTATCGGCCTAGCCTAAGTCCCTTCCGCCGATGTTATTTCTCTCGCCGATGTGTTTTGCATCAAATTTACTTTCGCCAAGACTAACCCCCCGTCGGTATAACTTAAAACCTATTCACCGATATCATCGGTCATGCCGATGCTCCTTCTATCGGTGTAACTTCACCGTTCTCCTGCCGATGTTCTATCGGCGTAACTTCACCATCCTCTTGCCGATGTGTCCCCATCGTCGAGACTCCTCCCATCGGCAACCCCGTCCATTCTCCTGCCGACAATAAATCTCATGCCGATATGCTTATGGCAACTCTCCGTCGGCCAAACATTTGGTCGTCGGTGAAACTATTCCATCAGTCTCTGATATCATTAGTCTTGCCGACCATTCTATCCCTTCAGTATAACTTCCTGCCGGTACTTCTCTGTTCGGCCAGACTAATTCACTTGGTCATCGGTGAGACACCATAGTGTCGGTAGACTCCATACTTGTTATCCCGACGACGTCTCTCTTGCCGATAGACCAAAATACAATATCCTCGGTGAACCAAAATGCATCTTATGCCGATGCCACTTTCGAACACAACCGTCGGTGTAATTCTTTCCTCTCTCACCCCGATGAATTTCAAAAGTGAATAGGTATAAACTCCTTCCCGCTCTGCCCTATTTTGAAAATTCAAAACATCACAACAAAATGCAAACATATATACACATGGGCTCCAAGCCCTTGGTGCTCCTGCACCATACTCCCCCTGTGCGGAAGAAGTCAAGTCACCTCCGGTGACAATGAGGCAAAATTAATGTCCCTCTTTTTAAATTCTGACTCTGCAACCCAGGTAGCTTCTGCTTCAGGCAACTGCTTCCATTTGATCAAATGCTCCATGTAGACACCATGTCTGGTTTGCTTCTGTACTCTTGAATCCAGTATTCTCTCTGCCTGCAGTTTGGGTTTTAATGGCAAAGTCACATCTTTTGTTGTTTGTTCCTTCTCTGAAATGGATCCATCTGCTGCTGACTGAGGACCCCTGTATTGCACCAGGTCTTGGACATTAAACACTGGTGAGATTGCCAAATCTTCTGGCAATTCAATTCTGTATGCATTGTTACCATACTTGTTCAGGATTCTACAAGGACCAATTTTCCTCATCTGCAGTTTGGTTGGTGTACCTTTCAGCATTCTGGCTTTGTTCAAGTGTACCATAACCAGATCACCAACCTCAAACTGAATATCCCTTCTGTGGGCATCTACTCTATCCTTGATCTTCTGTGTGTTCTCTGTCAAGGTTTTCTTCACCTGCTCATGCACTTCTTTCATGGATTGTGCAAAATCCTCTGCATGTCCACTTCTGTTCTCCATGTTTCCCATATTCCTGAGTTCACATATACCTCTGGGATGCATTCCATAGACTATTTCAAATGGACTCTTACCAGTAGTCCTATTCACACTATCATTATAGGCAAATTCTGCCTGATGAATGACAAGATCCCAACTCTATCCATATTATTTGGTTATACACCTTAACAGGTTGCCTAATGTCCTGTTTACCACCTCTATCTGACCATCTGTCTGTGGGTGATATGCTGAACTGAAAGACAAATTTGTTCCCAATCTCTGCCACAATGTTTTCTAGAAATGCCCCATGAACTTAGCATCTCTGTCAGACACAATACTTGCTGGAAGTCCATGAATTCTGATCACTTCTCTGAAAAACAAGTGTGCTATATGACTGGCATCATGAGTCACTTTGCAGGGAATGAAATGACTCATCTTGCTAAACCTATCCACTACTACATATATGCTGTCATAACCAGTCTTAGTCTTAGGCAAACCAACTACAAAATCCATGCTTACACGTTCCCATGGCCTGGAAGGAATGGGTAAGGGTTGGTACAGTCCTGCATTAGAAGTGGTTCCCTTGGCCTTCTGACATACGGTACACTGCTCTACATACCTTCTGATGTCTCTGTGCATCCTTGGCCAATGATAGAACCTTTGGACTAGCTCCAGTGTCTTGTTCAGACCAAAATGGCCGCTCAGACTGCCATTATGCTTCTCCTGTATGAGATTTTCTCTCATAGATCCTCTTGGCACACATAATTGTCCACCTTTGAATAGCAATCCCTGCTGTAAGGTGAAATCTGCAAATTCACTGTGAAAGTGATTCTCAAAATCTTGACATACCTTGTATGCCTTAGCAAAATCTTCATCATCTTGGTAAAGAGTCTTGAAATCTTCAATCCCAATGCTCTTCAATTGCACTTCCTGCACTGTGAGCAATCTTCTGCTCAAAGCATTTGCAACTCTATTCAGCTGCCCCTTCTTATGCTTAATTGTAAAGGTATAAGACTGCAGGTACTCCATCCATTTGATATGCCTGCTGCTTAACTTATCCTGTGAGTTCAGAAAACTCAGAGCTTGGTTATCAGTGTAGACCACAAATTCTTTAGGTAGGAGATAATGTCTCCACTTCCTCAATGCTTGGACTAGAGCATACAACTCTAAGTCATATGAAGAGTACTTACTCTTTGCTTCATTCAGCCTCTCACTGAAAAAGGCTACAGGTCTGTTTTCCTGATTTAGCACTGCTCCTACAGCTATATTACTTGCATCACATTCAATAGTAAATAGCTTATCAAAACTAGGCAACAACAAAATAGGTTGTGTTGCTACCTCTTTCTTCAACCTTTCAAAACTTCTATCTGCAGCTGGTGTCCATTTGAATTTTGCTTTCATTCCACCCTTAATTGTATCCAACATAGGTGCACATATTCCACTGAAATTTCTGATAAACTTTCTATAAAACTGGGCTAAGCCATGAAAACTTCTTACCTCTGTGGCTGCTCTGGGAGTAGGCCAGCTTAATATGGCTTCTACTTTGGACTTTTCCATCTTCAACTCTCCCTGGGACACCACAAAACCAAGGTATACCAATTCCTGCTTCATGAATTCACACTTCTCCAGATTGATGGTTAGTTGTTCATCATGTAATTTTTGCAAAACAGTATTTACATGTTCTAGATGTTCTTCCTTGGTCTGACTAAAAATTAGAATATCATCTAGAAAAACAACCACAAATTTACCAATGTAATCCTTTAGGACTTCATTCATGAGTCTCATAAAGGTGCTGGGTGCATTTGATAGACCAAATGGCATAACAAGCCATTCATACAGTCCTTCTGTGGTCTTGAAGGCTGTCTTCCACTCGTCACCTTCCTTGATTCTTATTTGGTGGTAACCACTCTTCAGGTCTATCTTGGTGAAATACTTTGCTTTTCCAATATAGTCCATGAGATCTTCAATTCTGGGAATTGGGAATCTATACCTTATAGTTATCTTGTTTATGGCTCTGGCATTTGTACACAATCTCCATGATCCTCCTTTCTTGGGTGCCAACACTGTGGGCACTGCACAAGGACTAATACTCTTCCTGATCAATCCTTGATCTAGCAATTCCTGCACTTGCCTGAAAATCTCTTTGTGCTGATCTGGAGTCATCTTGTAAGGTGCCTTGTTTGGCAAAGATGCCCCTAGAATCAAGTCTATCTGATGGCTTATTGCTCTCTATGGAGGCAATGTGGTTGGTGTACCATCACTGATTATGCCTTTATACTTCTCCAGTATAGGCTGCACTTCTTTGGGAATCTCTGTCTTCTTACCCTGCTGTCCTTCTTTTGGTTTCACTATGATGGCATAACCAATACCATCTTCCTTAAGAGTATTCAGAAACTCTTTTCCACTCACAACCAAGATATTAGGACTCTTTGTCTGAACTGCATCTTCATCCTCCAATGACTGAATCTTATAGGTGACACCATCCTTCTGAAAAGAATAGGCATTCTTCTCACCATCATGTACTGCTTTTCGATCATACTGCCATGGTCTGCCCAATAAGAGATGGCATGCATCCATGGGTAGTATATCACATAATACCTTATCCTTGTAGCCACCTATACTAAACTCTACCCAACTTTGTTCATTTACTACCACATGTTGACCCTTATTCAACCATGTGACTCTATATGGGTTTGCATGAGTAATTCTTTTCAAATTCAGTTTCTTAACTGCCTCATCAGAAATAATATTATCAGTGGATCCTGAGTCTATGATAATTTTACATACCTTATTCAAAATCTTGCACTTGATACTGAATAGTGCTCTCCTCTGGCTTGGTTCAGATTTCACTGGTTCTTTGATCAATGTTCTCCTTATCATCAGGTTCTCTCCATCTTCTGAGTTTAGATTGACCTCAGCTGACTGGCTGTTGGATGCATTATCTTGGACATAGTGATTTCTCTTATCACCTCCTTGAGAAGAGAATGTGGCCTTTTCTGGACACCTATATGCTGGATGACCTAGATTGCCACAGTTGTAACACTTCATGTTGGTGAAATAGGATCCTCTGCCTGATCCTCTTGACCTTCCTCTGTTAGATCCTCTTCCTCTGTGGTTTCCTCTACCACTTGACTCCCCACTCTACTCTGTGAGTTTGGATTCTGCTTGGGATCTATTGTCAGTATTTCTTCCACCAAAACCTCCTCTGTGCCCTCTGTTATCTCTGCCTCTTCCTCTTCCTCTACTATTTGAGTCTTGTTTCCTCTTATTCTTTTCCTCTACCTTCAGTGCCAGTTGATAGCATTTTTGCACTGTTGTAGGACACAACAAACTGATTTCTTCTTGTATATTCAACTTTAGACCGTTAAGGTACCTTGCTACCTTTATGCTTTCATCCTCCATTACTTTGGACCTTAAGCATAGCTTTTGGAATTCTTCAGTGTATGCACTGACATCTAATTCCTTTTGTCTCAGATTCTGTCTCTTCCTATGTAGCTGTATTTCATAATCTTCTGGCATATATGCTTCTTTGATTTTAGCTACCATTCCATTCCAAGTAGCTATGGGCTTCTTATCTTCTTTTGCTCTTTCAGTCTGCACAAATTTCCACCAGGTTAAGGCAGCTCCCCTGAGTCTGGATTTGGCCACCTTTACTTTCTGTGCCTCGCTTACACCATCACATTCAAAGTGATTTTCAAGTCCTTCTATCCACTCCATGACCAAATCTGGGTCCATTTTCCCACTGAAAAGTGGTACTCCTTCCAATGGTTTACCACTCATTGCTTTCAAAGCTTTCAAGAATGGTTCTTCTTCTAATTTAGGATTAGGTGTGGGCTCTTCATCTTCTATAGATACACCTTTTCCCTTATCCTCAGAATTTTTAACTCTCTGGCTGACTTCTTCAGTCTTTTGCAACATTAAGCCTAGCTTACTCTCCATTTCTGCTAGTCTTTCTTGTAGGAGTCTATTCTCCTCTTCTTGATCTTCAACCTTCTTTGCTAACTCTGCATTAGTCACCATTTTCTTGGATGAACTAACAGACTCACTTGAACTCGGTGATGACATACAACTCTTCTATTCCTATCTAGGAATAACCCAAATCTTACTGCTCTGATACCAATTTGATAGGGAGGACTCTATGCTACCTGCTCTGCATCCTGTAGGTGTACAAGACTGTTGACAACACTAGCCTTCCTACCAATTCAAAGTGCTAAAAGACATACTCCTTGCAGAGATGGAAAACTCTACTTCTCTGCTTGGTGTGGGACACATACATTGTCCTCACTGCTTCCCAGATACTGCCTCAATGGCACATAACTTTCTGAGCCCGTTGCCCACCCTTCTCACTCTGTTCAAGGGTCTGGACTGCTTGGTGCTCACTTTCTTTCTCTCTACTTTTCCACCCCTGCAAATCTATTTATCCTACTTGTCTATCTAGCCGGACTCCTCACTGAGCTCACCTAGAACAAGCATGCATTTCCTCTAGCCAGCAATCCGACCACCACACAAAAGAAAAACAAACAAAAAACATGGCTCTACAAGATGGCCTCCATACTGTACAATGGAACTTGAGGCATCATCAATACAGAGTCATGGTTTGCAAAAGAGAACAAAACTATAGAAATAGAAAGACTAATCTACTTCAGAATGATAAAGTGAAAACAGAACAAAATGTACAAATGATCGAACTGCTGTATTTTATTTCTGTTCAAAAATTTTGATTACATTAAAGTGCTTCACACACCAAAATTCACTTCTTCGATTCTTCTCCTCTCTACTCTCTCTACAGGAAGAATGTTACATTTTATATGAATTCCATGTCCGTTACAGGACGGTTCAGTTACCAAATGGTTCGTATTCTAACTGCTGGTTGAATTCTGCATTTTCTTGACAGTCGGCCAGACTTACCATGATGTCTCTCCAACACATTGTATCGGCAAAACGGATGACTATCGGCCTAGCCTAAGTCCCTTCCGCCGATGTTATTTCTCTCGCCGATGTGTTTTGCATCAATTTTACTTTCGCCAAGACTAACCCCCCGTCGGTATAACTTAAAACCTATTCGCCGATATCGTCGGTCATGCCGATGCTCCTTCTATCGGTGTAACTTCACCGTTCTTCTGCCGATGTTCTATCGGCGTAACTTCACCATCCTCTTGCCGATGTGTCCCCATCGTCGAGACTCCTCCCATCGGCAACCCCATCCATTCTCCTGCCGACAATAAATCTCATGCCGATATGCTTATGGCAACTCTCCGTCGGCCAAACATTTGGTCGTCGGTGAAACTATTCCATCAGTCTCCGATATCATTAGTCTTGCCGACCATTCTATCCCTTCAGTATAACTTCCTGCCGGTACTTCTCTGTTTGGCCAGACTAATTCACTTGGTCATCGGTGAGACACCATAGTGTCGGTAGACTCCATACTTGTTATCCCGACGACGTCTCTCTTGCCGATAGACCAAAATACAATATCCTCGGTGAACCAAAATGCATCTTATGACGATGCCACTTTCGAACACAACCGTCGGTGTAACTCTTTCCTCTCTCACCCCGATGAATTTCAAAAGTGAATAGGTATAAACTCCTTCCCGCTCTGCCCTATTTTGAAAATTCAAAACATCACAACAAAATGCAAACATATATACAGATGGGCTCCAAGCCCTTGGTGCTCCTGCACCAGAAGCATATGGGGAGGAACAACATCAATAATAGTCTAAAAAGTCTCCTCATCTTGATTAGATAACTAAAATTTTATTAAATAACTTCCAACAAAGAAAGAAAATTATTGGAAGCTCTATTAATAATTTATTTGGCAAAACTCTAATGTCTCATTTGAAAAAATTCAAGCCATAGATCCATGGCACCTTAGCTAGAGGGCAGTCTTGACTAGAAAGAATATGAGACCATCAAATAGACTATTGATTGATTGAAAGGCCATTGCAAAAATTATGTCCTACCCAAAAAGTCCATGGCTTAGTTCAGCCTTTAAGGATTTCTAAATACTCTTGATAATAAAAGTGCCTTGAATATGAATGGGATCCCTCATAGTGAGGAGAGTACAAATATTAAGGCCTTTCCAAGTTTGTCACCTAGAAGGATAACCAAAAAGAATACAATACCCAATGAGAATTTTCTAGGCTCCATTTCCCTCTAGAGCCTTTAAAATCCATTTAGTACATAGACTAGTACCTTTCCATTAGATTGAAAGCAATCTTAATCCACTGACTTCATAAGGAAGACATTTGAATTCTCAAGCAACATGATGAAATCCATGATGCACATAAATGGAATCCTAGATATAATCTTTGAGAAGCTTCCCAACTTTTAAATAGGAATCCTTTGAAGGCACCCAATAGGAGGAATAATAAACATGAGTGGTAGCCAAGATTTTAGAGTATATTTAGAGTTTTAGAGCTAATTAAAGAGGCTTGGTGATCTAGTATCTTAATTTTTTGTCACTTCTATCAATGACTGCTTACCATAACATAGCAAGAGAAGCTTGAAAAACAAAACGAATACCCCAAAAATAAAGACTTCCTGATGATCAATCCATTTCAAGCCAAAAGTATCCAACTAACCAATTTTGGGAAGGAAATATTGCCTATAACATTTAGTCATTTCCCTTTGAATACTCAAACTAGAGGTCTAGTAGAAAATATCTAATCAGTGAAGAACCTATTTGACATTATTTTCATCCTCAATGAGAGTGAGGAAAGAGTCATCATAAAAATGACCACTAACTAGTTGGTTGGATGACTTGGGTAGACCAATCCCCTTAATTAGGGTCTGAGAATTTGTATTGGCTAATAAACAACCAATGCCTTTAGTTGTAAGCACATAAAGTCTTGTATGTTCAATGTCCTATCCACATGATTAGTGCTATAATAAACTAATCTGCATCCATCAAGCATTGTATGTCCAATGTCCTATCTGCATGATTAGTACTATGATAACACAAATAGTAATTAAGAGTCCCTCACAAGTATAAAAAAACATCTTAACATTTATTTCATGTTCCTTACCAGGGATAGATATAAACCTACTAAAACATTCCACTACTTTAGCAATATTTGGTCTAGTGTAAACCGATTCATACATTAGAATACCAGTAACACTAGCATAGAGTACGTTAGACATATCCTCAACATCATCATCCAATTTTGAGGTCATATCGAATGAAATCTTAGTGCTAATAGGAAATGGAATAATCATACATACTAAACCTCTACAAAATTATAGGAACATACTTAGTCTGACTTAACCAAAAAAATTATATTTATTTAATCCATGTTGATCTCCATACTAATAATGTATCTTGCAGCCCCCAAGTCCTTCATATCAAACATGACACAATCTTTAGTTTTAAGCTCCCTAATTGTCACTTTTCTATTACCAATAAACAACATGTCATCCAAATACAAGATAGTTATTAGAATTTGATCATCAATAATTTTTACGTAAATACAATGATCCTCCTTGCTCCTTAAAAAAACCCAAATTCAATGCAAATGCATCAAACTTCTAGTACCACATTCTAGGTGACTACTTCAAGCCATCCAATGACTATTTCAACCTACAAACTAAATGTTCCTTCCCTTTCATAACAAAACCATTAGGTTGTCACACATAAATCTCCAACTCAAGATCCTTATGCAAGAAAGCAATTTTAACATCTATTTGCTTAATCTTAAAATGACAACCTACAAGAATAGATAATAAGAATCTAATAGAAGATAACTTAGCAATAAGAGATAAAATTTCATTGAATTCAACTCCTTTTCGCATAATAACATTACAATAATATTACTTTGAATTGTTATGGGGGAAATGGTTATTAAATAAATAGCAATAAAATCTATTCTACATCACACAAACTATTAAGTTATCCTTTGTTGTAATCTAGGTTTACACTATCTATACAAATATTTGAAAGTAATAGTGTTTCTAGACTAACCCTCAACAAGAATCCTATTCATATTGTCTATAAAATACACTTAATATTTATTGTATTGAACTCAAATTTATTTAATATATGACAT
Source organism: Cunninghamia lanceolata (assembly GCA_027924645.1). Taxonomy (NCBI): domain Eukaryota; kingdom Viridiplantae; phylum Streptophyta; class Pinopsida; order Cupressales; family Cupressaceae; genus Cunninghamia; species Cunninghamia lanceolata. The sequence goes on from BSBN01000547.1 coordinate 998,736, forward strand.
CAGAAAGGAAAATCTCATCAAAAATTCAAAATAGGGCTTCAACAATCAAAACCCTAGATGGTCATACAAATTGCCATAAACTTGTCATTTAGGGTTCATTGATGATCTAAAGATATCTACCACCAACTGGAATGGGCTTGAGTAAATTAAGTGATGATGCCTTTAACAATAGTGCTCAGGATTCCACATGTTCAAAAATGGCACCTGACATTTTATACACATGTTCACAAACAAATGGTTATCACCTAGAAAACCCTACATAAAATGGTAAATAAATTCATTCATTTTATGCTAAATAAATATAGATATGCCATGAAATTATCATCGAGGATGCATTTAAGAACAATGTTCAAGATTTTATGTAGAGATTTAATAGTGGTATGTTATTCAATAAATTGCAAATGACGAATGCAATGGTTATCACTTACAAAAACTCCAACTTTCAAACCCTATATAAAATGGAAAATAAATTCATTTTATGTTGAACAAATGCAAATATAGCATTCTCGTGCAATGTCATCTACAATGCCTGGCCAAATATCAATTAATCTTCCTTATGTAGTGGTGTCTACAAAGGTGAACAATGAATGCAATGCTGACTATAAGATGTGTGAAAATACAGATTGTGTTGAAGAATACCAACAAAAGTCATTAACACCTCTACAAAAACATGATCAAAATGAGAAAACATTTGAGAAGGATAATCATTTGTAATCATCAGATTACTATAAGCGTATTTGAAACCTCATATAAGAAGGTACACTCATTCAATATTTCTTTTTGATACATTTTTTTGGAAATATATATTTAATTGTACATATGTATGTATGTATATGTTTGTGACTTATTAAATTTGAATTTTTTTTGCAGGACATGTGTATGTTGTTGTTGTACCCAAGGGCAATGAAGAGAAAAATGTGTCTTCGTTGGCTTGGTGTGTTGAGGCAAAATATAAGTTGATACAACCTAGAGTAGATGATGATAATTTTGAGTATCCAACAAGTTCTGTGGTTGTTACAAGCACTTGGCTACATAAATATTTGATAAGGAGGAATAGTATACCTACATTTGAAGATTATAAAAGACATAAGAAAAATTTTCACTACTCGCAACTGATTATGGCAAAAAATATACAATTAGTGAGATATAAAGGTAGACCTGTCACAAAAGAATTATGGACACTTTCTATGGATGAATCAATGAAACACGTTATGTCTAGTGTTGCTAATGCTATTGGTTCTATAGGAAAAAATAGTAGATCTAAGGATAAGAATGCAGCACATCAAGCAATAATAACTACTTTAGTTAATAAATCAATTGTGAGCAAAAGAATGATAAGTGAGACAAGTGGATATTTAAATGTGCATGCTGTAACTTTAAGAAGACTAGCAAAGAGAAGAGTAAGTATTGAAGAGGATCCAATCAACCACTATTGGACTTTTAGTGGTAGACTCCCAAAGTCTGACATAAAATTAAACAATGAAATTAGGTCTTTGATTGAAAAATATTGGCATTATAATATAAGGGTTTCATCAAATGCTAGAGATGTTTTGAAATTAAGAGTGGGGTCAAAAAATCATGATCATCATCCAAAACATCTTTTAGAAATCAAACAGAATTATATAGAAAATTTTAGCATAAGTCAAAGATTATTTGAGAAATGCAAACCTTGGCATGTAAAGATTAATAAGCAATGAATCTCTTGTTGTTGTAAAACTCATGTGCAATTTAAATATTTTTATGATGTTTTTTGATATATACATTGTACTTTTCATACTAACCAAATTATGCAGGAATGTGGTATTAATATGCCACCTACGACAGTTAAGGATTTTATAACAAGTATACTTTGTGAAACAACTCATGGACAATTCTATTTTTCAAAACCATATGTTTCTTGAAAATGCAATAGATGTGGTAACCTTTCAGTGTTAGGAGAATGCATGCATGAAAGTAGTTCACACAATTTTGGACAATAGTTAATGGATGTGAAGAGGTTCACCAATGTTCAATATCCATTAAAGGATGGAAAAACTGGAAAGCGTTGTGAGGTAGTCATAGAACAAAGTATAGTGTACATGCATTCATTATAGAGTTCAAGAATAAGATTGTGTATAAATATGTAAAAAATTCTCAATATGTAAAAAATTCTCAATATGCTCGGTGGCTTGATGAACAATTTCAAAGATGTAAGAACACATTTCTAATTGGAACTATACTTTCAGTGGTTGACTTTGTAGAAAACTATACACTTGCTCCACAAGACGAGATTCAATCACAATATTATAACTTAGTACAGGTAGCCATATTTTTTTATATTGTATACCGACATGCAGTTGACAATACAGAAGATGACAGGAAAATTTTGAGAGTACCATTTCTATGTGAGTGATAACTAGTTACATTCATCAGAGTTTGTGTAGTATTGTTTCAAAGTATTTAATGATAACTTAAAAGAAAGACAAATCCAGATGACACAACATTTTATATGGTCAGACAATTGTATAGAACAATTCAAAAATTCTTGAATGTTTTATTGCTTAAGTAGGGCCCATAAAGAAAATAATATGCAACATATTTGGAGTTTCTTTGAAGATGGACATGGTAAAGGAGAATATGATGGAGCTGGATCATGTCTGAAAAGGACTCTTGCTAGGGAGAAACTAAAATTTCATGATGCAGCAAAGTCTCAAGATGCACGTGCAATTGTGGATTGGTGTAATGCAAAATTGACTACAGGATCAAGTGAGAACTCTAAAGTTCAATGATTTTTTTGGTTGGTTGAAGAAGGAAACATTCCTCCCTGATATGATTGTGATACAATTAGGGGATTAGCAAAATGGCATATATTTAAGAGTTCAAATGCAAGCACATGGACTTTATGGACTAGGGAGTTTGCATGTTTTTGTTGGTTTTATATTGGAGGTGAGTGGGAAGCATGTGAAAATACAGATTGTGTTAAAGAATGGCAACAAAAGTCATTAACACCTCTACAGAAACATGATCAAAATGAGATAACATTTGAGGAGGATAATCATTGTAAGTATCAGATTACTATGAACGTATTTCAGACCTCGTACAAGAAGGAACATTCATTCAATATTTCTTTTTGATACATTTTTTTGGAAATATATATTTAATTGTACATATGTATATATGTATATTTTTGTGACTTATTGAATTTGAATTTTTTTTGCAGGACATGTGTATGTTGTTTTTGTACCCAAGGGTAATGAAGAGAAAACCAAGTATTGGTTGGCTCGGTGTGTTGAGGAAAAATATAAGCTGTTACAACCTAGAGTAGATGATGATAATTTTGAGTATCCAACAGGTTCTGTGGTTGTTACTAGCACTTGGCTACATAAATATTTGATAAGGAGGAATGGTATACTTGCATTTCAAGATTATAAAAGACATAAGAAAATTTTTCACTACTCACATCTTATTGTGGCAACAAATATAACATTAGTGAGATATAAAGGGAGACCTATCACAAAAGAATTATGGACACTTTCTATGGATGAATCAATGGAACAAGTTATGTCTAGTGTTGCTAATGCTATTGGTTCTATAGAAAAAAATAGTATATCTAAGGATAATAATGCAGCACATCAAGCAAATAATAACTACTTTAGTTAATAAATCAGTTGTGAGCAAAAGAATGATAAGTAAGACAAGTGGATATTTAAATGTGCATGCTATAACTTTAAGAAGAGTAGCAAAGAGAAGAGTAAGTATTGAAGATGATCCAAACAACCACTGTTGGACTTTTAGTGGTAGACTCCCAAAGTCTGACATAAAATTAAACAATGAAATTAGGTCTTTGATTAAAAAATATTGGCATGATAATATGAGGGTTTCATCAAATGCTAGAGATGTTTTGAAATTAAGGGTGGGGTCAAAAAATCATAATCATCATCTAAAACATCTTTTAGACATGACTCAAATAGAATTATATAGAAAATTTCTAGATGATTCAGTTATAGAAAATTTTAGCATAAGTCAAAGATTATTTGAGAAATGCAAACCTTGGTATGTCAAGATTAATAAGCAATGAATCTCTTGTTGTTGTAAAACTCGTGCAATTTAAATATTTTTATGATATTTTTTGATATATACATTGTACTTTGCATACTAACCAAATTATGCAGGAATGTGGTATTAATATGCCACCTACAACAGTTAAGGATTTTATAACAAGTATAGTTTGTGAAACAACTCATGGACAATTCTATTTTTCAAAACCATGTGTTTCTTGAAAATGCAATAGATGTGGTAACCTTTCAATGTTAGGAGAATGCATGCATGAAAGTAGTTCACATGATTTTGGACAATAGTTAATGGATGTGAAGAGGTTCACCAATGTTCAATATCCATTAAAGGATGGAAAAAATGGAAAATGTTGTGAGGTAGTCATAGAACAAAGTATAGTGTACATGCATTCATCATAGAGTTCAAGAATAAGATTGTGTATAAATATGTAAAAAATTCTCAATATGCTTGGTGGCTTGATGAACAATTTCAAAGATGTAAGAACACATTTCTAATTGGAACTATACTTTCAGTGGTTGACTTTGTAGAAAACTATACACTTGCTCCACAAGAGGAGATTCAATCACAATATTATAACTTAGTACAGGTGGCCATATTTTTTTATATTGTATACCGACATGCTGTTGACAGTACAGAAGATGACAAGAAAATTTTGAGAGTACCATTTCCATGTGAGTGATAACAAGTTACATTCCTCAGAGTTTGTGTAGTATTGTTTCAAAGTATTTAATGATAACTTAAAAGAAAGACAAATCCAGATGACACAACATTTTATATGGTCAGACAATTGTGTAGAACAATTCAAAAATTCTTGAATATTTTATTGGTTAAGTAGGGCCCATAAAGAAAACAATATCCAACATATTTAGAATTTCTTTGAAGATGGACATGGTAAAGGAGAACATGATGGAGCTAGAGCATGTGTGAAAAGGGCTCTTGCTAGGGAGAAACTAAAATTTCATGATGCAGCAAAGTCTCAAGATGCACGTGTAATTGTGGATTGGTGTAATGCAAAATTGACTCCAGGATCAAGTTAGAACTCTAAAGTTCAATGATTTTTTTGATTGGTTGAAGAAGGAAACATTCCTCCCTGATATGATTGTGATACAATTAGTGGATCAGCAAAATGACATTCATTTAAGAGTTCAAATGCAAGCACATGGACTTTATGTACTAGGGAGTTCGCATGTTTTTGTTAGTTTTATATTGGAGGTGAGTGGGAAGCATGTGAAAATATAAATTGTGTTGAACAATGGCAACATAAGTCATTAACACCTCTACAAAAACATGATCAAAATGAGATAACATTTGAGGAGAATAATCATTTGTAAGCATCAGATTACTATGAGTGTATTTCAGACCTCGTACAAGAAGGTACATTCATTCAATATTTCTTTTTGATACATTTTTTTGGAAATATATATTTAATTGTATATATGTATGTATGTATATTTTTGTGACTTATTGAATTTAATTTTTTTTTGTAGGACGTGTGTATGTTGTTGTTGTACCCAAGGGCAATGAAGAGAAAACTGTGTATTGGTTGGCTCGGTGTGTTGAGGCAAAATATAAGTTGTTACAATCTAGAGTAGATGATGATAATTTTGAGTATCCAACAGGTTTTGTGGTTGTTACTGGCACTTGGCTACATAAATATTTGATAAGGAGGAATGGTATACCTGCATTTGAAGATTATAAAAGACATAAGAAAATTTTTCACTACTCGCATCTGATTGTGGCAACAAATATACAATTAGTGAGATATAAAGGGAGACCTGTCACAAAAGAATTATGGACACTTTCTATGGATGAATCAATGGAACAAGTTATGTCTCGTGTTGCTAATGCTATTGGTTCTATAGGAAAAAAATAGTAGATCTAAGGATAATAATGCAACACATCAAGCAATAATAACTACTTTAGTTAATAAATCAGTTGTGAGCAAAGGAATGATAAGTAAGACAAGTGGATATTTAAATGTGCATACTGTAACTTTAAGAAGAGTAGCAAAGAGATGAGTAAGTATTGAAGAGGATCCAATCAACCACTGTTGGACTTTTAGTGGTAGACTCCCAAAGTTTGACATAAAATTAAATAATGAAATTAGGTCTTTGATTGAAAAATATTGGCATGATAATATAAGGGTTTCATGAAATGCTAGAGATGTTTTTAAATTAAGGGTGGGGTCAAAAAATCATGATCATCATCCAAAACATCTTTTAGACATGACTCAAATAGAATTATATAGAAAAGTTCTAGATGATTCAGTTATAAATTTTTTTAGTATAAGTCAAAGATTATTTGAGAAATGCAAACCTTGGTATGTCAAGATTAATAAGCAATGAATTTCTTGTTGTTGTAAAACTCATGTGCAATTTCAATATTTTTATGATATTTTTTCGATATATACATTGTACTTTGCATACTAACCAAATTATGTAGGAATGTGGTATTAATATGCCACCTACAATTGTTAAGAATTTTATAACAAGTATACTTTGTGAAACAACTGATGGACAATTCTATTTTTCAAAACCATGTGTTTCTTGAAAATGCAATAGATGTGGTAACCTTTCATTGTTAGGAGAATGCATGCATGAAAGTAGTTCACATGATTTTGGACAATAGTTAATGGATGTGAAGACGTTCACCAATGTTCAATATCCATTAAAGGATGGAGAAATTGGAAAGCATTGTGAGGTAGTCATAGAACAAGTATAGTGTACATGCATTCATCATAGAGTTCAAGAATAAGATTGTGTATAAATATGTGAAAAATTCTCAATATGCTCAGTGGCTTGATGAACAATTCCACAGATGTAAGAACACATTTCTAATTAGAACTATACTTTTAGTGGTTGACTTTGTAGAAAACTATACACTTGCTCCACAAGAGGAGATTCAATCACAATATTATAACTTAGTATAAGTGGCCATATTTTTTTATATTGTATACCAACATGCAGTTGACAGTACAGAAGATGACAAGAAAATTTTGAGAGTACCATTTCTATGTGAGTGATAACAAGTTACATTCATCAGATTTTGTGTAGTACTGTTTCAAAGTATTTAATGATAACTTAAAAGAAAGACAAATCCAGATGACACAACATTTTATATGGTCAGACAATTGTACAGAACAATTCAAAAATTCTTGAATGTTTTATTAGTTAAGTAGGGCCCATAAAGAAAACAATATCCAACATATTTGGAGTTTCTTTGAAGATGGACATGGTAAAGGAGAACATGATGGAGCTGGAGCATGTGTGAAAAGGGCTCTTGCTAGGGAGAAACTAAAATTTCATGATGCAACAAAGTCTCAAGATGCATGTGTAATTGTGGATTGGTGTAATGCAAAATTGACTACAGGATTAAGTTAGAACTCTAAAGTTCAACAATTTTTGTGGTTGGTTGAAGAAGGAAACATTCCTCCCCGATATGATTGTGATACAATTAGTGGTTGGCAAAATGGCATTCATTTAAGAGTTCAAATGCAAGCACATGGTCTTTATGGACTAGGGAGTTCGCATGTTTTTGTTTTTTTTATATTGGAGGTGAGTGGGAAGCATGTGAAAATATAGATTGTGTTGAAGAATAGCAACAAAAGTCATTAACACCTCTACAAAAACATGATCAAAATGAGAAAACATTTGAGAAGGATAATCATTTGTAAGCATCAGATTACTATAAGCGTATTTCAAACCTCGTACAAGAAGGTACATTCATTCAATATTTCTTTTTGATACATTTTTTTGGAAATATATATTTAATTGTACATATGTATGTATGTATGTATATGTTTGTGACTTATTAAATTTGAATTTTTTTTGTAGGACATGTGTATCTTGTTGTTGTACCCAAGGGCAATGAAGAGAAAACTGTGTATTCGTTGGCTCGGTGTGTTGAGGCAAAATATAAGTTGATACAACCTAGAGTAGATGATGATAATTTTGAGTATCCAACAAGTTCTGTGGTTGTTACTAGCACTTGGCTACATAAATATTTGATAAGGAGGAATAGTATACCTGCATTTGAATATTATAAAAGACATAAGAAAAATTTTCACTACTCGCAACTGATTATGGCAAAAAATATACATTTAGTGAGATATAAAGGGAGACCTGTCACAAAAGAATTATGGACACTTTCTATGGATGAATCAATGGAACACGTTATGTCTAGTGTTGCTAATGCTATTGGTTCTATGGGAAAAAATAGTAGATCTAAGGATAAGAATGCAGCACATCAAGCAATAATAACTACTTTAGTTGATAAATCAATTGTGAGCAAAAGAATGATAAGTGAGACAAGTGGATATTTAAATGTGCATGCTGTAACTTTAAGAAGACTAGCAAAGAGAAGAGTAAGTATTGAAGAGGATCTAATCAACCACTATTGGACTTTTAGTGGTAGACTCCCAAAGTCTGACATAAAATTAAACAATGAAATTAGGTCTTTGATTGAAAAATATTAGCATGATAATATAAGGGTTTCACCAAATGCTAGAGATGTTTTGAAATTAAGAGTGGGGTCAAAAAATCATGATCATCATCTAAAACATCTTTTAGAAATCAATCAAATAGAATTATATAGAATATTTTAGTATAAGTCAAAGATTATTTGAGAAATGCAAACCTTGGTATGTCAAGATAAATAAGCAATGAATCTCTTGTTTTAAAAATCATGTGCAATTTCAATATTTTTATGATGTTTTTCGATATATACATTGTACTTTGCATACTAACCAAATTATGCAGGAATGTGGTATTAATATGCCACCTACAACAGTTAAGGATTTTATAACAAGTATACTTTGTGAAACAACTCATGGACAATTCTATTTTTCAAAACCATGTGTTTCTTGAAAATGCAATAGATGTGGTAACCTTTCAGTGTTAGGAGAATGCATGCATGAAAGTAGTTCACACGATTTTGGACAATAGTTAATGGATGTGAAGAGGTTCACCAATGTTCAATATCCATTAAAGGATGGAAAAACTGGAAAGCGTTGTGAGGTAGTCATAGAACAAAGTATAGTGTATATGCATTCATCATAGAGTTCAAGAATAAGATTGTGTATAAATATGTAAAAAATTCTCAATATGCTTGGTGGCTTCATGAACAATTTCAAAGATGTAAGAACACATTTCTAATTGGAACTATACTTTCAGTGGTTGACTTTATAGAAAACTATACACTTGCTCCACAAGAGGAGATTCAATCACAATATTATAACTTAGTACAGGTAGCCATATTTTTTTATATTGTATACCGACATGCAGTTGACAATATAGAAGATGACAGGAAAATTTTGAGAGTACCATTTCTATGTGAGTGATAACCAGTTACATTCATCAGAGTTTGTGTAGTATTGTTTCAAAGTATTTAATGATAACTTAAAAGAAAGACAAATCCAGATGACACAACATTTTATATGGTTAGACAATTGTATAGAACAATTCAAAAATTCTTGAATGTTTTATTGCTTAAGTAGGGCCCATAAAGAAAATAATATGCAACATATCTGGAGTTTCTTTGAAGATGGACATGGTAAAGGAGAACATGATGGAGCTGGATCATGTCTGAAAACGGCTCTTGCTAGGGAGAAACTAAAATTTCATAATGCAGCAAAGTCTCAAGATGCACGTGCAATTGTGGATTGGTGTAATGCAAAATTAACTACAAGATCAAGTGAGAACTCTAATGTTCAATGATTTTTTTGGTTGGTTGAAGAAGGAAACATTCCTCCCTGATATGATTGTGATACAATTAGTGGATTAGCAAAATGGCATACATTTAAGAGTTCAAATGCAAGCACATGGACTTTATGGACTAGGGAGTTCGCATGTTTTTGTTAGTTTTATATTGGAGGTGAGTGGGAAGCATGTGAAAATACAGATTGTGTTAAAGAATGGCAACAAAAGTCATTAACACCTCTACAAAAACATGATCAAAATGAGATAACATTTGAGGGGGGTAATCATTTGTAAGTATCAGATTACTATGAGCGTATTTCAGACCTCGTACAAGAAGGTACATTCATTCAATATTTCTTTTTGATACTTTTTTTTGGAAATATATATTTAATTGTACATATATATGTATGTATATTTTTGTGACTTATTGAATTTGAATTTTTTTTGTAGGACATGTGTATGTTGTTTTTGTACCCAAGGGTAATGAAGAGAAAACCGAGTATTGGTTGGCTCGGTGTGTTGAGGAAAAATATAAGTTGTTACAACCTAGAGTAGATGATGATAATTTTGAGTATCTAACAGGTTCTGTGGTTGTTACTAGCACTTGGCTACATAAATATTTGATAAGGAGGAATGGTATACTGCATTTGAAGATTATAAAAGACATAAGAAAATTTTTCACTACTCGCATCTTATTGTGGCAACAAATATAACATTAGTGAGATATAAAGGGAGACCTATCACAAAAGAATTATGGACACTTCCTATGGATGAATAAATGGAACAAGTTATGTCTGGTGTTGCTAATGCTATTGGTTCTATAGAAAAAAATAGTAGATCTAAGGATAATAATGCAGCACATCAAGCAATAATAACTACTTTAGTTAATAAATCAGTTGTGAGCAAAAGAATGATAAGTAAGACAAGTGGATAGCTAAATGTGCATGCTATAACTTTAAGAAGAGTAGAAAAGAGAAGAGTAAGTATTGAAGATGATCCAATCAACCACTGTTGGGCTTTTAGTGGTAGACTCCCAAATTCTGACATAAAATTAAGCAATGAAATTAGGTTTTTGATTGAAAAATATTGGCATGATAATAAAAGGGTTTCATCAAATGCTAGAGATGTTTTGAAATTAAGGGTGGGGTCAAAAAATCATGATCATCATCCAAAATATCTTTTAGACATGACTCAAACAGAATTATATAGAAAATTTCTAGATGATTCAGTTATAGAAAATTTTAGCATAAGTCAAAGATTATTTAAGAAATGCAAACCTTGGTATGTCAAGATTAATAAGCAATGAATCTCTTGTTGTTGTAAAACTCATGTGCAATTCCAATATTTTTATGATGTTTTTTGATATATACATTGTACTTTTTATACTAACCAAATTATGCAAGGATGTGGTATTAATATGCCACCTACAACAATTAAAGATTTTATAACAAGTATACTTTGTGAAACAATTGATGGACAATTCTATTTTTCAAAACCATGTGTTTCTTGAAAATGCAATAGATGTGGTAACCTTTCATTGTTAGGAGAATGCATGCATGAAAGTAGTTCACATGATTTTGGACAATAGCTAATGGATGTGAAGAGGTTCACCAATGTTCAATATCCATTAAAGGACGGAAAAACTAGAAAGCATTGTGAGGTAGTCATAGAACAAAGTATAGTGTACATGCATTCATCATAGAGTTCAAAAATAAGATTGTGTATAAATATGTGAAAAATTCTCAATATGCTCGGTGGCTTGATGAACAATTCCACAGATGTAAGAACACATTTCTAATTGGAACTATACTTTCAGTGGTTGACTTTGTAGAAAACTATACACTTGCTCCACAAGAGGAGATTCAATCACAATATTATAACTTAGTAAAGGTGGCCGTATTTTTTTATATTGTATACCGACATGCAGTTGACAGTACAGAAGATGACAGGAAAATTTTGAGAGTACCATTTCTATGTGTGTGATAACCAGTTACATTCGTCAGAGTTTGTGTAGTATTGTTTCAAAGTATTTAATGATAACTTAAAAGAAAGACAAATCCAGATGACACATCATTTTATATGGTCAAACAATTATATAGAACAATTCAAAAATTCTTGAATGTTTTATTGCTTAAGTAGGGCCCATAAAGAAAACAATATCCAACACGTTTGGAGTTTCTTTGAAGATGGACATGGTAAAGGAGAACATGATGGAGCTGGAGCATGTGTGAAAAGGGCTCTTGCTCGGGAGAAACTAAAATTTCATGACGTAGGAAAGTCTCAAGATGCACGTGCAATTGTGGATTGGTGTAATGCAAATTTGACTACAGGATCAAGTGAGAACTCTAAAGTTCAATGATTTTTTTGGTTGGTTGAAGAAGGAAACATTCCTCCCCGATATGATTGTGATACAATTAGTGGATAAAAAAAATGGCATTTATTTAAGAGTTCAAATGCAAGCACATGGACTTTATGGACTAGGGAGTTCGCATGTTTTTGTTAGTTTTATATTGGAGGTGAGTGGGAAGCATGTGAAAATACAGATTGTGTTGAAGAATGACAACAAAAGTCATTAACACCTCTACAAAAACATGATCAAAATGAGATAACATTTGAGGAGGATAATCATTTGTAAGCATCAGATTACTATGAGTGTATTTCAGACCTTGTACAAGAAGGTACATTCATTCAATATTTCTTTTTGATACATTTTTTTAGAAATATATATTTAATTGTACATATGTATGTATGTATATTTTTGTGACTTATTGAATTTGAATTCTTTTTCTAGGACATGTGTATGTTGTTGTTGTACCCAAGGGCAATGAAGAGAAAACTGTGTATTGGTTGGCTCGGTGTGTTGAGAAAAAATATAAGTTGTTACAACCTAGAGTAGATGATGATAACTTTGAGTATCTAATAGGTTCTGTAGTTGTTACTAGCACTTGTTTACATAAATATTTGATAAGGAGGAATGGTATGCCTATATTTGAAGATTATAAAAGACATAAGAAAATTTTTCACTACTTGCATCTGATTGTGGCAACAAATATACAATTAGTGAGATATAAAGGGAGACCTGTCACAAAAGAATTATTGACACTTTCTATGGAAGAGGATGAGACAATGATAGATGCATTACAAAAAGGAGAGGATGCAGATGGTACAATGGAGTGAATGTTTTAAATGATTAATAGGTATGTAGAAATTTTTAAACTTTTAATCTTTGTCGAGGATGTGAGTTTAGGATTAATATGATTTATAACCTAACTAATTGATTGCATCTCCCCTTAAGAATTCTCTTAATCCCCCTGAAGCCATCCTTTGGCTATGTTCCATAAGTTAGGTAAGTCATCTCCCTAATTGATTGCATCTCCCCTTAAGTCATCCTCTTAACTCCCCTTAAGCCATCCCTTAGTTATGTTCCTTAAGTTAGGTAAACTTAGGATTTAGTTTAAGAACTTCAATATAGTTAATTGATATAACTTAACACACCCTTACCAAAATACTAGAGTTGATTCCATATCCCCCTAAGACATTCTCTTCAATCCCCTTAAGCTATCCCCTAGCTAAATGATATAAATTAGTGCATGTACCCTTACCAAAAATACTATAGTTGATTGAACCATCTCCCCTTAAGACATCCTCTTAACTCCCCTTAAGTCATCCCCTAGCCAAATGATATAAGTTAGTGTATGTAATCTTACCATTTAAATACTAGAGTTTATTCCATCTCCCCTTATTCCATCCTCTTAACTCCCCTTTGAAGCCATTTTCTTAACTCCTCTTAAGCCATCCCCTAGCTATGTTGCATAAGTTAGGTAAACTAGACCATCTCCCCTAATTGATTGCATCTCCCCTTAAGCCATCCTCTTAACTCCCCTTAAGAATTCATATTAATATTCCTAATTCTTTTAAAGATCATGACACATTCTAACTTTTTTACATTTCATTACATGGTGCAGAAGATGCTTTTTGCAGCCATAACAGAGGCTGGAAACATATAAGGTGTTAAATTTCACTTACACTTTATTTAAGGTATTCACTAGAGACCTATACTATTAATTATTTTAATTTATGCTTCAATAGTTATTTCCTTTCATTATAAGTTCAATGGAACTTCTTAACCAATTCTATCTTTAAATAAAATGATCTCTAGAGGTTCTAAATTTTTATATACGTTTCATCATGGCCTGACCTCTAGATTTGTTTTGGCAATCACATGTAGTGTTGAAAGGACTCAAATCTATTATTTCTTATTGCATAGGTATGATCTCTACACATGTTTCTTATCTAGAGTCTTAAACTTGTAGATGTCAAGTATAAAATCTTAGATGATCTAGACTTAGAGAATAACATTGTATAAAATCTTGGTGTCTTGGGTTCTAACTATATAATAGGTGTCTATACCTGTGTCTTAGGTATTCTATATGTCAACTAGGTAGATAGAGACTAGAAAAAAGACATTTAATCTAATCTAGGTGTCTTAGGTAGATACTATATATCAACTACCTGTCTAGAGATATAATATAGAATCTAGGCACTTCTTAGGTAGATATTATATATCAACTACTTGTCTAGAGACTAGAATAAGGTATAATTTAATCTAGGTGGCTTAGGTAGATGTACTAGATATGTCAACTAGGTCTACAATAATAGGTGTCTAGAGCCCATGTCTTAGGTAGAACTATAATCTAGGTGTCTAGGTGTCTCTACCTGTGTCTTAGGTATACTATATGTCAACTAGGTAGAACTATAATCTAGGTGTCTAGGTGACTTAGGTCTAGACTACGATAAGGTATATAGACTATACATGTCTATATAATTTATCTACATACATACTATACAATATGTGTCTTAGGTGTCCTATATAGAACTAGAATACATGTGTCTTAGGTCTTAGGTGAGGCCACATGAGCTTTCACCTTCACTTGGTTGGCCTTGTCAGTATAGAATATTTATATTTCTTGAAGCTAAGGGGAGCTCTTTTTCTTGTACAGAGAAGTTATGAAAGACCAATTAATGCATTGATTAAGTTATTATTTAGTGCTCTTGATGAAATTACATACAAAATGCTAATATTATTATATTTTTTAGAAATTATAATTTTTAGTTTTTTACAAAATTCTAGAAGCAAATCTCAAAAGTTTTAGTAATAGAACCAAGTATTGTTTATCAAATTTTTATAAATAACAATTTAGAGTTATAGGTATTTGTTTATTTTTGTTTTGATATTTAGGTTACCCTTTAAATTTCTTTATTTTTCTTTTGATATAATTTAGGGTAGACTTATATTTCTCCAATTTTCTAAATTTCTTAAATTGTAAATTTAAAGGGTACGGGTATTTCTCTAATTTTCTTTAAATTATTTTCCTAAATTTATAGGGAAGGTATTGATCTATGAAATGTTTAATCTCTACTTAAAAATAAATTGAAACATGGTTACTAGATTGACAAATCTAATCAATAAAATTTGCCTAAATATTTAACTCAATTAAAATTTAACACTTGTCCCAACATTTGACTCATGTAAATCCAAACATATTCATTCTAGCTCAACAAAGTTAATTTTCATTTTATTTTTTAAATTTATTTAGGGCAAGCACATTTAGTCTATATAAATATCCAACCTAGACTCTGTATCTAATAAATGTTTAATAAATTAAATCAATTGAAATTTTTCTCTTATCTAATTAGAATTAGTATTTTACAATTTTATGTAATTAAACACATGATTTAATTTGAAGTGTTAAATATGAGATATATGAAATTAAAGTTTGAATATAGATGCATATAGCATAAATTCAATAAATAACAAAATCTAGTCTAGATAAAATAGTCTATGAGATATAAATACTAACATAATAACAATCCATGTAAAAATAGTGAAATAGTCACAAAGTTCATATATGTCTAATCAATACTGAAATAGTCATAAAATCCTCATGAAATAAACAATCTAATACATGATCATCATGTCCATCCATCATCCATCCATCAATCTAAAACATGTGTGCACACTAAGTTTGATCATCATCCATTTCAAGCCACCTTTTGGTCCCATGTGACTCAGAGGGCAACTCATGTTGTGTACAAGAAAAAGAAGCTTCAAATCAATTTTAATGTCAAAACTGCATCCTAATTATTTAAATCAAATATTTAAAACCAAACCATCAAATTAAATTTTTAAATCTAAACTTCAAAATGTCTAAGCATACCACAACAGGCTCATCATCTCTCTTGCCATGCTCATGTGCAACAGATGATGCTGATTCATATGACAGATTAAATGTCTGTGTTGCCAATTCCTGTATTTCAATAAAACACATGAATTCTAGGCTCTAGAGTATAGATACAAAATGCAAGGTTGAATGATACAAAAGACTTTGAAATCACATAGGATTTAACTATAAGACCTGAAATATGAGAGATGACTTGTGTATCTATGCAAGCTCATCAATGATCGGATTAATTGAGCCTGCACCTAAACTAATCTCATCCTACATATATATGTGTACATGTATATATAAATTCAACTTTAAAGACATGAATTTAAAATCATGAAATTACACTAGAAATTCAAATTTAAACTAAAAATGTATAATTTTAAGATACAAACCATGGCATATGAAGCAAGCTCCTTTATAGATGATGTCTCCACTGGTCCTGGATGGCTAGGTTGGTTTGACACAAAAGTGCCAAGACCTCCCATCTACTTTAAATTAAAATGTCACATTGAACTATATTAAATTATATATTATTAAATTACATATATCCAATTAAATAATCTCTAAAAGTCCTAATTTTTATACCTCAACCGTATAAGGTCTACCCAACTCTACTGTCGTTGACACATTAATTGGTCCAGCCATGATGAAGTGACAGCAAATGGTGGAGTCATCTGTACCAATCAACATGAACATATATTTATTAATATATTTAAATTTTTTTAAAAAGATTGATAATTGATAATTGTCCAAATTTATATTAATTTGTATTAATTTTAATTTTATTAAATTTGGCATACATACCGAGTCCATAGGAGAAAATAATATAGCCAAAAAGGATTCCTCCTCCGAAGCAGAAGTAGGACCAAAACATGGATGATAACAATTTTGATAATAATGTGTAGTGGACTGCAATGGTGTCAATCTAGGTGATGCATTCGGACCAACATCAGATGCTCCTCTAGGCTATGCAGGCTCTCTAGGATTGACTTCATCTTCCAAGTGGGTAGCTTAGTCAGTTAAGTTTCTTGAGAGTGACAATAACACTCTAAGTGCTGAGACTACCATCCGCTGGTGAAAGGGCACATGAACAAAGGGTGGAGAAGGGACAATATGTGCAGGGGCAAATGTCTATTTGGATTGACATGTGCCCCTCATGTATGCTATGGCATTCCACCACCCACACCATGAAATGATTTCATATCAAAATAATTGGGCTTTTTGCCCATATCAAACTCTGCCCATAATTTTTTTAGAAAATAAAAGGGAACCTCAAAATTAGCATGAGGTGGATGGTCAAAGACCATCCACCATCACTCCCAAAAATTATCGGCTATCTGCTGATGTGTGCACCATTTGATTGAAATTCTCTTTTTAGTTGGTGGTATTTGTTAACCTGTGGAGGGATCAATGAAATATGGCCCAATTGTATTTTTGGTAGTATGTAAATCATTGATCTCTTTATATGAGAGACCATCTTCATAAAATTTCCTCCTCTCTTCCCGCCATGAGCAGAATGTGTCTAGATCTATGTGGATAGCTCTCACTGAATCAATAATAGTCTGCATCGTAGATGCAAACTGTGAAATGTGTGGAGGGGTTTGGATTTGGCTTTGCAAGAAATTTATTTTTTCTTGCAATGTTTGTATATTTTCATCAATTGTTGCTTGCAAATGAGCCTCATCATATAGTGGTGGGGGGGGGGTGGGTTGGGGTGGGGGGTCATGGGGGGTCATGGTGGGGGTTACTGGGCTAGATCGTCCATGTGTACAAATAAGGTCTACAAGTAGAGATGCAATTATAAAAAATAATTAAAATAAAATTAATAATTGAAAATATATATTAAATTGCATGCACAACATATGTTTAAATATAATGTATATACCTATAAATTGAAAACTTGGAAATATATAAATTTGCATGGTTTAAACAATACATTAAAATATTTAATTTTACATTTAATTGATGCAGAGGTAGGAGGACCAAAACTATCCTCAATAAAATTAAAAAAATCAAAGAACTAATCCAATTGCTTTGGTCAGGTTGAAGAGAACATTAATACAGACTTTTCATCCAATTTTCATGAAGATCCAATGGTAGGAGAGAAAGTTATAACTCTTTTCCCAAAACTACAAAGCCTAGGCAGCGTTCAGACCTGCCCTCACTAAAATTGCCATAACTTATTCAAATATTAATGAAATTTGATACAACAAAAAGAAATAGAAAGTAGACTCAATAATATTTCCAACCATATATGGATTTCTCCTGTATATGTCTGTACAAAACCGTACCAAACACTGCAACAAGACTGTTATAGGAGAATTCTGAAAATTGCAGTCACTAAAACGGTCATAACTTCCTCAATATTGCACCAAATTCAATGAGACAAAAAGGAAAGGGAAGGTGATTGAATAAACTTTCATTTGAAATTAAAAATAAATGTTCTCCTACACTTACTAGGCCATACCATGCAAGAAAACAACAAATTTCTGAAGTATAATACAGAAAACATTGTTTTTTACCATTCCATTCTCAATCTTCAATCACCTCCGAATTCTTCATGGTTACAAGGCCTTTTAAAGGAATTAAAACATGTCTCTTCAGTTCATAACTGATTTGGAGCAAACCAAGAGCCAAATGACTCTTCACCTTCCAAGTTTGCATCTTTTTTCTAATTTTACATTGACAACCTTTACATGGTTTGCAATATTTTGCATTTTTGAAACTCCTAATGACCTAAACACATAAAAATGACTTGATAAACCTCATTACAATGTGGAAGCATACAAATTTAATTAAACTCAAAGATTTGTCTAGGGCAATATTAATTTGCCAAGGTGCTCCTGCACCATACAACCAACCAACAAAATTTCCAAGTCCCTTGGAAATGTATCTGCAACAAAAATCTCTTTCCTCTGTCTTTATCTTCAATCTTCTCAGCTACAATCTTCCAATCTATAGAAATGGTGACCAACCAACCAACAAAACAAACTACCATCTTCACAGAGCATCCTCAGGCTCCTACTCCCATCAGTGGAGTACTCTTCGGGCTGCAACATCAAGTGCTTCTTCAGGTATCCATCTCTCTCACTGCTTCACAACAAACCAACTCACCAAACCATTCATCTCACCCAACAATAGATCCTGGTGATGCACCTACCACTCTCTCCTCAGTGGTTTCTCTATGCATCCTTCTCCAGCCAAATCTCTATTGGAGAATGGTCATGACAGACCTCATCTTGTCTGCCCACACACAACCTCAGAAAACATCTTTCTGCAGCTAGATGGATAAGCACCTGTAACCAAACAACTGAGCAACACAAAATCCAAAAGGTGTAGATTGCCTCCCTCAGTGATCTATCTACACAATCAAGATCTTCTTGCTCTTCACCTGCCTTCTCAGTGACAGGAAAAAAAAAATACACACCACCCAAATCTTTCGCCAGCTCTGATACCAATATGATGCAGAGGTAGGAGGACCAAAACTATCCTCAATAAAATTAAAAAAATCAAAGAACTAATCCAATTGCTTTGGTCAGGTTGAAGAGAACATTAATACAGACTTTTCATCCAATTTTCATGAAGATCCAATGGTAGGAGAGAAAGTTATAACTCTTTTCCCAAAACTACAAACCCTAGGTAGCGTTCAGACCTGCCCTCACCAAAATTGCCATAACTTATTCAAATCTTAATGAAATTTGATGAAACAAAAAGAAATAGAAAGTAGACTCAATATTGTTTCCAAACATATATGGATTTCTCCTTTATATGTCCGTACAAAACCGTACCAAATGCTGCAACAAGACTGTTATAGGAGAATTCTGAAAATTGCAGTCACTAAAACGGTCATAACTTCCTCAATATTGCACCAAATTCAATGAGACAAAAAGGAAAGGGAAGGTGATTGAATACACTTTCATTTGAAATCAAAAATAAATGTCCTCCTACACTTACTAGGCCGTACCATGCAAGAAAACAACAAATTTCTGAAGTATAATACAGAAAACATTGCTTTTTACCATTCCATTCTCAATCTTCAATCACCTCCGAATTCTTCATGGTTACAAGGCCTTTTAAAGGCATTAAAACATGTCTCTTCAGTTCATAACTGATTTGGAGCAAACCAAGAGCCAAATGACTCTTCACCTTCCAAGTTTGCATCTTTTTTCTAATTTTACATTGACAACCTTTACATGGTTTGCAATATTTTGCATTTTTGAAACTCCTAATGACCTAAACACATAAAAATGACTTGATAAACCTCATTACAATGTGGAAGCATACAAATTTAATTAAACTCAAAGATTTGTCTAGGGCAATATTAATTTGCCAAGGTGCTCCTGCACCATTAATTTAACATATACATGCATTCAAAATTTAAACTTGTTAGAAAATGTTTAAAATCAAAATTTATACATTTAAGAATCATGACATGAATCAAAATTTATGTCCTAGTATCTAGTCAACATTATTTTGTCAAGTACAACAATAAAGGAAGTCTAACTATTGTTTCTTCATATTTTGGCTCTGTAATTCATTTAGTGTTTGGATTTTGAATTTGTACTGGGTGGGAATGGATGGAGACAGTCCAAGGGGACCATGATTCAGTCCCCTCCCCTGACTCTAGGGGGTGTTACTGATGGCACGAGCTGTCAGAGGGATCACATGGCCTCAGCCTCAAAGTCAAATCCCACAAAGTGGAAGGAAGCTCTTGTGGGTACTGTTAATGGTATCGCCAAGACTTTGAGTAGTCAACCAGTTTTCTCAGAGGTTGAAGGTACTAGGGCACTTAAACTGCCAGTCCAGATGGTGCTGTGGGTTGTGGCATCATGGACAACACATTGGTGGGAATTTTTTTGCCTTCAAACCCAATATCGATTTGGCTCACTGCTGGATAATGAAGAAGTGGTTTGTTAAGGGGAGTGTCTCAGCCAGTGCTATGGCGGGAGGTATGTTTTTGTTTGAGTTTACCTCTCAAGAGGACATGCTGTCAGTTTAGGCTGGTGGTCCATGGCTTTATGGGAAGTATTCCCTTTCTTTATGTAAATGGAAGCCTGGCTTCAACCCCAAGGCTAACCTTAATCAGTCGGCACCGGTGTGGGTCTGTTTGTCAGGTCTTCCCCTGGAGTTTTGGGATGAGGAAATCTTTTCCTGGATAGGCAACTCCTTCAGAGATTATGTAACGGTTGACAAAGTTATGAAGGCTAAGGAGAGACTAGTCTATACCAAATTTTGTGTAAATGTGGACATTCTGAAAGCTCTCCCCACTTCCATTATACTAGAATCCCAGTTTGGGAAGTGGACTCAGAGTATTTAGTATGAAAACTTTAGTGTATTTTGCCAAAACTACATGAAAGCTGGCCATGTCTTTACCCAATGCCAAGCCCCGAAGCATAACCCTCATCTGAAGACAAAGCAGGTGGTGGACATCTCAGAGGATTATCCCTTCAAAGAGGATATTTTGAAGATCATCGGCTCCCCTTTGGCTTCACCAAGGAAGCAAGCAATTCTGGAAACTCCTATGGAAGCTACCCAACTGGACCATACTTCAGCACCAGTCTCTCAACAAGAGTCCCAGGTTTCTCTGCTGCAAGTGGAGGAAAACCTGATAGGAATTAAACTATTAGTTGTAGTGGAAGAGGAGAGTCAGAAGTTGAAGGACAAGGAGCTAGGGAATCCATCTGGGATTCAAGAGTCAGTTGTAATTGAGGAAGGTTAGGAAAACATGGAAGGAGGAGAGATAGGTTTGGGTCTTAGCCCACAGAAGAGTGCTATTTCACATCAAGGTAGGGCAAATGAAGCTTTTAGTCCTGGTGTTCTATTGGGGTTTCTCAAACCTAATGCAAGGTCACTGATGAAGAACATATCACCTTCCCTGAGAGTAAGTTCAAGTAGAGAGATGGAGGATCAGGAAGGATGGTCTATTGTGAAGAAAAAGGGGAAAGGCAACAGTCGTAAGATAGCTGATGTGGGAGGAGACAGAAATAGAGGAAGGCCATCTCACATGAAGACCAGATAGAAAGACATGGAGCAGGAGATTGCTAGGGGGAAACAATCCACTTTGGTCGCCCCTCCTAGAAAGACCAAGAAATGAAGATCATCTCTTGGAACATAAGAGGGCTGAACAACCCTCACAAGTAGTTGCTTGTAAGGAACTGTATTTTTGATAACAAAGTTGATATCCTCCTTTTGTAGGAAATAAAAATGATAGAGGAAAGCTTCAAGACTTCTCTTAAAAACATTTGGCCCAATGCGAAGTATGCTATCAGTGAGGCTATTGGGGCCTCAGGAGGCATTTCTACTCTTTGGAGGTAAGATTTAACTGGTAACTTAATCTCTTACTTTAAGCACCATGTGGAGGTTTCATTCCATTGTCCCCTTGAATGGTGGATGCAGATTAATGTTTATGCCCCCAATACTCACAGTAGTTAAAAGGAAGTCTGGGAGGGTCTAGCGAAAAAAATTAAGAAAAATAGAAGCACTAATTAGATGGTGGTAGGGGACCTTAACTCCCCACTTTATCCCTCAGAGAAAAGGGGGGAGGGGTTGATAGACTATTCTGAGAGCATGCCAAATCTTGCTAATTTTCTTGGTAATACAGGCCTTATGGATGTAGATCTATTGGGGCAGGCCTTCACCTAGTCAAATAGGAGACAAGGGAGTAATCTAATACATGTTAAACTTGATAGATTCTTAATCTCTTCCTACTGGACTATCATGAATGGGCTGCATTTATCAACTCTCCCTAGACTCAACTCAGATCATAGCCCTCTCTGGCTTAATTGGACTGGGAAGGGTAGAAAAGGTCCTTTTCCATTTAGATTTGAAATGATGCAGGCCCTGTACCTAGATTTTAGAGATTGTTTGTCAAATTGGTGGAAGATCCCAGTTCAAGGGATGGCAATGTTCAGGCTGGCTAAGAAATTGGCCAATGTGAGAAACAAGGTGAAAGGATGGAATAAATTTACTTTTGGCAATGTTTTGAGTAGAAAGAAAAGTATTATGGAAAAGCTGAAAGAAGTTCAAAATAAAATTGAACATGGAGACATATCTGAGGACCTACAATCGTTGGATAAGAATCTCTCCAAGGAATGGACCTAGATTATTAAGGAAGAGGAGGTCTACTAGAAATAAAAGTCTAGAGTTCAATGGCTTAGAGAGGGGGACAAGAATACCTCCTTTTTCCATTAATCTACTCTGAGACACAGGAAGAGAAATACCATAAGATCACTTAGAGATGGTCAAGGGAGACTAGTTGAGGAGGAGGAAGAGATGGGTAACCTAGTGACGAAGTTCTTTAAAACCTTGCTGATGGGACAACATTCAAATGTACCTGACGAGGACTCAGGTTTTGGGGAAAAATGCTTGTAATCTGTTAATGCAGGGGACTCTTTGTGGGATTAAACCCACTTTAACAGCCCAAAATTTAGTGATTCAACAATTTGTGGATGACACTATTCTGTTTGGGTCAGCTTCAGTGGTGGAAGCTAGAAGGTGGAAGGAGCTCCTAAGGAGTTATTAGGAAGTCTTAGGTCAGAGCATCAACTTTGAAAAAGGTCATATCTATTTCTTGAATACTCAATAAGACCTTTAGCAAAAAATTACAAGAATTTTGGGTTGCTCAAGTGAAAGTCTCCCGGCCACTTACTTAGGCCTCCCTCTTACCATTACCAAAATTTCTATGGATTTCTGGAAGGCACTAGTGGAAAGAATTCAAAGAAAACTGGTGGGGTGGAAGGGTACCCTCCTTAGTCAAGTAGGGAAGTTTCAATTTCTTGAAGCTTTCCTATAGGGGATGCCCAATTATGCGCTAAGTCTCTTCAAAATTCCTAAGAATGTGGCTGATAAGATTGAACAGATTCAAAAGAAGTTCCTTTGGACTGGGGTGGAAGAGAAAAAAAGAATTGGTCTTGTGAGCGTGGAGAAAGTGTGTATGCCTAGAGGACAAGGAGGACTGGGCCTTAGAAGAATCCATTTGATGAACAAGGTGCTTCTAGCCAAGATCGGGTGGAACCTTATCCATGACAGTACTAATTGGGGGGACATCATGAGGGCCAAATATCTCAATGGGGACCAAGGCAGAAGATTTTTGGTGGAGGTGAGTCTTCCTAAGGGCTCGATTATATGGAATGGGACTATCAAAACTAGAGGTCTCATCTGACAAGGCTTGAGATGGAGGATTAGGGATGGTAAGGAGGTTCATTTCTGGAAGGACTGGTGGTTGCAGGACAAACCTCTGATAGAACTAGAATATGGTAGAATAATGGGTAGGTTAAGTGAGGTGTTTGGCCCCAAAGTGACTGACTACATAAGGACCTGTGGAGGTCTCTGGAGCTAGAAGGAGATTTTAGACTATGCTCATGATGGTAGCGAGGGGATAAAGATGGCTCAGCAACTACAAAAAGCTTTGGAAGATTATAAACTACCACTTTTTTCCAAGAGAGACAAGATGGTCTGGGATAAGGATAAGAAGGGTTTGTTTAATTTCAAAAGTGCATATAATCTGTTATTAGACCCTGGTGAGGTGGGAGTTTGGAGAACAATTTGGATTCCTAAACTCCTTCCAAAGAATAATTTCTTTTGGTGGACTTTAATGCACAATAAAGTCCTAACTCTAGACAATCTGAAAAAGAGAGGATTCCAAATGCCAACCAGATGTATTCTTCTGAGGAGGAGGAGTCGGCCCATCTCTTTCTACATTGTAGTTTTGCCTGGGAGGTCTGGGGGTTAACTCTCCAAAAGATGAATTTAAATTGGTCCTTGAATGCTAGCCTTGAAATATTGGTTTGGGAATGGAAGCACCCCTATAACCTTGTGCTACCAATCTCGAAAGAACTCTAGAACCTGATACCCCCCCATTTAGTCTAGAGCCTGTGGAAGGAATGTAATAATAGAATCTTTAGGGAGAAGAGTAGAACCCCTTTGGAGGTTTTTCAATGTTTTGTCAAATTGTTGGATGAAAGCATTAACTCTTGTAAGTTTAAAGCTATGGATAACCCTCTGGGGAGAGAAGAACAAAGCATGATAAAGAACTGGAATTTGAACTCATACTAGGTGGACACTACCAAAAAGTTAGCTCGGGCTAGAACTAAGTGGACTCCACCATAGCAAGGGTGGTTTAAGCTAAATTTTGATGGTGTGGCCAAAGGAAACTCAGGTGCTGCTAGTGGTGGAGGCATATTAAGAACAAAAACTAGGGTGTGTGTTGTTGTTTATGCCAGAGGAATTGGCATTAAAAGAAATAACGAGGCGGAAGCCATGGCTATGCTATGGGGAATCAAGATTTCTATCTCCATAAACATAAAAAGGTTGCATATCGAAGGAGACTCTAAGCTAATTGTTAATGTTGCCCTTGGTCTTTCTCAGATAGGGTGGAATCTTGAAGATATCATAGAAGATATCAAGATCCTTCTTAATGGATTAGAGGAATATAAGATCACTCATATCTATAGAGAAGGAAACGTTGTGGCTGATGCCCTGGCTAATGCGGGTAGTGGTAAGGATGGATGGCGGTGCTGGAGAAACATTTCAAGTTTGTCCTAAGAGATTCATAACCTGATTGAGCAAGATGGAAGGGGCTATGAAATAGAAGTGGTGCATGATGATGGTTGTCCTCTAGTGTCACCAGAGTGAGAGACAGGATGGAATTCTCTCCTTCAAGTTTGAATAGCAATGAAAACCTCATAGGAAGCGGGGCTAACATTTCAAAATTTCAAATGGGTTTTGGTGGGATTGTTAAGAATTTACTGAAGGATGAGGTGGCTGGGCCATGGGTGAGTCAACGGTGTCTTATCAGCAGGAGTTAGAGAAGAGGGGTCCACGTGGATATAGGGAATGACATTGATGATAGTACGAAGCGGAGATTGATGGGAATGCTTGGTTGGCATGCTAAGAGGCACAAGGACATTGGTATTGGTGGAGATCCAGGGTTAGGATCTTACAGCTCAAAAAGGATGATGCATGGATAGGTGGCTGGGATACGGAGGATGGATGTGAGGGCTATTCTCATGGTTCATTATGGTTGGGTTAAGACGGCGACTAGCATCACCTATCTCCACATGAGGTAGTGGCTAAATACTCCCCCTCATGAGTTATATCTAGGTGGAAATCTTAATGCATTTCAAAATAATAATTACACTGCCATCATTAGTACTACTCAGCAATATTTCCATTTTAATGGTTTTTCTCCTAATTTCATGTCTGCCACTTGCAATCATTTCCATTTTGAACGAATCCAGTCCAGTTGCTTTAGCTATTCACAGACTGGTAAGATGGGAGGGGACATAGTGAAAATTGAACCCATCTCAACTAAGGAATTTAAGCAAGATCCTCTTGTTTGGCATATAATCCAAGAGGGAGAGGTGGTACCTTTCCTTGAAGGAATGGCAGGTCATGACGAAAACTTGTCACAGCAGTTGGTAGAGACTTGGGACAAGGAAACCGGGGTGGTCAGAATTGCGAAGATTGGATTCCAAGTTTCTAAAGAGGTCATTGGACAAGCCACTGGTTTACTCACAAGAGGCAAAAAACATTTGAGGAGAAGCAGAGTTTCCAACCCTGAGCACATGAATCTCTTCTTTCAGGATGGTGAGGCACCTATGAAACTCCATGGAGGGTTCGAGAGGGAGAAATTGCCAGAGCCATGGGGGCAAGTCTATCTCATGATAATGAAATTTTTCATGCTGGAAAGAAGGTTTTGGGTATACTACCACTATCACTTTGCTCTTTTAAATCATTTAAAGAATAAGGTTGAGATTAGCTTCCCCTTCTTTTTACTTTCTTCACTGGAAAATTCTATTAAGTCTGTTAGGGAGCTTAGGGCTAGGAATGGCAATCACCCTCTCATTCTAATTCATCAAGGCCTTATTTTGAGGTTGTATCACTTTCATCTTGCTTTATGTCCACCTAAACAAATTCAAGTTAAGATCCTTGAGGACCCATAGCTGGATACTTCTCATAGGGGTAAGGGAAAAGTGAAGATTAGCATGGGGACTCCTATAATTAAAGGTGGCCCTAGTGCAATGGAAGGGAATCCAGTTGAGGCCCCAGTTTCTATTTAAAATAAGAAATAGAAACACATCACTCTAGCATAGGAAAGGAAGAATGGCAAAAGAGATAGGGTGGAGGAAATGGAGGGTACCCTGAAGAAAAAGTAGAAGGATAGGAAGGGTGCTGCCATGGAGGATGCTCCTGTGAAAATTGTGGAATTGGATACTATTCTGGAAACTAAGGGTAGTAGTGAAGGCAGAGAGACTGCTCTTTCAAGCATTCACTAGTCCAAAAGGATTGTTGCGAAACCACTGGTTAATTCTCTAGGGGTGGAGGTTTTTGAGGACTCTAAGTTTGTGGAAG
This sequence comes from Cunninghamia lanceolata, assembly GCA_027924645.1. Classification (NCBI taxonomy): domain Eukaryota; kingdom Viridiplantae; phylum Streptophyta; class Pinopsida; order Cupressales; family Cupressaceae; genus Cunninghamia; species Cunninghamia lanceolata. Next base: position 1,026,064 of record BSBN01000547.1, read on the forward strand.
AGATGGTGGAAGAAGGTAGGGAGGAAACCCCTACGGAATATGTGTATGAAGTCGAGGGTACTAGTCACTTTGCCTTGATGAATGAAAATAGCTCTAAAGGCTAGGAGGACATTGCTAAGGCTACTGTTGGAAAGGACACTATGGGGGAGGCCATTGATCAAGTTAGTAAGGGGAATTGTGCCCTATGTGTCAAACATGTGGAGGATATCTAGAACCTCCAAAAAAGAATGGATTTTATAAAAAAGAAATAGAAGGTTATGGAAGAATTCGCAGCCAAAGCTTTGCATCAAGCTTCTTCCATTAAAGGATCTAGATGACAAGGTCAAACAAGTCGGCATCGATAGCTTGGGTGACTACAAGGAGATGGTGGAGTTCCTAGCCAAGTTTGGGGTGACTGATAGCCCATAGTTTCCTGTTTCTTCCATTTTCTGTTGTTTTGGTCGTCTCGTTGGTTTTTGATTAGTTGTTTTGGTCTGTTGTTTATGTGTTGTCAATCTATTGTTCCTGGTGTGTTAAAGGCCTAATGCCCTTGGGTCTATTTTATTAAAGGGATCTAGTCCCTCATTTCCAGCTGAACTAATCAAAAACATAATTTTGTCAAGTCCTATAGTCTTATTTTACTACACATGTATATGTATGTATGTGTTAGGAACCCATGTTTAACCCTTCTCTTTACTTTGTTAGTATATTGTTGTTGGATGCATATGCTTTGTAAGTCATCCCATGAGTATATTGTATTATCCCACATTCATGGGGAGTAATAGTTGTTTAGATTAGACTTAGTATATAAGTACGTGTTGAGGCCTGTGAAGGCATCCACGAATTTATTGTATTGAGCTTGCTCAAAGGAGGTTGCCCCCTTGAAGTGGTCTATGATCAATAAATTCCTTCTGTGTTCTACTATTTCTATTATTTTGTGCATTTTTCATTATATTGTTGCAAGAGGTTGCTCTCATTTGGTATCAGAGCGCTTTCTTGGGCTCATTAGGTGGAATTTTTGCCAAATGTTTTTTTTGCAATGTCCTCCAAGTGGTGTGATTATTGCAGTAGTTCTTTTTTTCTTGCATCTATATTGTTCATTTCAATTATAGGTTTGGATCAGGGAATAATCCCTATCCACTTAACTATGGGAAGTGCTTGGGCATAGCCCTAAAACTCATTGTGAGGAGTACCACAAGAACCTCGAAGTAGCTGGCCCATTGAGAGGACCTTCTAGTGAAAAGGGCAATGGCCCCTACCTGATTGACTAGTTCCCATCCGTGAGGTAAACCAAGAGCTGTTGTTTGTGGTAAAGCAGTTATCAGTTTTACTTGAGCCATGGAGTGAGGGGTACTGCCCCAATACGCAAGCCGTTATACAGCATTGGTAGCCGAGTGAATCCCCTGAACCTTTAGGAATCTGAACATACCTGGGGTCCATATCTATTGCCAGCTGACAAATTGTACATTGAATATGTCTAGAGTTGTTTGTAGATCCCATTGCAGATTGTTTCCAAAAAGAAAATTTCTATTTTTTTGCCATATCTTCCTTGCTTTAGCTCCATTTCCTCTGAAAATTCACCAAAACCCCTGAAATTCCATTCTGCATATTTTCTTCCTTGAGGATCCTATCCCAAATTCCACTTATCAAAGCCATAAATCCCACATTTGTCTATTTTAAGGGTTTTCCATAACTTCTTTGATTCTCACCCAATCGCCTTCAAATTTTGCCATAGTGTTCATTTCCTATTTCGACTCCTTTGTTCCTCTTGGACAAATTTTTCCATTCTTTCACCCCGCTTCTGAAATCCCCATTTTCTGTTTCCCTGTCCCTCACAAAGTGTCCAAAACCTAGTCAAATCCCAATTACCCATCACAGTTTTTCCCAAATCCAAATTTTCTTTTACTAAAAAAGTTTCTATTTTTGTTTTTCTACCCATTCCCAAAAAAAAAAAAAAACTCTTGGTTATAGTTGTCACCTGCATAGGAGCAAAAAACATGGGGGATGAATTTGTAGCCCTCAAGACCAAACTCCAAGATATGGATGAAAAAATTCTCAGCCTCAATCTTCAGCATTCAACCATGAACAATAGATGGCAGCCAGAGTCTTCTGAAGACACTAGGTTCTCTTCTTCCAGCAATTTTCGTGGGCCGAAACTTGATTTTCCTCGCTTCAATGGTGATGATCCGATTGGATGGATATACCGGGTAGAACAATATTTCAATCTGCATAATTCTTTTGATGTCAACAAAGTCCCACTTGCATCCTTTCATTTGGAACATGAAGCCCTTCAATGGTTCCGTTGGTACATCAAGGCTCATGAAGAGCCAAAATGGACATATTTTTGCAAACTCATTTTGCAATGATTTGGCCCTAGTGCCTTTGATGACTTCACAGGAGCACTCACTAAATTTTGCCAAACTGGCATTGTGAGAGAATATCAGATAGAATTTAAGAAACTAGCCAATCACATAGAGGGATTGTCTGATGAATTCTTCAGGAGTTGTTTTGTCAGTGGTCTGAACGATGCAATCCGATCTGAGGTTAAAATGTTTCGTCCCAGCATAATGATGGAAGCCCTAGGGTTGGCTATGTTGGCGAAGGACAAGATCACAGCTCAAAGGTGCTCCAAATCCACTTCTATTCCATTCAGAAATATGGGTTCCCAAAGACCTCCAATCACGCCAGCTCCTAGAATGACTCCTATCAAGCATTTGTCTGAAGCAGAGATGCGGGCATGTAGAGAAAAAGGGATTTGTTATAACTGTGATGAGAAATTCACTCAGGGACATAGATGTGTTGAGTAAAAGCTCTATCTCTTGGATGTAGATTCTCTACCTACAACTGAAGTTTATGAAAATGCTCAGGATATAGTAGATGATCAGGTTGACATTCAGCAACCGCCTGTTGACCCTCCTTCTCAAGAAGACCACCCAGAGATATCTCTTGATACTTTGGTAGGAGTCACCACCCCATAAACCATGCAGGTCAAGGGTTACTTTAAGAAGCTCCCTCTTACAATACTCATTGATTCTGGTAGCACTCATAACTTCATTGACCCTCAGATCACCAAACAGGCTGATTGTTTTGTCCATCCTTGCTCCAACTTTGAAGTCATGATTGCCAATGGGGGCACATTACCTTGCAAAGGGAAGTGTCGTAATGTGCATATCTCTATTGGAGATTATAACCTACTTTCTGACATGTTTGCCTTACCTTTAGGTGGATGTGATGTGGTTTTGGGCGCTCAATGGTTACACACACTTGGACGCATCTTATGGGATTTTACTAAACTTTGAATGCAATTTTCAGACAATGGGAAAAAACACACATTGAAGGGATTACAACCAGGGTCTCTTAGCATCATCAGTTCACATCACATGGAAAAGCTCCTTAAGAAGAATTCACATGGTGTCATTTCTCAGCTCCACTCCATTCAGATGCAACCATCAGCGGTCTCCACTACTCCTTCGAATCTATAATGAATTTTGGATCGATATGTATGTGTCTTTGCTGAACTAGTGGGATTGCCACCTTCATGACCAGAGAACCATCATATTCAACTCCTTCGTGGAAGCATTCCTCCCAAGATCAGGTCCTACCACTACCCATTTCACCAAAAGACAGAGATTGAGATGCTCATTCGGGACTTATTGAAGCAAGGTATTATTCGCCCTAGTACCAGTTCCTTTTCTTCACCAGTTCTTCTTGTCCAGAAAAAAAGATGGGTCATGGTGCCTCTGCATTGACTTCTGAGCACTTAATCACATCACAATCAAGGATAAGTTTATGATTCCTCTTGTTGATGAGCTTCATGGCACTCATTTTTTCTCCAAGTTGGATCTTCGTTCTGGGTATCAGCAAATTCGGGTTCATGAGGATGATATCTCTAAAATGCCTTTCCGCATGCATGATGGCCACTATGAGTTTTTGGTCATGCCCTTTGGCCTCACTAATGCTCCTTCCACATTCCAGACATTGATGAATAAAATATTCTGGCCCTACTTGCAGAAATTCATTCTGGTCTTCTTTGATGATATCCTTATCTATAGTAAAACATGGGCTGAGCATCTCCAACATCTAGATCTTGTATTACAACTTCTCTCTGATCATCATCTCTATGCAAAATAGTCTAAATGTGTTTTTGGCTAGGAGGAAGTGGAGTATCTCAGGCATATTGTTTCAGCCCAAGGGGTTCAAGTGGATCTTGCCAAAATAGATGCCATGAAAAATTAGTCGCATCCTCAAACACCCAAGAGCCTCTATGGTTTTTTGGGACTGACTAGCTATTATCGCAAGTTTGTCAAGGATTACGGGAAGATTGTAGCTCCATTAACAACTCTGTTGAAAAAGGATGCCTTTACATGGACACATGTTGTTGAGTGTGCATTTGAAAAACTGAAACAAGCTATGTGTACTACACCTATTCTAGCTATGCCATATTTTTCCAAGACCTTCACTATTGAGAGTGATGCTTGCGATAATGGACTTGGTGTGGTTCTCCTCCAAGATGAACATCCCATTGTGTTGACCAGGAAAGCCCTTTCAGGTAAGAATTTAGTACTCTCTACATATGAGAAGGAAATGATGGCTATTTTGCATGCAGTACAGAAGTGGTGGCCATACCTATTAGGGAATCATTCTTGCATCAAGACTGATCACCAGAGTCTAAAATATTTCCTAGAACAACAGGTCTCCTCCCCAGCACAACAGAAATAGGTTAGCAAACTCATGGGTTATGACTATGAGATCACTAAAAAGAAGGGTAAGGACAATATTGTGGCAGACGCTCTTTCTTGCACATTTGATGACCAAGCTTCTCTTTCAGCTATTTCCGTGGCTTTTCCAAATTGGTTGGAATCTATCCAGCAGGGCTATGTCAATAACTCTTCATTATCTCGAATCATCCAATAGTTGGCCAATAACCCTTCTGTTGTACCATATTATTCTTGGGATGGTGCTTCTCTGAGATACAAGGGTCGTCTAGTGCTTACCCAAAGCACAGATCTTCAATAGACTGTCTTCCATGAACTCCATGCTTCTCCATCGGCAGGGCACTCTAGGTTCCTCAAAACTTATGAGCGGGCATAACTTAACTTATTTTGAAAGGGAATGAAAAGGAAAATTCAATAGATGGTGGATGAATGTGATACCTGCCAGTAGAACAAGGCTGAAATGACACTCCTTCCTAGATTGCTTGAACCCTTGCCCATCCCTACATGGATTTGGACAAATATTTCTATGGATTTCAGTGATTGGCTCCTGAAATCTGGAGGGAAGACAATGATCTTGGTTGTGGTTGATCACCTATCCAAATATAGTAATTTTTGTGCCCTCAGCCATCCCTATACCACCTCCTCAGTTGCACAAATTTTCATGGACCAGATCTTCCGTCTTCATGGAATCCCTTCTTACATTGTCTCAGATCATGATGCAACTTTCACTAGTCATTTTTGGATAGAACTATTTCGACACACTGGCACCAAACTAAAGATGAGTTCAGGGTATCATCCACAAACAGATGGTTAGACTGAAATTATCAACAAATGTTTGGAAACTTATCTTCATTGCTTCACCTCAAAACAATAGAATCAGTGGGTAAAGTGGCTCCCTCTTGCTGAATGGTGGTACAATACCTCCTACCACACTGCATCTAAAATGACTCCATATGAAGCAGTCTATGGTCAAGCACCGCTAGTGCTCCTTCCATACACCCCCAGTAGTTCACCAATTTAGGCATTTGACACAGTTCTCTAAACCCGAGATCAGATTCTTCTCATTTTGCAAGACAATCTTCACATGACAAGAAATCGAATGAAACAACAAGCCGATCAGCACTGTTCTGAGTGCACTTTTCAAGTAAGTGATATGTTTTTTCTTCATCTACAACCATACAAGCAATCTTCCCTAAAACTCAAAGGGTGTGATAAGCTAGCTCCAAAGTTCCATGGGCCATATAAGGTTCTTTAGAGGATTGGGTCAGTTGCTTATAAATTGGAGCTTCCTCCTTCTTCCCGTGTTCATCCAGTATTTCATGTCTCTTGTCTAAAGAATGTTCTGGGCACCAACATCAGAGCACAAACTATTTTACCAGAACTAGATAATGAAGGATCCATCATTTTGGAGCTAGAGGCAATCCTCAACAGGTGCACCCATCAGCTTCACTCTCGATCCATCACACAGGTATTAATTCAGTGGCACGAAATGCAACTAGAGGATGCTACATGAGAACCACTCCTTCAGATTCAATAACAATTTCCACATCTTAATCTTTGAGGACAAAGATTTTCTAAGAGGGAGGGGATGTTAGGAACCCATGTTTAACCCTTCTCTTTACTTTGTTACTATATTGTTGTTGGATGCATATGCTTTGTAAGTCATCTCGTGAGTATATTGTATTATCCCACATTCATGGGGAGTAATAGTTGTTTAGATTAGACTTAGTATATAAGTACGTGTTGAGGCCAATGAAGGCATCCACGAATTTATTGTATTGAGCTTTCTCAAAGGAGGTTGGCCCCTCGAAGTGGCCTTCGATCAATAAATTCCTTCTGTGTTCTACTATTTCTATTATTTTGTGCATTTTTCATTATATTGTTACAGGAGGTTCCTCTCAGTATGTATGTATGTTTAATGTATCTAGCCTAAATGTCAATCCATCTAGGACCATGTTACCATTTCTTGGATTTTGATAAAATTTAAGTTGATTTTGTTTCCTATAAATTTGTGCAATGTTCGTAGAAATCAAAATCCTTAAAAAAATTAACTAGCCAGACTATTTTTACTTAATATATTACATATCCACAAACCCTAAATATCAATAGAACTCCTAATCCTAGAGGTTATGATTAATGAGTGGACAATTTAGTTAGAAATGTTTCCTTGAGGTTTTCAAAAGAAGACAATTAAAGAGAAAATTTCAATAACAGCTACCTGTTGTTTACAACCACACTCATATATTACATTCAAACTCCTAAACATGTCACTAAGTTCATGTCGGTCCCTATTGGCTACAACTACACCTACAAGACACAAATTGAAAAGATAATAAATATTTACATATATGCACCAAAAGATGAACACAATAAATCACATTCTTATGTATGGGATTCCATTTATACATTATATACAAAATTACAAAATTTGAGCATACTAATAGGATTTTCTAAACAATATAAAAATTTCAACTTGATAGCTAGAGATGTTTGGAAAGTTATATATAATTGAATGAGGAGAGCTTTTCAAACCTAAACTATTAATTTTTACACTATAAAGGATATCCAAGAAATAAGTTTGTATGTATGTATGTATGTATGTATGTATGTATGTACAACATGTAAGTATGTACATGTATGTAAGTTCTTAAGTTAACTTGAATTTGATCGATTCACTCTTGGATTTGACTCCCTATTAGATATGTATGTTGAATTTTCATTGAACCCATGGTTGGATAACTCAGAGGTGAAGAACATAATGGAAGCATGGCTTGAGGGATTGGTCCTATTTTTCTTGGCTTTACCAAACAAATTTTGAAGCAAAAAACTAGTTGGTATACTATAGACCTTGGTTATGACTATAATTTAGGATTAAGTGACTTAGAAGGACTTCAAAATATAGAAGGACTTAGAAAATCATTCATGCATAGAAAGTGGGGATCTATTCTAGAGATAGGTCTTTATGAATACAATGGTCTTTAAATATATTCATGTTTAATATGGTAATGATTTACTTTCTTATATTCACTTGCAAAATGGATATATAAAATGTATGTTTCCATAAAATCTTGCATAAGGTATATCTAATTTCTGTTAAGGTGAAAATAGTAATGGTATATACATCGTTAACATGTTCTATTTGTACAAAATAAGATCCCATGTGATAAATTTTATTGTATATAGCCTAAATGTCATTCCATCTAGCAATGTTACTGTTGGTGATTGTTTTGATGCAATCATAACAATAAGTTAAAATTCACATATAATGAACTAAAACTATACTTGAAAGATAAGAAGGAATCGTTTAAGATTCACTTAATCCCAAGTCTACAATGGTTCTATTGGTCAAATTTAGTTGGTCAATGTGAAGCTGTAATGTTCAAGGGGCCTTACGTAGTTTAGGGTTTCTTTTTGGTTTACTAGACTCAAACTATGCAAAAAGATCATGAGATATGTCAATACTTTTTCATTCCTTTGCATAAAAGTGTTACTGTGCTGCAAAGCTTTAGATGGTTGTCTTGAATTATTGCAACCTTCCTCTTTATATATCTATGAAAACTTGTCTACTTTTAACTCTGTTGTTCATGATTCTTCAAATATGAGACAAATTTCCTTCAAATTTCTACGTTTTCAGATAAATATTTCAGATGGGTTGGGAAAAGTTAGAAAGATCTAATCTAAACCTCATTTACTCTACCGAAAGATCTAATTGTTCTGTTATGCACTATGTAAATCATACAGCAATTTCATCAAATCAACAGTAAAAACCTTAAATGTAAGTTTTGAGCATTTTCACAAACATACATTTAAAATTGCAAGCTCTCAAAGAAAATATTTCAAAACACAAAGAAGAGTAGGAGACCACTCAGAAGATAGATGCAAAACTCCAGATTCTATTGTATTAGAAACAAATAGTCATACATGATTTACAATGTTGGAATGACTCTTAGTTTCATTGATCAAATTACAGAGAACTTACAAGCTTTATAGATACAATAAGGAAGCCAGATGTTCCACGCACTCCTTACTGCAGACAACAAGCGACCTCCTTCCTCTACTTCTAATCTAAACTAAGCTAACTTGCTGTGTGTTCCTAAAATCCCTGTGTAGCCCCTAAAATCCCTGTTGTAAGTGTTACAATGTATTAAGGCCCAATATATAGACTTTTTGATTGTCCTCAATACAACCCAAAACCCTAATGGTTAAGCAATGGTTCAAACCCTAGGTTACAACATTAAATGGTGCAGAACCATTTTCCCAAAAATATCTTCAAATATGTGTCAAATCTGGGCAAAAATATGCCCCTTTCTGAAACCCTAGTAGTTCAGAAGTAAATTTTGCAACCTACTGTCATTATGTTTTATCTGTATTTTGGGTCTTCTCATTGATGTCCCTTGACTTTCTACACTTCATCCTTATCTTCTCTTTGCTTCTGAAATCAGATTCTCCTTCCAGGACATCACTGCCATTAAGTTTTAGCTCCCTCCTTAGCTACAAACCTACAAAAATAGATCAGTAATAAGTGTCATCATTATTAAATAACCACTTTCGAAACACCTGTTAGATCCAAGTGGGCCTAAGCAAAAATCACGACTATCAGGTCAAAATCTGTAAAAAAATGCGTTCATATGTTCATATTGTGTCAAAAAACTTATCGGGTCAACCATTTTAGACCAGAAATGATGCAAACGCAAGTTCAAAGTGTGTCAAAAACCCTAAAAAAACTACCGCTAAATGCCTGTCGCCTATCGGTGCCAAAAACCATCATCGGCAGGCCCTGAAAATTCTCCCACCGACCTCCTGTGTCTGGCCGAAAAATGGCCCATTATATCCCATTTAAAGAAATTGCACCGTGGAGAGTGACACATGGCACACTCCATGCGAGGGGCTTTGAAACTTTTGCCTTATGTGGAGGACCACATGTGTCGCCACCAGCGTCGCTGTTAGGGGCCGTTGAGAAACTTGCGGAGGCTCTCCCGAAACCATTTGAAACTATTGCGGAAAGTGACACTTGTCACTCTCCGTGCAACTGTTGCGACCCTTAGAAACTTTATGGAAACTTTTGAAACTGCCTGTAGAAGGCGCCACGTGGCATCTTCCGCATCGTTGCTGAAACCTTAAGGGGCTCGGTGGCTCATACTTTGGAGTGTGACACTTGTCACACTCCGTGGGGCCGTTGAAACTTGTTTGAAACTTGAGAAACTACCGCGGAAAGCACCATGTGGTGTCTTCCGCGCGGCCGTTGAAAAACTTAGAATCTCTTAAGAAACCTTTGGAAGGACCACGGAGAGCGACTCGTGGTGCGCTCTGCGTAGGCATTGAAACTTTTGAAACCTTTGGAAACAATGCAGAAACTTTTAAGAAACATTTGAAACTCTCGTGGCTAGTTGAAACTTTAAGGAAACCTGTGGAAAGTGACACTTGTCACTTTCCATGTTGCTCGTTGAAACTATCTTAGAAACTTTAGGAAACTCTTGCGGCTATTTGAAACTTTAAGGAAACAATTATGGAAAGCGCCACATGGCATGCTCCACACAACACTTGAAACTTTTTAGAAACTACTGTGGGGGACACCACATGGCGTCTTCCGCAGAATTTTGAAACACTTTGAAACCTTCAGAAACTTTTGGAAACCGGTATGAAAGGCGCCATGTGGCATCTTCCGCGTGACTCTAGAAACTTTTTGGAAACTGGCACGGAAGGCACCATGTGGCGTCTTCTGCACAACTGTCAAAACTTTTTGGAAACCTGCGCAGAGTGACAAGTGTTGCTTTCCACGTTGCTTATTTGAGACATGGGACCATTGCGGAACCAGCGGAGAGTGACAAGTGTCACACTCCGCGCTGCTCTTGAAACTTTTAGAAACCTTCACGGAAGGTGCCACGTGGCATCTTCCGTGCAACCTTTGAAACTTAAAGAAGCTATTACGGAAGGCGCCACGTGGTGTCTTCCGTGCAACTTTTGAAACCGTTAAGACTACGGTGGAAGGTGACAAGTGGCAGCTTCTGCACAACTTTGAGACTGTTAAGAAACTATTTAGGGTCTTGCAGAGAGTGACACTTGGTGCACTCCGTGTGACTATTGAAACATTTAGAAACTATTTAGAAATTTTAGTGGCCCGCGGATGGTTTAAATTTTAAAGGGGCTATTGCGGAAGGTGACAAGTGGCACCTTCCGCGCAACACTGGAAACTCTTTGAAACCGTTGTGAAACTCATGAAACCGTCACGGAAGGCGCCACGTGGCATCTTTCATGCAACTTTTGAAACACTTTAGAAACCTTTAAGAAACATTTGAAACTTTGAACTATTTAAACCCCTGTAATGCATTTTACCAAAATGGGCATAACTTGAAAAATATGGCAAATTTTCAGATGATTCAAAAAGCAACCCCAGCTCAGTTTTGACAAGGAATCCAACCATACTATGCACTGGCACTCAAAATGTATTTTCTCACTAATTTTATGAAGGTTTGCAAATTTCACTCTCTTTTCCCTTACCACCAAAAACAAACCCACAAAACAGAAGCAAAAAGCAAAGCCACAGCAGGGGTCCCTATTTTGCTAAGGAGTAAAATGGGGCATGTTGTGAACATCACAACAACTAGAAACCAAACAAAACAACTAAATTCAAGGCATTCAAGAAAACTAAATGAGATAAATGCATAACTTCTGACTATCCATCTTGTAAATTATTATTCAACTTGAGACATAAGGCATTTAATAAGGGTGCATGAATTTTTATTTTTAGTTTAATTGTGTGCACGTGATTAATAAGCCTCATCTTGAAGATCGATTGAACAAACCAGTGACTGACATTAGCCTACATAGGTGAGGATATTCCCTCATAGCCAACCAGATAGAACCTTGCTGCCAGCGAGCATCTATAGCCCCGGAAATGTTATTGTTACAATTCTCCTAAGTAGAGCCCCACTGCCAGTGAGCGTCTATAGCCCTGGTAGAGTTACTTAGATGGCTTAATCTAGATTTTTAGTATAATCTACTTTATTTATTTTTATTTTTTATTTTTTTTATTTTTATTTTCTGATTTAGAACGAGATTTCACAAGATATAGCAATTTGTAGCTTCATGATGCAAGGAGTGGACACTTGCTGAAATTAAGCTGAGAATTGTAATGGTAGCAAGGGTGACCTCTAATTTTTCACCTAATATCTACACTGGTAGGTTCAACAAACCCAAGGATTTTAGGTGTGTCATTATGAGAAACTTGCCTCAAATTCTCAATCACATTTATTGAATACGAAATTTCAAAAAATAAATAACCCTGTACATTTATGACAGTCACAACAAGTTATGTGTAAATTGCAAATAATTAACCTGAATATCCTAAATTTCTACTATTTTGGATGGTTTCTAGTTTGCTCCTTAATACTCTAAGGTGAAATAAAGATCCCTGCTGAGGAGACAACAAACTAAACCAACAAACAGGCTGTACAAGAAGCAAAAAGCAGAAAAAACTGTACAAATAGAAACAAAACAAACAGAAAGAAACAGAAACAAAACTATACAAACAGCTAACCCCAAAAAGGAAAATAGCAAAAGAAGAACCGGACATTACTTACACTATATTATACCAAAACGAACTACCATTTACCTCAGGCCTGGAAGTAGTGTTTCAGATGTTGGCCATTAACTGGTAATGGAACGTCTTCTTCAGTCAAGGTCTTAAGTCTAAATGTATTGTCTCCTATTATCTTTGAGACTTGTAATGGACCTAGCCATAGTTTATCAAATTTTTCATGGCTTCCTTTCTTTTCATGTGCTCTGTCCCAGCACAGCACTAAGTCTGATATCTTAAATGTTTTGACACTTGCCCTTTTATCAAACCACCTCTTAACAACCGCTTGGTGTTTGGCAAACTTCTCGATGGCTTGACCTCTTTTCTCATCTAATTGTAGCATTTGTACTATTCTGGCTTCCCTATGGTCATCAAAGCCTAGATACTCATTGGCAAACTTCCAGGTTGGTATTCTCAGGTTTACTGGAAGTATGGGATCAGTCCCATAAACTAAATGATAAGGTGTGTTACCTAAAGCTGTCTTAATCTTGGTCCTATCTACCAATAATGCATATCTTAACAAGGGATTCCACTCTCTAGGACTCTTTGCAACTAACTTTTTTTATTATGTCTAACAAAACTTTGTTCGTTGATTCAGCCAATCCATTACCTTGAGGGTAATAATTTGAAGAAAACCTTAAAATGATCTCGTATTCAAATGCCCATCTAGAAAACTTTAAAGAAGAGAAAGCAAGGCCGTTATCACATACCAATGAATAGGGAGTTCCAAACCTGGTGATGATGTTTTCTTCAAGAAACTTGATAACTACCTCAGTTGTGGAGAATTTGCAGTAGGTAGCCTCTGTCCACCTTGTACAATAATCTATTACCGTCAATATAAATTTGTGTCCTGCAAAATTTGGGGGGTTGATGACTCCAATAAAATCTAAGCCCCACTGTGCAAACGGTCTTGATTCAATCATAGGTTGTAGTGGATTGGCCTGATTTCTCCCTTTATCTGCTGTAGTCTGACAGGTGTGGAAACTTCTAATGTGACTCAATATCTTTGAACATTGTGGGCCAGTAATAGCCCACCCTCAGTATTTGTGTGTTGTAGCTAGATGGGAACCATGGCCGGTTCCGTACTTGTCATGTAGTTCTGTCAACACTTTATCTTCTTCAGCTTTGTTTAGGCATCTCAGATAAATTCCATCATGGTTCTTCCTGAATAGAAGACCTCCTTGCACCATATATTTTTGTGCTTTAACCTTCAAATCTCTCATCTGAGAAGCTTTCATTCTATTTGGGTACTTTCTAGCTATCAAGAAGGTGTTTAAATCATCATACCAGTCTGATGCGTTTTGGGAATTCAATACGTACTACTGTTTTATCAAATCTAGATCTGTATTTGCTATTGTTTGCACTAATGCCTGCCCTCTAACAAGCTTCATGGGAATGATTTCCATGTCGAACTCTTGCAGTGTGGTGATCCACTTGGCTATTTTTTTTCCAAGTTCATCCTGCATCAGCAACATTTTTACTGATGCATCTGGCACTATGGCTTTGATCTAGCTGCGCAGAATGTAGTGTTTGAATTTTTTCACAGCCCTCATTAATGCAAATACTTGTCTCTCAGTGTCTAGATACCTGAGCTGTGCATCCTTTAGAGGCACGCTCATAAATGTGATGGGCCTCTCTTCATTGTTTTCACCTTTTTGTGTCAAGGCAGCCGCGACTGAATGAGAAGATGCAAAGGAGTAGATGTAAAACGGGCTTGTGTAGTCTAGACTTGCCAATACAGGGGCATTAGAAATTACCTCCTTGATATCTTCAAATGCAGCCTTAGCCACAAGCGTCCATTCTATCTACGCATCCTTCTTCAACATGGCATTTAATGGCTGCACGATCTCTACAAAACCCGTGATAAACTTCCGAACAAAGTTAATTTTACCAAAAAATGATTTCAACTCTTTCGTACTGTTTGGTATTTGCAATTTTTTTATGGATTCTATTCTATCCAGATCAATTGAAATTCCATCTTCAGAAATGACATGGCCTAATAATTTACCTTCAGTTACGCCAAATATACATTTCTTAAGATTAAGGGAAATCCCATACCTTTCACATCGCTTGAGTATTTTCCTGACATCTTCAGCGTGAGTGGATGCATCCTTGGAATACACAGTCAAATCATCCATATACACAACAATGCACTTACCTGATAATCCACAGAATGCAATGTCCATGGCTCTCTGAAAAGTGGCACCTGCATTGATCAGACCAAAAGGCATTCTCCTATATGCATAATTTCCCCATTTGCAAGTGAAGGTGGTTTTTAGTCTATCTTCTCTATCAATTAAGACCAGGTTATAACCTGAAAAACCATCTAAAAAAGACATCATCTTTGCCACGTTTACTGCTTGCAGCACTTCGTCTATTGGAGGTAGAGGATAATTATCCTTTTCAGATGCTTTGTTTAAATTTCTAAAGTCTACGCATAACCTGATGTCTCTATTTTTCTTCCTCACTGGTACTAAGTTAGCTACCCAGACTGAATGTCTGACTAGAAAAATTATTCCAGCAGACAACAATTTTTTAACTTCCTCAAATATTAAAGGCTCTAGAATAGCGTTCACAGGGCTTTGTTTCTGCCTAAATGGCTTAACCTCTGGTCTTAAAGGTATCATGTGAGTTATGATGGACTCATCAAATGTTTTCAAGTCTTCATACGTCCATGCTATTACATGTTTATAATCTTTCAGAGCATCTAAAACTTCTTTTCTAATTTTCTCAGAGCAAGCCTTTCCGATTAGTACATTTTGTTGATTTTGTTCTGTCCCTAAGTTATGTAAATTACACTTACCCCCTTCTATTTTGGGCAAGTCCTTCTGTCTCATTACTCCATCGAAGTCAAAGATATGTTCTAATTCAATTACTCCTTTGGGTAAGAAGTTGCTCTTCAAGTTGTTTATATCCTCTTTGTCCCATGTTATTTCAGGCCTTTCTTGCTCATCAATGATTTGAGCCTCAAATGCCTCATTACAAGTCAGAAAATCAATAATTTGCTAACCCCCCCCCCCCAAATACCTAAAAGTGTGTAACATTGTCTGGTATACTGGGCACATTAACTAGCTCAACAACAAATCATCTCAATCCTGACAGTGTTAATGGTTCTAATGTGCTAGCAGCAACTGCTAGTGCATCTGGCCTGTGGTTCAACTCTCTAGGGATATGCTCTAAGTTGAAAGCATCAAATACATCTATTAAACCCCATACCCTATGTTTGTAACTAATCATTTTCTTGTAATTGCAGGCATATAGTTTCCTCACTTGTCTGACTACTAATTCAGAGTCTGAAAATACTCTGATTGTTTTCACCCTTTTCTTGATGGCCATGACAAGTCCTAAAATTAGGGCCCATATTCAACAATATTGTTAGTACAGGAAAAGTGTAATCTATATGCTACTAGGTGTGATTTACCCTAAGGATCTATGAGTTCAACACCTACACCTGCGCCCTGTCTTGATTTGGACCCATCACATTTTAACGTCCACAGGCCATCTTTACTTTTCAAACCTTTTATCTTGGCATGCTTTATCTCTTTTATCGCATGTGGGGTGTTGTCTGGTTTACTCATGGGCATTTCTGTTTGATCAACTTGTGTATGAGTGTTTTTAGTTTGCAACTCAGAAAGACAACTACCCTTGTCCTTTATTTCTTCTCCTAAATCCGGAATCAAGGCATCTACATCATCCTGAACGTATTTCTATGTTGGATCAAGATTCTCATTTTCCTTTTGTAACTCTACCCTCCCTATGCATTTTTTGTATTCATATTCAATGATGTCTTTACATATTTCACAACTCTCCTCAGAATGTTGCCTATTATGGACTCTACACCTGTTTTTATACAATTTACATTGGACCGGCAGATTGTGTTTAACGTACTCTTCCACGTCTTGTCTAATGGCATGACCAAATTTGTCTATTGCATTGTTTTCTTCATCTGAAGAATTTCCATCAGACTCAATGAATAATGCTGTCCTATTGCTGAACATTTTTTTCTAATGTTTAACATCATGATCTCTTCAATCTGCACCCCATTGGTGGTAATTCTATAGACACCAGGTTCAACAGCAGCATATAATATTTCATTAGTTTGATTATACTCTATTATCATATGTTTCATCCTGGGCTTTGCCTCTATTCTAATCTGGTTTGGGACACCTCTCCAAGGTAGCCACATATGTGAAAAGTCAGTGGCCATATATCTGTTTAATGTCTTGGACCAATCCCTACTCAGCAACATTCCATAATTTACGGGTATATCCACTACTTGAATATCAATGATCTGGCTTACCCTAGGGTCTGAAGCTAATTACATTTGAATGTTCATGAGTTCTCCTATCATGCTAACCTTAGTTTTATCTAATTGTGTGACAACCTTGGTAGATTTGGTGGGAGTCAGCCTGAGAGTTTTACATATTCCTAAGGGCATTACGTTGGCTGAGGCACCAGAGTCTACCATGCAGTTGTGTATATTCTTCCCACACAATCTAACAGTTAACAAGAAAGGGGGAGTATCCCTCTTATCCACATGTATTACTACATTTGTATTGGAAGGGTGCTCAACTTTCATATTTTTCTCTTTAGGTAGTGAATCTCTATTAGGAACAGTTATATCGGTAGAAACCTCGTCTATCATGGATGTATCTAGAGATTTTATAAAAGCACTTCTGATCCCTGGGGTCTTTAATAATTCATTTAGAGGTATACTGACCTTAATTTTCTTTATTTCCTCTGTCAAGTAACTCATTAATCTTGTTGTCTCTATTGTTTTAGTTTTACTTGTTAGATCCTTTTGTACTGCTATTCCGTTATTTGTGTGCTGATTAGCTTTAAGTATGGTAGGATTGTTGCTGGCATTCTAATCTGGGGGTGTATTGAAGTTATTCAGGGGAATGGAAGTGGTGAAAGGTCCTCCTGTCCTAGGGTTGTTCCTCAAATTGTAGGTGTGGTTTTTATTTGTCTGTTGAAAGGCCTGCACCTCTTCTGTTTCAGTTAATACCTCATTTTCAGATTCAAAGGGAAACTAAAAAGCATTTAACACAAAGGCTGATTTAGGATAAAGATTTTCACAACAGTATGGTCCATCTTCTAGCAATTCATCCTCTTTCTCTTCTGCAGTTGCAAAGGTAAATGTTTCTAAGACTAATGCTATGTCATATCCTGAGGGTACTACCTCATTACCCTTGGGAATGAGAAATTCAAAGGTAGGAGGCTGGACATCTATATTAAAAATGCTGGCTACTAAGTGGAACTGTGGGCAGTCGTGCTCAGCATGGGCATTGGTATTGTGAAATCTACACCAATTTTTGGGTGTTGTACTGGCCATTTGGATGCCAACCATTTGTTTTGCATCATGATTATCTATGTTCTCAAAAGGAGAGGCTAGATTACCGTTGTTGGGCCCAGTGTTCCATGTCTTGGGTGGCCTAGGTTGATTATGATTTCTGTTATTATTGCCCCAGGTCCTATTATCTATCACTGGCCCTCTATTTTGCATTGGTTGCCCCTGGTTGGGGCCTTGATGCTGATTATAGTTTTGGTTCTGATTGTACTGCTGATTTTGATTGAAACTATAGTTCTAATTTTGGCCTTGGTTGTGATTCTGATGTTGATTGTGGTTTTGGTTGCCTCTTCCATAGAGGTTCTCGTTTCTTAGTTGTGTCACTTTAGTGGTTAACCTTTTCAAATGTGTAGTGATCTCTTTAATCTCTTCCCTATCCTCCTGTGCTTTTGCCACAATTGTATCCCTAGGAAGTTGGAAGAAAGGCTGACCATTATTTTGACTGTTATTGGAAGTGCTACTTGTGTAAGGAGTTATAGCTTGGATTGGGGTAGGACTATACACAGGTGTGTAAGAAGGAACCGGATTTAATAAGGGAGTGTGATGCATAGGGGCTCCATTCCATGGTTGTACCTGATTCTGCACCCCAAAATTCCCTCCATTAACAAATGGGCTATAAGTTGTATGCCTCATCTCTTGGTTCACTGAGGCTGCCTCTTTGTAGGCTTTGGATATTGAATCTTTGTTAGGTTTTCTTTTGACAAACATGGCAATTAGAGGATCCAAGGCTGCATAGTACATAGCCAACAAGGGATCATCATCCACGATATAAGGGGCTACTAGCCTAGAGTAGGCCTTTTGGAATCTGTCATTGAAATTATCGATCAGCTCTCTCTCACCTTATTTTATAGTAGCCAATTTATGATACAAAGCGCAAGAGTCAATGGGTCCTCTAAATCTTGACAGAAATGCTTCTTCCATAAGTGACCAGGAAGAAATGTAACCGTTGGGTAAGTTTACATACCAGTTAGAGGCTTGTTCATTAAAGGTGTAGGGAAACAATCTACACACAACATCCTCATGCTCTAACATAGCCCTAAAACATGCTTCCTTAAATATTCTAATAGGATCCTCTAGATCCTGATGCAACTGGTACTTGGGACATATCTTTTCTAGATTTTTGGGCATCTCATGATAATCATTGAAGAATATGGGAGAATGAACATTGAAATAAGCCATTGCAGGTGTTTGAACTTGACTTGAACTTGTAGAAATACCAGGATTGATTGGTGGGATAGGATTTCTAGGAGGATTAGGACCTCCAGGAGTGCCTGAATCAAGATTTAAAGATCTAAATAGTGATCTGTCAGGACTCACAATACTACAGATGTTAAAAGATGACTGAGGAGGTGTTCTAGATGAACTTCCTACTTGTGATATTTTAGGATTCCAAATCAAAGGGCTCTTACTTCACCTTATATCAGGTAGTTGCACAAATATATCTCCTAAACTGGATCTAGACCTGGTCACTCTATCACTGTTATTAGCCAGTTTGAAACAAACCCTAACTCAAATCAGGCCCTCCTTCTAGTGCCAGAAAACTATTGGTGATTGTTTTGATGCAATCATAACAATAAGTTAAAATTCACATATAATGAACTGAAACTATACTTGAAAGATAAGAAGGAATCGTTTAAGATTCACTTAATCCCAAGTCTATAATGGTTTTATTTGTCAAATTTAGTTGGTCAATGTGAAGTTGTAATGTTCAAGGGGCCTTACGTAGTTTAGGGTTTCTTTTTGGTTTACTGGACTCAAACTATGCAAAAAGATCATGAGATATGTCAATACTTTTTCATTCCTTTGCATAAAAGTGTTACTGTGCTGCAAAGCTTTAGATGGTTGTCTTGAATTATTGCAGCCTTCCTCTTTATATATCTATGAAAACTCATCTACTTTTAACTCTGTTGTTCATGCTTCTTAAAATATGAGACAAATTTCCTTCAAATTTCTACATTTTCAGCTAAATATTTCAGATGGGTTGGGATAAGTTAGAAAGATCTAATCTAAACCTCATTTACTCTACCGAAGGATCTAATTGTTCTGTTATGCACTATGTAAATCATACAGCAATTTCATCAAATCCACAGTAAAAACCTTAAATGTAAGTTCTGAGCATTTTCACAAACATACATTTAAAATTGCAAGCTCTCAAAGAAAATATTTCAAAACACAAAGAAGAGCAGGAGAACACTTAGAAGATAGATGCACAACTCTAGATTCTATTGTATTAGAAACAAACAGTCATTCATGATTTACAATGTTGGAATGACTCTTAGTTTCATTGATCAAATTACAGAGAACTTACAAGCTTTACAGATACAATAAGGAAGCCAGATGTTCCACGCACTCCTTACTGTAGACAACCGGTGACCTCCTTCCTCTACTTCTAATCTAAACTAAGCTAACTTGCTGTGTGTTCCTAAAATCCCTGTGTAGCCCCTAAAATCCCTGTTGTAAGTATTACAATATATTAAGGCCCAATATATAGACTTTCTGATTGTCCTCAATACAGCCCAAAACCCTAATGGTTAAGCAATGATTCAAACCCTAGGTTACAACATTAAATGGTGTAGAACCATTTTCCCAAAAATATCTTCAAATATGTGTCAAATCTGGGTGAAAATATGCCCCTTTCTGAAACCCTAGTAGTTCAGAAGTAAATTTTGCAACCTACTGTCATTATGTTTTATCTGTATTTTGGGTCTTCTCATTGATGTCCCTTGACTTTCTGCACTTCATCCTTATCTTCTCTTTGCTTCTGAAATCTGCAAAAAAATGCATTCATATGTTCATACTATGTCAAAAAACTTACTGGGTCAACCATTGCAGACCGAAAATGGTGCAAACGCAGGGTCAAAGTGTGTCAAAAACCCTAAAAAACTACCACTAAATGCCTGTTGCCTATCAGCGCCAAAAAACCATCATCGGTGAGCCCTAAAAATTCACCCACCGACCTCCTGTGTCTGGCCGAAAAGTGGCCCATTATATCCCATTTAAAGAAACGGTGCCGCGGAGAGTGACACGTAGCACGCTCCATGCGAGGGGATTTAAAACTTTTGCCTTATGCGGAGGGTGACATGTGTTGCCACCTGTGTCGCTATTAGGGGCCGCTGAGAAACCTGCGGAGGCTCTCCTAAAACCATTTGAAACTATCGCAGAAAGTGACACTTGTCACTCTCCGCACGACTGTTGCAACCCTTAGAAACTTTATGGAAACTTTTGAAACTGCCTGCGGAAGGCGCCATGTGGTGTCTTCCACGTTGTTGCTCAAACCTTAAGGGGCCCGGTGGGTCATACTTCAGAGTGTGACACTTGTCACACTCCGCGAGGCCGTTGAAACTTGTTTGAAACTTTAGAAACTATCGTGGAAAGCACCATGTGGTGTCTTCCGCTTGGCCGTTGAAACACTTAGAATCTCTTAAGAAACCTTTGGAAGGACCGCAGAGAGTGACACGTGGTGCACTCTGCGTAAGTGTTGAAACTTTTGAAACCTTTGGAAATAATGCAGAAACTTTTAAGAAACATTTGAAACTCTCGCAGCTATTTGAAACTTTAAGGAAACCTGCAGAGAGTGACACTTGTCACTTTTCGCGTTGCTCATTGAAACTGTCTTAGAAACTTTAGGAAACTCTTGAGACTATTTGAAACTTTAAGGAAACAATCGTGGAAAGTGCCACATGGCATGCTCCGTGCAACACTTGAAACTTTTTAGAAACTACTGCGGGAGACGCCACGTGGTGTCTTCCGCAGAACTTTGAAACACTTTGAAACCTTCAGAAACTTTTGGAAACCGGCACGGAAGGTGCCACGTGGCGTCTTCCACGTGACTCTGGAAACTTTTTGGAAACCGGTATAGAAGGTGCGACATGGTGTCTTCCGCGCAACTGTCGAAACTTTTTGGAAACCTGCGGAGAGTGACAAGTGTCGCTTTCCGCATTGGTTGTTTGAGACATATGGGACTATTGCGGAACCAGCGGAGAGTGACAAGTGTCATGCTCCACGCTGCTCTTGAAACTTTTAGAAACTTTCGCGGAAGGTACCACATGGCATCTTCCATGCAACCTTTGAAACTTTAAGAAACTATTGCAGAAGGTGCCACGTGCCATCTTCCGCACAACTTATGAAACCGTTAAGACTACGGCGGAAGGTGACAAGTGGCAGCTTCCGCACAACTTTGAGACTGTTAAGAAACTATTTAGGTTCTTGCAGGGAGTGACACTTGGTGTGCTCCGCTTGACTATTGAAACATTTAGAAACTGTTTAGAAATTTTAGCGGCCCACGGATGGTTTAAATTTTAAAGGGGCTATTGCGGAAGGTGACAAGTGGCACCTTCCGCGCAACACTGGAAACTCTTTGAAACCGCTGCGAAACTCATGAAACCATCACGGAAGGTGCCACATGGCATCTTCCGCGCAACTTTTGAAACACTTTAGAAACCTTTAAGAAACATTTGAAACTTTGAACTATTTAAACCCCTGTAATGCATTTTACCAAAATGGGCATAACTTGAAAAATATGGCAAATTTTTAGATGATTCAAAAAGCAACCCTAGCTCATTTTTTACAAGGAATCCAACCATACTATGCACTGGCACTCAAAATGTATTTTCTCACTAATTTTATCAAGGTTTACAAATTTCACTCTCTTTTCCCTTACCACCAAAGACAGACCCACAAAACAGAAGCAAAAAGCAAAGCCACAGCAGGGGTCCCTATTTTGCTAAGGAGTAAAATGGGGTGTGTTGTGAACATCACAACAATTACGATAGATCCTATTTTGTTCCTAATCCATGTTTATCCTTCCTAAGTGTCTCATTTTATTAATCTTTGAACCCATCCTATGTACACTCGACATTATTTTAAAATTTTCCATTGTTGTTGTTCCCTTTACCTCTTTGTTAAGTGTGAAGTTGTCATAGATATATGGATATGTTTAAATTAAAGAATTAAACATAATAAAATGACTTCTAGGTTTTAGGTTTAGGTTTAATAAGTCATTTAGGTTAGGTCTACAAAAAGATATTAGGGTCCTATCCTATCTAATTTGTTGGTTTTTAGCTTCATGAAAAGAGTTTTACAAATGGTTAAATTAGGACTATGAGACTCATCATTAACATTAAAAGGCATGAAGATTGAAGAATAATCCTATAGCACGTATATCTAGTTCAAGGTCTAGATATAGGGGTAAGGACCTAATAGGTGAGATAATATATGTGTAGTTAAGGACCAATATTTTTAAAAGTTTAGTAGAGTAGTTCTGACTTTAAGCTTGTTAGTGTTGTACTATAACTACTAAACATTTAATGACTTTAACCAATCATACATGATGGTGTATTATCCCTCCAACAAAACATGACTTAATGCACACCTATTGGTCCACCCTTTTTTGGGGGAACTATTTGACACCTCAACAAAAAAAACATAGTTTTATCCTTACCCACTATAAGCTATAAAGTCTTAATGGTCTTAATAGATGATTATTCAGAGTTCCTTTCATTCCACAACATCAAAAAGACATAAAGTATTCTTCATATTGAAAGACTATAATGCTCTTGAGGAGAATAGTCTTGAGATAAAGATCAATTTTCTTTAGCATAATAAAGGAGGTGAGTGTATCTTCATAGAGTTTTAACAATTTTCTATTAATTATGGCATCACATTTCATCACACAATTCACTACACACCATGGAAGAATGGGGTCATAAATTGCAAGAATCATGCCATTACATGTGTTGATGTGGCACCATATTTGATTATGTGGCCCTAAAACCTTATAAGCAGGGGCCTTGTTAAGTAAGCTATTATAAATTTTTTGGAGTGATTCGAAATTGCCTCATATGATTTTGAGAGGTGTGAAGTTAGGGTGCTCAACTACTGGGTCATCTCCCCTAAACAATTTCAAATGATTTTGAAATATCATTCCTAAAGGTTTATTGTTAAGCCTATATGACAGAAACCCTATCCAAGTTCTATCAAACCAGGTAGTTCATGGAGGGATTGTCATGTGGCCATAACTATTTGTACAAATATTATATGTATGTCCATCAATTTAAATTAAAGATTTAAACATAATAAAGTGAAGTTTCTAGGTTTTAGGTTAAGGTTTAATAAGTCATTTAGGTTTTAAAGAATAGGTCAGTTTAGTTTATGAAACCCTAGTTTATGAATTAGGGTTTTGTGTTTATAAATTATGGTTTATGTTTTATTGTTTATGAAATCCTAGTTTGTGAATTAGAGTTTAGTTTTTATGAATTAGGGTTTTACCTTTTACTATTTATGAAACCCTAGTTTATGAATTAGGGTTTTACATTTTAGTCTTTATGAGTTAGGGTTTACCATTTTTGAATTAAACATTTACAGATTATACATTAGGGTTCACCACTTGTTTTCAATTTGAGGTTGAATATATATAGTTTAACATTGCAAAAATAACAAATACAACAAAATACAAAGCAAAAAACAATAAAAATTGGTAGATATAGATGTGCAACCAACCTGGGGTACTTGTTAATCGATCTGAGGAGGCAGACATTTTGGAGGTGGAAGATGGATCAACCAATGTGGGTACCCATTCTTGGTGCCATTCTCCCTTGTCTTCTGTGGCCTGTAGCTGTATAAATGAAGCTACAGACCCATTTTCTAAAAAAAATTATACCATTCAAAAATGGGTACCCATTTTTGAATGGGTGCCCATCCCATAATGGGTTCTCGTTTATGATATGGGTACCTATTCCATAATGGGTTCCCATTTAGCATCGGGTACCCAATCGTAAATGAGAACTTGTTTCATAACGGGCACCCGTTTTGGCTCGGGCTCCGATTCCAAGTGGCATTTTTCATCCATAGGAGGCTTCCGTAGAATCTATACTCAACTTTGTGCTTTAACCCTAATATTTAAAAGTTTGATTAACTCTAGACTTAGTTTTAGAAGATCACAATAATAAAAATAAATAAGATTAAATACAAAGTTTTATAATGAAAAGTGGTCCATAGGTATATATGTGTAATAGTGAAATTTGCAAGAGATAGCTAACCTCCATATAATTTGTACCATCTAACATATCATAGCATCATTAAAATGACATACTCCATCTAAATAATATTAAAGACAAAGTTTTATAATGAAAAGTGGTCCACGGATCAAATTTAGGTTCAAGAGGAGGGCTCTGGAATTGTTCAAGGGTTTTGAAATCCTCCATGGGCAATTCGATAGGGACCTCCTCTTGACTTGAATCTGGTCTCATTTGTACTTTTCTATATGAATTTGTGAGATTGTTGGTTGTAGATTGTTGCCTAATTATGTTTTGATTGTAGTAATTTTGAAGTTTGAATGTTGTCATTATGTTTTCAAAACTTGCAAGGCCTGAAAGTCGTTGGGATAAGTTGCCATTAACTTGCAATCCTAACCAATTCATATGTCTCCAAAGTTCTTGGAATGTGTTCCCCAACACATAAGGACTTTGAGAGATTAATTATTTATTAATTATCACACTTTGACTTATTGCAATTAATTCCTAATGGATAAGGTCAAACTTGGGTGCCCACTTTGAGGTGGGAGCCATGAAGACTTTGTTGACTTCTCCTAAGTCTATTTTGAGAGTTTGACAACTCCTAGTGAGTGGGAGTTAAACTTGGGACTTATATTTAGACTTGGAGTTGTACTTTTTTATGTACATGAGTGGATAATGTTAAGACACTTTGCATGGATATAATGTTGGAGTTAACTAAAGTATTAGAGATGCGTAAATTAGATATTATTGCATCAAGTCAGAAAAGCTTGCATGGACTTGCATGTTTTTGCATGTTACTTGCATGTACTTGCATGTGTTTGCATGTTGTTACATGTTGCTCCTATGGACTTGCATGTTGTTGCATGTCACTCCTATGGACTTGTATGACCTTGCATGTTGTTGCATGTTAGTTATATGACATTGCATGTTGTTACATGTTAGTTTTGTGAGATTGCTTGCAAAAAACGCCAACTCTAGAAACTTCTAGGATGATACATCTAAGTGTTTTAGGTAATGGGTATCAGTTGCATGTTGTTGCATGTGCTTGTATGTTAGTTGCATGTCAATTTTAAGATATTACTTGCAGAACACTCCAACTCTATAAACTTGCAGGATGGTATAGCTAAGCATTTTAAATAATGGGTATTAGTTGCATGTTGAATTTGGTGTTTGCATGTCACTTGTATGTACAGAACAAAGTAATTCAAAATAATTTTGGGGACATCAATCTTGCATGTTGTTTGCATGAGATTGGTGTTTGTTGATCACTTCAGTTAACAAAAGGTGATTGGACAAAATTGGATGCCCATTTTGAGGACTTTTTGTTGTTGCTTTTATTTGGAAATGTATTTGATGTTGACAAAGTTAGTTTAGGAAAACTTGGGCACCCACATCAAGGATAGACAATTAACAGAAGGTTTGACTTTGTTTGACTTCAGTCTTCTCAATTTGGAGCACTTGGTTTTTACATGAGCATTGGTTTCTATGTTATCAATTACAATTTATTGTAACTTGAGTTCTAAGCTTTCAAATTAAGAAGCTCTTAAATTAAAAAGCATCATTAATTAATTAAGATCCCCATACATTTTCTAGAGAGTTGATTTGTGAAAAAGACATAGAAGAAAAAAACAAGAAGCTTTTTTGTGAAGTACATCAAGGACTTAGAGGAATTTTAGTATTGAATGTAATCTATTCTAAAGAGTTTTAAAACAACCAGGAAACATATTTGAGTGTGGAGTTCTTCCCGAAAGGGTTTCTCCATATAAATACTTGTCTTCATTCTTGGAATCTTCTCTCTTCTATTCTCTTCTCTTCTACATTGGATTGAAAGTGCAAAATCACTTGTTTATCAATTGTTACAGATTAATCTTATTTTTCGCTTTGCATACACAAAATTTTAAAGTTTATAGCAGTAGTTCTACCTTCATTATCAAAATTTGGTATAAAAGCTAATGGTTCTATTGAGTGAGGGATGCCTTTCTCTTAAAGTGTGGAAGATTTTTGGCTGCAGTTGGAGCTTTGTTTTGTAGGCTTTGTAGATCTGTGAAGAAGATTGTACACAATGGGTTCTACCTCTCATATGGATGTTGAGAAATTCAATGGATCAGGCTACTTGATGAAAGGGGTAAATCATAAAACACACAATAATAGGAATTGAACATAGAGAATAGAACTTTCCTTTATTGATCTGGGCAACTCATTACATTACAGAAGCTTAATTACAATCAGAGGAATCAGTCCTCTACAGGCTGCAACACACTACAGCTACCATCACCAGGCTCTGGAATCTTCCACCTTCTGTAACCCCCAAATCAGCTAGAGTTTCTATTTTCTCACCTATTATTGACTCTACACTTGTCCCCTTAACTCTCCTACTACCCAGGGTTCCCAAAAATGGTTATTAATAGCCTTTCTGGTGGCCAACAACCTAATTTCAAATTTTGCATCTCCCTCCAAAAATAGGTCAACTTCCAGGAGCCATAACTTTTGATCCGGGACTTCGATTGACAAACCGTTTTATGCGTCAGAAAGCTCATGGAGTGCTCTATGTTCTAGGAACTAGCTCTACTGGTTTTGGCTATTTTCAGGCCCGTATGGGGCCAGTTAGTGTCTCAAACCTGAGTTTGAATAATTTTTAGGTATTTTTCAGGAAATAGAAACTTTAATATCTTTTAGCTCGCAAATGATCTTCATATGATTCCTTCGCCAAAGGTCTTATATTTTAGTTATGTAACTTCCTGTAAATTTTGACTTCATTTCGTGCCCAAACGCAAACTTTCTAAAAATAGCAGTTTACTATTTTTAACAGTTTGGGAAAACTGAAAGTTCTACATTATTATTCAGGCGATTATGGGACCAGAACCACAGATTTTGAGAAGAAATGGGTAGAACATCAACAATTTTGAAATACTTTTTTTTTTGGGTGATGCAAGATTGCCCTTACACCACTGGATGCTCTTGCATCAGACACCCAGGGTAATTTAAGAAGTGACCTTGTCACGTCTCAGGTGTTTGTGTGAGGAAAACCCAAACGGTCAACCTCTACTTTAGACAACCAAGAAGAATCTTGAACAGGCCTTCCTTTCCATTTCACTAGATATTCTTCATATTGCCTATTTCGAGTACTCCTTCCCACACGGCTATCCAAGATCTCTTCTATCTCCTCTATTGAAGTAGATGCCAGAATACTCCACTACACTTCTGTTGGTCCATCCTCTGTTCCACCTTCATGATATTCTGTTAAATCAGCAATGTTGAAAACAGGGGAAATGTTGTTCCCACTCAGCAGCTCTACCTCATATGCATTTCCGAAATCATGCTTCTTCAAGATTCTGCATGGTCCAAATTTCTTCATTTTTAATTTATGGTATGTTCCAATAGGGAACCTTTCTTTTCTCAAGTGAACCATGACTTCATCTCCCACCTGGAACTCCTTATACCTCCTCTTTTGATCTGTCTTAGCCTTGTACTGAGTAGTCATCTTATTAATGTGCTTTCTCACCTCTTCATGCAAATTCTTCATATGTTCTACAAAGTCTTCAGCCTCAGCACTTGTCTTTTCTCCCGTATCTAGATTCCTTAACTCTGAAGCATTTCTTGGACTATTGCCATATACAATCTGGAATGGTGATTTACCAGTACTCCTATTGATAGAATTATTGTAAGCAAATTATGCCTGTGGTAAAATCAAATCCCATCCCTTGGGCTTATCTCCTACCAAGCATCGTAGTAGGTTACCCAAACTCCTATTCACCACTTCAGTTTGTCCATCAATCTGTGGATGGTGTGCAGAACTGAACTTCAAGTCTATCTTCAACTTCTTCCACAATGTCCTCTAGAAATAACCAACAAACTTGGTATCTTGGTCTGAAACTATGCTTTTTGGTAGACCATGTAGTCTCACCACTTCCCTAAAAAATAACTCTGCAATATGAACAACATCATTAGTCTTCTTACAAGGAATAAAATGTGCCATTTTTGAGAATCTGTCCACCACCACAAAAATAGAATCATGTCCTCTCTGTGTCCTTGGTAAACCAAGAACAAAATCCATACTGATATCATCCCAGGGTTTCTCTAGTATAGGTAATGGGTGATACAACCCTGTATTCTGACTTGTTCCTTTTCCCATCTAACATACTCTGCAATTTTGCACAAACTTCCTCACATCCTGCTACAACTGTGGCCAATAATAATTTTCACCAACAATTGAAATGGTCTTATCTTGACCAAAGTGTCCAGCCAATCCTCCACTATGCTTCTCTTTAATCAGGTTTTCTCTCATGGAACTCCTTGGAATGCACAACTAGCTTCCTCTAAACAACATGCCATCTTGGATTATGAAATCCAACCATCTTGTCCTGTCTAAAGTAACAAGCTCCAGACAAGCTTTCCAAGCCTCTACAAAATCTAGATCTTTAGGATACAAACTTTTGAGCTCATCAAACCCAACAACCTCTATCTTCATTTCTGTCAACAAATTTTACCTTCTGCTCAAGGCATCTGCAACTCTGTTGGACTTCCCACTCCTGTGCTTCAAAACAAAGGTATAACTCTGCAAAAACTCAACCCATTTTAAGTGCCTTTGGTTCAACTTTCCTTGACTATTAAGATACTGCAAAGCCTGATGATCAGTATATAAAACAAACTCTTTTGGTAACAAATAATGTCTCCATTTCTTCAAAGCTTGAACTATTGCATAAAATTCTTGATCATAAACAGAATACTTTTTCTTGGCATCATTAAGCTTCTCACTAAAATAGGCAATGGGCTTACCTTCTTGGCTCAAAATAGCTCCTATACCACTACCACTGGCATCACAATCTACCTGAAATACCTTATTGAAATCTGGAAGTGCCAAAACAGGTTATTCTATGACTTTTTGCTTTAATGTATCAAAGCTCTTGTCTACCCCTTTAGTCCATCTAAACTCTTTTCTATCCCCTATCATTGTTTCAGTTAGGGGTGCCCAAATGCTACTGAAATTCCTGATAAACTTTCTGTAAAAAATTGCCAAACCATGAAAAGATCTTACCTCCATTGCACTCCTTGGTGTAGGCCACTCAATGATAGCCTTTACTTTTTCTGAGTCCATCTTAAGACCTTCCTCTAAGACAACAAATCCCAAGTATACCAACTCCTTCTTTGCAAAACTGCACTTCTTCAGTTTAATCAACAACTTCTCCTCCCTCAGCTTCTCTAGAAGTCTTCTGATATGCATCAAATGCTCATCCCAAGTCTTACTGAAAATTAAAATATCATCCAAATAAACAATAACAAAACTTCCCAAAAATTCTTTCAATACCTCGTTCATGAGCCGCATGAATGTGCTCAGTGCATTGGTTAGCCCAAATGGCATGACTAACCACTCATACAAACCTTCCTTTGTCTTGAAGGCTGTCTTCCATTCATCCCCTTCTCTGATATGGATTTGGTGATACCCACTCTTTAGGTCAATTTTTGTGAAGTACTTGGCTCCACTCAAACAGTCCATGATGTCATCCATTCTTGGTAATGGAAATCTATACTTGATCGTTATCTTATTGATGGCTCGAGAGTCTGTACACATCCTCCATTCTCCATCTTTCTTTGGTGCTAGTACTGCAGGTACTGCACATGGACTTAGGCTCTCCCTTATCGGTCCCTTCCTCAACAACTCCTGAACTTGTCTGTTTAGCTCTTCATTCTCTGCAGGGGTCATTCTATGGGCTGCCTTGTTTGGCAAACTGGCTCCTGGTATCAAATCCATTTGATGACTTAACTTCCTTACTGGTGGTAAACCTTCTGGTACATTATTAAAGATAATGTCCTGGAACTCTTCCAACATATCTGAAACTTCTGCTGGTACATCTTCACATTTCTCTTAACTAATCTTAGGAATCAATGCAAAGCAATGACGCTCATGCTTCATACCCTCCAAAAATTTCCTACCATCTACCAAACAAATTCTAGCAGTACTACATACCTTTTCTTCCACCTCCTTCAAGGGCTTCAACTTATGACAAACTCCATCCTTTGTTAGGGAATATGTGTTTGCACGGCCATCATGGACAGTGCTCCTATCATACTACCACGGCCTCCCCAACAGCATATGACATGCATCCATTGGTATGATATCACACAGCACCTCATCATGGTAGTCACCAATCTTGAACTTCACTAAACACTACTCATTGACCAAAGCTCTATGGTCCTTCTGTAACCATGCAATCTGATATGGATGTGGATGCTTTCTTCTTGTCAAATTCAACTTGTCAACCATCTCTTCTGAAACCAAATTATCAGTGCTTCCACTGTCAATAATAATATCACAACACTTACCCTCACATTTACACCTTGTGTGGAATAAACTCTTCCTCTGATTGGGTTCTTTCTCCTCATTCAGCAAGGTTCTTCTGACAACTAGGGTTTCTCCCCTTTCAGCATCTTCAGAATGCTCAGAATGTACATCTTCATCTACATGTGCAACTCGTGCATTACCTTCAGGTCTTCTATTTGTCCTTCCTTGATGTTACGGACACTCATATACTCGATGCCCTTCTTCTCCACATTGGAAATATGCTCCTCTGAAACCTCCTCTTCCAGGTCCTTGCCCAGGTCTGCCTCTTCCTCTTCCTCTTTGATCACCATTGTTCTGGTCACGAGGGCGGTAGGTATTATCCCCTCTTTGATTTCGACTGGTGCCTGCTTCTTCACTTTTCTTTTGATCTTTATTATGGCCTCCATAGGGTCTTCCACCAGTCCTTCCACCTTGACCTCTTCCCTTTTTCTTGCTATCAAATCTTTTGTTCAGCTTTTCTTCCACCTTCAGGGAAAACTGGTACGCATCTTCTATGGTGGTCATTCTGACCAGGCTCAACTCCTCTTGAATACTCGGCCTCAACCCATTAATGTAACAGGCTACCTTCTCCTTGTTGGGCTCTACATGACCTGTCCTGATAGTAATTTTATAAAACTCTTCTGTATACTCCTTAACAGATTTGTTACCTTGCTTCAGTCCTTGCAGCTTCTTCAGCAACTCCATCTCATAGTCCATAGGAATGAACTGCTTCTTTAGTTTCTCCACCATCCGATCCCATCTGGTGATCTTTGCTTTTCCTCTTTTGTTCCTCTCTAATTGGACCTCCTTCCACCAAATATTGGTGTGGCCCTTCAACTTTGTTTTTTTAAAGTTAACCCGATCTCGGTCCTCCACATCTTTATACTCAAAATACTCCTCCATGTCATTGATCCAATCAATAAGCTGTTCTGGATTCAAATCTCCAGAATATGTAGAAACTTCGATCTTGGGCCTCTTTTTGATCTTCGAAATGACCCTCAACAACCTTACTTCTGCAGCATCTTCAGCAGCTTCTTGTTCTTCCTCAGATAGCTCTTCTTCACTTTCATCTTCACTTTCTTCTCTTGTCCTCGGCTCAAACCCTCTTCATAGCTCCTCTTGCAATGCATCGATTTGCCTTTGTAGGGCTCTAAAACCCTCTTCTATCAAAGCATTCCTCCCAACATGATTTCTTTGTGGAGGCATCTTGGTCTCCACAACAAACCCACAACCTCAAGTCCTGATGCAAACTACCTCACGGTCGGTGATCTGTCTACACACTCAGGAACCCTCGCTCTGATACCACTTGATGAAGGGGGTAAATCATAAAACACACAATAATAGAAATTGAACACAAAGAATAGAACTTTCTTTTATTGATCTGGGCAACTCATTACATTACAGAAGCTTAATTACAATCAGAGGAATCAGTCCTCTACAGGCTGCAACACACTACAGCTACCATCACCAGGCTCTGGAATCTTCTGCCTTCTATAACCCCCAAATCAGCTAGGGTTTCTATTTTCCCATCTATTCTTGACTCTAAACTTGCCCCCTTAACTCTCCTACTACCCAGGGTTCCCAAAAATGGTTATTAATAGCCTTTTTTGCAGCCAACAACCTAATTTCAAATTTTGCATCTCCCTCCAAAAATAGGTCAACTTTCGGGAGCCATAACTTTTGATCCGGGACTCCGATTGATGAACTGTTTTATGCGTTGGAAAGGTCACGGAGTGCTCTACGTGCTAGGAACCAGATCTACTAGTTCTGGCCATTTTTGGGCCTGTACAGGGCCAGTTAGTGCCTCAAACCTGGGTTTGAATAATTTTCATGCATTTTTCAGGAAACAAAAACTTTAATATCTTTCAGCTCACAAATGATCTTCATATGATTCCTTAGACAAAGGTCTTATATTTCCATTATGTAACTTCCTATAAATTTTGACTTCATTCCGTGCCCAAATGCAAACTTTCTAAAAATAGCAGTTTGGGAAAACTAAAAGTTCTACATTATTATTCATGTGATTATGGGACCAGAACAATAGATTTTGAGAAGAAATGGGTAGAACATCAACAATTTTGAAACACTTTTTTTTTTGGGTGATGCAAGATTGCCCTTACACCACTGGATGCTCCTGCATCACTACCAAATGTGGAAATTAAAAAATGGAAGATCTCTTGGAAGAAAGAAAACAATGGGTTGTTACAACTAACTACCAAAGATGAAGAATAGTTAAAACTTGATAAAAAGCATGAGGAACCATAAGGTTGTGCCTTGCAGTTGTTGTCCTCTTGAATGTTTCTACTGAAGCTACAACATACAAGCTATGGAAGAGGATAGGTGATATTTATCAAACCAAAAGTTTAACAAACAAGTTATACCTCAAAAGATAGTTGTATTCATTAAACATGAAAAATAGAGATTTTGTTGCAAACCATTTGAATGAATTTAATTTGATTTTAAGTCAACTTGCATTTGTAGATGTTAAGCTAGAGGATGAGGATAAATGTATTTTATTATTGTGTTCTTTACCATAATCTTGGGAAAATCTAATTGTTGCTATCAGTGGTAGTAATGCAGATCCAAAGATGGACAATATCATTGCTACTCTTCTTTTAGAAGAAATAAGAAGAAAGTCCAAAAATGGTGGATCCCAAGATGTTTTACATGTAAGGGGTAGGACAAAGGAAAAGACACCCACTTGGGATAAGAAGAAGGGTAAGTCTAAAGGTTGTTCTAAAACCCTTGGTAAAAGCAAGGTAAAATGTTGGAAATGTGGCAAATGAGGATATGTGAAGAAAGACTGTAAGAACAAGAAAAAGAGTTCTGATTCTTCCACTAAAAAATCCTTAGATGATGGTGACAGTGATGCATTAATTATTTCAGCTAACACAATAAGTAATGATGCTTGGCTTATTGATTCAGGTTACTCCTTTCATATGACTCCCAACAAGGAGTGGTTCTCGAAATATTTAGCATATGATGGAGGGAAAGTTTTCCTTGGTGACAATAGTACAAAACAAATAATTGCCAAAGGATTAGGTAAAGTTGTATTTCGGTGATGGAAGGGTTAAAACCCTTCATGATATTTTGCATATTCGAGGACTAGCCAGAAACTTACTGTCTATATCAAAGTTAAATGATTCTAAAATGAATGTGACATTTGATAAGTCTAGTTTTAGGTTGGTAAGAGGGAATTGGGTGGTTGCTAAAGGATCTTGGATGGACCCTATTTAGATTAAGTGCATCTACTTTGAATAATTCAGCCAATGTAACAGACACTGAAAATACATGTATGTTGTGGCACCAAAGATTGGGCCAAATCAGTGAAAAAGGTCTTAGGACCATTATTAATAAAAATTGGTTTATGATATTTCAGATTATTTTGTTGGAAGAAATGATTTTTGTGAGCATTGTGTATTTGGAAAACAAAGTAGATCATCATTTCCTAGTGGAACAAATACTGCAAAGAGTATATTAGAGATTATTCATTATAATGTTTTTGGAACTGTGGATGTTGACTCTTTTGCAAAATCTTGATATTATGTCACATTCATTGATGATGCATCAAGATACAGTTGGGTTTATTTTATGAATGCAAAATCTAAAGTTTTCACTAAGTTTAAAGAATTTAAGGCCTTAGTTGAGAAGCAAACATATTATAAAATAAAGGTGTTGAGATCAAATAATGGTGGTGAATATTGTTCTAAGGAATTCAATCAATTTTGTAAGCATGCAAGTATTGTGAGACAGAAGACAACACCTTAGACACCCTAGCAAAATGGGGTAGCAGAAAGAATGAACCGAGCCTTAATGGAAAGAGCTAGGAGCATGTTAAGAAGTGCTAAGATAGATTAGTGTTTTTGGGTTGAGGCTATAAGTACTCCTTGTTGAAATGAGTCATAATCAAATCAGGAGGCTTGGGACTAACTGAAACAAGTGACCTCTCAAAATCATGTGAAAACTGATGAAGAGAAATATCTAAAGAACTAATGTATGGATGTGGAATGTCAATGCATGCCATGTGGCTATAAAGAAAATCCAACAAGATGTCCTGTGAAGAATAACTGGAAGCCCTCGATGAACCCTCTCTAAACTTCATGGTAAAAGCAAGTGTATGTATACTATCATCAAATAGAAAAAACAAGATACTCTAAGGTGTCATCAAGATCTGATATGTGAGCCTCTACAAACAACCAAGAGATGTCTAGTAGAAGTGTGTCCCAATGAAGTGAATCTTGAATATGACCCTACTATATAATGAATCATTAGAAACTCTCAAAGGAGCAACATTGAACTCAGAAGTAGCACTAGGTATTGGAGGATGCCCCTAATTGTAGATGGGGTATCAATGTATGTCAAACAAATAGATTGATCATCCCATGTGGATGTGTCTACACACAAAGAGGAAACAAAAGTCTCAGTATCATCCATAGGAGCTTAGTAATCCACATAAACACCACTTTTAGATGAAGAATCAAGATCTCCATACAGCTGTCAGATGATGGTCCAAGTAGTGAAAGGGCACTCAGTGTGCTCTATATGATGTAAAATATCTACAGAAATAGTAAGGCCTATTAGTCCATAGACCATGTCTTTTTTGTTAAACCATTTATTCTTTTGTTTATAGTCACTTGGTTCAAGAATGAGTCAAAGGAGATAGGGAAATAGATCCTTTTCAAGATAGTGATTCTTTATCACTTGTTCCCAAGACAAATAGTTCTTTGAGGTTAGTTTGACCACAAAAGGATGGAAATAAATACCAAAATCCATTATGAACCCCCCAAATTTGGAACGTTACCTCAGTTGAACATTGATTACAAAATACTATGTAATTCCCCAAACTGAAAGCATGGAAGGAAGTATATAAGACACAACACAAGGATACTGCCTTGATATAAAATTGTCCCCCCCCTAAATTTGGCACTTTATAAGTAGTGCATGGGCAAAAAGTTACCTACTACACGATTTAAATGCACATTTAGTTTAATTTGCCAAAAACTATTTTGACAAAATAAATGTTACAAGGGGTAGGATTTTTAATTTTGTAAAAAAATCTTTTTAAATTAAATTTTAAATATAGCTTTATTTATGGAGTAAAAAGTAACCTCATGCCTTTTTATCTCCTAGTTTAGTTCCTAGGTTCTCGTGTTTACATTATGAAATCTTAATACTCATCGTAGGAGCAATTTTCCCCTAAACTAATGTCAAATGGGACTTAGGGGCCTATTCTAAGTGCTTAAACATGACCAAAATTGGCCTTGGGAATTGGGCACCTGTGCCCAAGTCTAGCCTGATTTGTCAGGATCAAAATAAAAGCATGTCAGCTTGGGCACTCTCAAAAGGTTTTACTCTTTCGGCCTATTCAATTTAAATTATAAATGTTAGTGGGAAAGCATATATAAGTGAGTTTATGACTTCATTTTACACCTAGATGGGATAATGCGAACTTGTGATATTGAACAAAGAGATTTCAAGGCCTTCATTGTGTTGTAGAGTAGAATTATGTTATTGTGTTTATTTGTTACAGATTTTGCTTCATCAATCCATCTCCTCATGGTTTGAAAGATCTTCATCTCCGTGAGGGATTCACTTTTAAGGTGACATCAATTTGTGTTTCAATCATTTCATTTCATCATTGGATTTGGCCTCTGCCCTCCTTGGGCATGCACTCTATCTATCAACGGTGTTGGAAGACTTGAATGTCCTTCTGAGGCTTGACCAAGGCAAGCTCCTAAACACCATAACCCCCTCTCTTTGTGATTGCAGGTTACAGGTGCAGGAGTTGGAAAAGTGTAGGTACAAAGGAGTAGGTTAAAGGATAAGGATTCAGGATTTGAAAGAAATTTTTTGATATTTCTCCCTCCTAGACTAGGGCACCCACCCCATAGTCCTCTTGACAGGCTTGACCCTGAACTTAGGATCTAAGTACATTCTGACACATCTCTCTGCTTCGGATCTACAAAAAAACTTCCATATTGGACTTGGGCACCTACCCCATAGTCTGCAAAGTTTCCATTTCCAAAAATCTAGCTTCTGGTATGTTTCTGATCAACTCTGAGTATCTTCCTATGTGGTTCCCTATATCATTTTGTCTGTTTGTACCAAATTGCATTATGGTTAGGGTTTGAGGCTTACTTGAACTAGGGTTTGACAAATCTCTCAATCTAATCTATCTTTCCATATCATTCCTAAGGACATAAACCTATAGATGAGTCCTCTTCATCTATAGTGACTTGGCTCAGTTCTTTTCCTTGAATGTTATTGTGAAAGGAGGGTTTGATTTGATAGACTTTAACACTATCCATCCCTCTTCTACATTTCACATCTAACATTTTGGTGAACTTGGAAAAGTGAGCATTTTGCATCTTTTTGAGTGTTTTAATTAGTCCTTTCATTCATTCATATTATATTAGTCATCTTGCATTGAAAAATCTTACATTTGAAAAAAATTGATAAAAACAAGCATCCTAGGCTTGCATTAAGGCATAGTTTTGCATAATGTGTGTTGCATATCATATAAAGATTTAATTTTCTGATTTTTGCATCAGATCTGATCCTTGTTACAGTAATTTATCATTAATTCATATCAAATATTGCTTATACAAGTTTAATTTTCTAGGGTTTTTTCTTAAAAACTTGTATTTTTCATATGACCTAGTCTTTCTAAAAACTAGGGTTTGTAGTCAAAATTTTATTTTTAGAGTTTGCTACTCCTTATTAACATTTATTCAAATCTAATTTTGAAGTGTAGTGTTGGACCATGTTGCATAAGTCTCCATCCTAGCTTTGAAAATTCACATTTTTGCAATTACACATTGTGTATTTCAACATACATATCTTAGTAATATCATTAATTGCATTGTGTGTTATAAAATTTTGCAAGAGTGTTGTAACCCACTACCCTATCACAAACATTTTAGTGAAAATAAGTCATAGATTAATGGGTTCTAGTGCTCTTGATAGCAATGGTGTGCCAAAATTGGAAAACCCACTCTCTCATTACTTTACACCTGGTGAAACAATATCTTATCAAAACAACAACTTAAATATGATAGAAGAACAAATGTTTCATGATCCTAAAGATACAATTTATGTAATAACACATGTACCTGATGAACAAATCAACAAACTTGATAGAGAACTAGCTGATTTTCAATCATTTGTGGAAAAAGAAAGGCTAGTAGAAGAAACCATACCTATTGCTCATAATCTAAGAGAGTTATTAAAAGAAGGATAACATGGTGTTAACATGCTCCGTGGTATAGCCCACATAGTGGGTAATAACATTATGTCAGTGACTAACTGTGTGAATGTCATTAACAATGTGTCATCACCAAATCATAGATAGGTTTCAACACCTATATGACTACTGGAATATCTACTTTTACATCATCAATTCTCACTACTAATGCACAAGCTTGTAGTAATGCTACCACTAGCATGGGAATATCTAATGGAATTAATTCACAAAGCTATAAGGTTGTGGGATTTAATTATCAAAACCTAGCACCTAAGGTGTCTTTTCCTAAGAATAATCATTCTCAACCACCTCTCCTTACCACCTATTCTCAACCACCTTTCACTTACAATTACTCTCAACCACCTTTCATTACCACTCACAATCAATCACCTCTAAATTTCGCAAATACATATTCAAATACCTTGGCTTATAGCCCATAAACTGCATCACCTAATGATGACATCTTAAACCAACTCTTGCAAAGAATGATATCCCTAAAATAGAAAGTGACAAATTTGACCAATGCTTCATCTCAACCCAATATACCAACATACCATGGTCGTAGTCCCTTATCTTTTACAAACCTAAGAGCTCAAATGCCGGATAAGTTTGTGACTCCTCGCTTTGAAAAGTACAATGGTAAAGGTGATCCTAATACTCATGTGGCAACATTCACAACTATGTGTAGTGATTTCTTCTTTGAAGAGGACATGTTAGAAAAACTCTTCTGGTGATCCCTTAAAGATACCACTTTCTAATGATTTTGCTCATTACCTCTGAATTCAATATACTCTTTCTCATAGCTTGTGGATCAATTCTTACAACAATTTCAAGCAAATTATATTGAAATGTTGGTCTCATTGATTTATTTAGTTCATTGAAAACAAGGTTAGAAATAAAAATTAACTAAGTTTATCAATCAATATCAAGCTCTTTTCGCACACATACAATATTTGATTATAGATGAGGATGTTCAAAAGATATTCATTACGAATCTACAACCTAACATCTGTGATAAAATCCTATTAATGAAGTATAGCTCTTTTCAACATTTATTCACAACTCTTTGCGATTACCAGCTTTCAACTAGTTAGTATGAGAATCAAAACTCATCAGCTCATGTTGGTGAATCCACAGCTGGAACATCTCAAAGTAACCACCAACTCATTTGACTGCAAAATACAATGAAACTTTCTGACGAAAGATGTATAATTAGATGTATCGTCGGGTACCTGTGTATTTAATGTGAAATTTTCAATTTTTTTTTAATTTATGCCTGACGTTCATCAAACTTGCAATGCTCCATGATTTTCATCACTATTTTTACATACACTTAAAGTCAACCATCCCCTTCCATCAATTTGTGGGCGAACATATGGTTAGCCTCCTTATTTTGTGGGCCGACGAGTATATGGTTAGCGTTTGTCAGGGTTCCGACGAATGTTTTTTAATAAATAAAAGTGAGTTCGACAATTTATATATACTTACGACAATGTTTTGCTATACTTGCAAATTTTCTATACTTGTGATAGTTTGTGGAGGTTATAGGCTAAATTGTTTTGGTGAAAAATATCAGAATTATTAGATTTTGTTACCTGTCAATGAATAAAAATTATTGGAGTGTGAGTTTGATATTTTTTGAAGATCTAAATATTCAAGCTTGGGAAAGAAAAATTATGTCAGATAATATTAGTGCAGAACAAAATGAAGAGACACTTGCTAGATTGTGGGCTAGATTGAAAAGAAAGGGTGATGAGAAATGTTATTGTCCTTGCAATAATTGCAAGGGATTAAAGACAAGAAGACTTTTAATCACAACAGCTAAGAAACATTGTAGGCAGCATGGTCACATCGAAGGCAGGCATGATTATCATCCATTGGTAAGTTGTTCATTATATGTCTTTATATTGATTGAACTTGTAAATGTTTATATCATTTTAACATTTTTTATATATATAAAAAATCACTTGATCGTGATCATGGTTTATTTGTGTCGATCATTATTATAAAGGTGGGGCACCCTAGGGCACATGATATGGATTATCACAGCCCAGAGAATGTGGTTTTGTAAGCAGAGGAACATGGAGCTATGAATATCGAAGATGAAGTTAATCATCCTATGGAAGAAGATGATCATGCACTAGAAAACATAGTTTAAGATGATGGTACAAATACATTGATCCATGACACATTTAGTGGCGCAGCTGATCATGATGATTGAGCTGACTTTGATGATGTTCATGATTTACTTATACTTGAGAAGCCATACAAGCCCCTTTATGAAGGCTCCCAAACAACTCTTCTCTCTATTGTATTGTTGTTGGTGAACTTGAAGGTTATGAATGGTTTATCCAATATAGCAATCTCACAGATGTTAAGCTATGTCATATATGTCATCTTTTTTCATCTATTTTTGTTATTAGTTCATCACTAGTAAATAAAGGATGAAATATGTACCATTAATATTCTTTATATTAACAAATTATTTTTTTGTTGTAGATTGATAGGTGAATTTTTCTTACCACCATCAAATATTTTACCTCGCTCATACCGAGATTTATCTATCATTATGAAAGATATTTGAATGGAGTATCAAGCAATAGATGCATATCCCAATGATCATATTATATATCATAAACAACATGAATTTGCAACAGAATGCCTAAAATGTCATATCAGTAGATATCAAACAGATCAACTAACGAAAAAGGTGCCTCGCAAGGTTCTTTTTTATATTCCCATTATTCCACGTATGTAATGATTATTTAGGTGCAAAAGCTTAGTGCAATTTATGGATTACCATGCATGGAATAGAAGTGGAGATGACATTCTTCGAATGCCTATGGATGGTTCTGCATTTAGGGACATGGAGGAAAAATGGC
Organism: Cunninghamia lanceolata; assembly: GCA_027924645.1. Taxonomy (NCBI): domain Eukaryota; kingdom Viridiplantae; phylum Streptophyta; class Pinopsida; order Cupressales; family Cupressaceae; genus Cunninghamia; species Cunninghamia lanceolata. The sequence continues at coordinate 1,067,141 of BSBN01000547.1, forward strand.
CACACTTTAAAGAAGAACCTCATAATCTTAGGCTTTCATTGGCAATGGACGGTGTCAATCTATTTGGAGAGCTGAGATCTATTTAATCAGTGTGGCATGTTTTTGTTATCAACAATAACATTCCTCCACGGATGTCAATAAAGAGGGAGCACATAATGTTAGCAATGATTGTTCTAGGTATTTGTTTACATCAATTTTCTTTAACGTAGTAGCATCTCATTTGTCTTATTTGTTGCATAATGACTTGTATTTTTTTCATTTAATAGTCATGTACATTAATTTATATATATTGCAGTAAAATGGTTATAATAATTTTGTAATGTTTATGTTCATTCAACTAGGTAAGTACCAAGTTAAAGATATGAATGTATATATCGAGCCTCTTATCGACGAGTTACTAAAGTTATGGAATGGCATCACTATGTATGACGTCTCTAGACCAATAGGACAAAGATAATTTCAATTCCATACAATGCTTGTATATAGAATTTATGATGCCCCAGGGCTAACACATTTTTGTGGTATGTTATAACGTTCGACTGCACTTTAATGATATTTAATTTTATGAAGTAGATATCATGCATGTTTTTTAAATAAGCTATTCATTATATATAATTATAAAAATTGACATATTTAATTCAATTATATATGATCATGCAGGTCTTCAAAGAAAGGGAAAATTTGAATGTCCAGTTTGTGGTCCAAAGATGAAATCTCGTCATTCAACAAGTTTAGGAAAGCAGGTGTTTGATGAGTATAGGCACTTCCTCCACAGAAATCATAAGTATTGAACTACTGAAAAACATCTTTTTAGTGCGAAAGAAGAGACTACATCAAAACCATGAAGAATGACACCTCGCCTATGGAAGTTGGAATATAATAGAATTAATTGTCAAGATTATACATCGGATCAATTATTTATCTATCATATATGATATGTTTGGAATTTATATTTTTATATTGTGTTTTGTTTACTCATGTTGTAATTAACAATGATTGTCATTGCTAATCTGTTTAAATTATATACTTCATGAAGGTCGTCAAGACATTAATGGCTAACTTCCACAGGGACTAAAAAGTTATCCTAGACAATTTAGTAGGTTTCCCTACTATTGACAACTACAAATTGTGCATTTGTTTGATACAATGCATATCATAAAGAATATAAAGAAATGTTATAGAAAATATTGGATGGAGGGCATGACAAAGAAAAAAATGTCAAAATTTATAGTGACATTCAGGAAGCCAATCATGCAATGAAAAATGTCATTCAATTAAATAGCAATGGAGACCAAATTAATATAAGTGCCCTTCCTTGGTTATTAACAGAGCAGCAAAGCAATGCTATAAAATATGTCATATGAAAAATTCAATTTCCCACAGGATTTGCTGCGAACATAAACAATATCATAACAAAGAAAGGTGAATTTGGGTCAGGGATGAAAATGCATGATTGTCATACCTTCATTAAGGTAATTATTCTAGTATATTTTATTTATATTTGTATACTACATATACTTTTCAATGTATTATGTTTACTAGTTTTGGAAAAATAATGAAAAGATCATTTTATAATTGTTGCAATACATTCTACCTTTATCTCTTCCAAACAACTTCGATAACAATGTCAAGCAAGTTATATATGATCTTGGAAAATACATGAGGTAAGTAGCAATATTTGTTCAATTCATGTTATAGATCTTATATTTGTCATTTATTTTACTTGTTATGTAATATATTGTATATTTTTGTTAAATCTCGTTAATATATTTGCGCCTTGAATCACTTGTTGATGGCTGTCATCTAAAGAAATCCATAAAGAAGATATAAATTATTGGAGGAGAAAAATTCCTCGTCTAATGTGTGAAATGCAAAAGTGTCTACCTTCAACATTTTTCAATGCACAAGAACACTACCTCATACACCAAGTTGAGGAGATTGAATTGTGTGGACTTGTACACACAAGGTCAATGTGGATGGTTGAGAGGCACTTGAAATTTTTGAAGGCTTTGGTTAGACAAAGAGCACATCCTGAGGGTTCTATGGTGGAGGGATATATTGTATACTAGACCATGGTGTACATTACTGAATATCTTCCTAAGTTCACAGCAAAGATCCATGTAGATCGCATTTGGGATCCCAACTCCATTAACAAATTTGAAGGGGAGTACTTGATGGGGAAAGGTAGATTGAGGAAAGTGAGAGGTAATTATAAGATGGTCATGGAGATTAATTAGAATCCATTTTACATTGCCTTAATTGCTTGAAAAGAAACAACAGAGAACTAGTCCAAATGAAAGAATCTTCCACACATAAATAGAAAAGTACTGGTATTGTATTACTCTAGAAAATAAGTCTTTCACCACTGAAAAGTATTAAAATCTTAAAAAGTGTCTCTTTGGATTGTCTTTTGGAAAATGATTAAACTACTGATCTTAATTAAACTTATAAAATAATTTAATCTTCTCCTAACATTGACTTAGCTACTAAGGGATGTTTTTTATACTCCTCCAAGGTATGGGTATCCGCATCATGCACTGCATTTCAAGCTTCATATTCAAGTTTTATCATCAATTCCATATGTTTGCATGCTCCATCGAGGAATAGCCCTTCTACTTTGACTATATCGAATGCTTCATGAAGTATCCTATTGCATTCATCCATTAATCATCTTGTTCCTTTAGAAATCCATTCTTATCACATAATTGCTCATAAGGGGATGGAACAGGACATGAAATTTTTTGAAATTTTCTTTTCCCAACACCTTCATGAAATTTTCTATGACCTCCTCTGCTTCTTTGTCATGTTTGTTCTTAAACACATCTTCCCTAGTATAGGAACATGGGTGTATCCACTAAGGTTTTGCTTTTCCTTACAAGAGTGTATGTACCTTTCAGTGTCATAATTCATTCTTTGTGCATACTCCTTTGATTTGAATTCATCCAACAATGAAAGATAATACAATCATTGGTAGTGGGATGTTAGGTTTTCAGGTACATCAATTATAAATTAAGGTCGTATACCGTGGTAATTAACTAATTATAAATCATTTGTGAATTTCAATTTTTTTTGATATAGTTGGTCGAGAGTGGGATGCACTACATTTGTACTTCACAAACAATCTTGATTGGATAATGGTATGGATTGAACGATGTCAACAATCTAGTCATGCATTAACATTGGAAGGTGTGGCTTCATTGGTTAAAGAAGCTCATTGTAATGGAGATTCCACTGTTACACCAAGGAAAATTGATTTAGCATATAGTTTAAGAGATAAACAGGTACATATAAATATATTAATCACCCATATTATTTAATTATTTTCAATTATATTGATGTATATATATGTTGAGTTTTTTTTTCTTTGCATACATTCGGCCAAGAATAAATATGTTTATCAACTAACGATGCAATAATTTTTACATGTTTGACATATTGTAGGTGAAACACCACAAGGCTATGTGGTACAATGGTCATAAATTTTGAATCAAAAAGTTGGATGACATGAAGAAAACTTGTGATTCTGGGATAACTGCAATCTTTCAGGTGACTAATGTTTCATCTAGAAGTCTCAAAAAATTGATACTATGGGATTTTGGATGATATACTTGAGTCTGACTTTAAGTCCTTTAAATTAGTTATGTTCGTCATCCAATGGTATAGGCTATGATTGAATGAAAATGATCCTGATAGAACCGTTATTGAACATGATAATGGATTTACTATGGTTAATACAAGGTTGATCGAGCAAGCTGGAAATGAGCCCTATGTTCTTCCAAGCCAATGTGAGTAGGTATTTTACTTAGAGGTTCTAGGTAAACCAGGTTGGTCATTTGTTATTAGACATGATCCAAGAGGAAGGCTGGTAAAGTATAATGTGGTGGAAGAAGAAGATATCGAAGAACTAGAAGATGATGTAGATGATGATCAGGATCAATAGTTAGTTGATGATGTGCTTGACAAAGATGTCAAAGAAGAGGAACTAGATCATGATGATGTAGGAGTTAATGGTCATGAAGATGATATCCATGTGGATGATGACATTATTGAAACTGATATCAATGAAGATGATTCATTTGGATTAAGGAGTACTTTCCTAAACCATTCCTTCATATTCAACAATCCCTTCTCACACCCACATCATAATTCATATCCATGTTAGTTGTAATGAGTGTTTTAAACCAACAATCAATGAATCATAGGATAGAAGAAAACTCATTATGCACAAGGATAAGAATCAAAGAGACTAAAAGAATCAATTCACTGGATATGCTCCCCATTACTGTAATAGACCAATGTAAAAAAATAAGTCATAACAAGAATAGGACCAAAAAAAACTAAGAAAAGAAACCTTGTAGGCTACATTAATAAGACATTGATTGCAAGCATTTCTTCCATGATGTTTAAATGATAAAATATCAGATAGCTCAATCTTTAGTCAAGTAGTATTTCAATCACTAATTCTTAGACATCCATCATGATTAAACATCACATATCATAAGTCTTTTTAACAATCACTAGGACTGTAGATAATATTCAATCATGTCATAGGAAATAAATCATCAAAAATTATAAAAAAAAGGAGAAAACCAACTATATAAGCTCAGCAAGCCACCATACAAAAATTATATTTTGTAGAAAATAAAATAAACTATATGTTAACATATCATATATATTTTGTATATAAACTATAAATTTTGAATTTTGGCCTCGTATGCACAGGAGCATGACATAGCATACTACACCAAGAACCTAACTGGAAAGTTACACCAAGAACCACTACATCTAGCCCCTGAGTGCAAAGTTGCGAGACTTCACTAGTCGAGTGCTGCAAAGCCATTGAGTCAAGGAGAAAGACTAGGAACCATTTGGTAGGAGGAAAGCCAAAGCGAGAGGTGAGGGCACTCAGAAAGGGAAAATTGACCAATGGACAATGACTGTAAGTGATTTTTCCCCCACATTTAGAAATCTTGTTGCAAGTACAATGATTTAGACTCTATTTGTTCCCATCGAGGTGTTGCATGCTATATTTTGGTCAATTTGAGCCAATGTCCCATTGACAAACCCAAGTATTACCTAGTACTGGTGTCTGGTTAGTTTGAGCAACCAAGATTTGAGATGTTCAATCAGTTGGGTGGCCATTTTTGGCCTGTGAACTATAGTTTTGTATCTATCTTAGCATATTTTTTCTACTATAAGATTGAAAGGAATTCCCATCACATAACAACACACAAAGTTCACTAGGGTTCAAATTTCTAAACTTCGATGAAATAAATTTACATATTGAGGTCCACAAATGATCAAAGGGACTGAAAACAATACATGGTCCGTGAGTGCAATGAAAAATGCCTAGTTCCTATCCATAAGAGAATGTATAGAAGTACATGATGCAGAGTTAGAGGAAGGAAACAAACTTACACAATCTCATTTGACAATTCACAAATAATCTTGAACTTTCCTTCTTTTAACACACTTATTCAACTATATTTCCCTTCACAAAACTCAACAGAAACACTCAAACTTTGCTTTAGAGTTCCAAACCATTACTAGACCTTCAAACACCTTAGTCAACTTCATCTTGATCAAAACAAACAATTACCTAGTATGCCCTTTCATTTTACAATTAACTCTCTTTATGACTGTCCTAAACTTCACAATTTCAACTCAACATAAAGTAATCTGACCCAAAACAATATTTAGGCTAATATAGACCACACAATTTCCATTCCATTTCACTTCAAACAAATGTAAACCATCTCCCATCCTTTATTCTTGACAATTTAACAAAATCATATACTGTACTTTCATTTTAGTCTCCGAAACAAGGCTATTATTAGACAGATCAGTCAAAGCAATGGACTTTTTAACTTCATGCTTACACCAAACCTTATGTCAAATGAGATCAAATTCTACCTTGGTAATCTCTTAACCAAAACAACCAAGAACTCACACTTAATCATCAAAAGCCCTTAAAGTTCTTACTGTCACTGGTTCCTTCATACCCTATTTGCAATGCTTGTAGGTCTACCAACCTATTTGTCAGGGCTTCATTCACAATCTAAGTACTATTACACAAGTCTATCCATACTTTTCAATGCCCTCCTTGCAAATCTAAAACATATTCAAAATGGGTATCAAAACTTTTACAACACAAGCTTCAAATATTGTTGTCTCAGACAGATTTAGCCCTAATTAGGCATGATTTGCATAAGGGTTTGTTGCTTTACTAACTCCTAACCAAAGTACACTTTTCTAGTGCTTGGGACATGTTTAGTTTGACTGGTATATGCTCTTCAAAGCATCAAAGTTTGTTTACAAAGTATTTTCACAAAATCCTAAGGGCTTAACCTTCATAATTACTCTATTCACAGACTGTACACACAGTTTTTTAGTCAAGAAACTTCATTCCCTCACATCTTATCTTTATGATTTTTCCCTAAATCCACTAAAACTTGAAAGAACATTCATAGTAGGATAATCTCACAAGAAACCAAAAGATTCCACCAATTAATAAAGGAGAAACATAATTATTTCTATCTCTACTTACCCTAACTGAGGGTTTTAGTAGTCTGAAGTAAATCCATAATAACTCACACAAATCTTAGGTAAAATGCATAAACTTTGATGTAATAGGAAGGTGATTGAGATTATTAACATATCCAACCATTCTACCATGCCTTCAAGGCCGTACAATTCTGTACAATGCCTAGAAATGGCTTCAAAACACAAGGTTGGTGACCCTACAAACCATTCCCATGCTTACCAAGTAATCTCTGATCATCAGACCCTTACAAGGTTTATTGATACATTCACAACTATTGTTACCTCCACATGCATTTGACTAGTAGTGACAACCTTGGTTTTTAATCCTTCAAACCCATACCTTGGGATCACATCACCATGAAAGAACTTCATCCAACATCCTTATGAGTGTAGGTACCACCAAATAGGTATTTGTCAGATTTGTCTTCCTCGAGCAAGTGAAATTCAGGAAGGGAAGAGGAAAACGAGACATGTAGTAGGTCTAAAAGAGGGGGATCAACTAGAGGTCAAAAGATTAGAAGAAAATTTTGTAAACGCATGGAATTTTTTCTTGTTGAAGGGGGATTATGTTCTTATGATGATGAGAGCATAGACAACATCGAGGTGGTGTCGAGGTACAAACATCTACAGAAACAATGGATACCCAAGGAACTTCCTCCAATAAACACTAATTTTTGTGTCAATGGGAGGATATATCACAGAGCACCATCGTCATTACATGGTTTGGCCCTATTTTGCATGGATGACATAAAGGTTTGTTATGACAAAGTTACTAAATTGATGGAGTATGTTAGACCCTGTTACAGTTACAAAGATTGGATGCAGCTGGTTCGATATACATGAAGTATGCGTAGGTATGCACTGTTAGCAAATTATATACAGCTAAAAGATAAGGATCAAAATAAAGGAGTGGCTATGTACATTGATAGAAGGCCAAAAGCATCAGGGAATATTGTAGGGTTTATAAATAGTACATGACCTGGGTCAACAAATAAGAAACCCAATTGCATATTTGAGGCGTGCGAGGGAAACCGTGTATCCGTATGTGCGATAAAATCAATAACTGCAAGGGAAGAGTTGCTAATCAATTACAATTTGAATCACATAGATACAAACACAATTACTATGGGAGTGGTACATACTATATACCATTTTACCCAACCTCCAATTAATGATTCCAATATACTATTTTATTATTATGTTTTTTTTCATAAGTCTATTGGTTTTATTTTGGTAATATTTTTTTATATTTAATTTTTGTCACAGCGGGACATTGATCATAGGGGGAAGGCTCTGACCCAGAGCACAAATCGTGATGCCTCTTCAGGTGCTTCTACTCGACAGGTTTACCTCATTGTAATTCTACAAATTAGATACGAGCAAAATGTTTTATTATTATGTTTTTTTCATAAGTTTATTGGGTTAATTTCGATAATATTTTTAATATTCTTGTTGCAATCAGATGATCAGGGAAAGGCACCAGTAGTAGAGGAGAGCATCCATAGGGAGGTGTAGTCACTATTATGTGATGATGACATCGCATATTCCACAAACCCTCTGGGTATGATAAGGAAAACCCAAAAAAATGCAATGAAGAAATCCTTCAATTGTTATTCATAGTGCCTCAAACAGATGACATAAGAGAAAGGGTTAAAATATTGACTGAGAGAACACAAAACTTGCAAGTAAGTTCTCATGAGATCTTTAATTATAACATAAGTTCATTCATGGTTTTATATTTTGTGCTCTTTTATGTCATGAACTAAAATATGTGTTGTTTTTACAAGATTTTTTGTGTCCTCATGATGTTGCTGGCCATGATCAGGGTACTGTAGGTGCTGCCTGAGGAGTAGGGGTTGGTACAAGTGTTGATCCTGATCTTCCTATGCATACATCACATCATCCAACCCCATCATCTGTTCCTCTATTATCGACTGAAATGTCCGCAACACATAGCATGCAGGCATCGGGTAGTGTACCCTCTGGCAGTGAACACATGCAAGAACATGCGTTAGGACAGGTATCTGGGGATGCAGAGGCCACTAGTGCTGGTGATGTTTTAGCAACATTTCCTAGATCTTCCCATATTACTAGTACAGGACCATTGCCGGTCACATTTGTAGTGACTGAGGATTTCGTTCCCATAAAGATTGAGAAGGTCCCAGGTACTTTAAAATGTTTTAATTATTATTATATATAATCCAATTGAAATTTACTTATTGATCACTCTTTTTAGACTAATGATCCCATGATCATTTTGTAGGAAATGATGTTTTTTATAAACATCTAAATGATATTACATTAGAGATCTTTGGGCCCACCATACGTACACGGTGGAATGCCCAAAATCAAGATTTAAAAGATGAGCTCATTAACCATTTAGTTGTGTTGTTCGGTAATAACACATTCAACTGAACCAAGGTCCTTAAAAAAGTTGGTACCTATGTAAAGTATGTGAGGGACCAATATAGGGCACATTTAGAGAAGAACAAAAAGTACGAGCGTCCCCTCATGATTCCAGAGAGGGAGTGGAAGGACCTAGTGTCTGAAGGAAAGGAGAAGGTTGAAAAGAAAAAAGAAAAGACACCACCGGCCTAAGGAGGGTATGTGATACTATCAAAAATGTAATTATATACTGATTACTCATTCTTTTTACATAATCTAATGTATTTCAAACTTTTCATAGGCTACCCAACACATCGAAGGCAACAAAGGCAAGACTATAAAAACACGGGTAGCACAAACTTGGCTCTAGTGGTTATATGAAATTATCTGCATGAATTGTAAGTATCAATAAATGAAATATTGCATCCAAATAATAAATTGCAAAAAATTTTGGTTTTATCACACCATAGAAGCAAAATTCATGATCTTATGCAAAAATGTAGGGCTCTGAATTCAACAAAGTGCCCACAGAAGAGGACCTGAAGATTGCCTTCCAGTAAGGCTATGGAGTCATGGCTGAATGCCTAAGACTTTTGACTAAGCAAACACAAGCTACCACTGCACCTGACACATAGGTAAATAAACTCAATAAAGTTTATTTAAAATTGAATACTTGTGCAATCTATTCAATATTAGGAACATGATGTGGCCCCATCAGGTAAAGAGCACCACTCTAATGTTCTTTTAATTAATGAAATACTTGTAACAATAATAATAAAACATATCAATTTAACATTTCTTTGTTATTGCAGCAGACCCCCCCTTGCAGCGGCCTCCACGTCATGAGTACACGACTAGGCATACATTAAGATCATGAGTAGAGGGTAGAACAACTGAAGGGGGGACAAATGATTTAGAAAATGATACTCCACTTCTTTTTTTAGCTGCAAAAAAGAAACAAAAAAAAAGTGATTGTAATCATATTATGACAACCATATTTTTGATAATATGTTAATGAATGTTAAAAACTGATATTTTTTACAACCATATTTTTGATAATCTATAAAAACTAAAAGAATGAATGTTATATGTTAATGAATGAATGTTAATATGTTAATAAATAAATGTTATATGTTAATGAATGAATGTTATATGTTATTAATGGATGAATGAATGATTAATGTTCTATGATCGGGTATGGGGAATTGAGAGTGATGTGAGGGGTGGGAGGGGCCAAATGAGCTTCCACCATCATGTGGTTGGCCCTGTTAAGTAGACAATATTAAACTATTCTCGAAACAAAGAGAAGCTCAATAAGGTAATGCACTTTTCAATATTTCATTATGCTACACTTTTAAGCTTATGCAATTTTCATTAGTTCTCTTTTCTTCAATATGTTACCCTTTGTACTTATTTTACTTTTTAACACATCTCATATGTTACCCTGGATGACAGCTTTTGCAAGGGAATTTATCCACGGATGGATCCCGTGTCTGGGGATATACGAGTTTGGATTAGACAAACTTGGGATATACTCATGTAGCGCAGAAACAAAAGAGAAGAGCCCAACCATTTCAGCACAAGAATTGGCTTGAGACTGGTACATGGTTTGAACTAGGTCTGGGTATGAGGGGTCTAGGAGAGAGCCTTATAACACAGCTGGTATTAAATCATTAAACATGCATATATTGTAATTATGTGGTTAATGCTAAAATCATCCACAATTCACTATGTGATGAGTAGTTAGTGATGATGTCATGCCATTGTTTGGTACGTTATTCATTCTACAGTTGCTCCCAATAATCATCTGTAGTTGCTTACATGCCATTTGATCCATATGAGGGGCACCTTTCAATCTGGGTAGCAATTTTATAGATGATTCTCTTATTTAGTGACCAATGGAATAAGTGAGTGGATGTATTGCTCATAGTAATCACCTGACATGTGTTTCATGCACTAATGATAAAATAATTTCATTAGATAGAATTAATACAGTTATGTATTATATGTTGCTGGTTTGGTTTTTGGTTTGGGTTTAACTTTTATTTTTATTTGCCTAGGTATCATATGAGAAAACACGCACATATTTTGCTAGAGATCCATCACAAAAGTGACCTTCTCTCTCTCTGTCTCTCTCACACACACAATTGACCAAAAATAGAATGTACTATTTGGAAATCATTAGTTGTGGATTTAATTTCTATGTGAACTCAATTGTAATCAGGTGGGCTTCATTCGTTGCGGGAACAATACTTGTTTTGATTCATGAGCTTGGTGTATAGTTCAATGATGGTATCAACATACTTGTATGTTGTCTTTACACTAACTTTTTCCTGTAAAATGTTAAGAACATATTTTACTTTATTCCACTATGAGAGAAGAAGGTGACTATTAGATTTTTTCCAACGAGATCTTTACATATTTGAAATTTTACCATAAGTCTTCCATTTTTTCATTCATAGTTGTCTCAACTATTAAAACCAATTTTGTGATTAATCCCTTCAAATTAGTAGACAATTGTTTACTTTTTGATTGGTTAATGAGGGTTTTTGTAGGGATTCAACAACCTTAAGACACAAATTTGGGTCCCTAGTTTTCATGTGTGGGTTTTCAACACTATGCCCATATGCTTTGGGACTTGCATTATTGCAAGTCATGTGAGACATATCTAGCAATTTCTATGGCAATTTTTTCCCAAGTCTTCATTGCTTGGTCATCTACCATTGTTCTTATAAGCTATTTACTCGCTATATGTATCCAAGACCCATTCACACATTTCAAATTGAAGAGATATAACATATCGGCCAAGTAGTATCTATGTCACCCCAATCATGTGTTATGTTTATATTGGCATGATACAATATATTGGCACAACAACTAGCAAGCTTCACCAATAAAAACATCACAGGAATGGCCTACGTGGACGAAGAAGCACATTGTACAATATCAGCATAGGCACATTGCATTCATACCGATTGGCAGAAGAAATTGGGTTGTATATTTTGATTAAAAAGGAACAAATAGAGAATGTGGCACCACAAGAAATGCATATCAGCATAACTCATGAAAGTTTCCCCAACAAAATACTCATCAGCCATCGGAAGCCTAACAAGTGACAATTCTAATCTCATATACTACTCCGATAAAGATAAAAGGCTCATATTGGGGACACATTCTTTTTGTTCTTTCGACAGGTTATTCAATAAAGTAAAAGATAGACTCACTCGGGATTTTGGCATGAGGTACACTGATATATTTAATTGGAGGAACACATTGATATTGGAACAATAGAAAATGGACTGCCTGACGACACATCTTACATTGATAATATTTGGTGAGGAGAACATATCTCAAGTTACGCTGACATAGTGGATAAAATAAGGCACCATCGGTGAAAGTAAAAGATGTTTGAACGAATAATTTTTTTTAAAAAAATTGCAAGGTTCGTCGCAATTTTGAGGAACATAGCCTGATGAACCACAAAAATCTGTGACGAGGTTGCTGTACACAAGACGCAATTTTCATCATAATGGAAATGATGGTTTTCTCCACCTGTCAGAAAATGGACAAACATTTGGTGTTTTTTCGATGATTTCAAATGGGCATTCTGCAACATTTTGTGATTTTTTTCCTCAATAGATGGATGAAGTTACATTGATTTTGTGACAGATACCACCAACATTTTTCGTGGCACTGACCGATGATGCTGGGTCGTGGTTTCGATGTATAAAAATTGGTCATTAAAGTGACAAAAATGCAACGATGAAATTTAAATCAGTGTTGCGTCAGTAAGTCGATAATATTTTGTCGATATGTCACCAAACATTCATCAAAATTTGTAGTCAAATATAGTACTGAACTTTAAGAGGAATAACAAGAGTTTCATCAAAATTAATGGGCAACATTTGAATAATTTTCAATCACAAGTGTCCGCTATCAATAATCCTAAATGGGCACAATTCCAATTCTGACAACATATATAGTTTACTCCATTATCTAACTCTCTTCAATCAATTATGAATCGAGTAGTAAGAAACAATCTTTTGAAGCTCCTCTTGTTAAACCATTCAATAGCAACAAGATGCAAGGACCTTCATTTGATGCCAATGCTTACTATCACTATCACCTATCACAAGGGCATGATACTGAACGATGTATGTGTCTTAAACATGAAATTTAAGACCTCGTTGATTCTAATATAATACAAGTAACTAGTGTGAATGAAAATGGAAAAAAGTCAATTGCCCATCTGAATCAAAATATATAGATCTTTACAAGTCCTTTTCCTAAGCATAATGACAACATGGTAGAACAAAATACAATAGAGGAAGAAGATGACTACCTCAACTATGATGAAATAATTGGCATGATAGAAGTGGATAAGGAGAAGACTCAAAATTCACCTCGACCATGAGGGAAAGATATCTATGTTGAGGTTCCTCTACCATTATCCCTACAAGGATTGGGAGACAACCAAAATGCACCAGATACACAAATTGCTCAACTTGATAACATTAAGCAAGAAAAAGTTGTCACAACTGAAAGAATCCCATTTCATCGCGAAAGACTCCTTCATCAAGCAAATCAAAATAAGAAAGAAAAGGATCAGAAAAGAACAAGGCCACTATCATTGGTAGGAAATACCAATCATTCCCCTCCTCGTAAGCAACAAAAGATTCTAAACATACAGGGTCTTGAGAAAAAAGCACTGCATGACCATTCCAGAAATAAGTATCAACCAGGTGTGAACTTTTCACACAATTTGTCACACTTGATAGAACACCTCTCTAAGATACTAACAAGTTTGAATTCCTCTTAGATAAAATATGTGTGTGTGTGTGTGTGTCGTGTTGTGTTCCCTCATGTTGTGATAAGTGTTGTTTAGGTCTCTTTGGATGACCCTTGATACTCCTTTAAGGTCAAGGATGCTAGGAGACAACCTCTATTGTGACCATTCTTCTATATGTTTCTCCATTCTTCTACTATTCTCTCATTTATTTTATTGTTGTGTGTTGTGCCTTGGGGACATAGCATTGCAAAAGATGTCTTGGGGGCATCCTTCTACATGGTGTTCCTAAGGTACTTGGTTTTCCTCTCTCATTTTTATTGTTTACTTTCTTCAGTGATTCTACCTAGTCAGTGGATGATGAAAACAAACAAATATTGATAAGGACCATGAGTCCCTTCAACAAGAAAGTAAAAATGGACCCAGTCCATATATTAAAATGGGGTTGATATATATATATATGATGCTTGACTAGTAGAATCACTCCATGCGATGTGTCATTTTGTAACAAACCTTTTGCAATACTCTCAATCTGCTCCACACACTTTGGATGGTTTTGTATCTAACCTTGTTGTTACACTCGGTTCTACCTGTAGCATAGCCTAATGGCTATACTCAATTCTAAACCCACAAGTGAAGCCTTGGTCCTTGGTATAATTTAATATATGATTTATGCATAGCTTTCATCAATTGATTTGGTTATTATCTTAGAGTAAGATGTTCTAACCAAAGCTTATATCTTGTCAATTCTCTTAGCAATCTTAATATCAATGTGTTTGTGGGAACATTCAGTGATCGTGGAACATGTCACCTCTGAGGGGCATGAGCTTTGTTGAAGCTCTTGTTCCCTTGCATGTTTTCACTCTACCTTAATGTGCATGATACCAACAAGTGGGATCAACCACCTTAAGGTGGGGGCATATATAATGGTATCTGTCTGATTATCTTTTACACTGATAAAAGGTGTGTATCTCTTGAGCTAGTGCACATCCTTTTAAAAGAAAAAAGCCTTCATTGTGAGGTGGGATGGTGTATCTCTTGAGGTAGTGTGTATCCTTTTATACAAAACCCTTTTGTGCAAGGCGGGATGGTGTATCTCTTGAGCTAGTCCACATTCTTTTATACAAAGCCCTCATCGCGAGGTGGGGTTGGATCTTGAGTCATTCACCCTTAAGCATGTCTTTGGTGATTGTGGTAGCACAACTCAATTGCCAGGTGCGTTTGGCATGTTTTAGATGGTGGGACTTAGCAATAAGCTCCTTCCCATCACTCATGTTTTCTGTGTATAAGATGTATAGTGTGTCTGTGGCATACTATATAGTGCTCATGTATTCCATGTGTTTTCCTTGTGTGTGTGTGTTGTGTCTTCCCCCAGGTGTGGTATAAAGGTGTATAATGATGAGCTCCCTCCACACTTGGATTGTTTTTGGCATGTTTTCCCCCTAGTGTGGTCTAAAGGTGCATAGCGATGAGTTCCCTCCATATTTTGGGTTTTATTTTGCATGTTTTTGGCGGTCTAAAGGCGCGTAGCAATGAGATCCCTCTGCTCCCTAGTTTAGGATTTATTTTAGTTGTTAAATCAATATTACATTACTACTCTCATGTCTTCTTCATGTATTTCATGTTTCCACTGTATTCTCCATGTTTTTCATGCTTCTTACTATCTTCCTTATATCTTGTGTGTCTTACGTGTGTTTTCTAGAACATACATGAGATTGTGGGCTAGAAATAGTCCTTCAAGCTTTGGGTATGCCTTGGCTCTATGAGCTTCATGTGATTGATGTGTTTGATGTGCTTTGACCGTAATTTGATGCATGTAAGGAATCATAAGATCATACATAGATTAAAGTGGGGGCTAAATGTTATGGAGTAAAATCTAACCTCATGCCTTTTTACCTCATAATTTGGCTCCTAGGTCCTTGTGTTTACATTATGCAAGCTTAAATATCATCTCAGAGCAATTTCTCACGAAACCCATGTCAAATGAGACTTAGGGGTCTATTCTAAGTGCTTAAGCATGACCAAAATTGGTGTTGGGACTTAGGCACTTGCGCCGAAGTCTAGCCTAATTTGTCAGGATCAAAATAAAAGCATGTCGGCTTGGGCCCTCTCAAAAGGATTCCCTCTGTTAGCCTATTCAATTTAAATTATGAATGTTAGTGGGAAAGCATATATAAGTGAGTGTAAGATTTCATTTTACACCTAGATGGGATAATAGAAACTTGTGATATTGAGTAAAGAGATTTCAAGGCCTTCATTGTGTTGCAGAGTAGAATTGTGTTGTTATTGTGTTTGTTTGTTGGAGATTTGGCTTCATCAATCCATCTCCTCATGGTTTGAAAGATCTTCATCTCCATGAGGGCTTCACCTCTAAGGTGACATCAATTTGTGTTTTAATCATTTCATTTCATCATTAGATTTGGCATCTGTCCTCCTTGGGCACAAACTCTATCTAACAACAGTGTTGGAAGACTTGAATGTTCTTCCGGGGCTTAACTGAGACAAGCTCCTAAACACCACAACCCCCAAACCCCTCTCTTTGTGATTATAGGTTACAGGTGCGGGAGTTGGAAAAGTGTAGGTGCAGAGGAGCAAGTTAAAGGATAAGGATTTAGGATTTGGAATGAATTTGTTTATATTCCTCCCTCCTGGACTAGGACTCCTACCTCGTAGACCTCCTAATAGGCTTAGCACTAAACTCAGGATCTGAGTATAGTCTGACACATCTCTTTGCTCTGGATCTACAAAAAAACTACCATATTGGACTTGGGTGCCCGCCCCATAGTCCGCAAAGTTTCCATTTCTGAAATCCAACTTCTCGTATGTTTTTGATCATCTCTAAGTATATTTCCTTGTGCGGTTTCCTATAGCATTATGTCTATCAGTACTTGATTGCATTATAAATAGGGTTTGAGGCTTACTCGAACTAGGGTTTGACAAATCTTTCAATCTAATCTATCGTTCCATATCATTCCTGATTATATAAACCTGTAGCTGAGTCCTCTTTCACCTGTAGTGACTTGGCTTAGTTTTGTCCTTGAATTTTAATGTAAAAGGAGGTTTGATTTGATAGACTTTAACACTATTCATCCCTCTTCTACATTTCACATCTAACAACTTTTTAGCTAAAAAAAGCCTCAAATTAAAAAACCACAATTCTAGGTAAATTTGGACAAAAGAATGACCTAAATCAGACAAATCTACAAGTACATGAAAAAATACAGATAAAAATTTGGATGATTCACCTATTTGCCAGATATTTTTCCCATTGAAAGTGGTGAATTACATATTTCTGGGCAAATTTGGGGGTGATCTGGGTGTTTTTGTAGCAAGAATAGCCAAGAAAGATCCTTTGCAAGTTATTTTTCTATGTGTAAGCCTAAAATGCCGTTCACACTACCTTCCACACATGTCTTCTAATGAGGCTAATTTTAGTTTGATTTGATGTCCTTCTCTTGCAAACTAGTTTCCTTCTCCTTTGAACAAGGGTGAGACTTGAACAGGGGCAAGAATCTTCTGGATTATCAACACCACTTAAAATGAATGGATTTCTAGTGGGGGAAGAGACAAACCAACATGACACAAGCCTTTATATAGGCCATGGCTAGACAAGTCACCTACTTGGCTGGCCATGGGCCTCCTTATGTAGGCTACATGCCTCCTTGTGCAGGCTGTGTGCCTTTGTTTGCAGGTCATTGACCCTCTTATGCAAGATGTTACCTTTTCTATAGGTCATAGCTCACCTTCACCTTGGCTTCACACTACTTTTTCACATCAAATCAAACCTTGGTCATAAAACATGCAAGATAGAGAAGATATGTTATGCTCAAAATTTTAACAATGCAAATTTTACCAGACTTGCAACCTAACCCATTCCTACTCTGATTCCATGTCAGAAATGAGGATCAAATAGAAGGATGTAAGTACCAGCTCAAGTCATAAGAGCTTAACAATTGCACAATCCTGCAATACCAAAATAAAGAAATATGCAAAGCAATAATGAGATTAATGAATTAGCAAGAAAGCTTGAGAATAGTACTAGCCTAAAGATAGGCATGCAACTACTTAACTCAAGATAAGTGACCCTAGACACCTGTTCTAAAGATAGATGTACTAGTTAATGCATTGAGACTTCTAGTCCTGGCATGTGCTAAAATAGAAAAGCACAAAAGCCAAAAGACTAGAATAATAGCCCTATCCTAAGTGAGCCTAATATACACCAACACTAGGTTGAATCAAGTGGTGGTCAACTCTCTAGACAATGACCTATATGAACTTGTAGTTTTGTGTAGAATCTTTATTAGATAGATAAGTGTAAGGATAAAGAGAGATATAAAATAAAATAGTAAATGTATTATTATTTATCTATTGTTCTATACATGACATACATGTCAAAAGGTTGTACAACTACTATCTACCTATCTATTATGTATCACCCGTATGTGTCTATATAATGTTATAGATAGGCACATATATAGATTACACACATTTCATGTGATGAAGGTTGAGGGTCACTACAAAGTTTAACCATCTCTTGTGGAAGTATAACCATTTCCTTTTATGACTCATCTCCTAATAGTTGTCATTTGTAATTATTTGTTGGTAGGTGCCTAATGAGCTAGTAAATGACTTGGGATAGTGTGATCCTCAAGAGTGCCACTGGGATTGTTGCATCATCCACATTGTCTAAAACTTATAGAGTGGTTCTCAAAATAGCATAGTGAATTGTAGTGAGAATTAGACTTTGTAGTTTGGCTTGGAGGTGTGTTGGACCCCACTAAAGTTGTCGTAGAAACTACAACGTTTGGTTGAGGTATGGTTATTATGAAAGTGTTTGATCCTATGTAATGTGCTCTATGTCACTATTGGAGTTTGTGTAACACTTGTACTATAGATGGTTGTTTGGCCTATGGGTTGTCATCGCATCTAGGAGGTGCTCTAACTTATACCATAGATAATTGAGGTTTTACTACATGTACCACAAGCTATAAGAATGGTTTTGGCATTACTGCATGTACCACCATTGGTGAATCTTCCTAGATCATCAATGTAAGGCTTCCAACTTGATTATTGTGTGCCAACTAGAGATGCATAAAATATTTCATTTATGAACCTTAGAGTTGTATTTATAATGAAAACCCTAGATCATTTTAGGCATCTAGAGCTTAGCTTATATTCTTACTTGCTAAATAATTAAGGAGCATTTATGAGAGTACTCTTGACCACACAACAAAGTTTTTACATACAAATTGACGCATAAATTCATGATAGACTAAAAGTGAACACTCATGGATTAACATAGATTATATATTTGTACTTGTGTAGGTAAGATTCACAAGTGCATGATCAATCCCACATTTGTAAAAGTGAGCTATAGTGATAGCAAACAACTTTATAGATTCTAAAGCATTTGTACAAGCATCAACATTTTTTTTGTATTCTAACAAATCATTTTTTTAATGAATATTTCCTATTTAACTTTATATTATAAAAGTAATAGAATAATATTCACAAAAAAAGGGAGGGTGGTAGAGAGGCACACCCATGAAGTCTAAAGAAGACCATCCAAAATAGAGATGACAATTAAACGGGCCTAGCCAAAACATAACTAAATTGTTAAAGCAATGTTATAAGGAGGAGAACCATATTGTTAGGTTTTTCCCAAACATCACAAGGGAAAGAATTATCAATAGGCTCCCAACCAATGAGAGCACCTTCTTCTTCAAGGGTATCCTTTGAGGGTTGTTGAGCACAGACCAGAGAAATGGTCAACTCTATGAGAGGAAACTTGCTAGAGTCAGGCCAGCCAGGAGCACCCTACCCATGAGAAAAGGTGGAAGGTGGCATAATACGTTTACATCAAATTTCAAACTAAAAATTATTATTTTATCATTTCATTTTCCAAATTATTTAACTCAATACATTTATCATTTTTCAACTATTTAATTGAAATAAATTTTAAATACTTATATGATTTATTTATTTACCCTATATTTATGTAAATAAGGGGATTTTCTCTTGCATAACTATTTTTCTAAAGACTTCCAACATTGTCTTAGATCCGGGTAATATACCAAAGAACATTGGCATATAGACTACCTGTATATTATTATATCTTTTAATCCAACATCAATATTCACGTTAAATCTCTTGAAAACCCCGATATCCCCGATTTTAAACATTTTTGGCGATGAACCCACAGTGTAAGCCAGTGTAAGAGGCAAGCCGGCCTCAACAGTGAATTCAATGAAATTCTGTATAAACAATACTTTTGCCCATCCCATAAATATATGCTTTCTAACGCTTCCTTCTCAAGATGTTTTAAATTGCATTGCAGTAAGAGCTCATAAATTTGAGAAAGAGAGAGAGAGAGAGAGAGATGGAGTTCAGTGGAGCTGGCTTGATGGCGATCTTGTTTGCTTTCACTATTGTGGGAGTGACATATGCATCCGATCCTGATATCCTCTCCGATTTTGTTGTTCCTCTGGGGCAGAATTCAACATATTTAGATGGTAATTTTTTCACCTTCAGGGGATTCCGAGCGGTTGGAAACAACAATTTGACGGGGCAAACTGCAGCCAAAGTGACAAAGGCGGCGATGGCTGAGTTTCCGGCCCTGACAGGGCTGGGCGTTTCGATGGCTGTGTTGCAGTTTCCTGCAGGCGGAGTAAACCCTCCTCATACTCACCCTCGGGCTTCTGAACTTCTCTATCTTGTGAGTGGATCTCTCTTCGTTGGAATCGTTGACACCACCGGAAAACTCTTCACACAAACCCTTTCTACAGGTGATTTGTTCGTGTTTCCCAAAGGACTCGTCCATTTCCAAATGAATTTGTACAATAACACCGTGGCCACTGCCATTTCTGGGTTTGGGAGCGCCAGTGCGGGCACTGTCTCACTACCTTCGACTCTGTTTTCAAGCGGCATACCTGACGATGTTCTGGCTAAATCATTCAAGACAGACGTCAAAACTATTGAGACCCTCAAGGGTGGTATCGAGCCTAAACCCTGATCAAATTTGTCGCCTCCCAATAATGTTCTAATTTTTTTCTTGTTTTTTTGTTTGCGTATGTTTTTCTTTCCCTTGCTTTTTGCCCGCTGTCTGTAGGCAGTCGTTGTGTTATGGGAATCCGTTGTTTATGTGGGAACCAGGCTCACCTAAACAACCTGAATGTTGAAGACAATACAGGTTCCTTAAGCTCTTTTAGGTTTTAGATGGTATGTATCCAATTGCCTTAATAAAAAGAATAAGAATAAATGAAAATTTTATTCACATCAATACCGGATTGAATATGTTTTACAAAATCATCGCACTTGAGTATGTTTTGAGTGCTATTGTAGATTACTACGTTCTTATATGCGGTTGAAGACTATCAAGAAGAATCACAACATTGTTTTACTCTTGGTTTCGTATACTAACCTCCTTTCACCTTGTCGATATGATTCAGCAAACATTCTTCCCCTAGTATTTTCAACCTAGGAAGCTTTCCGTGAAAACTCAACTTTGTTACACTCTTTTGTTTCATAAAGACTCTTTTAAATTGTCAAAGGCTTCTTTTGATATTTTAGCTTCTTTGACTTGAGCAACCACTCAATTTTTTAGATTAGTTACCCATTTTTCTATAGTATTGAAGGTGTTATAAATTTAACTTTTGTACCTTCTATAACACTTCATGGCCCTCTTTCATTCTGCAACATCTTAAGCTTGTAGTTCCATAAGATAAGCCCGTCACCTCTAAAAATTTTATCCAGACTTGTGTCAGAGTGTGGAATCAATCCTGCCAGTTTATTTTGATCAAATGTCTAACTACAACATGATACAATCTTAAATAAAGAGGAGAACTGCACTCAAGGTATTGTTACACCGTGTGATGGAAACAAAACAAAACTTATTCTGCTTTAATACCATGTTAAGAAACATTCCCAGTTGAAATTGAAAAACGAAAACAAAGCAAAACAGGAAAATGGAAAAAAATCAGAGTTTTTATTAAATCTGTTTAAGTAGAGTGGTCTAAAACTACATGCATACATGCCTTCTTATAGAAGAGAAGAAAATCACAACCAAGAGAGAAAAACATCTGTCAAAAAACTGCATATAAACTATTTTATAGAAAAGGATGAAATTAAACTTAGAAAAAAACACAGTGCCCTAAAATCTACTCTCTATTTTTGAAAATGATAAAGTCATTTCAAATTTAGCTACCATAGAGTTAAGGAGGTCTTTAGCTGCTTTTTCCTTTCATAAAAAATTCTGATCTATATCCCTCCATTTGTCTCCTGGTGAGCCATGCATATTCCTCCTCCGCAATTACACTCATCCCGTTCCAAACGGTTCATCTGACTGTTCACTGTTTTTCTTTCACGTACCCCTTCCCCATCTGCAAAAAAAACGAGGAGACACAAAAATAATCAAAATTCAGCCAGAAGATTTGTCTCCGCTCAGACTCCGAAGATGCCTCCACCTCCTTGTATTCACTGCCTTTTCTTTATTTATGCAAAATTGAACAAACAAAATACCTTTGCGCGCAGGTTTAACTGCGATAGTCTTTGCCCCCACAATCTCCAGCTTTACTTGCATGTTATCCTTCATTTCTGCGTGCCCACAGCCCTTTTTACTCAGTCTTTGACAGATAACAAATGCTCTAACAACGACACAGTCACGCATAACTCACAAGAATACGAATATATATAGGAGGTTAAATTAGTACATAAATAGTTATGACGTTTGGACCAGATACATCGATCCTGCGTACGTTTAGGCCAGATATGTTTCATTATATAGCTTTTTTATTCACAAGTTGGGCCAATTCATCTGGACAGGTTGTTTCATGTTAACTAAGAGGTTGACAGGATGACAAATGTTATGAGTTTTGAGGTGAAGAATCACACTGGACCAGTGTTTTATTATTGTTTGCAAGAGATAATGCGAGCTCGGGTGGCCGCTCAAAGTAGAAGACGACAGATTTAGTAAAAATAATGGGAAAGGGAATGATAGTGGGAAATTACGATTGGCGATAATTCACGGGATACATTTTATAGGTTGTAACCTACTAAAGTGCTGTAGACATGATTGCCCAAATCCCCACTAATATATAGCTTCTGAGAAAACAGCACAATTCTTTATCATACACTTTAATGAGCTGAAGTGATTGCCGAGAAGCTTGAATAGTACAGTTTATATATTTTTATTTACTTATCATTTCTATTTACGGATAACTTTAAAATTTATAATAATTAAGATGAAGGAAAAACATTTTGATCTTTTAAATATAATATTTAAAAGTTTGATTAACTCAAGGCTTAGTTTTAGAGTATGAGAAATATTTTATTAGATCACAATAATAAAAATAAATAAGATTAAATACAAAGTTTTATAATGAAAAGTGGTCTGCACGTATATATGTGTAATAGTGAAATTTGTAGGTGAAAGCTAAGTTCCATATAATTTGTACCATCTAACATACCATAGCATCATTAAAATGACATACTCTATCTAAATAAGATTAAATATAAAGTTTTATAATGAAAAGTGGTCTGCAGGTATGTATGTGTAATAGTGAAATTTGTATGTGAAAGCTAAGCTCCATATAATTTCTACCATCTAACATACCATAACCTCATTAAAATGACATACTCCATCTAAATAAGATTAAATACAAAGTTTTATAATGAAAAATGGTCCTTAGGTATATATGTGTAATAGTGAATTTTGTAGGTGAAAGCTAAAATCCATATAATTTGTACCATCTAACATACCATAGCATCATTAAAATGACATACTCCATCTACATAAGATTAAATACAAAGTTTTATAATGAAAAGCGGTCCACAGGTATATATTTGTAATAGTGAAATTTGTATGTGAAAGCTAAGCTCCATATAATTTGTACCATCTAACATATCATAGCATCATTAAAATGACAAACTCTATCTAAATAAGATTAAATACAAAATTTTATAATGAAAAGTGGTCCATAGGTATATATGTGTAATAGTGAAATTTGTAGGTGAAAGCTAAGCTTCATATAATTTGTGCCATCTAACATACTATAGCATCATTAAAATGACATACTCCATCTAAATAAGATTAAATACAAAGTTTTATAATGAAAGCCATCCATAGGTATATATGTGTAATGGTGAAATTTGTAGGTGAAAGCTAAGCTCCAAATAATTTGTACCATCTAACATACCATAGCATCATTAAAATGACATACTCCATCTAAATACAATTAAATACAAAATTTTATAATGAAAAGTGTTCCATAGGTATATATGTGTAATAGTGAAATTTGTAGGTGAAAGCTAAGCTCGATATAATTTGTACCATTTAACATACCATAGCATCATTAAAATGACATACTCCTTCTAAATAAGATTAAATACAAAGTTTTATAGTGAAAAGTGGTCCGCATCTACATATGTGTAATAGTGAAATTTGTATGTGAAAGCTAAGCTCCATATAATTTCTACCATCTAACATACCATAGCCTCATTAAAATGACATACTCCATCTAAATAAGATTAAATACAAAGTTTTATAATGAAAAATGGTCCTTAGGTATATATGTGTAATAGTGAATTTTGTAGGTGAAAGCTAAGCTCCATATAATTTGTACCATCTAACATACCATAGCATCATTAAAATGACATATTCCATCTAAATAAGATTAAATACAAAGTTTTATAATGAAAAGCGGTCCACAGGTATATATTTGTAATAGTGAAATTTGTACGTGAAAGCTAAGCTCCATATAATTTGTACCATCTAACATATCATAGCATCATTAAAATGACAAACTCTATCTAAATAAGATTAAATACAAAATTTTACAATGAAAAGTGGTCCATAGGTATATATGTGTAATAGTGAAATTTGTAGGTGAAAGTAAGCTCCATATAATTTGTGCCATCTAACATACTATAGCATCATTAAAATGACATACTCCATCTAAATAAGATTAAATACAAAGTTTTATAATGAAAGCTGTCCATAGGTATATATGTGTAATGGTGAAATTTGTAGGTGAAAGCTAAGCTCCATATAATTTGTACCATCTAACATACCATAGCATCATTAAAATGACATACTCCATCTAAATACAATTAAATACAAAGTTTTATAATGAAAAGTGTTCCATAGGTATATATGTGTAATAGTGAAATTTGTAGGTGAATGCTAAGCTCCATATAATTTGTACCATTTAACATACCATAGCATCATTAAAATGACATACTCCTTTTAAATAAGATTAAATACAAAGTTTTTATAATGAAAAGTCATCCACATCTACATATGTGTAATAGTGAAATTTGTATGTGAAAGCTAAGATCCATATAATTTGTACCATCTAACATACCATAGGCTCTTTAAAATGACATACTCCATCTAAATAAGATTAAATACAAAGTTTTATAATGAAAAATGGTCCACAGGTATATATGTGTAATAGTGAATTTTGTAGGTGAAAGCTAAGCTCCATATAATTTGTACCATCTAACATACCATAGCATCATTAAAATGACATACTCCATGTAAATAAGATTAAATACAAAGTTTTATAATGAAAAGTGGTCCACAGGTCTATATGTTTAATAGTGAAATTTGTAGGTGAAAGCTAAGCTCCATATAATTTGTACCATATAACATACCATAGCATCATTAAAATGACATACTCCGTCCATCACATCCATCCATCATTAAATAGCATGGGCAAGCACCACTCATTATTGAAAGGTGACTTTTTAAAACATTATGGACATAATAAGCCACATAATGTCCTCGTTGGCAACATTTGTGATGTGATTGACGATCGCTATCTAGCTGAAATTCAAAAAATGTTGACGCATTTTGCTTCCCACTCACCTCCAATATAAAAATAACAAAAACATGCGAACTCCCTAGTCCATAAAGACCGTGTGCTTGCATTTGAACTCTTAAATGAATGCCATTTTGCCAATCCACTAATTGTATCACAATCATATTGGGGAGGAATGTTTCCTTCTTCAACCAACCACAAAAATTGTTGAACTTTAGAGTTCTGACTTAATCCTGTAGTCAATTTTGCATTACACCAATCCACAATTACACGTGCATCTTGAGACTTTGTTGCATCATGAAATTTTAGTTTCTCCCTAGTAAGAGCCCTTTTCACACATGCTCCAGCTCCATCATGTTCTCCTTTACCATGTCCATCTTCAAAGAAACTCCAAATATGTTGGATATTGTTTTCTTTATGGGCCCTACTTAACCAATAAAACATTCAAGAATTTTTGAATTGTTCTGTACAATTGTCTGACCATATAAAATGTTGTGTCATCTGGATTTGTCTTTCTTTTAAGTTATCATTAAATACTTTGAAACAGTACTACACAAACTCTGAGGAATGTAACTTGTTATCACTCACATAGAAATGGTACTCTCAAAATTTCCCTGTCATCTTTTGTACTGTCAACTACATGTCGGTATACAATATAAAAAAATATGGCCACCTGTACTAAGTTATAATATTGTGATTGAATCTCCTCTTGTGGAGCAAGTGTATAGTTTTCTACAAAATCAACCACTGAAAGTATAGTTCCAATTAGAAATGTGTTCTTACATCTTTGAAATTGTTCATCAAGCCACCAAGCATATTGAGAATTTTTTACATATTTATACACAATCTTATTCTTGAACTCTATGATGAATGCATGTACACTATACTTTGTTCTATGACTACCTCACAATACTTTCCAGTTTTTCCATCCTTTAATGGATATTGAACATTGGTAAACCTCTTCACATCCATTAACTATTGTCCAAAATCGTGTGAACTACTTTCATGCATGCATTCTCCTAACACTGAAAGGTTACCACATCTATTGCATTTTCAAGAAACACATGGTTTTGAAAACTAGAATTGTCCATGAGTTGTTTCACAAAGTATACTTGTTATAAAATCCTTAACTGTTGTAGGTGGGATATTAATACCACATTCCTGCATAATTTGGTTAGTATGCAAAGTACAATGTATATATCAAAAAACATCATAAAAATATTTAAATTGCACATGAGTTTTACAACAACAAGAGATTCATTGCTTATTAATCTTGACATACCAAGGTTTGCATTTCTCAAATAATATTTGACTTATGCTAAAATTTTCTATAACTGAATCATCTAGAAATTTTCTATATAATTCTGTTTGAGTCATGTCTAAAAGATGTTTTGGATGATGATCATGATTTTTTGACCCCACCCTTAATTTCAAAACATCTCTAGCATTTGATGAAACCCTTATATTATCATGCCAATATTTTTCAATCAAAGACCTAATTTCATTGTTTAATTTTATGTCAGACTTTGGGAGTCTACCACTAAAAGTCTAATAGTGGTTGATTGGATCATCTTCAATACTTACTCTTCTCTTTGCTACTCTTCTTAAAGTTATAGCATGCACATTTAAATATCCACTTGTCTTACTTATCATTCTTTTGCTCACAACTGATTTATTAACTAAAGTAGTTATTATTGCTTGATGTGCTGCATTATTATCCTTAGATCTACTATTTTTTTCTATAGAACCAATAGCATTAGCAACACTAGACATAACTTGTTCCATTGATTCATCCACCTTTTTGAGTTTTACAAAATACCTAATTTTTTTTATTACTTTTCTCATTTTTGACATTCTCATCAATTGTAATACAAGTTGGCATTGAAATCCAAGAGTTTTTCTATAAAAAAAAATTTTGTACAATATATTTGCATGTGTTTGAATTTGTCTCCAAGATATTTTATGATGAAGATCCTTCAAAACATTACTTTCAATTTAAAAAAAAAAATTCATTTTCATGCATACAAGGGTTCATTTTCATTTTTTATTATCTTATTTGTAGTAGAAATATTTATCTCATCATATTATATCCAGCTTGTTGTAAATCATTAATCTCATTATCATTCAAGGGATTCGAAGACATACCTAGATTCGTTCTTATATTTGCATTTTCCATGTTCTTGAACTCTTCCACATTTTCATACTCTACATTCACTTCATCCAAATTGGTCTATCCAATATTCTCCTCTTCAATGTTCTCCTCCTCAATGTTCTCCTTTTCAATAGTCATTGAACTGGTTGCTACATCATTCTTCATTTTTTAATCCTCTCTCTCGGACTATCTCTTTGTTATTTTGCCTCTTTCTTTCGATGTGCTTCAATTTCTTCAACTGTCATAATCTTCCACTTCTCTTTTTGTTGACATTTATTTGATCCCATGATTACTAAAATGTGTTGGATCCCTTCTTTAAAATGTATGAAATACAAGTAAATGTAGATTCTTTGTTCAATATGATAGTTTCTTGATATTTGTTTGATCTCTCCAAGAAATTGAATCCTTTTGAAAAATGGATTCCCTACTTCATTCCATCTAAAAATTTTCCTTATGATTGAATCCCTGTAAAAATTGCATAAAACATGTCCTCTTGAGAGCTTGAATTAACACTTTGCATATAAAAATTGATGCAAGGACTTCTGGAGGTCATAACTTTTGACTCAGATGTGGGTTTTCTATGAAATTTTATAGGTGGATGCATTATGAGGTGGCTAGTGGTTTCCCAACCCACCCTAGTCAATTGGACCTCATCTTGGCACTATTTTGGGGCTTAAAACTTTCATCTTGGCCCTCAAAATGGTAATTTAGTTTTTTTTTTCTAGTTTTTTAAAAGTTACTTTTTTTAATAACTCGAAACCCATGTTTCGAATTTAGAATATTAATTGGCATTTCGTCCTACCTTAGTTTTAGGAAGCTTTTAGAAAAAAATAGGATTTTCTAGATATGATTCTAAAATTACCTAAAATGGCAAAAAATTGACAATTGTCAAAATTTGCCAAAAAAGGTAATTTTTGATTTTTTTTGTTTTTCTTGGATATAAGAGAGTTTTCTCTGATTGTAGCAGCAAAGTTGATGAATAGAAGTTTTTTTAAGTTCCAGTCTTCAAATCTTTGGCTCTCACATGATTAATGGAAAAATTGTATCGAGTCCATGTTGTGTGCTGCATCATCTAGTATCAGAGTAGGAAGATGGTTGGGAGAGGAAGAGGAAGAAGCGATCTTGCCCAGATGTATAGAGAAATGCAAAATCTACAAAGGAAAATAGTAGAACTTATAACATGGATGGAAAACCAAAGACTGGGTAGAGGAGGAGACAAATCTAATGAAGAGATAGGTCGAGGAGGTGCAAATCAAGATGCAGAACATGAAGAAGAAGAATTAGAAGGCATGAGTTTTGAAGATAGGATGCTCAAGGCTTTAGGAGGGAAAAATGAAGGGATCAAGGTAGATGTTTCAGATTATGTAGGTAGTCTTAAACTAGAGTAGTTGATAGACTGGTTGAGTGACATGAGAAATTTTTTTGAATGGAAATCCATGACAGAGGAAAAGAAGGTAAAATTTGCATGCACCAAATTAAAGGGTCATGTAATGATTTGGTGGGATCATCTTCAAAAGGAACAAACAAGCAAAGACAAGGATAAGATTAGGACATGGAATAAAATGGAGAAGAAGTTGAGAGAAAAAATTTTGGCCATAGATTATGCGCAAACCCTTTTTCGTAGGTTTCAAAATTTAAAGCAGAACCTCACTTCTGTGTAAGATTATACAAATGAGTTTTATACATTGTTTATACATATAGAGCATCAAGAAACTGATGAATAGATGGCTGCTAGATATATGAATGGCCTGAAATTTTATATTCAAGATGAATTGAGTATGCATCGACTCAACAATATGAAAGAGGCTTACCAATTGGCTATAAAGGCTGAAGAAAAACAAAATAGATAGTACCATCAGAGGAATAGAGGAGGAAGAAGGGGTACATCAACCCCATTTTGAGGAGGTACAAATTATGGTAGGGGAGAGTCATCCCATGGATTTGAAAAACAAGTAGACACTTGACAAGATCCTTTGAATCAAGAACGAGGAAGGGGATTTCAAAGAGGTAGAGGTTATGGTAGTGGTAGAGGATGGGAAAACTAGAGAAGGCCTTTCACTTGTTTCAGATGTGGAGAAGAAGGTCATAGGGCATTTGAATGCTCAAATTATAACATGCAAGAAAGAAATCAAGGAGGACAACCTAGGGTGAACCTGATTCAAAAGCAGCATGAAGTGGAAGGGACAAAACTAGAGATTCCACCAGATGTGGGAGCAAGTCTCATGATGAGAAGAGCAATGGTGATTCAAGTCTCAGAACCAGATGCACTTCAGGTGGCAAGGTATGTCAAGTTATTGTTGATGGAGGTAGTAATGAAAATATGGTTTCTAAAGAAATGGTATAAAAATTGAATTTACACTGTGAAAAACATCCTCATCCATACTGCATTGCATGGTTTAAAAAGGGAAATGAAGTCACTGTTGATAAAAGATGCCTAATTAAGTTTAGCATAGGGAAGATCTATCAGGATGAGATATGGTGTGATGTTGTCCCAATGGATGCTTCTCATGTGTTATTGGGAAGGCCATGGTAGTATGATAGAAAATTTATGCATGATGGAGAGAAAAACACATACACCTTTTGGAAAGATGGCTCTAAGGTGATTTTATTGCCTCTCAAGGATGAAGGAAAAGGTGAGACCATGTTTTCTAAAAGAGATCTTGTTAAAGAAATGAAGGTGATAGGGTGTTGCTATGCATTAGTAGTGAAAAAAGGTGAAGAGGAAGACATTTCAATTCCCCCAGAAGTAGCAGAGCTATTGAAAGAATTTGTTGATGTTTTGTCTAATGAATTGCTTGATGGTCTACCGCCAAAGAGAGATATTCAGCATCATGTTGATTTGATTCCAGGAGCAACTCTACCCAACCAGGCAGCTTATATGATGAATCCAACACAACATGTAGAGATGAATAAACAAGTAACAGAACTCATAAGTAAAGGTATGGTGAGAGAGAGCATGTGCCCATGTGTTGTACCTACATTGTTGACCCCAAAAAAAGATGGAACATGGAGGATGTTTACTGATAGTAGAGCAATTAATAAGATTACCATCAAGTATCAGTTTCCTATACCTCATATGGAGGACATGATGGATGTCCTTGCAGGGGCCAAATATTTCAGCAAGATCGACCTACGAAGTGGCTACCACCAAATCCGGATCCGAGAAGGGGATGAGTGGAAGATAGCCTTTAAGACTAGAGATAGATTATATGAGTGGATGGTTATGCCATTCGGGTTATCAAATGCACCTAGCACATTTATGAGATTGATGAACACTATACTATGACCTTACATTGGTAAGTTTGTGGTAGTTTATTTTGATGATATTTTGGCATTTAGTAACAGCAAAGAAGAGCACCTACAACACTTGAGGATCATCTTTGGTGTGTTAAGGAAGGAGAATCTCTATGCCAATTTAAAGAAGTGTAGGTTCATACAGGATAGTTTGGTTTTTCTAGGCTTTGTCATTTTTAAAGATGGTGTCAGAATGGATCCAGAAAAGGTCAAGGCAATTCTAGAATGGCCTAGTCCAAGCAGCATCATAGAGGTAAAAAGTTTTCATGGCTTGGCCACTTTCTATTGAAATTTTATTCAAAATTTTAGTAGTATTGTAGCTCCTATAACAGATTGCACCAAAGGAAGGGAGTTTGTATGGACCAAAGATGCTGAGGAGAGCTTTAAGTACTTGAATCAAAAGGTAACACAAGCACCTATACTTGAATTGCCAAATTTTGATAAGGTATTTGAAGTAGAATGTGATACCTCCCATGTGGGAATAGGTGATGTGCTTAGCCAAGATGGAAAACCTATAGCTTTCTTTAGTGGAAAGCTGAATGAAGTGAGAAAGAATTATTCTACTTATGATTTGGAATTTTATGCAATTGTTCAAGCATTGAGGCATTGGAGACATTATCTAGTTCCCTAGGAGTTTGTATTGTTTACAAATCATATTGCACTGAGATACTTGAACACAGAAAAAGTTGAATAGTAGGAATGCCAAGTGGGTCTCTTTCTTGCAGGGTTACAATTTTGTGTTGAAGCATAAGCCTGGAAAACAAAATTAGGTTACAAATGTGTTAAGTAGGTGTGTTGCACTTTTGACTGCAATGGAAACTGAGGTGATTGGTTTTGATGCCGTCAAAAATTTGTATGAGTCTAATGATGATTTTTGGGAGATTGTGGAATAGTTGAAGGCACCAGTATCTGGTAACTTGGATCACTTTAGGGGTGATAATTTTATGCAATATGGGTATCTATTTAAGGGAAAACAACTATGCATACCAACTGGTTCTATGAGGGAAAACATTATCAGAGAATTTCATAGTAGTGGTTTGGTTGGACATTTTGGCAAGGACAAGACAATAGCCTTGATAGAAGATAAATATTAGTGGCCAAAGATGAAAAGGGATATAACTAAGTATGTAACAAGGTGTACAATCTATCAAGTGGATAAGGGATATTCATAGAATACAGGGTTGTATATGCTATTACCATTACCATCTGCACCATGGACAGATTTGAGCATGGACTTTGTGTTGGGACTTCCACATACTCAACGAGGTAATGACTCCATTTTTGTAGTTGTTGATAGGTTTTCCAAGATGGTTTGTTTTATTGCTTGTAAGAAAAATAATGATGCAAAGAGGGTAGCAGAGTTACTTTTTTCAGAAGTTGTTTGACTACATGGTGTTCCAAAGACTATTACCTCTGATAGGGATACCAAATTCCTCATTCATTTCTGGAGGACTTTATGGAAGAAGATGGGGACTAAGTTATAGTTTAGTAGTGCTTATCATCCTCAAACGGATGGGCAAATAGAGGTAGTCAATCAGAGTCTAGGAAATTTGTTGAGGTGTATTGTTGGAGAAAAGCCAAAACAATGGGATGTGGCATTACCCTAGGCTGAATTTGCCTATAATAGTTCTGTTAACAAATCAACGGGAAATTCCCCTTTCCAGATTGTGTATGGTAGGAATCCTTAGGGTGTTCTAGATTTGTTATAGCTACCAATGAAAGATAGGGTTAGTGCTGATGGGGAAGCATTTGTAGAACACCTCCAATAGTTGCAGAAAGAAGTGAGACAGAAGTTGCAAGACAGTAATGTGAGGTACAGGAATACATTAGATACTAGTAGGCGACATCAGACATTCAATGAAGGTGACTTAGTGATGGTATATTTGAGAAAAGAGTGGTTTCCTACTGGTATATACCACAAGTTCAAGTACAAGAAAATTGGTCCTTGCAGAATTACAAAGAAGATCAATGATAATGCATATGAGGTCAGTTTACCAGATGATCTCGATATTTGTCCTGTGTTTAATATTTCTGATTTACATGCATTCCATGGTGTGGATGATGCTGAAGATAGTCAACTAGAAGTGGCATGGCACCACCACATTCCCCATAAGAAGAAGGAAAAGTTTGCACAGATTCTTGATAAGAAAACTATCTACACTCGGCAAGGGTATTACAACAAGTATTTAGTACAGTGGGAAGGATTGCCACCAACAGATAGCACATGGATTATAGAGTGGGAAGTGTAGAGGTTAGATCCAGTCAATGGCAGCATTTTGAAGACACTCACTTGTAGGAGTTGCGTTCTTTTCAACCAGAGAAGAATGATGCAGGGACTTCTGGAGGTCATAACTTTTGACTCAGATGTGAGTTTTCTACAAAATTTTATAGGTGGATGCATTATGAGGTGGCTAGTGGTTTCCTAACCCACGCTTGGCACTTTTTCAGGGCTTGAAACTTTCATCTTGGCCCTCAAAATGGCAATTTAGTGTTTTTTTCTAGTTTTTTAAGAGTTTCTTTTTTTTAATAACTTGAAACTCATGTTTCGAATTTAGAATATTAGTTGGAATTTCATCCTACCTTTTTTTTAGGAAGCTTTTAGGAAGAAATAGGATTTTCTCGATATGATTGTAAAATTACCTAAACTGGCAAAAATCTAACAATTGTCAAAATCTGCCAAAAAAGGTAATTTCTTGATTTTTTTTGTTTTTCTTGGATATAAGAGAGTTTTCTCTCATTGTAGTAGCAAAGTTGATGAATAGAAGTTTTTTTATGTTCCAGTCTTCAAATATTTGGCTCTCACATAATTAATGGAAAAATTGTATTGAGTCTATGTTGTGTGTTGCATCATCTTCACAGAATTCGTCATTGTCGGTGTATTGGTAAAAATGAATGTCTCTCTAAGAAATTGAATGCATGTAAAAAATAGATTTTCTACTTCATTCCATCTAAAAAAATCTCCTTATAATTGAATCCCTATAAAAATTGCATAAAATATGTCCTCTTGAGAGCTTGAATTAACACTTTGTTTATTAAAAAGTTACAGAATTCATTGCTATCATGTATTGGTAAAAATGAATGCCTCTAGAAGAAATTGAATGCCTGTTAAAAAAAGATTTTCTACTTCATTCCATCTGAAAATTCTCCTTATGATTGAATCCCCATAAAAATTACATAAGATATGCCCTGTTGAGAGCTTTAATCGACACTTTGCACATAAAAAAATCACAGAATCTATCACTGTCAGCCATACTGGTAAAAGGGAATGTTGCAGGGTTTCAGTCGTACTACCAATTTATGTAAGAAAATAAATAACAACCAAAATAGAAACGGGTGCTCATTTTAAAATAGGTACCTGTTCTAAAAAGCAAGAAACAGGTACCTATTTTAAAATAAGTACCCATTCTAGAAAAAAGAAATATAAACAGGTAGCTATTTGTAACAGGCACCCATTATGAGCGGGTACCCGTTTATAAATGGGTACCCATTTCTCATTTTTTCAAATTTGACATCCTCCAATTTGGATTGGTTTTAGGCTTGGTAAAAGCTTTGAAACTCAATCCTAAGCTTTGGACCTGCAACTAAGAAGCCATGAAAACAATGAGAGAAAAAAATAGTTTCACCATTATGGCTGACAACTTTTTTTCAGATTATTTTAACAAAATTAAAACCCATTGTAGATCTAAAAGTCTAGTTTTCAATTATGTAATTTTTTCTACTATTGAACATAATTTTTTATTTATTAATTGTTTTCTAAACAAACTAACTCATAAAATTGAAATAACATAGGTTACTATTTTTTTAATAACTTTTGATTTTGAAAGTTTCTTGAAAAACAAAATATGTCTGACCAAACTAGACATCATTCTCTACATAATTAAATAAGATTTACTGAATTGATTAGTTTAACTCAAATAATGTTGGCCGTACATGAGGGGTTTTAAAAAACACTAATTAGGACCATTAAAAAATTAATTAAAAAAATATTTATCAAAAAATTACAAAAAAAAATATCTTTACCAAAATTCAACATCCTGAGAATCTTTCCACAAAAGGAATTAGAAAAATATATTAATTTAGGTCAAATTATGTTGGTCGTACACATGGATGCTTTTGCAAAAAAATAGGGGACTTTTAAAAAGCCACTTTTTGTACATCTAATAAAAAACCAACTTGCATCATCTGGGTATTAGAAAAAATTACATATTTGGAAACTAGAAACAAAATCCTACATTTCTTATTTTTACATCATCTTAATATTTTATGTGCAACTACTTCAAATCACTCCAAGTACGATTAAATTTGAAATTTACAAGAAAAACACTTCCACTTTTGGGCCAAAAAGTGTACTCATCTTCTTACACTTACCCATTATATTGAAAAGATTAAAATACTTTTTCTTCAATCTCAATTATTATATATTTAAAAATTATCTAGAAAGGATGAGTTAATAAAAATATATAACCTTACTATTCAAGCTTCTCATCAATCACTTCAGCTCATTAAAGTTTATGATAAAAAATTGTGCTATTTTTTCATACGCTATATATTAGCAGGGGTTTGGGCAATCATGTCTACAACACTTTAGTAGGTTCCAACCTATAAAATGTATCCTATGAATTATTGTTCACACTATCATTCCCTTTCCCATTAGTTTTACTAAAAGTGTCATTTTCTACTTTGAGCAACCACCTGAGCTTGCATTATCTCTTGCAAACAATAATAAAATACTAGTCCAATGTGATTCTTCACCTCAAAACTCATAACTTTGGTCATCTTGTCAACCTCTTAGTTAACATGAAACAATCTGTCCAGATGAATTGGCCCAAGTTGTGAATAAAAAAGCTATATAATGGAATATATCTGGCCTAAACATATGCAGGATCAACGTATCTGGTCCAAATGTCATAACTATTAATGTACTATTTTAACCTCCTTCTATATATATTCATATTCTTTTGAGTTATGGGTGACTGTGTCATTGTTAGAGAATTTGTTATCTGTGAGTAAAAAGGGTCGTGGGTACATAGAAATGAATGATAGCATGCAAGTAAAACTGGAGATTGTGGGGGCAAAGACTATCGCAGTTAAACCTGCGCTCAAAGTTGTTTTGTTTGTTCAATTTTGTATAAATAAAGAAAAGGTGGTGAATATAAAGAGGTGGAGGCATCATCGGAGACAAATCTTTTGGTTGAATTTGATTATTTTTCTATCTCCTTTCTTTTTTGTAGATGGGGAAGGGGTACGTGAAAGAAAAATAGTGAACAGTCAGATGAACCATTTGGAATAGGATGAGTGTAATCACGGAGGAGGAATATGCATGGCTCACTAGGAGACAAATGGAGGAATATAGATTAGAACTTGTGATGAAAGGAAAAAGTAGCCAAAGACCTCCTTCACTCTATGGTAGCTAAATTTGAAATGATTTTATCATTTTTAAAAATAGAGAGTTGATTTTAGGGAATTGTGTTTTTTTCTAGGTTTAATTCTATCATTTTCTATAAAATGGTTTATATGTAGTTTTAGACAGATGCTTTTCTCTCTTTTTTGTGATTTTCTTCTCTTCTATAAGGCATGTGTGCATGTAGTTTTAGACAGATTTAATAAAAACTCTGCTTTTTTTTTCCATTTTATTGTTTTGTTTTGTTTTGGTTTTTAAAATTCAACTGGAGATGTTTCTTAACATGGTATTAAAGAAGAATAAGTTTTGTTTTGTTTCCATCATACAATACAACAATAGCTAGAGTGTAATTATCCTCTTAATTTAAGATTGTATCATGTTTTTGTAATACCCCGCCAGGAAACCCCAGAGAACAACTCAACTATGCTATACAAAAGGGACTTTTTTTTTTGAAGAAAGAAATAACAAAGAAATGGAAATTATATTTATTCAATACATCATGTTAAGCTAATCCTCTAGGGTTCTATGGCTGTGTTACTTAACAAACTATTAACAAGATCTAACCAACATTATGAATTAACTAACCATAGTTCATTTTAAATCTAATTACATCAATTGAATAAACACATACATATCCATATTATATCATCAGATAAGTAAACATCAAGATCCTACATATAGGATTACAAGTACATATACAATTTTCTTGATAAGAGAGTACACCATTACATCGTTTACAATATCCCTTTTTGAATACATTGGGAAGTATATACATCAAGATAACAGTACAAGATTCAACTGATATACAAAACTAGAATATGAACATAAGTAACTGTTTCCTCAAAACTGGTACAAGATCTAAAATCTGCCACACAAGGTACATCCTTCTCACACATGAACAACAACAACAAGGGAAACTAATGGAGATAAAAGCACAACCACCCGACCGTGTGGAACCCTAAGGTCCACCCCCATGCTAGGAGATAACAATAAGGTCCCACTAAGAAAACAATCAAGATGATAATAAGCTAACATGTGCAAGGACTACACATGACTCAAATACAACACTGGTCAATAAGGACATCACAAGAAACTCAAACATCACTTCTAGAGGCAACACATAACAAATGGGAAAAACACAATTAGGGAGTGCTAGGCTACAGTAGGGAATGTGTCATCACATGGCCCTGACATGGGTTACCTTAGCAGTCTCTCACCAGATGCCATCCCCCATCTATGGTTACCCTGACAGTCTCTCACTAGATACCGGCCCCATAGGGTGACACATGCAGAACGAACATGCCTTTTGTGAGGACAAGGAAGTTGATCTTGCCAACTATGCCTTCTCATCCCATCCTTAGTCTAAATGAGCACTACATGCATGGGTGAGGCATCCAATTATCTTATTTAGTGTGGAAACTATCCAACCCTCTAAATTTATTATTAAATTATCACTGGATTAACAACTTCCAATGGGTTACCCTGACAGCCACTTTGGGCTCTGGCCCCACATTGAAAGCCACTCCCCTACCTACATCTAGAAGACCCTATCCATCAAGCAAGACAATTAACATCATAATGATAAGTAACCATATACAATGCAAGGCATTTACCTTCTTGCATACAAATCATAGTCACAAGGACCAACTCTTAAATCATTGTCACAAAACTTCTAGTTGAAAAAATCACAACAACCATAAACAACACATATCCAGAGCAAGGCATGGGCCATCTTGCTCCCAAATCTCAACCATAAACAAAATACTTCCTCTTTACATTTACTGAGATCTCCCCATTATCAAACACAATACTTAACACAAGTTCAATATCAATACATCCTTAAAGGAGATTATTGTGTCATCATGATACATTTACAACACAGAATGTACATCATCTCACATTATCGTTTACCAAAACCCACATACATAAACAAGAGACATCATGTTTTTATAACATCATTATTTCAAGAGACCAAACAACACAATACATGAAATCAAAACATAAACATCCTAGGCCTCTAGAATGAAACCTTAACAACTAGCACATAGACCCTCATTGCATTCAATGTTTTGACTCACATAAAATTTCACTTACATAACGCAATTCCAACTCGCAATGCAATCAAATTTCAATTACAATATTTATAAACCCAATCCAAATCTCTTAATAGAACCACTATAAAGATATTATAATAAAAACAATATCAAATTAAATTAAATTTATCAACATTAATATATAATCATATCGAATTTCATTTAACCAAATTAAACAAATGCATCAAATACAATCTATCTCACTAAATTTCTTTATCTTATTCTTTTTAATATAAAATAAACAAAATACTAGAAATACATTAATACTTACTCTACTCATTCTTTTAAATAATTATGATAAGAACATTTTCTTTTAAAGTTTCAAATAGAAAATGATAAATGAGTATCCATGCATATGATGAAATGCGGCTACTCAATGCCTATAGAAAGAACAATGCAATAAATATTAGGAGAGGCAAGTACAAAAGGTGTCGAGAGCAATACAAACATAAAAAAACACATATATACCCTTTTTCCATTTAAGAAAATGGAGTTATGCAATTGTATTGTAATCTGCAAGGAAGAGATTAAGCCATGGTGCAAGATATAGCTAGGTCTTAACTTTTATATAGGTAATTTCCTTAAAAATTGTCAGCTAGACTTTAACTTAAAGTCAACTATACTGAGAGAAATAATTTTCCTTATTGTGGAATGATCTAAATATATATAAAGGTTTAAATGGTTAGAAAATGGTGAATACCTATTGTGGTTGAGGCAACCATGGAAGGTTTAAAAGTCACACAAATGTAATTGACGATTGTAAGGCTAAAGGCTAGATTTTCACAACCTTTGATGACATGCACCAAAATGAAAGCTTTAGATTAGGTGTGAGCATCCAATTAAGTGTAAAGAGAGGCAAATGTGAATTGTCTGACAGAATGCCCCAAAGTTATGTTATCTTAAGAAAATACCACGATTGTCAGATTGCTCAATATGGAATTGTTGAAAAGGCTTTAGAAACTTTCAAGCAAATGTGATTGGTAGGTTTAAAACTAAATCAGCAACCTTTGCTAGAGTCCTAGCAGTCTATGCTAAAATGGAAACTTTGGGATGGGTAAGGAACATCCATCGATGCATAAAACGATAGGATCTAAGTCAGCTATTATAGTTGGTAATGCTCTAGTAGACATCTACGCGAAATGTGAAGCACAAACAAGGCAAAGGACTGTTTGAAACTCAAATTGAATGTTTCAAAGAGATCTCATCTCATGGAATACAATAACTATAGGATACGTACAAATTGGAATTGCAAGGATATTCTCAAAATCTTTGAATTAATGAAGCACTTTGGCAAACATCCTAATGTTGCAAGCCTTGTTGGTGTTCTAGGTACGTACAACCATATAGGTTTAGTGGACAAGAGATGTACATACTTCAATCACATTTGTAACCCTTATTGGATTACAAGACAACTCAGGTAAAAAGTATAATCTTTTATGAAGGCGATAGATTGCAATAATCACAACTTTGTTCTAGAGGACTACCAAAAGAAAACGTATCAGGATTATTACAAGAGACGTTATCATAGAAAAGATGACATTATAACATTTGAATTATTCAAATATTTCCATATCATGATGATAAAGTTTTCTATAATATCAGATGAAGATGTGGCGCAACCATGGTGCTAAATCACAAACAAGAAAATACCAAGTTTTCTAATGTAATTGGAAATGATAAGGCATAAAATAAAGAAGCACTTCCTGTCACTTTACATAATACTTGAGGGAAGTTATTTTTTGATTATTCCATCTTAATTAGGAAAGGAAAAAGTGTGAGGATTAGGAAAGCTAAGATTTTCATATCTTTGTGGCATTTAAATTCAACCCACAAAAGGGCGCACTATTTTAAAAAGGCCAAACTATTTCAAGGAATGATTTAGTTTTAAAAAGTATTACAAGGGCATTCAACAAGGCATAAGAAAAAAAAGGCATTCCATCAGGGGTTATTGTAGGATCCATGGTTCGCAATCATGTCAAAGGAAGAAGAATGCACAACGCATGATCGGTCTGACAAAATGGAAAGCAATGATTGTAGGAACTAAAGATAGAGCACATAAAATC
The DNA here is from genome assembly GCA_027924645.1 of Cunninghamia lanceolata. Taxonomy (NCBI): domain Eukaryota; kingdom Viridiplantae; phylum Streptophyta; class Pinopsida; order Cupressales; family Cupressaceae; genus Cunninghamia; species Cunninghamia lanceolata. The sequence continues at coordinate 1,107,677 of BSBN01000547.1, forward strand.
CCAATTGTCTCTTAATTGATAAAGATTCTAAGATATGTATAATTTAGATCATTGTTAAAAAAGCAACTATGGGAACTTTTGAGAAAAAGCTATGGGTAGTATGGCATAAAGGCAGTTGCAGGTATGCCCTGGTCGACATGCATGCAAAAGAGAAAGGTAGTAATTGCTTAATATGCACAAAGGATTCAGTTTAATACCAGATTGGAGGATATCTCAACTATAAATTTGGTAATGATACCCCTGCAAAAATGATATACTCCTGACCAGATGACACAAAATGCTTGATAAAATACCCTGAACAAGGACTGAATACAATGATTACAAATGGTGAACAAATTGGATTTGTTGATTAGGCTAAATACACTTTCAAGAAAATGCAAATGGTAGGTTAGGGCAAAATCTATGACCCTGCCCAACATCCCTATCTCATTCAAAGACCTTGAATAGTCAAAAGAAAGGCATCATATATATATATATATATATATATATATATATATATATATATATATATATATATATATATATATATATATATATATATATATATATATATATATATATATATATATATATATATGCCTACACATTCCTATTAGATTATATGATGCCTACACTATGACCCTGCCCAACATCCCTATCTCATTCAAAGACCTTGAATAGTCAAAAGAAAGGCATCATATAATCTAATAGGAATGTGTAGGCATATATATATATATATATATATATATATATATATATATATATATATATATATATATATATATATATATATATATATATATATAGGAGTAGATATGTATTTCCATAAGACTTAGAATGCAATTGTATTTTTCTAGCTTTTGTCCATAACAGAGATTTTAGGCATCTACAAATGGAATCGACCACATACCTACATAGAACACCTCTTTGAAGCAATTTCTATTCTATATGCCAACTAAACTAGCAAACAGCTCCCAACACATTGTGTACTCTCTTTTGAATGCTCTGCTATCATCCCAGAAGAATGAAGAAAAGGGAAATTATAATTTCTCTCCCCAGAATCCACTATTATGCAGGCTTTTCTAGAATCCCATAGAGCATCCCCACAAATATACGCCCAAAAGAATAAAATAGTAAATGCAATAAATTCTTTTTTCATTATTGACCACCAACTCCCTCCTCTATTTAATTTCTCACAACATGCTATTTATTTCATTTACAACCAGACAAAAAGATTTCTATTTTTATTTATTTTAGTATTTACTATATATATGCTTTATGACAACTCATAATTATTTAACAAAACATTTACTTGTGTATAAAATATTTTCATTTTAATTTTATCAATTATATTCCTATTTTAAAAACACTTTATTTTCCTCATTTTAATTATTATTATTTATTGACCGTAGAATACAATAGCATATAATTTCCATAAACTTAAATCTACATAAAACCATCTATATTTATTTATTTATCAAAAGTGCCTCCTTAACTAATAATTTTATTTTAATGCAACAATTAACCAAAGCAATAATCAAACAATTCCAAACTAAATAACCCAAATGCCAAACAATACCCGACACTACACATAATCGAACAACAGTGACTTACAATCATGCCCAAACTAACCACACTGACTAGGTGCAAAACTAAATACTCATCCTTTTCAAGGATCATGGCTAACTACAGGGCCATATGTTATCTCTGTTCAATAGTTCCATTGGTTTTAAGGCACACTCAGACTTGTTAATTTAGGTGGAGTTGATGCCTGATACATGCAACCTACAGCACATAACATGATCTATGCACAAGTATAATAAAGATTAAATGGTCACAGAGTGAAAGAGAATTGCAACGTCGCTGGATGCTCACGAATGAGTGGTACAACATTGTGTCTTTTCACAATAATCAAATCATCCTATAATACAAAATCAATCACCTAACAATCAATTCTAACATATGACCATCATAGTAAGATCAACATCATAATCACCTGAATATGAAACAATGTCAGAGCATATGAATTATCAGTGTTGCAACAAAGATTATTAATAAAACATACTAACTATGAGATGAAACCACACATGAGGATAATCAGGAATGTCATCAACATGAATGTAGCATCTACAAACATCATATAATGTACAACATCAACTATCAAACAAACCCTAATTATTCCTATTATTTTACCTTTATTTTCATGCTCCTTAGCCCGACCACCTACACATACAAGGTGAAAATGGAGGGGCACTATAGTTTTAGTTGGACATTTGATGAAAATAATCTGGCAAGAATGATTCCACACTCTGACACAAGTCTGGATAAAAAATTTAGAGGTGATGGGCTTATCTTATGGAGCTATAAGCTTAAGCTATTGTAGAATGAAAGAGTGCAATGAAGTTTTATAGAAGGTACAAAAGTTAAATTTATAACACCTTCAATATTATAGGATTGTATCATGTAGTAGTTAGACATTTGATGAAAATAAACTGGCAAGAATGATTCCACACCTCGACACAAGTCTGGATTAAAAAAAAAAAATAGAGGTGATGGGCTTATCTCATGGAGCTATAAGCTTAAGATGTTGCAGAATGAAAGAGGGCCCTGAAGGGTTATATGAGATACAAAAGTTAAATTTATAACACCTTCAATACTATAGCAAAATGCATTAACTAAAGATGAATCTCAAAAATTGAGTGGTTTCTCAAGTCAAAGAAGCTAAAATATCCAAAGAAGTCATTGGAAAGTTAAAAGAGTCTTTATGAAACAAAAGAGTGTAACAAAGTTGAGTTTTCACAGAAAGCTTCTTAGGTTGAAAATACTAGGGGAAGAATGTTTGTTCAACCATATCAACAATGTGAAAGGAGGTTAGTATATGAAACCAAGAGTAATACAATGTTTTGATGATTCTTGATAGTCTTCCAACCGCATATGAGAACCTAGTAATTACGTCGAGAGGCATTCTACACTCACAGCAAGGGCTTAAAGATTCAGATTCCCGTAAACAATTAAGATTTAGATTCCCAAGTAAATAAAATTCATAAAATGTGTAAATAAATAAATTTGTGGAAGCCAAATGGATAGAAAAATAGAAAAACTTGGGCAGTTATGGAGTGAAATCTTTATCACATTAAACAAAAAATAAATAAATTCGTGGAAGCCAAATGGATAGAAAATAGAAAAACTTGGGCAGTTATGGAGTGAAATATTTATTATGTTTGAAGAATATGAAAAGTCTCATGTCATAGTCTCTTTAAATTAACTCACGTGAACATATCAAATATTCTAACTGCAAGTAATTTATAAATGCCAACAAATTGGAAGATATCTCTCAGCGTACTGTAGATATATTTTTTTAGATATAAATATACTAGTCTACATTAGCACTCAAAGCATACTCAAGTAGGATGATTTTGTAAACATGTTTTTGCAAGAAGAATCCATACAAAACTAGTCTAGTACAAAAGAAAAATTAGCCCCATTCTAAAAAGGAATGGAAAGAAAAGTAAGGTGCTAGAATTCCTATAAATATGGGTGAACAATCCAAGAAGATGAGAGAACACAACTATTGTTTTAAGAATGGACATCTTGAAAAGTATTGCTAAAAAAGATTGTGAAAGAAGTTTAGAAGAACAAGCAAAGTAGTGCTACAAATTGTGAAAACAATTGTGAAAGAAGTTTAGAAGAACAAGAAAAGTAGTGCTACAAACTATAGTGAGAGTGTCAAAACAACACTTTTAATGGCTACATCTAAACCTAAGGGTATGCTTGTTGATTAGGTATTAGATTCAAGAGCTAGTGAACATATGATTACAAGTAGAGTTTTACTTAATATTTTACTAATACTTGCAATCATATAAGTGCAATGAAAAATTAATGTTGATAGTTGTATGGGCATTATGGCAATCATATTTTCAAATGGGACAAAGAAATAACTAATAACTAGATGCTTTAGGTTCTAAAACTTGCTTACGATTTATTATTTATAAGTAGAATTACTAATAAAAATATTAAATTTTAATTTAATGATAAAGAATATAATTTGTATGATGAAAAATGACACAGTGTTGCTCAAATCATTAGGATATGAAACTTATGTATACTTGAAAATGTAATAGATGATGTGCATGTCCTAAACATAATAGTTAATGTTGTCGATACTATGATTTTCCATAATAATTTTGGGTTCTTGAGCCTCTAAATTGTGTAAAAATGAGCAACTCCAAGGTTTTCCATGACTTCAAACATAAAATGAGGCAATTCTAAAGACATGTAAAGTTTTATCAATCAAATATGTACCCTATGCTAAGCTTACGGAAGACTTAGCTATCTATTGACACATGGAAACACTCTCAGATTGTGGGTAATCAATGTCGAGAGTGAAACTCTAGAGTGAGCTAGTTCTCCTTATGATTTTTCTAATCTAATTAATTTGCATGGGAAAAGGGAGAAGAAGGAATGAAATGAAACTCTAAACTCTAAATTTTAATCTAAATGAAATACCTTTACTTACATACAACCCTTCAAACTTAAACTTCCACAACCCCACCTATGAGATTTGATCCAAAAATAATTTATAATAAGGTTTAGATTGAACACAAATTACAACCAGGATCAACATGCAATTTCATAGTAAAGAGACATAACAAAGGACATAACACTACCACAATGAGACATCAAATCAAAACTACAAAATTAGACCAGTAGATGAAAATAGGGAAAATTGTTATATTGAATTGGAAGGAGCACACTGCAAAAATAATTTAACTAAGTCAACTGCCTGTATACAAACTCTCTGTGTGCTCAAGAGAGAAGAAACAAATGGTATCAACTGACTGAGAAAAAAACTAAAATTTTCTCCTATAAATGCCTCCAACAAATCTCTCCAAAAATGCTCCTAAAAATAGATGAAAGAAATCCATTTTCAAGCTCCTCAAAAAAGACAAAAATAAAGCCCTCAAAATGCCTTCAAACTGTGAAAATAAACTGCCAAAAAGATCCTGTCATGTGGCCCCACAAAAAATCTGCTTTATCTGCCCAAGTAATCTCAGTTTCTGTCCATATCTGACTAGGAGAAAGCAAAATAAAGAAAGAAAGATTTTGTTTTCTTTATCTTCTTTAAACTGCATAAAATGACAAAATATTAAAGCAATTTATAAAGGGCATTGCTTTAATATTTGTCTTACAATAGGTTGCATTTTATTTCACATCTTCATTCGATTTATTTTTTACGAGAAATAATGATACTTGGCTTATAATTTCACCAAGTATTTACAATACATATCAGTTGATGTTTCTATAAAAAATTATAAAAAACATCAAGGCATATATGGGTGTTTTTGCAAAAAATAAAATGAAAGGCCTTCAAGGCCTACCCTCCAAAGGAGTCTGCAAAATTCTAAGGGTAGGTGACCTTCTCCTCCAAGGACCAAAGTTAGCTTAAGGCATCTATCCTTAATATGAAATATATAAGGACCCTAGGTTTCAACATTACACTAATTCTTAGACTTAGGCATTTTGCAAGATATGTTTCATACCACAAAGGGCATTAGTTGAAACCTCCAAAAATAAAATGAATGTGACCAAAAAACCATTCAGATTAGGGCTTCAAAGGGAACCCTAGAACAAAACTCATTTGCAACCCTACTTTTCTGCATCATTTCACTTTTACATCTTTTGAGAACATGGGGCTCTACAACTGACATGAAACCCTAGGATTTGAAGGGAGAAAAATCAACCTCCTAGTGTCTCTGAGCATAGTTTCCATGGATTTCTTGCAGAAAGTGAAGGTAAAATGTTTATCTAATGAAAATTTGATTCTTATTCTTTGATTTCTTTTATTTCCTAAGGTGAAAATGGCCTTCGAGCTGTGGCCTCTATATTATCCTAATGGATATGTTTGTATTTATTTTGACTATCATTTCTCCCTGTTCTCGGGCTGCCATGATTGACTGTATCAAGCTTATTTGAGACCTTAGAAAAGGTAGAACTCGTGGCCTCACTGCACATTTATCTTCACTTAGGAAAAGGTAACTCTTTCTCTCAAAACTCTATGCTTCATATTTTGATTTCTTTGCTAACTATCTGCTTGAAGGAGTGAGATATCATTATATTTTATGGGCCGCAGCCTATATTCTACATATCTTCACTTTTATTCATGATTTGAAACTTCTTAGAGTTCTGTGTCTATGAATGAAGGTTTAAAACCATTGGTGGGCTATTCTCTGACCAGCTGCTGATGGAAATATACTCTTCTTATCATCCCTGAGTCACAGTTGTGCTTTGAAAGAAACTCATTTTCCTTTTGGATCTGAAACCTATTTGAGTTTATCAATAAGGTTTTGAGCATAAGAAAATGTATTGAGACATTTTCATTCTGTGGCTTGTTCTTTGAGGCTATGGCTATGGTTTACTTGTGATTTTCTGTATTTTTCTTACTAAACACTATGTTAGCCATGAGCCTATTTCTTGGCACTATATAAGATCATTGTTTGAGCTCAAGTTCTGAGGGTGATTCTGTTCCTTTAACTCTGCATAATATACACTGAATCTTCTTATTTCTGTATCAGCATTTGTATAAAACCCATGTGGATAATGTCCTTCATGAAGAAAATATATCCCTTTCCTGTACATGACCTTTTGTGCCTCTGATATACATATTACTGTGTTCATTGCTTAAAAAAGGTCACGGTTGTCATGCATTCCTCATTATTTCTAAACATGGCTGTGGTCAGCATAATGATGTCTCTGATATTCATAGCTCAAAAACTTCATCTTCATTTTGAATGGCCTAAACAAAACTCATTTTATTTCAAAGCTATAGCTTAACAATGGATAATATCAACAAAGTTTTGAAATTTGGGCACAAGAAAATGTATTGAAATCTTCATTTTCCTGATGGTTTACTCTTTCATGAAAGGCTGTGGCTTTATATTCTGAGTATTTTGGGATGGCCGAGGCTATAACATTTAGTTCTCCCCTCTTTTCTGAATATCATCTTGATCATATGGACTAGCATTGTCTCCACTCTGTGCATCTATATATGAACCTGCTTCCTTTCATTTGGTCAAAACAATGATGTTCATTACAAAATGAGATGAATATAAAGCTAACAGAGCATTTCTTTACGAATGTATTTAAACATTGATTCTTGAGACAACATTCCTATAGATGACTGTGAAATGTTTTCTGTTCCACTTTCAGTGATAATGTCTCCTTTACTTCACTTTATATGCTTACATGCATATCATGTTCAATGATGATGTCTCCTTTCTTGAATGATTCTATAGTATAGAAATTGCAGGGTAAAATTTAACTTGCACACAATCATACCTCATTATTCTTGGCTGATAAATGTGACACTTTCATTCTTTCTCTACAACATATGATATTGAATGAGACACTTTTGATCAGCATATTATTCTGTAACAACACCATCATGTGGAAGTGAACTTATGATTGAACTGTATTTGGCATTTATCATCTTGCTCCTACAATTATTTGTATTCCATACTACAAATGTATGCATTTGATGAGCTACTTCCTGTAGCTATATTCAAACATTGAGACTGTTCTTTCTAATCTAATTGTATAAATGATCATGAATGCTACTTATTTATTCACTTAACTGCTCCTTCATGATGAAGTGATACTGTATACAGTTGATTGTTAATATCCTTCATGACAATGATGTTACTTGCTACTGCAATACATGATGCAATCTGCATTCTAATTCATTACTATGGCTGCCTTAGCTACTCCACATATGTACTTGACTCTTTCCTGTCACAGGAGCAACAAACTCTCTTTAAAAAGGCAAAATGTTTGATGTGAACTTTGTTTCTCCTATGCACATGCTTCCTCCTATATTGGCTCATTGGCAGCTATGTGAAAAGTTCACTGTTCATAGATGATTGCCACTTCAACCCTTTTGGATTGGTAGTCATAGGTGAACATTGAGCTTAAGGCTCAATAGGCTAAGTTGATGTAACATTATTTCACTTTATCATTCTCTTCTTTACACAGTATAAATGAATATTCTAATCTGATTCCCCTTAAGACTTAGGGGCAGCATGTTAGGCTCAACCCTTGTGGGAGCCCACTTTACACCACATGATGAATTGTCTTCAATCAACTACTTGACTTATCCTATATCTGCACATGAAACAAACAAATTAGATAAAAACAATGAAGTTAAATGATTGTTTGTCTTTCAGTTCCTCTTGCATGTGAATGATGTATTTTTAATCCAGTGCATTATAGGCAATGTGTTATGCCTCTTCTGATAGACACATTGAGAACTCATAACCGGAGCTCTACTAGAACCCTTTCCAATTTTTTACAGATTCTTATCAGAAATCAGGAGCAAGGATAGGAGGCATCCTCAGAGATCGAAGACACTAAAGGTAGTGATGGCTATGACTTTCTCTCCTCTATCTTTAGATGCATAGTATCTTCCTTATATTTGCATTTGTTTAGCCAGTCCCATGGCTTGTGTGGGACATTTGATCTATCATCTTTCATTCAATGCAATGTTTATTTCTTTTATGTACTTCATTTGTAAAACAAATAAACCTGGTAGTGAAATGAAACAATTAATCCCCTTCTGCAATGAATGATGATCTGCAATCTTTTCCTTTTGTTAAACAACTGAACTGCAATATCACTGAATTATCCAACTATCCAAATAACTTACAACAAAAAATGTTCAAACCTTCACTTTTTAAAATGAACTCGCTGAACCAGCTCCACTAGTTTGAGCTGTAAGTAATGGTAACATAAAGCATAAGAATTTTTGTAAGATGCATAAATCATCAATTCCTAGATTTTTAGAAAATAGAGCTAATGAACTTTGATGCCAATGGAGCCATGTCAAAGAGTTTAGTAGGAGAAGCAAGAAATATTTTTGAATTTTTTGGATGATTATTCACAAAAGGTAAAAATATTTTTCTTATAATAAAAATTCAAATTTTTGGTACATCCAAGACTTATCATAAAATTGTATAGAAGAGTAAATAGGTATGAAGTGATAATGGCATAGAATAATCAAAAGAATTTGATGAACATTGTGAATATTTTAGGATCTTAAGGTAATTTAGAGTCCTATACAATCCATAATGAAATGGTATTATTGAGAGAATGAATATAACATTAGAAAATAGTTCTAAAACCATGTTGAAAGATGGCAAACTTCTAAAATAGTTTTAAGAAGAAGATTGTGCTACAATTTTATATGTTTGAAATAGGGTAATTTTAAAGGCCCTTAATGGTAAGAATCCCTAATAAATATGAACTAGAAATAAGCCAAGTGTTGAACACTTTAGGAATATTCAATGCAAATAGTTTTTGTGCATTCCTCAAGTGAGGAGACATAAATTATATTTAAATGCATTCAATGTATTTTATTGGTTTTATCTTAGAATCAAAATGCTATAAGTTATTTAATATAGCTATTAAGAAATACTTCCTTAGTAAATATGTCAAATTTATTGAATCTTCATATATAGAGCCAAAAGGTAGAGGGGAAATTAGCATGTTGATCATATGATGATATGCTAGTTCCAAATGTTATTGATGATAAAGAAGAAAAACTTATGGATAAATTTATAGATATAAATCCATGTCAACAAGATGAAGGGAAATGACATGACATGTACAAATTTAGGGGGAGAATCACAAGTTAAGAAAGAGTAGCCATGGGTTCAAAAGGAGCCTTAATGAAGAAGCTCCCATCTTGTACTTGAAATCCTTCATTGAAGGTAAATAAATAATCAAAGTTTTCATTCCTCATGTTTATTCTTTATTATAAATAAAAAAGTGTTTTCAGAAGCCTAGAGATTGAAAGATGTCGCAAAGTGGAGAGAACTAACATAAATTTTAAATATGAAGAATTATTGACGAAAAATTAGTCCTAAGAAATTATTTATTTGTCCCTTTGATGGAAACTAATTGAATATAGATGGATTATCAAGGTGAAATTTAAAGCTAATGGAAATACATATTAGTATAAATCTCAACTAATAGCTCATGGGATTTCCAAAGTTGAAGGTGTTGAGTATTTTGATACATGTTTACTAGTTGTTAAATTGTCTTCTGTAAGATTATTGTGGATCATTAATGTAATGCTACTTTTATCCCATAGTTATTTAACTACTTGTAGTAGATTTATTATAGTTGATATTTCGAGTTAAGATAATTTAGAATATGCAATGATATTCAAATAGATATAAATAGCAAATGTGAATTACAACATGTGATAATTTAATAAGAAATCTAAATAAAATTATTAACAAATCAAGTTGAATAACATGATTCCATAATCAAATTAACATCAGAGCTCATATATAATAATTATAATATATTTTATTAATAATAAATTTAGTACTTATTCAAATTAGAGTACTTGGATTGGCCATTCTCACCCTAGGAAGATTTCAATGGTCTTGTCCTTCATAGCTATGGAACACTCTAGGAGGAACAGTTCTTATTCAAAACATAACATATCATGCTAAAGAAAAGTGCTCCAGATCCATGCTCAATAGAGAAAACACTCAACACAAGTGCTTAACAGAGCAAATGTTCAACAAAAGTGCTCCAAAGACATGTTCAACACAATTGCTCCAAAGACATGTTCAACACAAGTGCTCTAGGGCCATGTTAAATAAAACAAATGTTCAAAAACAAGTGCATACAAGCCTTGGCCAAGACAATATTGAGTGTACATTATAGCCCAAGTTAGACATGCTAGATGTGTACCCCTTCTCCAATGCACATAGCCCACCAAAACCACCTTCTTCTTCCTTGAGTGATCTTCATGTCCTTTCCAAGTCTCACATAAATACCTTAATAACCTTTTAAGGGGTGGTTTGTAAACCATCACACCCTTTCACAAAGGTTATCATTAATAATTATTTAATGAACATAATAATTCATCCCTTTTAAAATGGGTTTTTATAAATACTCTTTATTTATCTCTATTTTAACCAAAGGATCATTATATCCTTTATTTTTCCATATCCTTTTAATTATAAAGGGTTAAATAAACGTTATGATATTATAATTTTAAAGGGTTATTCATAAAAGAGATTTAATTTCCATTTGGGAAAAAAGTGTCATAACATTACTAAAAGAGAGCTTAAGATTGACTAGTAGAAGGTTGGCACCGATTCTGCAAGAATTCAACAAACAAGAATGCAAACAAGAATGAAAGCAATGGATTGCAATAGATAAATTATGAACAATGAGAGTACATAAATAGTAAGTCATTGAGTCACTATAGAAGTTGACTTCAACAATCAACATAAAGGTGGCAAGTTTTCTCCACCAAGTGGCAAGAAGGAAGCAACACATATCTTGGATGAGTTTGACCACCTCTCCAAGTTTTCACATGCCTACGTAAGGTGGCTTAACACCATGTGTAAAATATATGCATAATTACTTATTTAAATAATAAGTAATAACATTAGTATTTGTACACTAACACCCCACTTAAGCATATCTTAAGTCGAAACAAATAAGGATGGGTTCCAACAACTAGGCCTAATGAGATACCCATGCATAATTCAATCTCTCATAAAGAAGAGAAAGAAAGAAAACCCAGTGGAAAAAACTTTCCTCCAAAAGAGAGAAGAAATGAATGAATCTGGAAGCTACTTGTGTACCTCGATGTCAATGTTGAACTATGACTGAAACTGATCCATAGGAGCAAATACAATGAAGATTCAAGAACATTAACCATAATCAATGGATCTTAATTTGAGATGTGATCCGATGTGAATCAGATGTAAGATTCAGGATCATTTACCATAGGCTCTCAATTTGCGATGTGAACCAATGTCAATCAAAATGAATCAGTGTAATGAATCACTAGAAGTTCTCAAGAAACAAACTCTGAATTCACATGTGGTATCAAGTGATGGTGGAGGTGATGTCAATCAAGCTGACCCTCTGATGATATTGACATTTGATTTTCTAATTTTTAGACATGAACTAATTATGAGGAAATATCAAAATGATTATGTGGAAGGAAAATGTTCAAAATGTTGAAGGAGCAGTGGAAGTGTTTTGGACACAACTCAATGGAAGTGCACTTGACATGACTCAATGGAAGTGTTCTTGGCATGATTCAATGGAAGTGTTCTTGACACAACTTGGAAGTGCTCCCATAATACAATATTTTTACCCCTCGTGACTTTGGAACTTTATCTCAGTTCATTGATTACAAAATGCGTGTATAATCCCCCCAGAGAATAATACATAAAAAAACCACTTTATAAGTTGAGTGCATGTATAACCCCACAAATTTCTTAGTTACCCCCTTAGAATTTGACACTTGATATTTTTTAGTGCATAGACCATTACATTTGCTATCTAAAAAATTGCCTATTTTTGCACTTCAAAAGAAATAAATTTTTAAAATGCCTTGGGTGAAAAATAAAAAATTCAAACCAAAATTAGAGTTGGAGTTTATCCCAATTTTAACTTTTCAAAGATGAATAGTACAGCCTGTGCCTTGCTTAAAATTGATGCCTTGTTGGATGATACTCAAAATAGGGCAAAATAGGTGTTTCAAGTCGCTATTTGCAAGTCTAAAACATGGTCTTTATCGAGCTTCAATCTTCCCTGGAGAAGTTCCATGGCCTTTCTAGCCAATTTTTACAGGGATTTGCACCAATTTCAAGCCAATTTGGGGTCATTTCACATCTTTTTTGGTCTGTCACTCCTTTGCCCTCCTCTCTACAAAGAAAAAAAAGAAACACAGAAAAACCACAGGCAATTGGCATCAATTTCGGGGCCTTCTCTACAATGTATGGTGCCTTTATGTAGGCCAATTAGCGCCCTACAAATGCTCTCCTTTCTACATAATTCACATGCCCATTTGGGGGATGATTTGGGCCGATCTGGGGCCGATTAAGGTGCCTCCTTTATGCAGGATGCATGCCAAGATGATGGTAGATCATGGAAATCACAAGCCAGGCTTATAGGCTGCCTTCCCCACCTTCTATGAGAGGGAATTGGGCCCTTTGCTTCCCACGGCAACTCTAGGTCATGCTTTCCAATCGGTCCCTTGTTGCCCTTTCTTTCGCTGAGCAAGCCAGTGACCAGGATTTCAATGCTTTGAGGTCTGTGATGGAGATTTTGATATTGCCTTTAATCGACCCTCTTTAGAGCTAAAAACCACAAAGAGATTCTTAGTTTTATGTAGAACCTTTTTTTAAAAAATTAACTATGCAAATATACCAGACCATCATTCAGGCTAAAACCCGCTCTGATACCATGAAGGAGAACTCAAGATCAACTGGCAGAATGATGGCACCGGTTCTGCAAGAATTTGACAAACAAGAATGCAAACCAAAATGAAAGCAATGAATTGCAATAGATAAATTATGAACAATACGAGTACATAAATAATGAAGTGATTGAGTCACTATAGAAGTCAACTTCAACACTCAACATAAAGGTGGTGAGTTTTCTCCACAAAGTGGAAAGAAGGAAGTGACAAATATCTTGGATGAGTTTGACCAACTCTCTAAGTCACCACATACCTACCTATGTTGGCTTAACACCATGTGTAAAATATATGCATAATTACATATTTAAATAATAAGTAATAACATTATTATTTCTACACTAACAAGTACTCCCCGTACAAATCAGGTGCTATCCTTAGGAGCTCAAGTTGAGTCTACAACATAATTCACCACAAAGAATTAGTGAAGTAAGTGTAGATGTAACACTATCAATATCACAATAAATCTATTTCATTTTAACTTCATCTATAAATATTTCTCAAATTTTAGATATTTAAATAACTTTTCTAGTTTAACTGAAACCACAATTATATCTCATAGAAATATTTTGTTAATCAATAACATGGCTAGAACTATAAGTACATTTTCACATGAAATATATCATAAATTTATATTTGGGGAGCTAATACAAGTGTATATAGAATCTCCTAGCAAATGACTTTTTTAAATTTGGTCATTCATGTGTAACCTTATCTTTAATACAAATATTTTAATCTTTTATGTGTCACTTCAATATAAAATATATAAAAGTATTATCATGTGATCACATAGCACTTACCTGGTGAATGACATGCATATCCCATACTATGTAGTCACTCATTATTGAGTACCATATACTCAAAAATACATTCCAAGATCATAGTCATGCATTCTGAACTACATGAATATCCTCTTTTCATGTACCAAATACAATTAAATGGCAACAAATACATCAATGTTTATATAATTTCCTATTCACTCAAATAAAGTTTTGGAACAAGTTTTATATATTTTTATTAAAACATTAACCATTAAACTTATACTTGTCAGTGCATTTTATAGTTATTAAAAGGCATTTACTCTATTATTAATGTCAATAGAAACCAATAAATATTGGTGCCAATCAACCATTGAATTGCATCTATTAGTACATATTATATATTTATACTAAAACATTAACCATTGAAATTATACTGATAACTACATTTTTATAGTAATTAAAAGACATTTACTCTATTATTAATAATGTCAATGGAATTTTGATTTACTTTTGGTTTATTACTAAGTGTTAATTACACAAATCATTGGGATATATGACGACAAAAGCAATGAAACAGAAGAACATCTTAAGAAATCAAACCACACGGAATGTTATTAGTAGTAAAACATATTCAATCCGGTATTGATCTGCATAAAAATTTCATTTATTCTTAGTTTTTTTTATTAAGGCAATTGGATACATTCCATCTAAAAACTAAGAGAGCTTAAGGAACCTGTATTGTCTTCAACATTCAAGTTGTTTAGGTGAGCCTGGTTCCCACATAAACAACAGATTCCCATAACACTACGACTGCTTACGGACAGCAGGCAGAAAGCAAGGGAAAGAAAAACATACGCAAACAATAAAACAAGAAAAAATTAGAACATTATTGGGAGGCGACAAATTCGATCAGGGTTTAGGCTTCATGGCAGTCTTGAGGGTTTCAATAGTGTTGACGTCTGTCTTGAATGATTTAGCCAGAACATCGTCAGGTATACTGCTTGAAAACAGAGTCGAAGGTAGTGAGACAGTGCCCGCACTGGCACTCCCAAACCCAGAAATGGCAGTGGCCACAGTGTTATTGTCCAGATTCATTTGGAAATGGACAAGTCCCTTGGGAAACACGAACAAATCTCCTGTAAAAAGGGTTTGTGTGAAGAGTTTTCCGGTGGTGTCAACGATTCCAACGAAGAGAGATCCATTCATAAGATAGAGAAGTTCAGAAGCGCGAGGGTGAGTATGAGGAGGGTTTACTCCACCTCCAGGAAATTGCAGCACAGCCATGGAAACGCCCAGCCCTGTCAGGGCCGGAAACTCAGCCATCGCTGCCTTTGTCACTTTGGCTGCCGTCTGCCGCGTCAAATTGTTGTTTCCAATCGCTCGGAATCCCGTGAAGGTGAAGAAATTACCATCCAAATATGTTGAATTCTGTCCCAGAGGAACAACAAAATCGGAGAGGATATCAGGATCGGATGCATATGTCACTCCCACAATAGTGAAAGCCAACAAGATCGCCATCAAGCCAGCTCCACTGAATTCCATCTCTCTCTCTCTCTCTCTCTCTCTCTCTCTCTCTCTCTCTCTTTCTCAAATGTATGAGCTCTTACTGCAATGCAATTTAAAACATCTTGAGAAGGAAGCGTGAGAAAGCATATATTTATGGGATGGGCAAAAGTATTGTTTATACAGAATTTCATTGTATTCATTGTTGAAGCCGGCTTGCCTCTTCCACTGTGGGTTCATCGTCAAAAATGTTTAAAACATCGTCAAAAATGTTCAAAATCGGAGATATCGGGGTTTCCAAGATATTTAACGTGAAGATTGATGTTGAATTAAAAGATACAATATATACCGGTAGTCTATGTGCCAATGTTCTTTGGTATATTACCCGGATCTAAAACAAAGTTTGAAGTCTTCAGAAAAAACGGTTATGCAAGAGAAAATCCCCTTTACATAAATATAGGGGGAATAAATAAATCATATAAGTATTTAGAATTTATTTCCATTAAAAAGTTGAAAATGATAAATGTATTGAGTTAAATATTTTGGCAAATAAAATGCTAAAATAATAATTTTTAGTTTGAAATTTGATGTAAACATATTATGCCACCTTCCACTTTTTCTTATGGGTGGGGTGCTCTTGGCTGGCTAGACTCTAGCAAGTTTCTTCACCTAGAGTTGACCATTTCTTTGGTCCATGCTCAGAGACTCTTGAAGGATACTCCTGAAGAAGAAGGTGCTCTCATTGGTTGGGAGCCTATTGATATTTCTGTCCCTGGGGATGTTTGGGGAAAACCTAATGATAAGGTTCTCCTCCTTATAACATTGCTTTAACAATTTAGTTATGTTTTGGGAAGGCCCCATTTAATTGTCATCTTTGTTTTGGACTGTGTCTTCTTTAGACTTAGTGGGTGTGACTCTCTAGCCAACACATCCCCTCCCCCTTGGTTTTTTTTTAATATTACTCTATTACATTTTTAACACAAAGTTAAATAGGAAATATTCATTAAAAAAATGATTTGTTAGAATATAAGAAAGTTGTTGATGCTAGTACAAATACTTTAGAATTTGTAAAGTTGTTTTCTATCACTATAGCTCACTTTTACAAATGTAAGATTGATCATGCACTTGTGAATCTTACCTACACAAGTACAAATATAATCTCTTTTAATCCCTGATTGTTCACTTTTAGCCTATCTTGAATTTATGCATCAATTTCTATGTAAAAACTTTGTTGTGTGGTCTAGAGTACTCTCATAAATGCTCCTTAATTATTCAACAAGTAAGAATATAAGCTAAGCACTAGATGCCTAAAATGAACTAGGGTTATCATTTTAAATACAACTCTAAGGTTCATAAATGAAATGTTTTATGCATCTAGTTGGCACACAACAATCAAGTGGGAAGGCTTACGTTGATGATCTAGGAATATTCACAATGGTGGTAGATGTAGTAATACCAAAAACCATTCTTATCTAGATTGTGGTATATGTAGTAAAACCTCAATTATCTATGGTATACTAGAGCACCTCTTAGATGTGATGACAATGCATAGACCAAACAACCATCTATAGTGCAAGTGTTACACAAACACCAATAGTGACATAAAGCACTTTACATAGGATCAAACACTTTGATAGTAACCATACTTCATCCAAGCACTATCGTTTCTACAACTTGACTTTAGTGCGGTCCAACACACCTACAGGATAAATTACAAAGTCCAATTCTCACTACAATTCAATATGCTATTTTGAGCACCACTCTATAAGCTTTAGATAATTTGGATGATGCAACAATCCAAGTGGCACTCTTGAAGCTCACAATATGCCAAGTCATTAGCTAGCTCATTAGGCACCTACCAACAAATAATTACATATGACAACCATCAAGAGACAAGTCATAAAATTAAATGGTTTTACTTCCACAAGAGATGGTTAAACTTTGTAGTGACCCTCAACCTTCATCACATGAAATCTATGTAATCTATATATGTGCCTATCTATAATATCAGATAGGTCCACATAAGGGAGATAGGTAGAAAATAGGCCGATAACTTAGTTGTACAACCTACTTACATGTGTGTCATGTATAGAACAATAGATAAATAATAATACATTTACTATTTTATTTTATATCTCTCTTTGTCCTTGCACTTATCTATCTCATAAAGATTCTACACAAAACTATAAGTTCATCTAGATCCTTGTCTAGGGAGTTGACCACCATTATTTAACCTAGGACCTAGATCAATGCTATTAGAGTGGTCCATCTTCATCTTGCGTGTCATATCAATGTAGTATTATAGCTAAGTAGTGATAGTGTTTTTTGAATATATTTTAGGAAAACATTAGAGAACAAGGTTTATGATAGAGATAAATTTTATTTCATGTTTTTGTTGGCTTTGAGCCACTAGGAAATAATTATGAAGTAGAAATCCATATTTTGTTGACTAGTTCATTTGTGCCACTTCATGATTATGCTTTAGTTTGTAACTAAGAGATACTTTTCTAGGACCTTGTCATCCTCATAAGGGGTGTACATCCCCAACTAGTGGCATTATTGGTGTCAACTTTTTACTACCATACTTCAAATACCCAACTTTTTGTTTTAAGCAAAAATCATATACTTACCCCTAAAATGCCATGTTGGTTGTGTCAACTATTTACATACAACTCAAATGAAAATTAAAATTTCAATGAATGGTGAATGAACAAGTTTTGATAATATTACATCTACCTTTAGTTTAGATTTTGAGTCTCTGAGATGAAAATTAAATCCACGGTGAACTTTCTATTAAATATTTTAAATGGGAAAAATAATCTAATATTTTTTTTTTGAGTGTCCAAATGCTCCAATAATTGTGAGAAACTATTTCACTGACTATGAAGGGTAAATTGTTGCAAGGTTTTATAAACTCTTTGATTTCATTTTTGCACATCTAGTGTAAGAAAAAAAAAATCATCTTTATTGTGGGCCCATTATCATGATAAAATATTTGTTAAGTTTTGGCAAATAGAAGCATTATTTTACCTTCATCTATGTATGTGGAAAATAAACCATACTTGGGAAATGACTAAGAGTAAACTTTAAAGTATATGTGGTGGGCATATAATTAAATATTTTTCTTTTTAATAGCCACTCCATTGGGAGCATCCAAAGTAAAGACAATAGCCAAATTAAGTTACATGCATCTCTCTTTATCACTAGTCCCCTTCATTGATCTAGTTAAACTCATGTATAATAAATTATCGATCTTATCATATCTAAAAATGGTTGCATGGAATGTTGAGGGGCTTGCATGGCATTTCTAAGTTGGCTTATTGTTAGTTGACATCTTCCAAGGTGTAATTTGAATAATAATTGGAGTAGCATAGATGGAATAAAAATAAGAAATATTGAAGTAGTGGTCAATGCTTAGTGGTAAAGTTACATCTAGCTCATCATATGAATAATGCACATATGAATAATGTAGAAAAACATAAATATCAAAGAAATAGTATAGTATTCTAAATTATTGCATGCAAATGAATACAAGTCAAAATAATTTGACAAAGGTTAAGGGCTAGCATGGGGATATGAGGTAAAGGGCTAGCATGGGGATATGAGGCACAAAAGTAGTAAGAATGATACTAAGTATGAATATTAATTCTTCTACAAAAAACCATAGCTTCTATGCACACATGTGTGGTTCTTTTATCTAGTTTATAGGGTAAGCATCCAAATGCTGCAAAGTGTTGGATATAAATTTGTATTCAACACTAGACACTAGAAGTTATGTAATCATGGGGGGTATATAGAGTTTTTTTTAATAGGGGAAGCATCTAAATGTTACAAAGTGTTGGATATAACATTGCATTTAACACTAGACACTAGAAGTTATGTAATCATAGGGGTGTATAGAGTTCTTTAATGAATTGTATTGTGATTTCCTTTCACAACAGGTAGCAAGATTCTATATGTGATTTCATTACCAATAATTAAAAAACTTTTAAAATAAAGTTTTATTTTGCAATTCTATGTAGGAATCAAAGGGAAATATCTATTTGACTTTTTTTATTCCCGTTATGTAATTACAAATAAAGAGGTAAGATTCAACTAAATGTTCACATGGTACCAAATCTACATATTTTATTTGATATAAGATGTAGTTTTTTAGGTTTTCTAATTTTTGTCTCTACTAATCTACAAGGAAGTCCTCTAACCTCCAGACCAATCTAGGGTTATCTTTTTGTAATTAGCACTATAACTAGGCATAAAAGTCAATTTTAAACTCTAGGACAGAACTAATAAAGTCTTGTTTTGAGCTCATTTGTTATAGAGACACTATATTTTTTCTTTACTAAATCAATGTTAGAAGATAATTTTTCTTTTATGATGCAATCTGTCTCTATTTTCCATTGAATATTTTAGAGAACCTAACAAGTTCCTAGATGCATACTTGTTGCATTTATATTAGGGCTTAGTTAGTTTGCTTTCAAGCAATATTTTAAATCTTTCTAACATAATATGTGGTTTATTTAAATTGAGAATAGATAACTAAGAGGGGACTATAATATTAAGGATAGGAAAACATTTGAGAGTCTAAGCTCTACAAGATAGAGCCAAGTCATTTAGGATCATCTAAAACTATGAATTTATTTGTCATTACTTTAGTTTGTTCTCTTATGACTATGTTGTTACAAGATTAGGGACTAGTCTCAATTATTTATTATTGATATAACCTTTTCAATTAAAACAAAAAATTATCCACTCAAATTTTGGTAATCTTTTCTTTAATTATGTCTTGCTAGTATGCATGAATTTAATATTACAAATTTCTTTCATATCCTATGTATTCCTACATCTATATGTTGTATATGGAGGATTGTGCATATTTTTAGTTTTTCATGTTATTCGTGAAGTAAATAGCTTTGAGTACTTTCATCCATGGGGATATAAAATTATTTTACATCTTATGTTGTATCATAACTTATTGTTAATCTACCTTTTTTAAGAGATTTATGGTCTACAAGTCTACTAAACTAGTATGAAGACATAGAGTGACAACCTAGTTTAGGAGTGGATGTATGCATAAGTCTGGTTAAGTAATGTGGCTAGTTAATTTGCATTTATCATACAAAGATCTCTAGGAACACCATCCTAAGCATGGTAGAGCTTAGAGAGTTGAAGAGTCATCCACTCTTATTAATTGATCCTTAGTTGTCCTTAATTTAATCATAGGTTTGTCCCTTTATCTAGATCAATTTGATCCTTGGATCTAGATATTTATGGTTCACTCCTTAGAATTGGGGGTTACAATTCTAGGAAACAACATGTTGGAATGACTTTATGGTCATGGAAATTATTCAAGATAGAACTCTTCTATCATGCAAATGTCCTAGAATGATTTTCTTTTAGTGCATAAGAATTCTGGTTATAAATTTCTTATGAATGAATGCACATTGAATGTCTTTAAATTCTAAGATATACTAGTTAATTGCATAGATATGCAAGAAATCAACTCATAATGGTTCATGAAAAGGTACAAGTCAATTTTTTTTGAATTTTTAAATTTTGTGTCAATTATGTGTGGTGTGAGATTGATCCACATATCACAAGATCAACCTAGGACAAGGAAATGTGAATAGTGATGCATGGAATGAATGTCAAGACTAATGAAGAGTAAATGATTTATTGATTCATTCGGTGAATTACAAAAGCATTTATACAAGGAGAAATGTGGTTAGGAAGTTGTAACCAGTCATAACTTCATAACCGGCCTAGTAACCGCTGTCCTGTTGTCTGAACTAAGCAAATATTAAAAAATGTAATGCTAACATTCCCCCCCTTATTACATTGTTCTTGCAATAGTACCAAGGGACCCCCCTGAATGCTAAAATACTCAACAAAGATGATTACATAATATGAATACATATGTTATAGAAGATCTTCTCCCAAACAACAAATTTTGAACCAAGCAGGGCTCCATCATGCTGTCTCATCTACTCTTGTAAAGGCATAGCTTCGAGCTATGTTCTTGAGCTCTTTAGTCCCAAGCTCTCAAATCATAGAGTCTTGAATTATTTGACAATGAACCCTAAGAGATATGACATATCTTTGCCATTGTCTAGTGACCGCGAAAGGGTATAATTCTTGATCATATACTCTTTGAAGCTTACTAGACAACAATCCATATTGACCTCAACACCAAATCCCAAACCTATCTCCAAAATAAAATCTTCACAAAACATACATTCTTCAAATCCGTCAGCATCAACAAAGAAAAGAAAAACAACCAAAACCAAAAATGCTTCTCATGCAAAGCATCATCTCAAAGAGAGAAGCTAACTTGAGATGATGGTTCAAATACTCCATCCTCTGATGCCACCTACCTCCAATATGACCCTATTACACTTTAACCAACTGATGTCTTGGATGAGTCTTTGGAGGCCTCATCGGGAATAGAAAAGATGGCTCCAAGAACACAAGCAATATTTGATGTAGCCATGATAAAATAAAATGAACAAGGAATCAAATTCCACCAAAAGTGCATAATAATTTTTATATCTCCAATCATGTATCAATATACCATTAAACCTTATTCCTCCAAATGCCAAAACATACTCTTATCTCTCCAAAAAGTATATAAAAAAAAAAAGATTTGAACCCACAACCAACTACCTTCAAGTATATTGAAGTAACCGACTTTCCAATGGATCATACATGATAATATTCAATTGACAAATATTTTTATTCACATTTTGTGAACTACAAATTTGATCCAAAATAGATAACCCTAAACTTTAAAATTAAAAAATAACTTACATGCACCCACACTTTTCCGTTGTGCAAGGATAGTAAATGTTTGTTTCTACTACCTCTGCATTCTTATCCTTCTCAATTTTGCATCAACATGGATGGTAACTGAGTAACAATCTAGACATAGATATCTACCATGATGTTTAGATCAGCTTCTCATGTCTTCTATTATGCATATTTAAACATATATATCAAATGCCTTCGAAAACTATTTCAACACCTTTATTCCTACAAATGCCTTACTCCTCCTTTCTACGAGGGCTCAAATGGTTACTTGAGATAGTTTAAATGGATGTTGTCACCATTTCCATTTCCTTATCACTGTGTAACTCAATATGTATACATTTTTCACACGAAGTAGAAATCTTATGCCTAGAAATCTGTATGCAGTGCTCAAACTATGTATAAATCTAAAGTAAACTACACAAATCTTACATCAGTTTCTTATAAATCTTCTTTGCATAGTTTCTTATCCACGTACAACAAGCACATTCAAACTTCCATTTGATCTTCACGATTCCTTTCAATCAAGATCCACGCTCCTTCACACACTTATATACATGTTTCTCAATCTCCAAAACACCTATATTTAAATGCCTTTACACAGGAAGTGATTTTCTATAGGCACAACAAACTTATATTGCTCAAAAATTTTGCTCAGGGAATCCCTAATGCTTCTATGGAGACTGCGCTGCGGTGGAAAAACTTTTGGCAGATCAAGTGGTTCCAAGACCATGTCATTTTCCAATGCCCTTAGAACATTCTCCACTTTAAACAACAGACTGATGCCTTCCTCACATTGCACAAGGCTCTGATACCAAATAATGAAGAGTAAATGCTTTATTGATTCCTTCGGTGAATTACAAAAGCATATATATAAGGAGAAATGCGGTTAGGAAGTTGTAACTAGTCATAATTACATAACTGGCCTAGTAACCGTTGTCCCACTATCTGAACTAAGCAAATATTAAACAATGTAATGCTAACATAGACATGGAAGCATTACTAGGCATAATAAATGGAAAATGTTTGTAAATATATACAAACATGGATAAGATAAGTTCAAATATATAGGAGTATGTATAGGTAAGAATGGGTGAAAGATAGCATAGAGACTCCAACTTTATACATGAGCATGTCATTTGTTGATATGTAAAATTATATTATGTCATGTCATTAATATTACACAAATCTAAATAAAAATTTACATAGACATGTAAATTACACCATTACAAATGTGTGTAAATTTAAAATTAATTATATACATCTAATTTATTAAAATTTATTTTTTCTAATATAAGTTATACCTATTATTTATTTCACCTTTTATTTTGATATATAATCCATAAACGAACATGTCAATAAACCTATAACATTGGTGCCAATCAACCATTGACATGCACCTATCAATACATTTTATATATTTATATTAGAACATTAACCACTAAAATTATATGTGCCTGTGCATTTTATAGTTATTAAAAGGGATTTACTCTATTATTAATTTAAATGAATTTTGATTTGGGTTTGGTTTATTACTAAGACTATTAATTACACAAGTTATGGGGATATATGTGTGAGAAATGAAGGTGAACAACTATAGAATGAAAATATGATTTCAACTGTTATAATAATCCAGTGTAGAACCAAAAGGAGAATATAGGAAATAAAAGCAACAGTACAAATAAATAACAAAACAAATAAACTAAAAACATAACACAATGTTTTCATTGAGAAACCCTTTCAAGAAAAAAATCCACTCAAGAAGAGATGCACCAGTCGGTATTAACTTTAATAGAGTTTACAATACATCAACAACAACATCCTCTTCAGTCTTTAATCTAGTAGCACCTATTTTCCAGTCTCAACTCTCTAAAACAACACAATCTTAATACAATGCCCTCATTAAAAGAGTGTTGCCATCTAGGACAAAAAAAATCCAAACATAACTTCTACTGTTAGATCTGCAATCTAATGATGAATGTTCTAGATTGATGATGAAATCACAATATTTTACAAGGCAATTTTCTAAAAACAAATTTCTTTCCGGGCCTACCCCCAAATCCCTACCAGGGGTGACATCGTGTCTCTTGGACCCCATTAGATACTGATATCCAAATGCGACTGAAGCAAGACTACTGCTTGATGAATACATCTTCTCTTATGAAAATTCACAAACAACATTAAGAGTAATTAATTACATAAGATTTACAAGGTTGATGACACCTTAATCCTAACACTGACACAAAACTAATAAAATAGAAGAACATCCTAAAAAATCAAACCAAAGTAATGTTATTAGTAGTAAAATATATTCAATCCTTAAGGCAACTTGATACATACCATCTAAAAACTAAAATAGTTTAAGGAACCTTGTATCATCTTCAACATTCAAGTTGTTTAGGTGAGCCTGGGTCCCACATAAACAATAGATTCCCATGAAAAGTAGGGTTAGGCTTAGGGTTTGAATCAGTGTTAGAATTAAAATTATAGTTACAATGAATTTTATGGTTATGGTTAGAATTAGGATTAGTGTTAGGGTCAGTGTTAGGTTTAGAATTAGAGATACAATTATGCTTATAATTATGGTTAGGGTTATTGTTATAATTAAGGTTAGGGTTAGGGTTATCATTAGAATTAGAGTTAGGGTTAGTATTAGGGTTAAGGTTGCTATTAGAATTAGGGTTAGGGTTTGACATTGATATTTAAATATTCTTTAAAAATAGGTACCCTTTTTGTAAATCTAACCTAGTTAATTATAATATAACCTTGGTTCTGACCCTAACCTAAACCCTAATTCTAAATCTAACCGTAATTATATTTCTAACCCTAACCCTAACCTTAATCCTAACACTAAAGCTAACCCTAACTCCAATTCTAACCATAACTCTAACCCTAACCCTAATGTTGGTATGTGGTCACTGATCATGCAAGTACTATACACTCATCATGTCATTTTTCTCTCTTTTTTTCCCATTTAGAGTCGATTGTTAATTTTTTGTTAACCGACAAAAGAAAAATGGCATTGTAAAACCCTAATTCTAGAAGATTCCAAAAGGCTTGTTACAAGCAGCTGGGATGTATGTTGCGGGTGAGATTTTGATATTGTATTTTAGTATTTGCAGTGGTATTGAGTTGCAAGGATTGCTGGTTGTAATTGGTTTGATTTACTAGATAATAATATTGGACTCTTTGTTGGTGGACATAGCCCGGGTTTGGGTGAACCACACTAAAACTTATCTCTCACTATTATTATTTCTATGTATTTTCATTCCTCTATCTAATCTTTATTTGCATTTAATTGATATCTTCTGCCGGTTAACCCTAACAAGTGGTATCAGAGTAGGTTGTGTTTGATTATCATCTACATGAAGGTCTCACAGTTGAGTGGAAGAAATGGTAGATGATGGTAAATTGAAGGTAGATAAATTCAATGGGAAGAACTATCAATTATGGAAGATGTAGATGGAGGATTATCTCTATCAGAAGGATTTATGGAGGTCGTTGGAAGGGATGGACAAGAAACTAACAATAATGACTGATGAGAATTGGAATCTTTTGCACAGAAAGGTACTGGGAACCATTCGGTTGTGCTTGGCACCATTTGTGGCATTCAATATAACAAAAGTGACAACAACAAGTGAACTGATAAAAGCTTTGGCTAAATTGTATGAAAAACCCTCAGCCTCAAATAAAGTATTTCTCATGAAGCATTTGTTTAATCTAAAAATGGTTGAATGTGGATCTGTGACATATCATTTAAATAAGTTTAATACAATTACCAGTCAGTTACCTTCTGTAAAAGTGAAATTCGATGAAGAGGTGAGGGCTCTCTTGGTTTTATCTTCTTTGCCAGAAAGCTGGAATAGCTTGGTAATAACTGTAAGTAACTCTGTCTCTGGTTCAAACACTTTGAAATTTGATGATATTGTTGGTGTTATCCTTAGCGAGGAAATGAGATAGAAAAGCTCAGGAGGGTCCACATCAAGTAGTGTTTTAAATGCAGAAAGCAGGGGTAGATCAAAGGAGAGAGGAAACGGTTCTAGAGGTCATGGGAAGTCATGAGGAAAATTAAAGGACAAGAGATCCCAATTGAGAGGACAGAATGATTGTTGGTACTGTGGGAAACTAGGTCATCTGAAGAAAGATTGCTGGTCTTGGAAGAATAAAGAAAGAGACAAACAAGAAGGCAATAAGGAGGCAAATGTGGTAAGTAATAAATATGAAGATGATGCTTTGATTCTTTCCCTAGATAATGCTGATGATTCATGGGTTTTAGATTTAGGGGCCTCATTTCACGCTACACCCCATAGAAGTTATTTTCTTGATTATGTCCAAGGGGATTTTGGGCTGGTTTATTTGGGAGATAACGAACCCTGTCAGATTGTTGGAAAGGGAAGAATCAAGATTAAGTTGTAGAATATGAATCATTGGCTAATACAAGAGGTAAGGCACATTCCAAGGCTGAGTAGGAATTTAATTTCAGCAGGATAGTTAGTTGATAAAGGTTGCATTGTTACATTTACAGATAAAAATTGGAAGGTTTCAAGAGGTGCCTTAATAGTAGGAAAAGGTGTGAAACTAGGCACCTTATATCTTTGTATAGGTCATACTATTCCTTCTATTTTAACTATTGCAGAGAAAAATAAGTAGGTTCAGGAATAGTTGTTGTAGGTTCGCATGAAGAGACTGAAACAATTGCTGCAGGTTCTGAGACAACACTATGGCATAATAGACTTGGGCATATGAGTGAAAAATATATGAAGGTACTTCATTCTAAGAAAGCTTTACCAAATCTGAAATGTATTAATATAGATTTTTGTGAAAGTTGTGTGTATGGAAAACAAAAGAGAGTCAGTTTTCTCAAGGATGGGAAGCAAAAGAAAGATGAAAAGTTGGAGCTTGTACATACAGATGTATGGGGACCAGCTCAGGTATGTTCTCTCGATGGCTCTCGATATTATGTTACACTCAAAGATGATGCAACTAGGAATATTTGGATTTATTTCCTTAGGTAGAAATTTGATGTATTTGAAACATTTAGTAAATGGAGAAGCTTGGTTGAGAATGAGATGGGTAAAAGATTAAAATGTCTTAGATCTGATAATGGTGGTGAGTATTGTAGCAAAGAATTTGAGGATTATTATTCCTTTAATAGAATTTGTAGGCAAAAAATGGTTCCAGGTACTCCACAAAAGAATGGAGTGGCTGAGTGCATGAATAGGACAATAATGGAGCATGCAAGTATCATAAGATTGCATGCTGGGCTGCCTTTAAACATGTGGACAGAGGCTGCTAACACTGCTGTATATTTAATTAATAGAGGTCCTTTAGTTCCTTTGGGCTGTGGTATTCTAGTGGAAGCATGGACAGGTAAGAAGGTGAGTTATTCTTTTCTGAAAACCTTCAGATGTGAAGCATTTGCACATGTAGATTCTGAAAATATAACCAATTTGGATGCAAAATCAAAAAAGTGTACCTTCGTTGGATATGGCATTGATGAATTTGGTTATAGGCTTTGGGATTTTGAAAATCAAAAAATTGTGAGAAGTAGGGATGTTGTATTCAATGAGAAGGTGTTGTACAAAGATCAATTGCAGTAGCATGAGAAGAAAGAAAAAGATTATGTGGTGTTGAATGATAGTCCAGATAATGATGTTCTAGTGGTTCCTCATGCTCCACAATAGCAACAAGAAATACCACAAACTCCAGTGAATGTTAGACAGTTTTCTCCCTCTTTAAATTCTATTTTGTTAATAGATGCCGGTGAACTGGAAGGGTATGATGAAGCTATGCAGGTGGATACAAAGGTTCAGTGGGAGCTTGCAATGCAAGAAGAAATGGACTCCTTGCTAAAAAATTAGACTTTAGAATTATGTAAGTTGCCTGCAGGTAAAAAGGCTTTACCAAACAAATGGGTTTATCAGCTGAAAGAGGAAGATGGAGGTAAGAAAATATTTAAAGCCAAGTTAGTTGTAAAAGGATTTGCATAGAAAAAGGTATTGATCCTGATGAGATATTTTCTCCGGTTGTCAAGATGACTTCTATTTGTACTATTTTAAGTATTGTGGCTATTGAAGATTTGCATTTGGAACATCTAGATGTGAAAACTGCCTTTCTCCATGGTGATTTGGAGGAGGAGATATATATGGAACAACCCCAAGAATTTGAGGTCAAAGGTAAGGAGAAACAGGTGTGCAGATTGAAGAAGAGTTTGTATAGCTTGAAACAAGAACCTTGGCAATGGTATTTGAAATTTGATAGTTTTATGGCTGAGCAAGGCTACAACTGGTGTAATTCTGACCATTGTGTTTATTTTAAGAGGTTGGATAATGATAGCTACATTATTTTATATTTATATGTTGATGACATGCTTGTAGTAGGGTCTAACATGGATCACATAAGAGAGTTAAAACAACAATTAGCACAATCATTTGCTATGAAAACAATGTAATACTAACTATTATGCCAACATTCCCCTTATTACATTGTTCCTGCAATAGTACCAAGGGACCTCCCCTGAATGTTAACATACTAAAAAAAGTTGATTACATAATATGAATACATATTTTATAGAAGATCTTCTCCCAAAGAACAAATCCTGAACCAACCAGGGCTCCATTATGCTGTCTCGACTGCCCTCAGAAAGGTGTAGCTTTGAGATGTGTTCTTGAGCTCTTTAGTCCCAAGCTCTCAAATCACAGAGTCTTGAATTATTTGATAATGAACCCTAAGAGATATGATAGATCTCTACCATTGTCTAGTGACCGCGAAAGGGTATAATTCTTGATCATATACTCTTTGAAGCTCGCTGGACAACAATCCATATTGAGCTCAACACCAAATCCCAAACCTATCTCCAAAACAAAATCTTCACAAAACATACATTCTTCAAGTCCGTCAACATCAACAAAGAAAAGAAAAACAACCAAAACCAAAAACGCTTCTCATGGAAAGCATCATCTCAAAGCGAGAAGCTAAATTGAGATGATGGAAAGTTCTCCATCCTCCAATGCCACCTGCCTCTAATATGATGCTTAAAGGGCATATCCACAGAAATTAATAGCACCATCTAGTGGATCCTCATCCTCAATATCTGGTGGATCCTTATCATCTTCAATGCAAGCAAGGTTTCCTTCATTTTTGACCTTTCCTTTAAGAACATCACTAGCTTGAGTTTTACAATCCCAAGCTGTGTGACCATTTCTCTTACAATAAAAAATATTTGATTCTCTTTGATCTCTTGTAATTTCTTCTTGAGAATAATGCTTTCTCCTGAGGATCATCTTCTAAATCTTCTATTGTTCTCTTCTCTTCTGCTAGAAGAGTAGAAATCATACCTTCTAGAGTTTGTGAAGGTATTTAACTAAGTGTAAAAGTAACATTGTTGTATTTTTAAGGCAAGCTATTTAATAGGATGGCCCTGGCATCATCATCATCTACCGTAACCTTAATCTCTGCTAGCTATCTAATGAGAGACTGCAAGTTACTTATATAATTTGACATTGTGATTCCATCTTCCATCTTAAATCTAAGTAATTGAAGTTTTAGAGAAAACTTTGTATTAACAACTTTTGCTCCAAACAATTTATTCAAATTATCCCAAATTTCGGCTGATCATTTATCCAAATCAATGTGGTACAATTTAGTGTCAGAAAGAGAAAGACCAATTATAGCCTTGGCTTTATCATCTCTACTACTCCAATCTAATAACTTATTTGCATCTATAGGTGCTTTTTCTTTTCCACTTATTATTCCCCATAAATTTTTATTCATTAGTTGCATTTAAATTTTTATTCTCCAAGTATGAAAATTGAAACTAGAATACTTGTCTAATGGAATCTCCATTTAAAAATAATACTCTAAAAGGAAATAGTAGGACCAAATTGACCTTCTTACTCAGAGTTAAATATATTTGCTTATAAAATTTTGCACTTCCATACACACTTCAATACATACCAATTTGAGATGATAATGGCAATGTAGATTATAGGTGACTAGCCGCAAATGAATTGCTAATCTTCCAAAGAGCTATTTGTTGTTGCAAGAGAATTGCTACTCTGGTAGTGATAGTCTCACAATATATTATGGACTGAGACTACAAATTATACATCTTCACTAAATGCAACACAAATTCAATGGCCTACAAATAGCTTCAAACTATATTCTATTCTTTCCTCATAATTTAATACCTTCCATCGGTTTCTAATGCCTCCTCGAACACCTCTACATATGTTTGGAGCTCTCCTTCAAACGCAACCTTTCAATGCTATCTGGCCTGGGCGCTTCCATAACTTCATCGCCATTAGAAGCCAAACATGAAGGCAGGCTCTGATACCATATGAAAAAAGGGGCAGTGACTTTATTGATCTATTTGAAATGATACAAAGTAGTGGTTTTATACAAGGATGATGCAGTTCATAACGACTATCATTCCAGTTTGTCGTTGCAGTTTGTATAACCAATTTATAACTGTAACATTGTAAATGTAATTAACAATGTAACACTAACTATTATGCCAATAGGATTTGGGGGCAGAAAAACAAATCCTTGGTATGAAAATTTGCAGAAATAGGAAGAATAGAAAATTGACTCTATCTTAGGCTAATTATGTTGAAAAGGTGTTGCAGAGATTCCATATGGAGAATGCAAAAGCTGTCATTACACCTTTGCCTAGTCATTTGAAATTGACTCAGGAGATGTGTCCTAAGACACAAGAGGAGGAAGAAAAAATGTCCAAGGTACCATATGCTTCAGGTGTAGGAAGTTTAATGTACACCATGGTATGCACGAGACTGGATATTGCACATGTTGTAGGAGTCGTAAGCAAGTATATGAGTCATCCTCGATTGGAGCATTGAAATGTAGTAAAATGGATTCTCAGATATTTGAGAAGTACATCCAATAAATGCTTATGTTTTAGGGGCTCTAATATTGATATAGCAAGCTATGTGGACTAAGATTTGGCAGAGAATATTGATACAGGCGGAGTATTATAGGTTATGTCTTTACTGTAGGTGGGACAGCGGTGAGTTGGATCTCCAAGTTGCAAAAGGCAGTTGCTTTATCCACCACAGACGCAGAGTATGTAGCTTCAATAGAGGCTAGCAACGAGCTAATATGGCTGCAATCCTTCATGGGAGAATTGGGCAAATAATAGGCTAACAGTTCTTTGTATATAGACAGTCAGAATGCCATACATCTTGCAAAAAATTCTACCTTGCATTTAAAGACCAAACACATACATCTCGGGTATCACTTCATCCGGTTGGTGTTAGATGATGGACAGTTACAGCTAGAAAAGATACATATAGTTGAAAATCTAGCAGATATTTTTATGAAGGCAGTGACAAGGGAGAAGTTGAGCTTCTCTTCAGCTTCGGTTGGTCTTCAAGACTGAAAACCAAAAATTAGAATAGCAGAGTCCAAGGTGCTTATTTCTAGTGGGAGATGCACGCGCAATGGTGTCATCCAGGACCAGTCTCCAAGTGGGAGATTGTTTAGTGTGGAGCCTAATTAGTCTCCAAGTGGGAGATTGTTGGTATGTGGTGATTGATCATGCAAGTATTGTACACTCATCATGTCATTTTTTCCCTCTTTTTTGCCCGTTCGGAGTTGGTTGTTAATTTTTTGTTAACCGATGAAAGAAAAATTACATTGTAAAACCCTAATTCTAAAAGCTTCCAAAAGGCTTGTTATAAGCTACTGGGATGTATGTTGTGGATGGGATTTCAATAATGTATTCTAGCATTTGCAGCGGTATTGAGTTGCATGGATTGCTGGTTGTAATCAGTTTGATTTACTGGATAATAATATTGGACTCTCTATTGGTGGATGTAGCCTGGGTTTGGGTGAACTACGTTAAAACTTGTCTGTCGTTGTTA
Organism: Cunninghamia lanceolata; assembly: GCA_027924645.1. Taxonomy (NCBI): domain Eukaryota; kingdom Viridiplantae; phylum Streptophyta; class Pinopsida; order Cupressales; family Cupressaceae; genus Cunninghamia; species Cunninghamia lanceolata. Next base: position 1,139,893 of record BSBN01000547.1, read on the forward strand.
TTATTTCTATGTATTTTCATTCCTCTATTTAATCTTTATTTGAATTTAATTGATATCTTCTACTGGCTAACCGTAACACCTAACCCTAACCCTCACCACAATACTAACCCTAATTCTAACCTAAACACTAACCTTAACCATAATTTTAACCCCTAACTCTAATCATAAATATAATATATAATATAATATGAAACTTTAATTATTATATATTATAGTAATAATTATTATATATTATAATAATAATTATTATATTATATAATAATATATTATTATATTATTATATAATATATTAGATATATTATAAAAGATATATAATATTTTTTAATATATTATGATTAGTGTTAGAATTAGGCTTGTGGCTTCGGTTGCTCTTAGCATATTTATATTAAATATAATATATCTAAAGTATGCCCAGAGATATCCTTCTCAAGGTGCCTAATGTTAGGGTTAGTGATTAAAAAATAGGCACCTTCATACTTTAGATATATTATATTTAATATAAATATGCTAGTATTAAAAAAAAATAGGTGTATAAATAAATAAAATAAAACTAAGTGTATAAGGATATGTATATTTAAGTGACTGGTCAAAGCTGATATAATGCAAACAAAATAGAAGGTCCAAGGCTCCACGTGAGAGTGGGACCCACAAATCCAAGAAAAATGATGTTCATTTAAACTAATCTTCAGACAAAATCACGTACCCTATCTTAAAAAGTTTTGACAATGAAGCCAAGGAATAAAGGCCAAAAGGAAGCTGACTTTAGGATTCACAGCGACGCAATTGTTGATGACCAATTCACTATGCTTCTCTACATATCATATAAATACATGCTTTCCTACACTCCCTTCTCACCCAGCAATTAGAATTCCTCGTTTCTGCAGTGAAATAAGTGCTTCTGAGTTGATATATTAAGATAGAAAGAGCGAGAGCGAGAAAGATATGGAGTTTAACGGAGCCTACTTGATGGTGATGTTATTGGCCTTCAATATTGTGGGAGTGTCATATGCATCAGATCCTGATATCATCTCTGATTTTGTTGTTCCTCCAGGCCAGAATCTAACAAATGTGGATGGCAATTTCTTCACCTTCATGGTATTTTGAAAGGTTCGAAGCAACAATTTAACCGAGCAGAGCATAGTGAAAGTGACAAAGGCAGCAATGGCAGAGTTCCCTGCTTTAACAAGGCTGGGTGTCTCCATGGCGGTGCTGCAGTTCCCTGGTGGCAGGGTGAACCCTCCTCACACTCACCCTCATGCTTCTGAACTTCTCTATGTTTTGGGTGGATCACTCCTCGTTGGAGTCATTGACACCACTAGAAAGCTCTTCACATAGACCCTCATTTTAGGAGATTTATTCATGTTTCCCAAAGGACTCCTCCATTTCCAATTGAATACCAACTATGACCACGAGGCTGTTGCTATTTCTGGGTTTGGAAATGCCAATGCAGGCACTATTTCAGTGCCATCTGCTCTCATTACAAGTGGTATAACCAATGATGTTCTAGCCAAGTCATTCAAGATAGACGCCAAAACTATTTGGATGCTCAAGGCTGTCCTCAAACCTTGATCCTGACCATTTCTTTCTTCTACGCTTCATCTTTCTTTTACTTTTTCAGCTTCTATTGTTTAGAGATGATTTTCTATTTTCTCTGTAGATCATCGTACTGATCCATTTATTTGTCTTCATGAAAATTTAAATAAATGAAAATGTATTTTACTTTTACCATAAATTTCTCTATTTCCTTGCTTTCTTCTTTAAATTCACATTGATCACAATATTTTCAATGCATGCCAAGGAAATCCAAGTCCATCTGGGACAGGGTCTATTATTAGAAATGAATATGGTTCCTTGATTGTAGCCAAATCGTCTAAGTTAGCCATAGGAACTAACAATGAGGCGGAAGCATGGGTGTTAGTCCATGGTTTACAACTGGTGATTGAAAAAGGAATAAAAAATGTGTGGATCAAGGGTGACTCCTTGATAGTGATCAATGCCATCAAAGGAAGAGGATTAGATAATTGGAAACTCAACTATATTCTTCAGCAGGCCAGCACCCTACTGAACAGGCTAGATAATTATCTCATATCCCACACGTTAAGGGAAGGCAATAACTTGGCAGATCTGCTAGCAAATATAGTTGTTGAGATTGAGAGCACATATGTGCTATTCCCACCTGGAGACCAAATCCACTCAAATTCTTTATCAAATACTCTGTCACATGAGATGGAAGATGGGATGGATAGTACCTCAGTTTGATTTTTATCTATCCTAGCATTGTCAACTTGGAATTTTTGAAAGATATCCCTCTTAAAATCAACCTCCTAGATGGCATACACCTTGTCAAATCTCCTAGCGTAAAGGATGAAATAGGTGATAGGAAACAGGCTGGTTTGAATATGACATGTCTTATCATCACCTCCTGTCATGAGGTACACCAACTTAAATGCGGTTTAATTCTTGTTGTTCAAACTTCTATCAAGTTCGTGGAAGTGGATTGTCAGATCTCATGAGGACAAGTGAATCGAGACTGCTTAAGCCATTTTAGCTATTATTGTGGGTAGGTGGGGATTGCAAATCTGTCCTCTTTTCATGTCATATTAAAAGGAAGTGACTAGCCTTAACTGCTCTTGTTAAGTGAGATTTCTTTGGCAGCGCAACGGCTTCATCTCCTCTGATGGGGTGTTTTAGCAGAGGACATGTTGCAAGGTCTAAATGGTGGTATTCCTTTGGCAACGTACTCCATATCTTGTCACTAGTGCTCTTTGATTTTATGATGTCATTGAAGTCCTCCGCTAACTTTGGTTCGACATGATGTCATCGGGATTTTATTCCTACTACTTATGGATTTGTTGGCTTGTTTAAAGGATATTTTCTCATTTACTTCAAATGCAATCTTGTCTTGTTCTACTTCTTTCGTCGACTTTCCTTTCCTGCGGTTATCCTATTTCTATTTTTTACACCTCTCAAGGATAATCTGCATGGCTAACATATGTCTTAATCAAAAACTATTTTTCCCAGCTCTCGACTGGGAACTAGAGATTAGAGGGAGAGTTAAGGCGATAGACTTGATGGCTCTACTCGATTGGGATTGCACCCTCATCCAATTTGCAGTTAGAAACATAGTCAGCCACTCTTGGATAAGAGGTTACGAGGGGCGTGTGCTCAATTATTTAGATGTGGTCTCATAGCTCTTATCCAAAATTATGGACCTAGTTATGGATGGCGAGTTCATGCATGCTCTAGTGGCAGGACTATTTTTCAAAAGCATTTATAATGTTGAAAGGTGGGAATCGGCGGTGTCTACTTATAGAATGGATCAGGGAGATGATCTAATTGGTGGGCTTTTCAATCTTGTGGTTATGCGTACCTCTTCCCTGTAGCAAGCAATCTATAGGGCCTTGCAAGCTAGTATCAAATCTTTGAGCAACAGTGAAATTGATGACGTGCTGCAGTCTCACTTCTTTCTGGTTACCAAGAAAAAAGCTGATAGGATCAAGGATGTGTTCACAGCCATCTGGTTCCTAATGATTCATGCCCCCGACCTAGCTCCAGGAATGCCTCAGTACACTCTAGAGGATCCAGATGAAGGAGCTCAGTCATCTACGTTCGTGGATCTGGATGAATAGAATCTCCCAGCAGCTCTGGTAGTGGCATGATGAAGTGACGTCACATTGCATTTTTGGCATCCTGGGTGGGTGGTTGGCTACATTGGTTTGACAGTGTCAGTCTTGAAGGTGGTAAGGGGTGCTTTTTGACTTAGGGATGGTCTTTTTGTCTATACAATTTGTGGCTCGTTAAGCAATGATCGTTTGGGTGACATTTTTTTCTGTCTTCCTGTTTTATTAGTTAGATTTCTATGGCTAAGAACTGCTAAGGATATTACTGCTATTATTTCTTATTCTGGACTTGGCTTTGGCCACAATTTTTGTAATATTTTTTAAACTTTCTCAATCTATGGGTGTGCCTACACCTTTTTCTGGTTTAAAAGAAAAATAAAATGGAGGTGTTATATATTAGTTTTAGTAAAAAACAAGAGCCACCTTGGTTAGTATTTTTTTTTTAGATATTATAATTATAGAATTGGTTTTGTGAAATAAAAATTTAATGTACATCAGACTAGGCCCTATATTTGATGGTTGTGTGATTATGTTTAGTCATTTTTGTTGTATAATAAAATAAAAAATTTAAGGCACAAAAGAATTTCTTGAGAGGTAAATTGACTATTTAGGTTCTAGATGAGATTGAAGTCGTATGCATTGTAATCACAATAAAATTGATTGACAATGCAATAAAAATATTTTGTCTTTTTTAAATAAACATCTTTTAAGAAATTGATTTAATTTAACTTTTATAATTTTATGTGTTTTTATAACTAAGTTCTAGTTAAATTTTTGTTGACTGAAAAGATAAGAGTACACTATTTACAAAGAAAAGGTGGGTAGTAAGATGGCACATCCTCAAAGTCTATGCAGGACAATGTTTAAAACAAAGATGAAATCTCAAAGGCCCAAGCCTAATACATAAATAAAAACACTAAGCAACTAAAGCAACATCGATAGGAGGGGGGTCTTTGTCATCTTGTTTTCCCTAAAGGTCATCCCTAGATAGAATCATGAATTGGCTTCCAACTAGTAGGAGCATTATCTTCCTTAGGAGTGTAGTCAAAAAGTTGTTGATAATAAACATCAGAAATGACCAACTTAAAGTGAGAAAACTTGCCAAAGTTAGGCAAGCTAAGAGCACCATACCCATGATAAGAGGTGGAAGGTGGTCATAAAGGTTCATATTAGATGTAGGCTAGATTATCTCTACTCCTTGAGTGTTGAGAGCCATGAGACTTAAATCATTGATCTCTTCTTGTAGATTGACTACATCCTCATTGGCACCCTTGAGGAGGGCAAGAGGGAGTAGGCATACTTGGGCCATAGTGCATAGAGCTTCACCCCATTTATCTAAAAGCTCATGTAAATGTGCAACTTCAACTACAACTTTACTATCTAACACTCGAATCAGCATAAGCACATTAGAACAAACCTTGGCTTTAATATTAAAGAGAAATGAACATCAGTTGAAGAATGTGAAAAAAAAGATGAAATTTCTATCCAAATCATAAAGAGAATTTCCATTCTAAAAGAATTGCAACTCTAGGTATACTTGAATGAGAGACAAGTTCTATTCCCTAACAAAACTTTATGTAATTAGAAAGGATCAGGTTGAAAAGGTCTGAAGAAATTGGTGCAGGAGCACCTTGGCAAATCAAAGTTGTCCTAGACAAATCTTTAATTTTTGGTTAAATTTGTAATGATTTAATATTGTATTGAGGTCCGTCAAGTCATCTTTCATGTGTTAAGATCCTAGGAGGGGTCTAATGTTTAAGTCTTATGACAAGTTGTCATACAAAATGGAAAATCCCTAAAAATGTATCTTTCAAAAATGTAAAATGAGGAAGGTGAAGGGTCACCTTGTTCCAATTCATTGGAAGGAAGTGGAAACTGAAGAGACAAATGAGGAATGCCTTTATTAAGGCCTTGTAACATCCAAATAAGGTGTGGGTGGTTGATTAGTAGGTTTTGATCAATAGAGAAAACACTGTTTTCATGTATTTCAACAGAAATTAACTGTTTCCTGTAGTTTTACGGACCTGTACGGACAAGTACTGGTGCCAAATTGATTTTAAGTGATAGTCCTATCAATCACCCTCCATTTCCTTTTGGTTGCATGCATTTTAGTTTCGTTTTGTGAAAGATATTGCATTTTTAGTAAAAACTGTCAAACCCTGATTTAGAGTAACCAGTTTTGGGAAAAACGCCATAACTTTTGTTTCCACCGTTGGATCTTTATGTAACTTAGGGAAAATGTCTATAACTATGTTATCTACAATCTGACTAAAGAGATCGACCTCATTTTGGGTTGTGTGGAAGTTATGCATGACTGTTCGTGGCATTTCACAGTGACATTTCTGAGTATGAACCCTTGTAGCAGAATTACTAGTCCGTTTTTAGAGCACATTTTCCAAAGTAACCTATACCCATCTTAGAGTATGCTGTGGGGAGGCATAATGGGTATCCAATTCATGTCTAATATTTTCTTTTGGATGTTTATACAGAAAGTTATTGGGACTGTTCTCCGTTTGTAGGTTACTAGTCCATCTTGGGATTTATGAAGGAAGAGTTGCCTCGAAGAGTGATAAACTTGTAAAGTGAGTTGATTGAAACCCTTTGATATAAAATATGCTATAAGGAGTTGTGTTGTTCTTTATCCTCTGCATCATTTTGGTATTAGAGCTGGCGAAAGATTTGGGTGGTGTGTATTTTTTTCTGTCACTGAGAAGGCAGGTGAAGAGTGAGAAGATCTTGATTGTGTAGATAGATCACCGAGGGAGGCAATCTACACCTTTTGGATTTTGTGTTGCTCATTTGTTTGGTTGCAGGTGCTTATCCATCTAGCTGCAGAAAGATGTTTTTTGAGGTTGTGTGTGGGCAGACAAGATGAGGTCTGTTGTGACCATTCTCCAATAGAGATTTGGCTGGAGAAGGATGCATAGAGAAACCACTGAGGAGAGAGTGGTAGGTGCATCACCAGGATCTGCTGTTGGGTGAGATGGATGGTTTGGTAAGTTGGTTTGTTGTGAAGCAGTGAGAGAGATGGATACCTAAAGAAGCACTTGATGTTGTAGTCTGAAGAGTACTCCACTGATGGGAGTAGAAGGAGCCTGAAGATGCTCTGTGAAGATGGTAGTTTGTTTTGTTGGTTGGTTGGTCGCCATTTCTATAGATTGGAAGATTGCAGCTGAGAAGAATGAAGATAAAGATAGAGGAAAGAGACTTTTGTTACAGATACATTTCCAAGGGACTTGGAAATTTTGTTGGTTGGTTGTATGGTGCAGGAGCACCTTGACAAACTGAGACTTCCATAGGAGTTTGATTAAAATGATCCAATATTGTAATGATTCATCATTGTATTGAGGTCCATCAAGTCATTTTTATGTGTTTAGGTCATTAGGAGTTTCAAAAATACAAAATATTGCAAACCATGTAAAGGTTGTCAATGTAAAATTGGAAAAAAGATGCAAAGTTGGAAGGTGAAGAGTCATTTGGCTCTTGGTTTGCTCCAAATCAGTTATGAACTGAAGAGACATGTTTTAATGACTTTAAAAGGCCTTGTAACCATGAAGAATTCGTGGGTGGTTGAAGATTTGAGCATGGAATGAGAAAAAACAATGTTTTCCTGTATTTTCCTTTAGAAATTTGCTATCTTTTGCTATTGTATAGCCCTGTAAAGAATTGAATGGATGCCTAATGGATTGTAAATGTTATATCCTTCAACCACCTTCCATTTTCTTCTTGTCCCATGCATTTTTATTTAGTTTTGTGAAAGATATGAGTGTTTTATGGACTGTAATTTTCTGATTTTCCCTGCAACGGTCCTGTTGCAGCGTTTGGTACAGTTTTTTATGGACATATATAGGAGCAAGCCATATATGGTTGGAAAGAGTATTGAGTCTAATTTCCATTTATTTTTGTTGCATCAAAGTTTATTAAGATTTGAATAATTTATGGCAATTTTGGTGAGGGCAGGTCTGAACGCTGCCTAGGGTTGGTAGTTTTGGGAAAAGAGTTATAACTTTCTCCCCTACCATTGGATCTTCATGAAAATTGGAGGAAAAATATGTATTAATGTTCTATTCAACCTGACCAAATCAATTAGATTATTTCTTTAATTTTTTAATGTTATTGAGGATAGTTTTGGTCCTCCTACCTCTGCATCAGAAATCATGTATCTAGTTTCAAGCTTCTTGGGCTCTAGTGGAGAACTGAAAGAGATAGTTGGGAATCTTAAACTATCTATAGAATAGACATCAAGGGTTGAGAACTCCCAAATGGATCAAATGAGAGCTAAGTGGAAGGCCTTGATAAAGAATGTACTAGGCAGAATGGACCAATTTAGGCTCAAGAATAGTTGACCAAATAGTCTCAAATTAGTGGTGCTAAGTGCCAAGAGAAGACTAAAGTTGCAAATGATGGTTAAGTTAACCAATCATAAGAAGATGTGGTGAAATCCACAAGTATCCTTTACAAGGCCTATAATTATGAAATGGCATGTCAAGATACCATTTCCAATAATTTCACCACTGGATTGAAAGATCTAACTCTAATTTTGTGAAGCATATGGGGAGGAACAACATCAATAATAGTCTAAAAAGTCTCCTCATCTTGATTACATAACTAAAATTTTATTAAATAACTTCCAACAAAGAAAGATAATTATTGGAAGCTCTATTAATAATTTATTTAGCAAAACTCTAATGTCTCATTTGAAAAAAATCAAGCCATAGATCCATGGCACCTTAGCTAGAGGGCAGTCTTGACTAGAAAGAATATGAGACCATCAAATAGACTATTGATTGATTGAAAGGCCATTGCAAAAATTATGTCCTACCCAAAAAGTCCATGGCTTAGTTCAACCTTTAAGGATTTCTAAATACTCTTGATAATAAAAGTGCCTTGAATATGAATGGGATCCCTCATAGTGAGGAGAGTACAAATATTAAGGCCTTTCCAAGTTTGTCACCTAGAAGGATAACCAAAAAGAATACAATACCCAATGAGAATTTTCTAGGCTCCATTTCCCTCTAGAGCCTTTAAAATCCATTTAGTACATAGACTAGTACCTTTCCATTAGATTGAAAGCAATCTTAATCCACTGACTTCATAAGGAAGACATTTGAATTCTCAAGAAACATGATGAAATCCATGATGCACATAAATGGAATCCTAGATATAATCTTTGAGAAGCTTCTCAACTTTTAAATAGGAATCCTTTGAAGGCACCCAATAGGAGGAATAATAAACATGAGTGGTAGCCAAGATTTTAGAGTCTATTTAGAGTTTTAGAGCTTGGTGATCTAGTATCTTAATTTTTTGTCACTTCTATCAATGACTGCTTACCATAACATAGCAAGAGAAGCTTGAAAAACAAAATGAATACCCCAAAATTAAAGACTTCCTGATGATCAATCCATTTCAAGCCAAAAGTATCCAACAAACCAATTTTGGGAAGGAAATATTGCCTATAACATTTAGTCATTTCCCTTTGAATACTCAAACTAGATGTCTAGTAGAAAATATCTAATCAGTGAAGAACCTATTTGACATTATTTTCATCCTCAATGAGAGTGAGGAAAGAGTCATCATAAAAATGACCACTAACTAGTTGGTTGGATGACTTGGGTAGACCAATCCCCTTAATTAGGGTCTGAGAATTTGTATTGGCTAATAAACAACCAATGCCTTTAGTTGTAAGCACATAAAGTCTTGTATGTTCAATGTCCTATCCACATGATTAGTGCTATAATAAACTAATATGCATCCATAAAGCATTGCATGTCCAATGTCCTATCTGCATGATTAGTACTATGATAACACAAATAGTAATTAAGAGTCCCTCACAAGTATTAAAAAACATCTTAACATTTATTTCATGTTCCTTACCAGGGATAGATATAAACCTACTAAAACATTCCACTACTTTAGCAATATTTGGTCTAGTGTAAACCGATTCATACATTAGAATACCAGTAACACTAGCATAGAGTACGTTAGACATATCCTCAACATCATCATCCAATTTTGAGGTCATATTGAATGAAATCTTAGTGCTAATAGGAAATGGAATAATCATACACACTAAACCTCTACAAAATTATAGGAACATACTTAGTCTGACTTAACCAAAAAAATTATATTTATTTAATCCATGTTGATCTCCATACTAATAATGTATCTTGCAGCCCCCAAGTCCTTCATATCAAACATGACACAATCTTTAGTTTTAAGCTCCCTAATTGTCACTTTTCTATTACCAATAAACAACATGTCATCCAAATACAAGATAGTTATTAGAATTTGATCATCAATAATTTTTACGTAAATACAATGATCCTCCTTGCTCCTTAAAAAAACCCAAATTCAATGCAAATGCATCAAACTTCTGGTACCACATTCTAGGTGACTACTTCAAGCCATCCATTGACTATTTCAACCTACAAACTAAATGTTCCTTCCCTTTCATAACAAAACCATTAGGTTGTCACACATAAATCTCCCAACTCAAGATCCTTATGCAAGAAAGCAATTTTAACATCTATTTGCTTAATCTTAAAATGACAACCTACAAGAATAGATAATAAGAATCTAATAGAAGATAACATAGCAATAAGAGATAAAATTTCATTGAATTCAACTCCTTTTCGCATAATAACATTACAATAATATTACTTTGAATTGTTATGGGGGAAATGGTTATTAAATAAATAGCAATAAAATCTATTCTACATCACACAAACTATTAAGTTATCCTTTGTTGTAATCTAGGTTTACACTATCTATACAAATATTTGAAAGTAATAGTGTTTCTAGACTAACCCTCAACAAGAATCCTATTCATATTGTCTATAAAATACACTTAATATTTATTGTATTGAACTCAAATTTATTTAATATATGACATCAGAAAGGAAAATCTCATCAAAAATTCAAAATAGGGCTTCAACAATCAAAACCCTAGATGGTCATACAAATTGCCATAAACTTGTCATTTAGGGTTCATTGATGATCTAAAGATATCTACCACCAACTGGAATGGGCTTGAGTAAATTAAATGATGATGCCTTTAACAATAGTGCTCAGGATTCCACATGTTCAAAAATGGCACCTGACATTTTATACACATGTTCACAAACAAATGGTTATCACCTAGAAAACCCTACATAAAATGGTAAATAAATTCATTCATTTTATGCTGAATAAATACAGATATGCCATGAAATTATCATCGAGGATGCATTTAAGAACAATGTTCAAGATTTTATGTAGAGATTTAATAGTGGTATGTTATTCGATAAATTGCAAATGACGAATGCAATGGTTATCACTTACAAAAACTCCAACTTTCAAACCCTATATAAAATGGAAAATAAATTCATTTTATGTTGAACAAATGCAAATATAGCATTCTCGTGCAATGTCATCTACAATGCCTGGCCAAATATCAATTAATCTTCCTTATGTAGTGGTGTCTACAAAGGTGAACAATGAATGCAATGCTGACTGTAAGATGTGTTATTGTTCAAAATGCGTTAACATTTTTTGAATTTCAGCTAGATAGCGATCGTCAATCACATCACAAATGTTGCCAACAAGGACATTATGTGGCTTATTATGTCCATAATGTTTTAAAAAGTCACCTTTCAATAATGAGTGGTGCTTGCCCATGCTATTTAATGATGGATGGATGTGATGGATGGAGTATGTCATTTTAATGATGCTATGGTATGTTATATGGTACAAATTATATGGAGCTTAGCTTTCACCTACAAATTTCACTATTAAACATATAGACCTGTGGACCACTTTTCATTATAAAACTTTGTATTTAATCTTATTTAGATGGAGTATGTCATTTTAATGATGCTATGGTATGTTAGATGGTACAAATTATATGGAGCTTAGCTTTCACCTACAAAATTCACTATTACACATATATACCTGTGGACCATTTTTCATTATAAAACTTTGTATTTAATCTTATTTAGATGGAGTATGTCATTTTAAAGAGCCTATGGTATGTTAGATGGTACAAATTATATGGATCTTAGCTTTCACATACAAATTTCACTATTACACATGTAGATGCAGACGACTTTTCATTATAAAAACTTTGTATTTAATCTTATTTAGAAGGAGTATGTCATTTTAATGATGCTATGGTATGTTAAATGGTACAAATTATATGGAGCTTAGCATTCACCTACAAATTTCACTATTACACATATATACATATGGAACACTTTTCATTATAAAACTTTGTATTTAATTGTATTTAGATGGAGTATGTCATTTTAATGATGCTATGGTACGTTAGATGGTACAAATTATATGGAGCTTAGCTTTCACCTACAAATTTCACCATTACACATATATACCTATGGACAGCTTTCATTATAAAACTTTGTATTTAATCTTATTTAGATGGAGTATGTCATTTTAATGATGCTATAGTATGTTAGATGGCACAAATTATATGGAGCTTACTTTCACCTACAAATTTCACTATTACACATATATACCTATTGACCACTTTTCATTGTAAAATTTTGTATTTAATCTTATTTAGATAGAGTTTGTCATTTTAATGATGCTATGATATGTTAGATGGTACAAATTATATGGAGCTTAGCTTTCACGTACAAATTTCACTATTACAAGTATATACCTATGGACCGCTTTTCATTATAAAACTTTGTATTTAATCTTATTTAGATGGAGTATGTCATTTTAATGATGCTATGGTATGTTAGATGGTACAAATTATATGGAGCTTAGCTTTCACCTACAAAATTCACTATTACACATATATACCTGAGGACCATTTTTCATTATAAAACTTTGTATTTAATCTTATTTAGATGGAGTATGTCATTTTAATGAGGCTATGGTATGTTAGATGGTAGAAATTATATGGAGCTTAGCTTTCACATACAAATTTCACTATTACACATATGTAGATGCGGACCACTTTTCATTATAAAACTTTGTATTTAATCTTATTTAGAAGGAGTATGTCATTTTAATGATGCTATGGTATGTTAAATGGTACAAATTATATCGAGCTTAGCTTTCACCTACAAATTTCACTATTACACATATATACCTATGGAACACTTTTCATTATAAAATTTTGTATTTAATTGTATTTAGATGGAGTATGTCATTTTAATGATGCTATGGTATGTTAGATGGTACAAATTATTTGGAGCTTAGCTTTCACCTACAAATTTCACCATTACACATATATACCTATGGACGGCTTTCATTATAAAACTTTGTATTTAATCTTATTTAGATGGAGTATGTCATTTTAATGATGCTATAGTATGTTAGATGGCACAAATTATATGAAGCTTAGCTTTCACCTACAAATTTCACTATTACACATATATACCTATGGACCACTTTTCATTATAAAATTTTGTATTTAATCTTATTTAGATAGAGTTTGTCATTTTAATGATGCTATGATATGTTAGATGGTACAAATTATATGGAGCTTAGCTTTCACATACAAATTTCACTATTACAAATATATACCTGTGGACCGCTTTTCATTATAAAACTTTGTATTTAATCTTATGTAGATGGAGTATGTCATTTTAATGATGCTATGGTATGTTAGATGGTACAAATTATATGGAGCTTAGCTTTCACCTACAAAATTCACTATTACACATATATACCTAAGGGCCATTTTTCATTATAAAACTTTGTATTTAATCTTATTTAGATGGAGTATGTCATTTTAATGAGGTTATGGTATGTTAGATGGTAGAAATTATATGGAGCTTAGCTTTCACATACAAATTTCACTATTACACATACATACCTGCAGACCACTTTTTATTATAAAACTTTATATTTAATCTTATTTAGATAGAGTATGTCATTTTAATGATGCTATGATATGTTAGATGGTACAAATTATATGGAACTTAGCTTTCACCTACGAATTTCACTATTACACATATATACGTGCAGACCACTTTTCATTATAAAACTTTGTATTTAATCTTATTTATTTTTATTATTGTGATCTAATAAAATATTTCTCATACTCTAAAACTAAGCCTTGAGTTAATCAAACTTTTAAATATTATATTTAAAAGATCAAAATGTTTTTCCTTCATCTTAATTATTATAAATTTTAAAGTTATCCGTAAATAGAAATGATAAATAAATAAAAATATATAAACTGTACTATTCAAGCTTCTCGGCAATCACTTCAGCTCATTAAAGTGTATGATAAAGAATTGTGCTGTTTTCTCAGAAGCTATATATTAGTGGGGATTTGGGCAATCATGTCTACAGCACTTTAGTAGGTTACAACCTATAAAATGTATCCCGTGAATTATCGCCAATCGTAATTTCCCACTATCATTCCCTTTCCCATTATTTTTACTAAATCTGTCGTCTTCTACTTTGAGCGGCCACCCGAGCTCGCATTATCTCTTGCAAACAATAATAAAACACTGGTCCAGTGTGATTCTTCACCTCAAAACTCATAACATTTGTCATCCTGTCAACCTCTTAGTTAACATGAAACAACCTGTCCAGATGAATTGGCCCAACTTGTGAATAAAAAAGCTATATAATGAAACATATCTGGCCTAAACGTACGCAGGATCGATGTATCTGGTCCAAACGTCATAACTATTTATGTACTAATTTAACCTCCTATATATATTCGTATTCTTGTGAGTTATGCGTGACTGTGTCGTTGTTAGAGCATTTGTTATCTGTCAAAGACTGAGTAAAAAGGGCTGTGGGCACGCAGAAATGAAGGATAACATGCAAGTAAAGCTGGAGATTGTGGGGGCAAAGACTATCGCAGTTAAACCTGCGCGCAAAGGTATTTTGTTTGTTCAATTTTGCATAAATAAAGAAAAGGCAGTGAATACAAGGAGGTGGAGGCATCTTCGGAGTCTGAGCGGAGACAAATCTTCTGGCTGAATTTTGATTATTTTTGTGTCTCCTCGTTTTTTTTGCAGATGGGGAAGGGGTACGTGAAAGAAAAACAGTGAACAGTCAGATGAACCGTTTGGAACGGGATGAGTGTAATTGCGGAGGAGGAATATGCATGGCTCACCAGGAGACAAATGGAGGGATATAGATCAGAATTTTTTATGAAAGGAAAAAGCAGCTAAAGACCTCCTTAACTCTATGGTAGCTAAATTTGAAATGACTTTATCATTTTCAAAAATAGAGAGTAGATTTTAGGGCACTGTGTTTTTTTCTAAGTTTAATTTCATCCTTTTCTATAAAATAGTTTATATGCAGTTTTTTGACAGATGTTTTTCTCTCTTGGTTGTGATTTTCTTCTCTTCTATAAGAAGGCATGTATGCATGTAGTTTTAGACCACTCTACTTAAACAGATTTAATAAAAACTCTGATTTTTTTCCATTTTCCTGTTTTGCTTTGTTTTCGTTTTTCAATTTCAACTGGGAATGTTTCTTAACATGGTATTAAAGCAGAATAAGTTTTGTTTTGTTTCCATCACACGGTGTAACAATACCTTGAGTGCAGTTCTCCTCTTTATTTAAGATTGTATCATGTTGTAGTTAGACATTTGATCAAAATAAACTGGCAGGATTGATTCCACACTCTGACACAAGTCTGGATAAAATTTTTAGAGGTGACGGGCTTATCTTATGGAACTACAAGCTTAAGATGTTGCAGAATGAAAGAGGGCCATGAAGTGTTATAGAAGGTACAAAAGTTAAATTTATAACACCTTCAATACTATAGAAAAATGGGTAACTAATCTAAAAAATTGAGTGGTTGCTCAAGTCAAAGAAGCTAAAATATCAAAAGAAGCCTTTGACAATTTAAAAGAGTCTTTATGAAACAAAAGAGTGTAACAAAGTTGAGTTTTCACGGAAAGCTTCCTAGGTTGAAAATACTAGGGGAAGAATGTTTGCTGAATCATATCGACAAGGTGAAAGGAGGTTAGTATACGAAACCAAGAGTAAAACAATGTTGTGATTCTTCTTGATAGTCTTCAACCGCATATAAGAACGTAGTAATCTACAATAGCACTCAAAACATACTCAAGTGCGATGATTTTGTAAACATAAAGCACACTCAAGTGCGATGATTTTGTAAAACATATTCAATCCGGTATTGATGTGAATAAAATTTTCATTTATTCTTATTCTTTTTATTAAGGCAATTGGATACATACCATCTAAAACCTAAAAGAGCTTAAGGAACCTGTATTGTCTTCAACATTCAGGTTGTTTAGGTGAGCCTGGTTCCCACATAAACAACGGATTCCCATAACACAACGACTGCCTACAGACAGCGGGCAAAAAGCAAGGGAAAGAAAAACATACGCAAACAAAAAAACAAGAAAAAAATTAGAACATTATTGGGAGGCGACAAATTTGATCAGGGTTTAGGCTCGATACCACCCTTGAGGGTCTCAATAGTTTTGACGTCTGTCTTGAATGATTTAGCCAGAACATCGTCAGGTATGCCGCTTGAAAACAGAGTCGAAGGTAGTGAGACAGTGCCCGCACTGGCGCTCCCAAACCCAGAAATGGCAGTGGCCACGGTGTTATTGTACAAATTCATTTGGAAATGGACGAGTCCTTTGGGAAACACGAACAAATCACCTGTAGAAAGGGTTTGTGTGAAGAGTTTTCCGGTGGTGTCAACGATTCCAACGAAGAGAGATCCACTCACAAGATAGAGAAGTTCAGAAGCCCGAGGGTGAGTATGAGGAGGGTTTACTCCGCCTGCAGGAAACTGCAACACAGCCATCGAAACGCCCAGCCCTGTCAGGGCCGGAAACTCAGCCATCGCCGCCTTTGTCACTTTGGCTGCAGTTTGCCCCGTCAAATTGTTGTTTCCAACCGCTCGGAATCCCCTGAAGGTGAAAAAATTACCATCTAAATATGTTGAATTCTGCCCCAGAGGAACAACAAAATCGGAGAGGATATCAGGATCGGATGCATATGTCACTCCCACAATAGTGAAAGCAAACAAGATCGCCATCAAGCCAGCTCCACTGAACTCCATCTCTCTCTCTCTCTCTCTCTTTCTCAAATTTATGAGCTCTTACTGCAATGCAATTTAAAACATCTTGAGAAGGAAGCGTTAGAAAGCATATATTTATGGGATGGGCAAAAGTATTGTTTATACAGAATTTCATTGAATTCACTGTTGAGGCCGGCTTGCCTCTTACACTGGCTTACACTGTGGGTTCATCGCCAAAAATGTTTAAAATCGGGGATATCGGGGTTTTCAAGAGATTTAACGTGAATATTGATGTTGGATTAAAAGATATAATAATATACAGGTAGTCTATATGCCAATGTTCTTTGGTATATTACCCGGATCTAAGACAATGTTGGAAGTCTTTAGAAAAATAGTTATGCAAGAGAAAATCCCCTTATTTACATAAATATAGGGTAAATAAATAAATCATATAAGTATTTAAAATTTATTTCAATTAAATAGTTGAAAAATGATAAATGTATTGAGTTAAATAATTTGGAAAATGAAATGATAAAATAATAATTTTTAGTTTGAAATTTGATGTAAACGTATTATGCCACCTTCCACCTTTTCTCATGGGTAGGGTGCTCCTGGCTGGCCTGACTCTAGCAAGTTTCCTCTCATAGAGTTGACCATTTCTCTGGTCTGTGCTCAACAACCCTCAAAGGATACCCTTGAAGAAGAAGGTGCTCTCATTGGTTGGGAGCCTATTGATAATTCTTTCCCTTGTGATGTTTGGGAAAAACCTAACAATATGGTTCTCCTCCTTATAACATTGCTTTAACAATTTAGTTATGTTTTGGCTAGGCCCGTTTAATTGTCATCTCTATTTTGGATGGTCTTCTTTAGACTTCATGGGTGTGCCTCTCTACCACCCTCCCTTTTTTTGTGAATATTATTCTATTACTTTTATAATATAAAGTTAAATAGGAAATATTCATTAAAAAAATGATTTGTTAGAATACAAAAAAATTGTTGATGCTTGTACAAATGCTTTAGAATCTATAAAGTTGTTTGCTATCACTATAGCTCACTTTTACAAATGTGGGATTGATCATGCACTTGTGAATCTTACCTACACAAGTACAAATATATAATCTATGTTAATCCATGAGTGTTCACTTTTAGTCTATCATGAATTTATGCGTCAATTTGTATGTAAAAACTTTGTTGTGTGGTCAAGAGTACTCTCATAAATGCTCCTTAATTATTTAGCAAGTAAGAATATAAGCTAAGCTCTAGATGCCTAAAATGATCTAGGGTTTTCATTATAAATACAACTCTAAGGTTCATAAATGAAATATTTTATGCATCTCTAGTTGGCACACAATAATCAAGTTGGAAGCCTTACATTGATGATCTAGGAAGATTCACCAATGGTGGTACATGCAGTAATGCCAAAACCATTCTTATAGCTTGTGGTACATGTAGTAAAACCTCAATTATCTATGGTATAAGTTAGAGCACCTCCTAGATGCGATGACAACCCATAGGCCAAACAACCATCTATAGTACAAGTGTTACACAAACTCCAATAGTGACATAGAGCACATTACATAGGATCAAACACTTTCATAATAACCATACCTCAACCAAACGTTGTAGTTTCTACGACAACTTTAGTGGGGTCCAACACACCTCCAAGCCAAACTACAAAGTCTAATTCTCACTACAATTCACTATGCTATTTTGAGAACCACTCTATAAGTTTTAGACAATGTGGATGATGCAACAATCCCAGTGGCACTCTTGAGGATCACACTATCCCAAGTCATTTACTAGCTCATTAGGCACCTACCAACAAATAATTACAAATGACAACTATTAGGAGATGAGTCATAAAAGGAAATGGTTATACTTCCACAAGAGATGGTTAAACTTTGTAGTGACCCTCAACCTTCATCACATGAAATGTGTGTAATCTATATATGTGCCTATCTATAACATTATATAGACACATACGGGTGATACATAATAGATAGGTAGATAGTAGTTGTACAACCTTCTGACATGTATGTCATGTATAGAACAATAGATAAATAATAATACATTTACTATTTTATTTTATATCTCTCTTTATCCTTACACTTATCTATCTGATAAAGATTCTACACAAAACTACAAGTTCATATAGGTCATTGTCTAGAGAGTTGACCACCACTTGATTCAACCTAGTGTTGGTGTATATTAGGCTCACTTAGGATAGGGCTATTATTCTAGTCTTTTGGCTTTTGTGCTTTTCTATTTTAGCACATGCCAGGACTAGAAGTCTCAATGCATTAACTAGCACATCTATCTTTAGAACAGGTGTCTAGGGTCACTTATCTTGAGTTAAGTAGTTGCATGCCTATCTTTAGGCTAGTACTATTCTCAAGCTTTCTTGCTAATTCATTAATCTCATTATTGCTTTGCATATTTCTTTATTTTGGTATTGCAGGATTGTGCAATTGTTAAGCTCTTATGACTTGAGCTGGTACTTACATCCTTCTATTTGATCCTCATTTCTGACATGGAATTAGAGTAGGAATGGGTTAGGTTGCAAGTCTTGTAAAATTTGCATTGTTAAAATTTTGAGCATAACATATCTTCTCTATCTTGCATGTTTTATGACCAAGGTTTGATTTGATGTGAAAAAGTAGTGTGAAGCCAAGGTGAAGGTGAGCTATGACCTATAGAAAAGGTAACATCTTGCATAAGAGGGTCGACGACCTACAAACAAAGGCACACAGCCTGCACAAGGAGGCATGCAGCCTACATAAGGAGGCCCATGGCCAGCCAAGTAGGTGACTTGTCTAGCCATGGCCTATATAAAGGCTTGTGTCATGTTGGTTTGTCTCTTCCCCCACTAGAAATCCATTCATTTTAAGTGTTGATAATCCAGAAGATTCTTGCCCCTGTTCAAGTCTCACCCTTGTTCAAAGGAGAAGGAAACTAGTTTGCAAGAGAAGGACATCAAATCAAACTAAAATTAGCCTCATTAGAAGACATGTGTGGAAGGTAGTGTGAATGGCATTTTAGGCTTACACATAGAAAAATAACTTGCAAAGGATCTTTCTTGGCTATCCTTGCTACAAAAACACCCAGATCACCCCCAAATTTGCCCAGAAATATGTAATTCACCACTTTCAATGGGAAAAATATCTGGCAAATAGGTGAATCATCCAAATTTTTATCTGTATTTTTTCGTGTACTTGTAGATTTGTCTGATTTAGGGCATTCTTTTGTCCAAATTTACCTAGAATTGTGGTTTTTTAATTTGAGGCTTTTTTTAGCTAAAAAGTTGTTAGATGTGAAATGTAGAAGAGGGATGAATAGTGTTAAAGTCTATCAAATCAAACCTCCTTTTACATTAAAATTCAAGGACAAAACTAAGCCAAGTCACTACAGGTGAAAGAGGACTCAGCTACAGGTTTATATAATCAGGAATGATATGGAACGATAGATTAGATTGAAAGATTTGTCAAACCCTAGTTCGAGTAAGCCTCAAACCCTATTTATAATGCAATCAAGTACCGATAGACATAATGCTATAGGAAACCGCACAAGGAAATATACTCTGAGATGATCAAAAACATACGAGAAGTTGGATTTCAGAAATGGAAACTTTGCAAACTATGGGGCGGGCACCCAAGTCCAATATGGTAGTTTTTTTGTAGATCCAGAGCAAAGAGATGTGTCAGACTATACTCAGATCCTGAGTTTAGTGCTAAGCCTATTAGGAGGTCTACGAGGTAGGTGTCCTAGTCCAGGAGGGAGGAATATAAACAAATTCATTCCAAATCCTAAATCCTTATCCTTTAACTTGCTCCTCTGCACCTACACTTTTCCAACTCCCGCACCTGTAACCTGTAATCACAAAGAGAGGGGTTTGGGGGTTGTGGTGTTTAGGAGCTTGTCTCAGTTAAGCCCCGGAAGAACATTCAAGTCTTCCAACACCGTTGTTAGATAGAGTTTGTGCCCAAGGAGGACAGATGCCAAATCTAATGATGAAATGAAATGATTAAAACACAAATTGATGTCACCTTAGAGGTGAAGCCCTCATGGAGATGAAGATCTTTCAAACCATGAGGAGATGGATTGATGAAGCCAAATCTCCAACAAACAAACACAATAACAACACAATTCTACTCTGCAACACAATGAAGGCCTTGAAATCTCTTTACTCAATATCACAAGTTTCTATTATCCCATCTAGGTGTAAAATGAAATCTTACACTCACTTATATATGCTTTCCCACTAACATTCATAATTTAAATTGAATAGGCTAACAGAGGGAATCCTTTTGAGAGGGCCCAAGCCGACATGCTTTTATTTTGATCTTGACAAATTAGGCTAGACTTCGGCGCAAGTGCCTAAGTCCCAACACCAATTTTGGTCATGCTTAAGCACTTAGAATAGACCCCTAAGTCTCATTTGACATGGGTTTCATGAGAAATTGCTCTGAGATGATATTTAAGCTTGCATAATGTAAACACAAGGACCTAGGAGCCAAATTATGAGGTAAAAAGGCATAAGGTTAGATTTTACTCCATAACATTTAGCCCCCACTTTAATCTATGTATGATCTTATGATTCCTTACATGCATCAAATTATGGTCAAAGCACATCAAACACATCAATCACATGAAGCTCATAGAGCCAAGGCATACCCAAAGCTTGAAGGACTATTTCTAGCCCACAATCTCATGTATGTTCTAGAAAACACACGTAAGACACACAAGATATAAGGAAGATAGTAAGAAGCATGAAAAACATGGAGAATATAGTGGAAACATGAAATACATGAAGAAGAAATGAGAGTAGTAATGTAATATTGATTTAACAACTAAAATAAATCGTAAACTAGGGAGCGGAGGGATCTCATTGCTACGCGCCTTTAGACCGCCAAAAACATGCAAAATAAAACCCAAAATATGGAGGGAACTCATCGCTATGCACCTTTAGACCACACTAGGGGGAAAACATGCCAAAAACAATCCAAGTGTGGAGGGAGCTCATCATTATACACCTTTATACCACACCTGGGGGAAGACACAACACACACACACAAGGAAAACACATGGAATACATGAGCACTATATAGTATGCCACAGACACACTATACATCTTATACATAGAAAACATGAGTGATGGGAAGGAGCTTATTGCTAAGTCCCACCATCTAAACATGCCAAACGCACCTGGCAATTGAGCTGTGCTACCACAATCACCAAAGACATGCTTAAGGGTGAATGACTCAAGATTCAACCCCACCTCGCGATGAGGGCTTTGTATAAAAGAATGTGGACTAGCTCAAGAGATACACCATCCCGCCTTGCACAAAAGGGTTTTGTATAAAAGGATACACACTACCTCAAGAGATACACCATCCCACCTCACAATGAGGGCTTTTTTCTTTTAAAAGGATGTGCACTAGCTCAAGAGATACACACTTTTTATCAGTGTAAAAGATAATCAGACAGATACCATTATATATGCCCCCACCTTAAGGTGGTTGATCCCACTTGTTGGTATCATGCGCATTAAGGTAGAGTGAAAACATGCAAGGGAACAAGAGCTTTCACAAAGCTCATGCCCCTCAGAGGTGACATGTTCCACGATTACTGAATGTTCCCACAAACACATTGATATTAAGATTGCTAAGAGAATTGACAAGATATAAGCTTTGGTTAGAACATCTTACTCTAAGATAATAACCAAATCAATTGATGAAAGCTATGCATAAATCATATATTAAATTATACCAAGGACCAAGGCTTCACTTGTGGGTTTAGAACTGAGTATAGCCATTAGGCTATGCTGCAGGTAGAACCGAGTGTAACAACAAGGTTAGATACAAAACCATCCAAAGTGTGTGGAGTAGATTGAGAGTATTGCAAAAGGTTTGTTACAAAATGACACATCGCATGGAGTGATTCTACTAGTCAAGCATCATATATATATATATCAACCCCATTTTAATATATGGACTGGGTCCATTTTTACTTTCTTGTTGAAGGGACTCATGGTCCTTATCAGTATTTGTTTGTTTTCATCATCCGCTAACTAGGTAGAATCACTAAAGAAAGTAAACAATAAAAATGAGAGAGGAAAACCAAGTACCTTAGGAACACCATGTAGAAGGATGCCCCCAAGACATCTTTTGCAATGCTATGTCCCCAAGGCACAACACACAACAATAAAATAAATGAGAGAATAGTAGAAGAATGGAGAAACATATAGAAGAATGGTCACAATAGAGGTTGTCTCCTAGCATCCTTGACCTTAAAGGAGTATCAAGGGTCATCCAAAGAGACCTAAACAACACTTATCACAACATGAGGGAACACAACACGACACACACACACACACACACACATATTTTATCTAAGAGGAATTCAAACTTGTTAGTATCTTAGAGAGGTGCTCTATCAAGTGTGACAAATTGTGTGAAAAGTTCATACCTGGTTGATGCTTATTTCTGGAATGGTCATGCAATGCTTTTTTCTCAAGACCCTGTATGTTTAGAATCTTTTGTTGCTTACGAGGAGGGGAATGATTGGTATTTCCTACCAATGACAGTGGCCTTGTTCTTTTCTGATCCTTTTCTTTCTTATTTTGATTTGCTTGATGAAGGAGTCTTTCGCGATGAAATGGGATTCTTTCAGTTGTGACAACTTTTTCTTGCTTAATGTTATCAAGTTGAGCAATTTGTGTATCTGGTGCATTTTGGTTGTCTCCCAATCCTTGTAGGGATAATGGTAGAGGAACCTCAACATAGATATCTTTCCCTCATGGTCGAGGTGAATTTTGAGTCTTCTCCTTATCCACTTCTATCATGCCAATTATTTCATTATAGTTGAGGTAGTTATCTTCTTCCTCTATTGTATTTTGTTCTACCATGTTGTTGTCATTATGCTTAGGAAAAGGACTTGTAAAGATCTATATATTTTGATTCAAATGGGCAATTGACTTATTTCCATTTTCATTCACACTAGTTACTTGTATTATATTAGAATCAATGAGGTCTTAAATTTCATGTTTAAGACACATACATCGTTCAGTATCATGCCCTTGTGATAGGTGATAGTGATAGTAAGCATTGGCATCAAATGAAGGTCCTTGCATCTTGTTGCTATTGAATGGTTTAACAAGAGGAAGCTTCAAAAAATTGTTTCTTACTACTCGATTCATAATTGATTGAAGAGAGTTACATAATGGAGTAAACTATATATGTTGTCAGAATTGGAATTGTGCCCATTTAGGATTATTGATAGCGGACACTTGTGATTGAAAATTATTCAAATGTTGCCCATTAATTTTGATGAAACTCTTGTTATTCCTCTTACAGTTTAGTACTATATTTGACTACAAATTTTGACGAATGTTTGGTGACACATCGACAAAATATTATCGACTTACTGACGCAACACTGATTTAAATTTCATTGTTGAATTTTTGTCACTTTAACGACCAATTTTTATACATCGAAACCACGACCCAGCATCATCGGTCAGTGCCACGGAAAATGTTGGTGGTATCCGTCACAAAATCAATGTAACTTCATCCATCTATTGAGGAAAAAAATCACAAAATGTTGCAGAATGCCCATTTGAAATCATTGAAAAAACACCAAATGTTCGTCCATTTTCCGACAGGTGGAGAAAACCATCGTTTCCATTATGATGAAAATTGCGTCTTGTGTACAGCAACCTCGTCACAGATTTTTGTGGTTCATCAGGCTATGTTCCTCAAAATTGCGACGAACCTTGCAATTTTTTTTTAAAAAATTATTCGTTCAAACATCTTTTACTTTCACCGATGGTGCCTTATTTTATCCACTATGTCGGCGTAACTTGAGATATGTTCTCCTGACTAAATATTATCAATGTAAGATGTGTCGTCAGGCGGTCCATTTTCTATTGTTCCAATATCAATGTGTTCCTCCAATTAAATATATCAGTGTACCTCATGCCAAAATCCCAAGTGAGTCTATCTTTTACTTTATTGAATAACCTGTCGAAAGAACAAAAAGAATGTGTCCCCAATATGAGCCTTTTATCTTTATCGGAGTAGTATATGAGATTAGAATTGTCACTTGTTAGGCTTCCGATGGCTGATGAGTATTTTGTTGGGGAAACTTTCATGAGTTATGCCGATATGCATTTCTTGTGGTGCCACACTCTCTATTTGTTCCTTTTTAATCAAAATATACAACCCAATTTCTTCTGCCAATCGGTATGAATGCAATGTGCCTATGCCGATATTGTACAATGTGCTTCTTCATTCACGTAGGCCATTCCTGTGATGTTTTTATTGGTGAAGCTTGCTAGTTGTTGTGCCAATATATTGTATCGTGCCAATATAAACATAAAACATGATTGGGGTGACATAGATACTACTTGGCCGATATGTTATATCTCTTCAATTTGAAATGTGTGAATGGGTCTTCGATACATATAGCGAGTAAATAGCTTATAAGAACAATGGTAGATGACCAAGCAATGAAGACTTGGGCAAAAATTGCCATAGAAATTACTAGATATGTCTCACATGACTTGCAATAATGCAAGTCCCAAAGCATATGGGCATAGTGTTGAAAACCCACACATGCAAACTAGGGACCCAAATTTGTGTCTTAAGGTTGTTGAATCCCTACAAAAACCCTCATTAACCAATCAAAAAGTAAACAATTGTCTACTAATTTGAAGGGATTAATCACAAAATTGGTTTTAATAGTTGAGACAACTATGAATGAAAAAATGGAAGACTTATGGTAAAATTTCAAATATGTAAAGATCTCGTTGGAAAAAATCTAATAGTCACCTTCTTCTCTCATAGTGGAATAAAGTAAAATATTTTCTTAACATTTTATAGGAAAAAGTTAGTGTAAAGACAACATACAAGTATGTTGATACCATCATTGAACTATACACCAAGCTCATGAATCAAAACAAGTATTGTTCCCGCAACGAATGAAGCCCACCTGATTACAATTGAGTTCACATAGAAATTAAATCCACAACTAATGATTTCCAAATAGTACATTCTATTTTTGGTCAATTGTGTGTGTGAGAGAGACAGAGAGAGAGAAGGTCACTTTTGTGATGGATCTCTAGCAAAATATGTGCGTGTTTTCTCATATGATACCTAGGCAAATAAAAATAAAAGTTAAACCCAAACCAAAAACCAAACCAGCAACATATAATACATAACTATATTAATTCTATCTAATGAAATTATTTTATCATTAGTGCATGAAACACATGTCAGGCGATTACTATGAGCAATCCATCCACTCACTTATTCCATTGGTCACTAAATAAGAGAATCATCTATAAAATTGCTACCCAGATTGAAAGGTGCCCCTCGTATGGATCAAATGGCATGTAAGCAACTACAGATGATTATTGGGAGCAACTGCAGAATGAATAACGTACCAAACAATGGCATGACATCATCACTAACTACTCATCACATAGTGAATTGTGGATGATTTTAGAATTAACCACATAATTACAATATATGCATGTTTAATGATTTAATACTAGCTGTGTTATAAGGCTCTCTCCTAGACCCCTCATACCCAGACCTAGTTCAAACCATGTACCAGTCTCAAGCCAATTCTTGTGCTGAAATGGTTGGGCTCTTCTCTTTTGTTTCTGCGCTACATGAGTATATCCCAAGTTTGTCTAATCCAAACTCGTATATCCCCAGACGCGGGATCCATCCGTGGATAAATTCCCTTGCAAAAGCTGTCATCCAAGGTAACATATGAGATGTGTTAAAAAGTAAAATAAGTACAAATGGTAACATATTGAAGAAAAGAGAACTAATGAAAATTGCACAAGCTTAAAAGTGTAGCATAATGAAATATTGAAAAGTGCATTACCTTATTGAGCTTCTCTTTGTTTCGAGAATAGTTTAATATTGTCTACTTAACAGGGCCAACCACATGATGGTGGAAGCTCATTTGGCCCCTCCCACCCCTCACATCACTCTCAATTCCCCATACCTGATCATATAACACTAATCATTCATTCATCCATTAATAACATATAACATTCATTCATTAACATTTAACATTTATTTATTAACATATTCACATTCATTCATTAACATATAACATTCATTCTTTTAGTTTTTATAGATTATCAAAAATATGGTTGTCAAAAATATCAGTTTTTAACATTCATTAACATATTATCAAAAATATGGTTGTCCTAATATGATTACAATCACTTTTTTTGTTTCTTTTTTGCAGCTAAAAAAAGAAGTGGAGTATCATTTTCTAAATCATTTGTCCCCCCTTCAGTTGTTCTACCCTCTACTCATGATCTTAATGTATGCCTAGTCGTGTACTCATGACGTGGAGGCCGCTGCAAGGGGGGGTCTACTGCAATAACAAAGAAATGTTAAATTGATATGTTTTATTATTATTGTTACAAGTATTTCATTAATTAAAAGAACATTAGAGTGGTGCTCTTTACTTGATGGGGCCACATCATGTTCCTGATCTTGTCTTATAGCCTCATGCTCAACATGATAAACACCCTCTAAATCCTCTAGAGTTGAAACATGAAAGGTTACATTAATTAATACACCAATTGAAATTAAATATGTTTAAAAGAACATTACAGTGGTCCTCTTTACCTGATGGGGCCAAATCATGTTCCTGATCTTGTCTAGCCTGATCATGCTCAACATATTGATCACGCTCTACATACTCTAATGTTGAAACATGAAAGGTTAGATTAATTAATACACCAATTACAATTAAAGATGTTTAATTGTATTAATCCATACTGCGTTTTGTATAGCACATGAATACATCCAATACCAGGATGCACACCATGACCTTCATTTGTAGGTTGTGCTCCACCCTCACCAGGCTGCATTCCAATGTCATGTGCAGTATTATCATTGCTTGCCTATTTAAAATAAATAGGTACATAATTACTTTATGATGGAAATTAATATTGAATAGATTGCACAAGTATTCAATTTTAAATAAACTTTATTGACTTTATTTACCTATGTGTCAGGTGCAGTGGTAGCTTGTGTTTGCTTAGTCAAAAGTCTTAGGCATTCAGCCACGACTCCATAGCCTTACTGGAAGGCAATCTTCAGGTCCTCTTCTGTGGGCACTTTGTTGAATTCAGAGCCCTACATTTTTGCATAAGATCATGAATTTTGCTTCTATGGTGTGATAAAACCAAAATTTTTTGCAATTTATTATTTGGATGCAATATTTCATTTATTGATACTTACAATTCATGCAGATAATTTCATATAACCACTAGAGCCAAGTTTGTGCTACCCGTGTTTTTATAGTCTTGCCTTTGTTGCCTTCGATGTGTTGGGTAGCCTATGAAAAGTTTGAAATACATTAGATTATGTAAAAAGAATGAGTAATCAGTATATAATTACATTTTTGATAGTATCACATACCCTCCTTAGGCCGGTGGTGTCTTTTCTTTTTTCTTTTCAACCTTCTCCTTTCCTTCAGACACTAGGTCCTTCCACTCCCTCTCTGGAATCATGAGGGGACGCTCGTACTTTTTGTTCTTCTCTAAATGTGCCCTATATTGGTCCCTCACATACTTTACATAGGTACCAACTTTTTTAAGGACCTTGGTTCAGTTGAATGTGTTATTACCGAACAACACAACTAAATGGTTAATGAGCTCATCTTTTAAATCTTGATTTTGGGCATTCCACCGTGTACGTATGGTGGGCCCAAAGATCTCCAATGTAATATCATTTAGATGTTTATAAAAAACATCATTTCCTGCAAAATGATCGTGGGATCATTAGTCTAAAAAGAGTGATCAATAAGTAAATTTCAATTGGATTATATATAATAATAATTAAAACATTTTAAAGTACCTGGGACCTTCTCAATCTTTATGGGAACGAAATCCTCAGTCACTACAAATGTGACCGGCAATGGTCCTGTACTAGTAATATGGGAAGATCCAGGAAATGTTGCTAAAACATCACCAGTACTAGTGGCCTCTGCATCCCCAGGTACATGTCCTGACGCATGTTCTGGCATGTGTTCACTGCTAGAGGGTACACTACCCGATGCCTGCATGCTATGTGTTGCTGACATTTCAGTCGATAATATAGGAACAGATGATGGGGTTGGATGATGTGATGTATGCATAGGAAGATCAGGATCAACACTTGTACCAACCCCTACTCCTCAGGCAGCACCTACAGTACCCTGATCATGGCCAGCAACATCATGAGGACACAAAAAATCTTGTAAAAACAACACATATTTTAGTTCATGACATAAAAGAGTACAAAATATAAAACCATGAATGAACTTATGTTATAATTAAAGATCTCATGACAACTTACTTGCAAGTTTTGTGTTCTCTCAGTCAATATTTTAACCCTTTCTCTTATCTCATCTGTTTGAGGCACTATGAATAACAATTGAAGGATTTCTTCATTGCATTTTTTTGGGTCTTCCTTATCATACCCAGAGGGTTTGTGGAATATGCGATGTCATCATCACATAATAGTGACTGCACCTCCCTATGGATGCTCTCCTCTACTACTGGTGCCTTTCCCTGATCATCTGATTGCAACTAGAATATTAGAAATATTATCAAAATTAACCCAATAAACTTATGAAAAAAACATAATAATAAAACATTTTGCTCGTATCTAATTTGTACAATTACAATGAGGTAAACCTGTCAAGTAGAAGCACCTGAAGAGGCATCACGATTTGTGCTCTGGGTCAGAGCCTTCCCCCTATGATCAATGTCCCGCTGTGACAAAAATTAAATATAAAAAAATATTACCAAAATAAAACCAATAGACTTATGAAAAAAAACATAATAATAAAATAGTATATAGGAATCATTAATTGGAGGTTGGGTACAATGGTATATAGTACGTACCACTCCCATAGTAATTGTGTTTGTATCTATGTGATTCAAATTGTAATTGATTAGCAACTCTTCCCCTGCAGTTATTGATTTTATCGCACATACGAATACACGGTTTCCCTCGCGCGCCTCGAATATGCAATTGGGTTTCTTATTTGTTGACCCAGGTCATGTACTATTTATAAACCCTACAATATTCCCTGATGCTTTTGGCCTTCTATCAATGTACATAGCCACTCCTTTATTTTGATCCTTATCTTTTAGCTGTATATAATTTGCTAACAGTGCATACCTACGCATACTTCATGTATATCGAACCAGCTGCATCCAATCTTTGTAACTGTAGCAGGGTCTAACATACTCCATCAATTTAGTAACTTTGTCATAACAAACCTTTATGTCATCCATGCAAAATAGGGCCAAACCATGTAATGACGATGGTGCTCTGTGATATATCCTCCCATTGACACAAAAATTAGTGTTTATTGGAGGAAGTTCCTTGGGTATCCATTGTTTCTGTAGATGTTTGTACCTCGACACCACCTCAATGTTGTCTATGCTCTCATCATCATAAGAACATAATCCCCCTTCAACAAGAAAAAATTCCATGCGTTTACAAAATTTTCTTCTAAACTTTTGACCTCTAGTTGATCTCCCTCTTTTAGACCTACTACATGTCTCGTTTTCCTCTTCCCTTCCTGAATTTCACTTGCTCGAGGAAGACAAATCTGACAAATACCTATTTGGTGGTACCTACACTCATAAGGATGTTGGATGAAGTTCTTTCATGGTGATGTGATCCCAAGGTATGGGTTTGAAGGATTAAAAACCAAGGTTGTCACTACTAGTCAAATGCATGTGGAGGTAACAATAGTTGTGAATGTATCAATAAACCCTGTAAGGGTCTAATGATCAGAGATTACTTGGTAAGCATGGGAATGGTTTGTAGGATCACCAACCTTGTGTTTTGAAGCCATTTCTAGGCATTGTACAAAATTGTACGGCCTTGAAGGCATGGTAGAATGGTTGGATATGTTAATAATCTCAATCACCTTCCTATTACATCAAAGTTTATGCATTTTACCTAAGATTTGTGTGAGTTATTATAGATTTACTTCAGACTACTAAAACCCTCAGTTAGGGTAAGTAGAGATAGAAATAATTATGTTTCTCCTTTATTAATTGGTGGAATCTTTTGGTTTCTTGTGAGATTATCCTACTATGAATGTTCTTTCATGTTTCAGTGGATTTAGGGAAAAATCATAAAGATAAGATGTGAGGGAATGAAGTTTCTTGACTAAAAAACTATGTGTACAGTCTGTGAACAGAGTAATTATGAAGGTTAAGCCCTTAGGATTTTGTGAAAATACTTTGTAAACAAACTTTGATGCTTTGAAGAGCATATACCAGTCAAACTAAACATGTCCCAAGCACTAGACAAGTGTACTTTGGTTAGGAGTTAGTAAAGCAACAAACCCTTATGCAAATCATGCCTAATTAGGGCTAAATCTGTCTGAGACAACAATATTTGAAGCTTGTGTTGTAAAAGTTTTGATACCCATTTTGAATATGTTTTAGATCTGCAAGGAGGGCATTGAAAAGTATGGATAGACTTGTGTAATAGTACTTAGATTGTGAATGAAGCCCTGACAAATAGGTTGGTAGACCTACAAGCATTGCAAATAGGGTATGAAGGAACCAGTGACAGTAAGAACTTTAAGGGATTTTGATGATTAAGTGTGAGTTCTTGGTTGTTTTGGTTAAGAGATTACCAAGGTAGAATTTGATCTCATTTGATATAAGGTTTGGTGTAAGCATGAAGTTAAAAAGTCCATTGCTTTGACTGATCTGTCTAATAATAGCCTTGTTTCAGAGACTAAAATGAAAGTACAGTATATGATTTTGTTAAATTGTCAAGAATAAAGGATGGGAGATGGTTTACATTTGTTTGAAGTGAAATGGAATGGAAATTGTGTGGTCTATATTAGCCTAAATATTGTTTTGGGTCAGATTACTTTATGTTGAGTTGAAATTGTGAAGTTTAGGACAGTCATAAACAGAGTTAATTGTAAAATGAAAGGGCATACTAGGTAATTGTTTGTTTTGATCAAGATGAAGTTAACTAAGGTGTTTGAAGGTCTAGTAATGGTTTGGAACTCTAAAGCAAAATTTGAGTGTTTCTGTTGAGTTTTGTGAAGGGAAATATACTTGAATAAGTGTGTTAAAAGAAGGAAAGTTCAAGATTGTTTGTGAATTGTCAAATGAGATTGGGTAAGTTTGTTTCCTTCCTCTAACTCTGCATCATGTACTTCTATACATTCTCTTATGGATAGGAACTAGGCATTTTTCATTGCACTCACGGACCATGTATTGTTTTCAGTCCCTTTGATCATTTGTGGACCTCAATATGTAAATTTATTTCATCGAAGTTTAGAAATTTGAACCCTAGTGAACTTTGTGTGTTGTTATGTGACGAGAATTCCTTTCAATCTTATAGTAGAAAAAATATGCTAAGATAGATACAAAACTATAGTTCACAGGCCAAAAATGGCCACCCAACTGATTGAACATCTCAAATCTTGGTTGCTCAAACTAACCAGACACCAGTACTAGGTAATACTTGGGTTTGTCAATGGGACATTGGCTCAAATTGACCAAAATATAGCATGCAACACCTCGATGGGAACAAATAGAGTCTAAATCATTGTACTTGCAACAAGATTTCTAAATGTGGGGGAAAAATCACTTACAGTCATTGTCCATTGGTCAATTTTCCCTTTCTGAGTGCCCTCACCTCTCACTTTGGCTTTCCTCCTACCAAATGGTTCCTAGTCTTTCTCCTTGACTCAATGGCCTTGCAGCACTCGACCAGTGAAGTCTCGCAACTTTGCACTCAGGGGCTAGATGTAGTGGTTCTTGGTGTAGTATGCTATGTCATGCTCCTGTGCATACGAGGCCAAAATTCAAAATTTATAGTTTATATACAAAATATAGATGCTATGTTAACATATAGTTTATTTTATTTTCTACAAAATATAATTTTTGTATGGTGGCTTGCTGAGCTTATATAGTTGGTTTTCTCCTTTTTTTTATAATTTTTGATGATTTATTTCCTATGACATGATTGAATATTATCTACAGTCCTAGTGATTGTTAAAAAGACTTATGATATGTGATGTTTAATCATGATGGATGTCTAAGAATTAGTGATTGAAATACTACTTGACTAAAGATTGAGCTATCTGATATTTTATCATTTAAACATCATGGAAGAAATGCTTGCAATCAATGTCTTATTAATGTAGCCTACAAGGTTTCTTTTCTTAGTTTTTTTTGGTCCTATTCTTGTTATGACTTATTTTTTTACATTGGTCTATTACAGTAATGGGGAGCATATCCAGTGAATTGATTCTTTCAGTCTCTTTGATTCTTATCCTTGTGCATAATGAGTTTTCTTCTATCCTATGATTCATTGATTGTTGGTTTAAAACACTCATTACAACTAACATGGATATGAATTATGATGTGGGTGTGAGAAGGGATTGTTGAATATGAAGGAATGGTTTAGGAAAGTACTCCTTAATCCAAATGAATCATTTTCTTGTCATGGAATGTGCTAAGAGACTTTAAAATTAATATTTTTAATCTAGTTAATATTGACACATCTAAAGCATGCCAAAGGTACTTCAGAGATATGCTATGACATAAAGAAGATTGTTAAGGTGATGTCAAGTATTGATCCATTAGGGTAGGAAAACATAGATGTATTGGTACAAAAGGTTCCATTCAACTTGGAGGAAATGGATAATTACCTAAGGGGCTAATATGAGATTGGACCAAGTTTATATTATGATACAAATAGCTTGAGAAAAGGGATGATGAAATCGTTAAGTATGGGAATTATAGAGATAAATATAACACCAAGGGAAGAACAATAGAACTAATTTTAGTACTATGGATTAATCCAAGACTCAAAATTCCACTAAGAGGCATCCTTTACCTCTTAAATTAATTTGATAGGTGGGTTTATCCTCCAATATAGTGCCACTGGTTAGCTTATCATGTGAACTTCCGCTATAAGTAGGATTACCATACACTTTCGTAACATGCATGTGTGGTTTCAAAAGGTTTATACGTTCTTGTGAATTTGAAAGAAAGGCATGTTTTGACTTTTCCAATAGGTGTTAGGGGTTAATTTGACTTGGTTTTAGAATTAGAGTGACAAACCTTGTGGTTTAGGTTCCATAAACAAAATATACTCATTTTTTAGCTTCCTATTATCATCTTTATATTCAATGAGCTTTTTAAAGATCATCTAAATATTTGTTGCTAATGAAAATGCACAAACTAATGTGTAATAGATCCAAGGTGAGGCTTAGAGAGCTTCATCTTTTGAAACCATTAACCAAAGAAATGCTAAGAACAATATATGAAAGAGATGAAGAATAAGGCAACTTGTATTATTAGGAAGGACGAGATGCCTTTATATATCATGACCTCATGTTTGAGTCTTGAAACCCTCCCATATCATCAACGCATGCGTCTAGGCTAACCATGTCAAGTTTCACTCCATATGAGCACAAATTGAAAAGATTTCAACTTTGGTCCCATTCACATGTCACTATGTGGGGTCAACATGAGGAAATGCTATTTTTTTGGGAATGAAATAACCAAAGATATGATCAAATAATATCTAATCATAAATAGTCATAGAGTAATTAGGATTTGATCATATGGAAATTTCTAGGAGAGCTACAATAGTTGTAACATCATGAATTAATTATGTAATGGCATAAAAAATAAAAACATCATGAATTAATTATGTAATCATATAAGTCAAATATAATTCTATCAATAAATCAATATCAAATAGATAATATAATTGCATAACTCATACATTTCAATGTCATTGATCTTCTTCTCCATCCAACTCTTTATCTGTATCATCCAATCCAGATTCGACATTGTAAGGATTGGTCATATCATCATCATCGTCATTGATATCAGTTTCAATAATGTCATCATCCACATGGATATCATCTTCATGACCATTAACTCCTACATCATCATGATCTAGTTCCTCTTCTTTGACATCTTTGTCAGGCACATCATCAACTAACTATTGATCCTGATCATCATCTACATCATCTTCTAGTTCTTCGATATCTTCTTCTTCCACCACATTATACTTTACCAGCCTTCCTCTTGGATCATGTCTAATAACAAATGACCAACCTGGTTTACCTGGAACCTCTAAGTAAAATACCTACTCACATTGGCTTGGAAGAACATAGGGCTCATTTCCAGCTTGCTCGATCGACCTTGTATTAACCATAGTAAATCCATTATCATGTTCAATAACGGTTCTCTCAGGATCATTTTCATTCAATCATAGCCTGTACCATTGGACGACGAACATAACTAATTTAAAGGACTTAAAGTCAGACTCAAGTATATCATGCAAAATCCCATAGTATAAATTTTTTGAGACTTCTAGATGTATGTCACTTCTAGATGAAACATTAGTCACCTGAAAGATTGCAGTTATCCCAGAATCACAAGTTTTCTTCATGTCATCCAACTTTTTGATTCAAAATTTATGACCATTGTACCACATAGCCTTGTGGTGTTTCACCTACAATATGTCAAACATGTAAAAATTATTGCATCGTTAGTTGATAAACATATTTATTCTTGGCCGAATGTATGCAAAGAAAAAAAAACTCAACATATATATACATCAATATAATTGAAAATAATTAAATAATATGGGTGATTAATATATTTATATGTACCTGTTTATTTCTTAAACTATATGCTAAATCAATTTCCCTTGGTGTAATAGTGGAATCTCCATTACAATGAGCTTCTTTAACCAATGAAGCCACACCTTCCAATGTTAATGCATGACTAGATTGTTGACATCGTTAAATCCATACCATTATCCAATCAAGATTGTTTGTGAAGTACAAATGTAGTGCATCCCACTCTCGACCAACTATATCAAAAAAAATTGAAATTCACAAATGATGTATAATTAGTTAATTACGACGGTATACGACCTTAATTTATAATTGATGTACCTGAAAACCTAACATCCCACTACCAATGATTGTATTATCTTTCATTGTTGGATGAATTCAAATCAAAGGAGTATGCACAAAGAATGAATTATGACCCTGAAAGGTACATACACTCTTGTAAGAAAAAGCAAAACCTTAGTGGATACACCCATGTTCCTATACCAGGGAAGATGTGTTTAAGAACAAACATGACAAAGAAGCAGAGGAGGTCATAGAAAATTTCATGAAGGTGTTGGGAAAAGAAAATTTCAAAAAATTTCATGTCCTGTTCCATCCCCTTATGAGCAATTATGTGATAAGAATGGATTTCTAAAGGAACAAGATGATTAATGGATGAATGCAATAGGATACTTCATGAAGCATTGGATATAGTCAAAGTAGAAGGGCTATTCCTGGATGGAGCATGCAAACATATGGAATTGATGATAAAACTTGAATATGAAGCTTGAAATGCAATGCATGATGCGGATACCCATACCTTGGAGGAGTATAAAAAACGTCTCTTAGTAGCTAAGTCAATGTTAGGAGAAGATTAAATTATTTTATAAGTTTAATTAAGATCAGTAGTTTAATCATTTTCCAAAAGACAATCCAAAGAGACACCTTTGTTGGGTCTAATTCTTATATATATGAAATTCAAATTATAATATTTGATCATCAGCACTTTTTAAGATTTTAATACTTTTCAGTAGTGAAAGACTTATTTTCTGGAGTAATACAATACCAGTACTTTTCTATTTATGTGCGAAAGATTCTTTCATTTGGACTAGTTCTCTGTTGTTTCTTTTCAAGCAATTAAGGCAATGTAAAATGGATTCTAATTAATCTCCATGACCATCTTATAATTACCTCTCACTTTCCTCAATCTACCTTTCCCCATCAAGTACTCCCCTTCAAATTTGTTAATGGAGTTGGGATCCCAAATGCAATCTACATGGATCTTTGCTGTGAACTTAGGAAGATATTCAGTAATGTACACCATGGTCTGGTATACAATATATCCCTCCACCATAGAACCCTCAGGATGTGCTCTTTGTCTAACCAAAGCCTTCAAAAATTTCAAGTGCCTCTCAACCATCCACATTGACCTTGTGTGTACAAGTCCACACAATTCAATCTCCTCAACTTGGTGTATGAGGTAGTGTTCTTGTGCATTGAAAAATGTTGAAGGTAGACACTTTTGAATTTCACACATTAGACGAGGAATTTTTCTCCTCCAATAATTTATATCTTCTTTATGGATTTCTTTAGATGACAGCCATCTACAAGTGATTCAAGGCGCAAATATATTAACGAGATTTAACAAAAATATACAATATATTACATAACAAGTAAAATAAATGACAAATATAAGATCTATACAATGAATTGAACAAATATTGCTACTTACCTCATGTATTTTCCAAGATCATATATAACTTGCTTGACATTGTTATCGAAGTTGTTTGGAAGAGATAGAGGTAGAATGTATTGCAACAATTGTAAAATGATCTTTTCATTATTTTTCCAAAACTAGTAAACATAATACATTGAAAAGTATATGTAGTATACAAATATATATAAAATATACTAGAATAATTACCTTAATGAAGGTATGCCAATCATGCATTTTCATCCCTGACCCAAATTCACCTTTCTTTGTTATGATATTGTTTATGTTCGCAGCAAATCCTGTGGGAAATTGAATTTTTCATATGACATATTTTATAGCATTGCTTTGCTGCTCTGTTAATAACCAAGGAAGGGCACTTATATTAATTTGGTCTCCATCGCTATTTTTGAATGACATTTTTCATTGCATGATTGGCTTCCTGAATGTCACTATAAATTTTGACATTTTTTTCTTTGTCATGCCCTCCATCCAATATTTTCTATAACATTTCTTTATATTCTTTCTGATATGCATTGTATCAAACAAATGCACAATTTGTAGTTGTCAATAGTAGGGAAACCTACTAAATTGTCTAGGATAACTTTTTAGTCCCTGTGGAAGTTAGCCATTAATGTCTTGATGACCTTCATGAAGTATATAATTTAAACAAA
This sequence comes from Cunninghamia lanceolata, assembly GCA_027924645.1. Classification (NCBI taxonomy): domain Eukaryota; kingdom Viridiplantae; phylum Streptophyta; class Pinopsida; order Cupressales; family Cupressaceae; genus Cunninghamia; species Cunninghamia lanceolata. The sequence continues at coordinate 1,177,524 of BSBN01000547.1, forward strand.
TTAGCAACGACAATCATTGTTAATTACAGCATGAGTAAACAAAACACAATATAAAAATATAAATTCCAAACATATCATATATGATAGATAAATAATTGATCCGATGTATAATCTTGACAATTAATTCTATTATATTCCAACTTCCATAGGCGAGGTGTCATTCTTCATGGTTTTGATGTAGTCTCTTCTTTCGCACTGAAAAGATGTTTTTCAGTAGTTCAATACTTATGATTTCTGTGGAGGAAGTGCCTATACTCATCAAACACCTACTTTCCTAAACTTGTTGAATGACGAGATTTCATCTTTGGACCACAAACTGGACATTCAAATTTTCCCTTTGTTTGAAGACCTGCATGATCATATATAATTGAATTAAATATGTCAATTTTTATAATTATATATAATGAATAGCTTATTTAAAAAACATGCATGATATCTACTTCATAAAATTTTATATCGTTAAAGTGCAGTCGAACGTTATAACATACCACAAAAATGTGTTAGCCCTGGGGCATCATAAATTCTATATACAAGCATTGTATGGAATTGAAATTATCTTTGACCTATTGGTCTAGAGACGTCATACATAGTGATGCCATTCCATAACTTTAGTAACTCGTCGATAAGAGGCTCGATATATACATTCATATCTTTAACTTGGTACTTACCTAGTTGAATGAACATAAACATTACAAAATTATTATAACCATTTTACTGCAATATATATAAATTAATGTACATGACTATTAAATGAAAAAAATATAAGTCATTATGCAACAAATAAGACAAATGAGATGCTACTACATTAAAGAAAATTGATGTAAACAAATACCTAGAACAATCATTGCTAACATTATGTGCTCCCTCTTTATTGACATCCGTGGAGGAATGTTATTGTTGATAACAAAAACATGCCACACTGATTAAATAGATCTCAGCTCTCCAAATAGATTGACACCGTCCATTGCCATTGAAAGCCTGAGATTATGAGGTTCTTCTTTAAAGTGTGGCCATTTTTCCTCCATGTCCCTAAATGCAGAACCATCCACAGGCATTCGAAGAATGTCATCTCCACTTCTATTCCATGCATGGTAATCCATAAATTGCACTAAGCTTTCGCACCTAAATAATCATTGCATACGTGGAATAATGGGAATATAACAAAGAACCTTGCGAGGCACCTTTTTCGTTAGTTGATCTGTTTGATATCTATTGATATGACATTCTAGGCATTCTGTTGCAAATTCATGTTGTTTATGATATATAATATGATCATTGGGATATGCATCTATTGCTTGATACTCCATTCAAATATCTTTCATAATGATAGATAAATCTCGATATGAGCGAGGTAAAATATTTGATGGTGGTAAGAAAAATTCACCTATCAATCTACAACAAAAAAATAATTTGTTAATATAAAGAATATTAATGGTACATATTTCATCCTTTATTTACTAGTGATGAACTAACAACAAAAATAGATGAAAAAAGATGACATATATGACATAGCTTAACATCCGTGAGATTGCTATATTGGATAAACCATTCATAACCTTCAAGTTCACCAACAACAATACAATAGAGAGAAGAGTTGTTTGGGAGCCTTCATAAAGGGGCTTGTATGGCTTCTCAAGTATAAGTAAATCATGAACATCATCAAAGTCAGCTCAATCATCATGATCAGCTGTGCCACTAAATGTGTCATGGATCAATGTATTTGTACCATCATCTTCAACTATGTTTTCTAGTGCATGATCATCTTCTTCCATAGGATGATTAACTTCATCTTCGATATTCATAGCTCCATGTTCCTCTGCTTACAAAACCACATTCTCTGGGCCGTGATAATCCATATCATGTGCCCTAGGGTGCCCCACCTTTATAATAATGATCGACACAAATAAACCATGATCACGATCAAGTGATTTTTTATATATATAAAAAATGTTAAAATGATATAAACATTTACAAATTCAATCAATATAAAGACATATAATGAACAACTTACCAATGGATGATAATCATGCCTGCCTTCGATGTGACCATGCTGCCTACAATGTTTCTTAGCTGTTGTGATTAAAAGTCTTCTTGTCTTTAATCCCTTACAATTATTGCAAGGACAATAACATTTCTCATCACCCTTTCTTTTCAATCTAGCCCACAATCTAGCAAGTGTCTCTTCATTTTGTTCTGCACTAATATTATCTGACATGATTTTTCTTTCCCAAGCTTGAATATTTAGATCTTCAAAAAATATCAAACTCACACTCCAATAATTTTTATTCATTGACAGGCAACAAAATCTAATAATTCTGATATTTTGCATCAAAACAATTTAGCCTATAACCTCCACAAACTATCACAAGTATAGAAAATTTGCAAGTATAGCAAAACATTGTCGTAAGTATATATAAATTGTCGAACTCACTTTTATTTATTAAAAAACATTCGTCGGAACCCTGACAAACGCTAACCATATACTCGTCGGCCCACAAAATAAGGAGGCTAACCATATGTTCGCCCACAAATTGATGGAAGGGGATGGTTGACTTTAAGTGTATGTAAAAATAGTGATGAAAATCATGGAGCATTGCAAGTTTGATGAACGTCAGGCATAAATTAAAAAAAAAATTGAAAATTTCACATTAAATACACAGGTACCCGACAATACATCTAATTATACATCTTTCGTCAGAAAGTTTCATTGTATTTTGCAGTCAAATGAGTTGGTGGTTACTTTGAGATGTTCCAGCTGTGGATTCACCAACATGAGCCGATGAGTTTTGATTCTCATACTAACTAGTTGAAAGCTGGTAATCGCAAAGAGTTGTGAATAAATGTTGAAAAGAGCTATACATCATTAATAGGATTTTATCACAGATGTTAGGTTGTAGATTCGTAATGAATATCTTTTGAACATCCTCATCTATAATCAAATATTGTATGTGTGTGAAAAGAGCTTGATATCGATTGATAAACTTAGTTAATTTTTATTTCTAACCTTGTTTACAATGAAGTAAATAAATCAATGAGACCAACATTTCAATATAATTTGCTTGAAATTGTTGTAAGAATTGATCCACAAGCTATGAGAAAGAGTATATTGAATTCAGAGGTAATGAGCAAAATCATTAGAAAGTGGTATCTTTAACGGATCACCGGAAGAGTTTTTCTAACATGTCCTCTTCAAAGAAGAAATCACTACACATAGTTGTGAATGTTGCCACATGAGTATTAGGATCACCTTTACCATTGTACTTTTCAAAGCGAGGAGTCACAAACTTATCCGGCATTTGAGCTCTTAGGTTTGTAAAAGATAAAGGACTACGACCATGGTATGTTGGTATATTGGGTTGAGATGAAGCATTGGTCAAATTTGTCACTTTCTATTTTAGGGATATCATTCTTTGCAAGAGTTGGTTTAAGATGTCATCATTAGGTGATGCAGTTTATGGGCTATAAGCCAAGGTATTTGAATATGTATTTGTGAAATTTAGAGGTGATTGATTGTGAGTGGTAATGAAAGGTGGTTGAGAGTAATTGTAAGTGAAAGGTGGTTGAGAATAGGTGGTAAGGAGAGGTGGTTGAGAATGATTATTCTTAGGAAAAGACACCTTAGGTGCTAGGTTTTGATAATTAAATCCCACAACCTTATAGCTTTGTGAATTAATTCCATTAGATATTCCCATGCTAGTGGTAGCATTACTACAAGCTTGTGCATTAGTAGTGAGAATTGATGATGTAAAAGTAGATATTCCAGTAGTCATATAGGTGTTGAAACCTGTCTATGATTTGGTGATGACACATTGTTAATGACATTCACATAGTTAGTCACTGACATAATGTTATTACCCACTATGTGGACTATACCACGGAGCATGTTAACACCATGTTATCCTTCTTTTAATAACTCTCTTAGATTATGAGCAACAGGTATGGTTTCTTCTACTAGCCTTTCTTTTTCCACAAATGATTGAAAATCAGCAAGTTCTCTATCAAGTTTGTTGATTTGTTCATCAGGTACATGTGTTATTACATAAATTGTATCTTTAGGATCATGAAACGTTTTTTCTTCTATCATATTTAAGTTGTTGTTTTGATAAGATATTGCTTCACCAGGTGTAAAGTAATGAGAGAGTGGGTTTTCCAATTTTGGCACACCATTGCTATCAAGAGCACTAGAACCCATTAATCTATGACTTATTTTCACTAAAATGTTTGTGATAGGGTAGTGGGTTACAACACTCTTGCAAAATTTTATAACACACAATGCAATTAATGATATTACTAAGATATGTATGTTGAAATACACAATGTGTAATTGCAAAAATGTGAATTTTCAAAGCTAGGATGGAGACTTATGCAACATGGTCCAACACTACACTTCAAAATTAGATTTGAATAAATGTTAATAAGGAGTAGCAAACTCTAAAAATAAAATTTTGACTACAAACCCTAGTTTTTAGAAAGACTAGGTCATATGAAAAATACAAGTTTTTAAGAAAAAACCCTAGAAAATTAAACTTGTATAAGCAATATTTGATATGTATTAATAATAAATTACTGTAATAAGGATCAGCTCTGATGCAAAAATCAGAAAATTAAATCTTTATATGATATGCAACACACATTATGCAAAACTATGCCTTAATGCAAGCCTAGGATGCTTGTTTTTATCAATTTTTTTCAAATGTAAGATTTTTCAATGCAAGATGACCAATATAATATGAATGAATGAAAGGACTAATTAAAACACTCAAAAAGATGCAAAATGCTCACTTTTCCAAGTTCACCAAAATGTTAGATGTGAAATGTAGAAGAGGGATGGATAGTGTTAAAGTCTATCAAATCAAACCCTCCTTTCACAATAACATTCAAGGAAAAGAACTGAGCCAAGTCACTATAGATGAAAAGGACTCATCTATAGGTTTATGTCCTTAGGAATGATATGGAAAGATAGATTAGATTGAGAGATTTGTCAAAACCTAGTTCAAGTAAGCCTCAAACCCTAACCATAATGCAATTTGGTACAAACAGACAAAATGATATAGGGAACCACATAGGAAGATACTCAGAGTTGATCAGAAACATACCAGAAGCTAGATTTTTGGAAATGGAAACTTTGCAAACTATGGGGTAGGTGCCCAAGTCCAATATGGAAGTTTTTTTGTAGATCCGAAGCAGAGAGATGTGTCAGAATGTACTTCGATCCTAAGTTCGGGGCCAAGCCTGTCAAGAGGACTATGGGGTGGGTGCCCTAGTCTAGGAGGGAGAAATATCAAAAAAATTCTTTCAAATCCTGAATCCTTATCCTTTAACCTACTCCTTTGTACCTACACTTTTCCAACTCCTGCACCTGTAACCTACAATCACAAAGAGAGGGGGTTATGGTGTTTAGGAGCTTGCCTTGGTCAAGCCTCAGAAGGACATTCAAGTCTTCCAACACCGTTGATAGATAGAGTGCATGCCCAAGGAGGGCAGAGGCCAAATCCAATGATGAAATGAAATGATTGAAACACAAATTGATGTCACCTTAAAAGTGAATCCCTCACGGAGATGAAGATCTTTCAAACCATGAGGAGATGGATTGATGAAGCAAAATCTGTAACAAATAAACACAATAACATAATTCTACTCTACAACACAATGAAGGCCTTGAAATCTCTTTGTTCAATATCACAAGTTCGCATTATCCCATCTAGGTGTAAAATGAAGTCATAAACTCACTTATATATGCTTTCCCACTAACATTTATAATTTAAATTGAATAGGCCGAAAGAGTAAAACCTTTTGAGAGTGCCCAAGCTGACATGCTTTTATTTTGATCCTGACAAATCAGGCTAGACTTGGGCACAGGTGCCCAATTCCCAAGGCCAATTTTGGTCATGTTTAAGCACTTAGAATAGGCCCCTAAGTCCCATTTGACATTAGTTTAGGGGAAAATTGCTCCTACGATGAGTATTAAGATTTCATAATGTAAACATGAGAACCTAGGAGCTAAACTAGGAGATAAAAAGGCATGAGGTTACTTTTTACTCCATAAATAAAGCTATATTTAAAATTTAATTTAAAAAGATTTTTTTAGAAAATTAAAAATCCTACCCCTTGTAACATTTATTTTGTCAAAATAGTTTTTGGCAAATTAAACTAAATGTGCATTTAAATCGTGTAATAGGTAACTTTTTGCCCATGCACTACTTATAAAGTGCCAAATTTAGGGGGGGACAATTTTGAATCAAGGTAGTATCCTTGTGTTGTGTCTTATATACTTCCTTCGATGCTTTCAGTTTGGGGAATTACATAGTATTTTGTAATCAATGTTCAACTGAGGTAAAGTTCCAAATTTGGGGGGTTCATAATGGATTTTGGTATTTATTTCCATCCTTTTGTGGTCAAACTAACCTCAAAGAACTATTTGTCTTGGGAACAAGTGATAAAGAATCACTATCTTGGAAAGGATCTATTTCCCTATCTCCTTTGACTCATTCTTGAGCCAAGTGACTATAAACAAAAGAATAAATGGTTTAACAAAAAATACATGGTCTATGGACTAATAGGCCTTACTATTTCTGTAGATATTTTACATCATATAGAGCACACTGAGTGCCCTTTCACTACTTGGACCATCATCTGACAACTGTATGGAGATCTTGATTCTTCATCTGAAAGTGATGTTTATGTGGATTACTAAGCTCCTATGGATGATACTGAGACTTTTGTTTCCTCTTTGTGTGTAGACACATCTGCATGGGATGATCAATCTATTTGTTTGACATACATTGATACCCCATCTACAATTAGGGGCATCCTCCAATACCTACTACTACTTCTGAGTTCAATGTTGCTCCTTTGAGAGTTTCTAATGATTCATTATATAGTAGGGTCATATTCAGGATTCACTTCATTGGGACACACTTCTACTAGACATCTCTTGGTTGTTTGTAGAGGCTCACATATCAGATCTTGATGACACCTTAGAGTATCTTGTTTTTTCTATTTGATGATAGTATACATACACTTGCTTTTACCATGAAGTTTAGAGAGGGTTCATCGAGGGCTTCCAGTTATTCTTCACAGGACATCTTGTGGGATTTTCTTTATAGCCACATGGCATGCATTGACATTCCACATCCATACATTAGTTCTTTAGATATTTCTCTTCATCAGTTTTCACATGATTTTGAGAGGTCACTTGTTTCAGTTAGTCCCAAGCCTCTTGATTTGATTATGACTCATTTCAACAAGGAGTACTTATAGCCTCAACCCAAAAACACTAATCTATCTTAGCACTTCTTAACATGCTCCTAGCTCTTTCCATTAAGGCTCAGTTCATTCTTTCTGCTACCCCATTTTGCTAGGGTGTCTAAGGTGTTGTCTTCTGTCTCACAATACTTGCATGCTTACAAAATTGATTGAATTCCTTAGAACAATATTCGCCACCATTATTTGATCTCAACACCTTTATTTTATAATCTGTTTGCTTCTCAACTAAGGCCTTAAATTCTTTAAACTTAGTGAAAACTTTAGATTTTGCATTCATAAAATAAACCCAACTGTATCTTGATGCATCATCAATGAATTTGACATAATATCAAGATTTTGCAAAAGAGTCAACATCCACAGTTCCAAAAACATTATAATGAATAATCTCTAATATACTCTTTGCAGTATTTGTTCCACTAGGAAATGATGATCTACTTTGTTTTCCAAATACACAATGCTCACAAAAATCATTTCTTCCAACAAAATAATCTGAAATATCATAAACCAATTTTTATTAATAATGGTCCTAAGACCTTTTTCACTGATTTGGCCCAATCTTTGGTGCCACAACATACATGTATTTTCAGTGTCTGTTACATTGGCTGAATTATTCAAAGTAGATGCACTTAATCTAAATAGGGTCCATCCAAGATCCTTTAGCAACCACCCAATTCCCTCTTACCAACCTAAAACTAGACTTATCAAATGTCACATTCATTTTAGAATCATTTAACTTTGATATAGACAGTAAGTTTCTGGCTAGTCCTCGAATATGCAAAATATCATGAAGGGTTTTAACCCTTCCATCACCGAAATACAACTTTACCTAATCCTTTGGCAATTATTTGTTTTGTACTATTGTCACCAAGGAAAACTTTCCCTCCATCATATGCTAAATATTTTGAGAACCACTCCTTGTTGGGAGTCATATGAAAGGAGTAACCTGAATCAATAAGCCAAGCATCATTACTTATTGTGTTAGCTGAAATAATTAATGCATCACTGTCACCATCATCTAAGGATTTTTTAGTGGAAGAATCAGAACTCTTTTTCTTGTTCTTACAGTCTTTCTTCACATATCCTCATTTGCCACATTTCCAACATTTTACCTTGCTTTTACCAAGGGTTTTAGAACAACCTTTAGACTTACCCTTCTTCTTATCCCAAGTGGGTGTCTTTTCCTTTGTCCTACCCCTTACATGTAAAACATCTTGGGATCCACCATTTTTGGACTTTCTTCTTATAGCAACAATTAGATTTTCCCAAGATTATGGTAAAGAACACAATAATAAAATACATTTATCCTCATCCTCTAGCTTAACATCTACAGATGAAAGTTGACTTAAAATCAAATTAAATTCATTCAAATGGTTTGCAACAAAATCTCTATTTTTCATGTTTAATGAATACAACTATCTTTTGAGGTATAACTTGTTTGTTAAACTTTTGGTTTGATAAATATCACCTATCCTCTTCCATAGCTTGTATGTTGTAGCTTCAGTAGAAACATTCAAGAGGACAACATCTGCAAGGCACAACCTTATGGTTCCTCATGCTTTTTATCAAGTTTTAACTATTCTTCATCTTTGGTAGTTAGTTGTAACAACCCATTGTTTTCTTTCTTCCAAGAGATCTTCCATTTTTTAATTTCCACATTTGGTAGTGATGTAGGAGCATCCAGTGGTGTAAGGGCAATCTTGCATCACCCAAAAAAAAAAGTGTTTCAAAATTGTTGATGTTCTACCGATTTCTTCTCAAAATCTGTTGTTCTAGTCCCATAATCACATGAATAATAATGTAGAACTTTCAGTTTTCCCAAACTGCTAAAAATAGTAAACTGCTATTTTTAGAAAGTTTGCATTTGGGCACGGAATGAAGTCAAAATTTATAGGAAGTTACATAATGGAAATATAAGACCTTTGTCTAAGGAATCATATGAAGATCATTTGCGAGCTGAAAGATATTAAAGTTTTTGTTTCTTGAAAAATGCATGAAAATTATTCAAACCCAGGTTTGAGGCACTAGCTGGCCCTGTACAGGCCCAAAAATGGCTAGAACTAGTAGAGCTAGTTCCTAGAACGTAGAGCACTCCGTGAGCTTTCCAACGCATAAAACGGTTCATGAATCGGAGTCCCGGATCAAAAGTTATGGCTCCCGGAAGTTGACCTATTTTTGGAGGGAGATGCAAAATTTGAAATTAGGTTGTTGGCTGCAAAAAAGGCTATTAATAACCATTTTTGGGAACCCTGGGTAGTAGGAGAGTTAAGGGGGAAAGTGTAGAGTCAAGAATAGATGGGAAAATAGAAACCTTAGCTGATTTGGGGGTTATAGAAGGCGGAAGATTCCAGAGCCTGGTGATGGTAGCTGTAGTGTGTTGTAGCCTATAGAGGATTGATTCCTCTGATTGTAATTAAGCTTCTGTAATGTAATGAGTTGCCCAGATCAATAAAAGAAAGTTCTATTCTTTGTGTTCAATTTCTATTATTGTGTGTTTTATGATTTATCCCCTTCATCAAGTGGTAGCAGAGCGAGGGTTCCTGAGTGTGTAGACAGATCGCCGACCATGAGGCAGTTTGCATTAGGACTTGAGGTTGTGGGTTTGCTGTGGAGACCAAGATGCCTCCACAAAGAAATCATGTTGGGAGGAATTCTTTGATAGAAGAGGGTTTTAGAGCCCTACAAAGGCAAATCGATGCATTGCAAGAGGAGCTACGAAGAGGGTTTGAGCTGAGGACAAGAGAAGAAAGTGAAGATGAAGTTGAAGAAGAGCTATCTGAGGAAGAACAAGAAGCTGCCGAAGATGCTGCAGAAGTAAGGTTGTTGAGGGTCATTTCAAAGATCAGAAAGAGGCCCAGGATCGAAGTTTCTACATATTTTGGAGATTTGAATCCAGAACAACTTATTAATTGGATCAATGACATGGAGGAGTATTTTGAGTATAAAGATGTGGAGGACCCAGATCGGGTTAACTTTGCAAATACAAAGTTGAAGGGCCACGCCAATATTTGGTGGAAGGAGGTCCAATTAGAGAGGAACAGAAGAGGAAAAGCAAAGATCACCAGATGGGATCAGATGGTGGAGAAACTAAAGACGCAGTTCATTCCTATGGACTATGAGATGGAGTTGCTGAAGAAGCTGCAAGGACTGAAGCAAGGTAACAAATCTGTTAAGGAGTATACAGAAGAGTTTTATAAAATTACTATCAGGATAGGTCATGTAGAGCCCAACAAGGAGAAGGTAGCCTATTACATTAATGGGTTGAGGCCGAGTATTCAAGAGGAGTTGAGCCTAGTCAGAATGACCACCATAGAAGATGCGTACCAGTTTTCCCTGAAGGTGGAAGAAAAGCTGAACAAAAGATTTGATAGCAAGAAAAAGGGAAGAGGTCAAGGTGGAAGGATTGGTGGAAGACCCTATGGAGGCCATAATAAAGATCAAAAGAAAAGTGAAGAAGCAGGCACCAGTCGAAATCAAAGAGGGGATAATACCTACCGCCCTCATGACCAGAACAATGGTGATCAAAGAGGAAGAGGAAGAGGTAGACCTGGGCAAGGACCTGGAAGAGGAGGTTTCAGAGGAGCATATTTCCAATGTGGAGAAGAAGGGCATCAAGTATATGAGTGTCCGTAACATCAAGGAAGGACAAATAGAAGACCTAAAGGTAATGCACGAGTTGCACATGTAGATGAAGATGTACATTTTGAGCATTCTGAAGATGCTGAAAGGGGAGAAACCCTAGTTGTTAAAAGAACCTTGCTGAATGAGGAGAAAGAACCCAATCAAAGGAAGAGTTTATTCCACACAAGGTGTAAATGTGAGGGTAAGTGTTGTGATATTATTATTGACAGTGGAAGCACTGATAATTTGGTTTCAGAAGAGATGGTTGACAAGTTGAATTTGACAAGAAGAAAGCATCCACATCCATATCAGATTGCATGGTTGCAGAAGGACCATAGAGCTTTGGTCAATGAGCAGTGTTTAGTGAAGTTCAAGATTGGTGACTACCATGATGAGGTGCTGTGTGATATCATACCAATGGATGCATGTCATATGCTGTTGGGGAGGCCGTGGCAGTATGATAGGAGCACTGTCTATGATGGCCGTGCAAACACATATTCCCTAACAAAGGATGGAGTTTGTCATAAGTTGAAGCCCTTGAAGGAGGTGGAAGAAAAGGTATGTAGTACTGCTAGAATTTGTTCGGTAGATGGTAGGAAATTTTTGGAGGGTATGAAGCATGAGCGTCATTGCTTTGCATTGATTCCTAAGATTAGTCAAGAGAAATGTGAAGATGTACCAGCAAAAGTTTCAGATATGTTGGAAGAGTTCTAGGACATTATCTTTGATAATGTACCAGAAGGTTTACCACCAGTAAGGAAGTTAAGTCAACAAATGGATTTGATACCAGGAGCTAGTTTGCCAAACAAGGCAGCCCATAGAATGACCCCTGCAGAGAATGAAGAGCTAAACAGACAGGTTTAGGAGTTGTTGAGGAAGGGACTGATAAGGGAGAGCCTAAGTCCATGTGCAATACCTACAGTACTAGCACCAAAGAAAGATGGAGAATGGAGGATGTGTACAGACTCTCGAGCCATCAATAAGATAACGATCAAGTATAGATTTCCATTGCCAAGAATGGATGACATCATGGACTGTTTGAGTGGAGCCAAGTACTTCACAAAAATTGACCTAAAGAGTGGGTATCACCAAATCCGTATTAGAGAAGGGGATGAATGGAAGACAGCCTTCAAGACAAAGGAAGGTTTGTATGAGTGGTTAGTCATGCCATTTGGGCTAACCAATGCACTGAGCACATTCATGCGGCTCATGAACGAGGTATTGAAAGAATTTTTGGGAAGTTTTGTTATTGTTTATTTGGATGATATTTTAATTTTTAGTAAGACTTGGGATGAGCATTTGATGCATATCAGAAGACTTCTAGAGAAGCTGAGGGAGGAGAAGTTCTTGATTAATCTGAAGAAATGCAGTTTTGCAAAGAAGGAGTTGGTATACTTGGGATTTGTTGTCTTAGAGGAAGGTCTTAAGATGGACTCAGAAAAAGTAAAGGCTATCATTGAGTGGCCTACACCAAGGAGTGCAATGGAGGTAAGATCTTTTCATGGTTTGGCAATTTTTTACAGAAAGTTTATCAGGAATTTCAATAGCATTTGGGCACCCCTAAATGAAACAATGATAGGGGATAGAAAAGAGTTTAGATGGACTAAAGGGGTAGACAAGAGCTTTGATACATTAAAGTAAAAAGTCATAGAACAACCTATTTTGGCACTTCCAGATTTCAATAAGGTATTTCAGGTAGATTGTGATGCCAGTGGTAGTGGTATAGGAGCTATTTTGAGCCAAGAAGGTAAGCCCATTGCCTATTTTAGTGAGAAGCTTAATGATGCCAAGAAAAAGTATTCTGTTTATGATCAAGAATTTTATGCAATAGTTCAAGCTTTGAAGAAATGGAGACATTATTTGTTACCAAAAGAGTTTGTTTTATATACTGATCATCAGGCTTTGCAGTATCTTAATAGTCAAGGAAAGTTGAACCAAAGGCACTTAAAATGGGTTGAGTTTTTGCAGAGTTATACCTTTGTTTTGAAGCACAGGAGTGGGAAGTCCAATAGAGTTGCAGATGCCTTGAGCAGAAGGTAAAATTTGTTGACAGAAATGAAGATAGAGGTTGTTGGGTTTGATGAGCTCAAAAGTTTGTATCCTAAAGATCTAGATTTTGCAAAGGCTTAGAAAGCTTGTCTGGAGCTTGTTACTTTAGACAGGACAAGATGGTTGGATTTCATAATCCAAGATAGCATGTTGTTTAGAGGAAGCCAGTTGTGCATTCCAAGAAGTTCCATGAAAGAAAACCTGATTAAAGAGAAGCATAGTGGAGGATTGGCTGGACACTTTGGTCAAGATAAGACCATTTCAATTGTTGGTGAAAATTATTATTGGCCACAGTTGTAGCAGGATGTGAGGAAGTTTGTGCAAAATTGCAGAGTATGTTAGATGGGAAAAGGAACAAGTTAGAATACAGGGTTGTATCACCCATTACCTATACTAGAGAAACCCTGGGATGATATCAGTATGGATTTTGTTCTTGGTTTACCAAGGACACAGAGAGGACATGATTCTATTTTTGTGGTGGTGGACAGATTCTTAAAAATGACACATTTTATTCCTTGTAAGAAGACTAATGATGCTGTTCATATTGCAGAGTTATTTTTTAGGGAAGTGGTGAGACTACATGGTCTACCAAAAAGCATAGTTTCAGACCAAGATACCAAGTTTGTTGGTTATTTCTAGAGGACATTGTGGAAGAAGTTGAAGATAGACTTGAAGTTCAGTTCTGCACACCATCCACAGACTGATGGACAAACTGAAGTGGTGAATAGGAGTTTGGGTAACCTACTACGATGCTTGGTAGGAGATAAGCCCAAGGGATGGGATTTGATTTTACCACAGGCATAATTTGCTTACAACAATTCTATCAATAGGAGTACTGGTAAATCACCATTCCAGATTGTATATGGCAATAGTCCAAGAAATGCTTTAGAGTTAAGGAATCTGGATACGGGAGAAAAGACAAGTGCCGAGGCTGAAGACTTTGTAGAACATATGAAGAATTTGCATGAAGAGGTGAGAAAGCACATTTATAAGATGACTACTCAGTACAAGGCTAAGACAGATCAGAAGAGGAGGTATAAGGAGTTCCAGGTGGGAGATGAAGTCATGGTTCACTTGAGAAAAGAAAGGTTCCCTATTGGAACATACCATAAATTAAAAATGAAGAAATTTGGACCATGCAGAATCTTGAAGAAGCATGATTCTGGAAATCCATATGAGGTAGAGCTGCCGAGTGGGAACAACATTTCCCCTATTTTCAACATTGCTGATTTAACAGAATATCATGAAGGTGGAACAGAGGATGGACCAACAGAAGTGTAGTGGAGTATTCTGGCATCTACTTCAATAGAGGAGATAGAAGAGATCTTGGATAGCCGTGTGGGAAGGAGTACTCGAAATAGGCAATATGAAGAATATCTAGTGAAATGGAAAGGAAGGCCTATTCAAGATTCTTCTTGGTTCTCTAAAGTAGAGGTTGACCATTTGGGTTTTCCTCACACAAACACCTGAGACGTGACAAGGTCACTTCTTAAATTACCCTGGGTGTCTAATGCAGGAGCATCCAGTGGTGTAAGGGCAATCTTGCATCACCCAAAAAAAAAAGTATTTCAAAATTGTTGATGTTCTACCCATTTCTTCTCAAAATCTGTGGTTCTGGTCCCATAATCGCCTGAATAATAATGTAGAACTTTCAGTTTTCCCAAACTGTTAAAAATAGTAAACTGCTATTTTTAGAAAGTTTGCGTTTGGGCACGAAATGAAGTCAAAATTTACAGGAAGTTACATAACTAAAATATAAGACCTTTGGCGAAGGAATCATATGAAGATCATTTGCGAGCTAAAAGATATTAAAGTTTCTATTTCCTGAAAAATACCTAAAAATTATTCAAACTCAGGTTTGAGACACTAACTGGCCCTGTACGGGCCTGAAAACAGCCAAAACTAGTAGAGCTAGTTCCTAGAACATAGAGCACTCCATGAGCTTTCCAACGCATAAAACGGTTTGTCAATCAGAGTCCCGGATCAAAAGTTATGGCTCCTGGAAGTTGACCTATTTTTGGAGGGAGATGCAAAATTTGAAATTAGGTTGTTGGCCACCAAAAAGGCTATTAATAACCATTTTTGGGAACCCTGGGTAGTAGGAGAGTTAAGGGGACAAGTGTAGAGTCAAGAATAGGTGGGAAAATAGAAACTCTAGCTGATTTGGGGGTTACAGAAGGCAGAAGATTCCAGAGCCTGGTGATGGTAGCTGTAGTATGTTGCAGCCTGTAGAGGACTGATTCCTCTGATTGTAATTAAGCTTCTGTAATGTAATGAGTTGCCCAGATCAATAAAAGAAAGTTCTATTCTCTATGTTCAATTCCTATTATTGTGTGTTTTATGATTTACCCCTTTCATCAAGTAGCCTGATCCATTGAATTTCTCAACATCCATATGAGAGGTAGAACCCATTGTGTACAATCTTCTTCACAGATCTACAAAACCTACAAAAACAAAGCTCCAACTATAGCCAAAAATCTTCCACACTTTAAGAGAAAGGCATCCCTCACTCAATAGAACCATTAGCTTTGATACCAAATTTTGATAATGAAGGTAGAACTACTACTATAAACTTTAAAATTTTGTGTATGCAAAGCGGAAAATAAGATTAATCTGTAACAATTAATAAACAAGTGATTTTGCACTTTCAATCCAATGTAGAAGAGAAGAGAATAGAAGAGAGAAGCTTTCAAGAATGAAGACAAGTATTTATGTGGAGAAACCCTTTCGGGAAGAACTCCACACTCAAATATGTTTCCTGGTTGTTTTAAAACTCTTTAGAATAGATTACATTCAATACTAAAATTCCTCTAAGTCTTTGATGTACTTCACAAAAAAGCTTCTTGTTTTTTTCTCTAAGTCTTTTCAAAAAACTTCTTGTTTTTTTCTTCTATGTCTTTTTCACAAATCAACTCTCTAGAAAATGTATGGGGCTCTTAATTAATTAATGACGCTTCTTAATTTAAGAGCTTCTTAATTTGAAAGCTTAGAACTCAAGTTACAATAAATTGTAATTGATAACATAGAAACCAATGCTCATGTAAAAACCAAGTGCTCCAAATTGAGAAGACTGAAGTCAAACAAAGTCAAGCCTTCTGTTAATTGTCTATCCTTGATGTGGGTGCCCAAGTTTTCCTAAGCTAACTTTGTCAACATCAAATACATTTCCAAATAAAAGCAACAACAAAAAGTCCTCAAAATGGGCATCCAATTTTGTCCAATCACCTTTTGTTAACTGAAGTGATCAACAAACACCAATCTCATGCAAACAACATGCAAGATTGATGTCCCCAAAATTATTTTGAATTACCTTGTTCTGGACATACAAGTGACATGCAAACACCAAATTCAACATGCAACTAATACCCATTATCTAAAATGCTTAGCTATACCATCCTGCAAGTTTCTAGAGTTGGAGTGTTCTGCAAGTAATATCTTAAAATTGACATGCAACTGACATACAAGCACATGCAACAACATGCAACTGATACCCATTACCTAAAACACTTAGATGTATCATCCTACAAGTTTCTAGAGTTGGAGTTTTCTACAAGCAATCTCACAAAACTAACATGTAACAACATGCAATGTCATATAACTAACATGCAACAACATGCAAGGTCATACAAGTCCATAGGAGTGACATGCAACAACATGCAAGTCCATAGGAGCAACATGTAACAACATGCAAACACATGCAAGTACATGCAAGTAACATGCAAAAACATGCAAGTCCATGCAAGCTTTTCTGACTTGATGCAAGTAATATCTAATTTATGCATCTCTAATACTTTAGTTAACTCCAACATTATATCCATGCAAAGTGTCTTAACATTATCCACTCATGTACATAAAAAAGTACAACTCCAAGTCTAAATATAAGTCCCAAGTTTAACTCCCACTCACTAGGAGTTATCAAACTCTCAAAATAGACTTAGGAGAAGTCAACAAAGTCTTCATGGCTCCCACCTCAAAGTGGGCACCCAAGTTTGACCTTATCCATTAGGAATTAATTGCAATAAGTCAAAGTGTGATAATTAATAAATAATTAATCTCTCAAAGTCCTTATGTGTTGGGGAACACATTCCAAGAACTTTGGAGACATATGAATTGGTTAGGATTGCAAGTTAATGGCAACTTATCCCAACGACTTTCAGGCCTTGCAAGTTTTGAAAACATAATGACAACATTCAAACTTCAAAATTACTACAATCAAAACATAATTAGGCAACAATCTACAACCAACAATCTTACAAATTCATACAGAAAAGTACAAATGAGACAAGATTCAAGTCAGGAGGAGGTCCCTATCGAATTGCCCATGGAGGATTTCAAAACCCTTGAACAATTCCAGAGCCCTCCTCTTGAATCTAAATTTGATCCGTGGACCACTTTTCATTATAAAACTTTGTCTTTAATATTATTTAGATGGAGTATGTCATTTTAATGATGCTATGATATGTTAGATGGTACAAATTATATGGAGGTTAGCTTTCTCTTGCAAATTTCACTATTACACATATATACATATGGACCACTTTTCATTATAAAACTTTGTATTTAATCTTATTTATTTTTATTATTGTGATCTTCTAAAACTAAGTCTTGAGCTAATCAAACTTTTAAATATTAGGGTTAAAGCACAAAGTTGAGTATAGATTCTACGGAAGCCTCCTATGGATGAAAAATGCCACTTGGAATGGGAGCCTGAGCCAAAACAGGTGCCTGTTATGAAACAAGTTCTCATTTACGACTGGGTACCCGATGCTAAATGGGAACCCATTATGGAATAGGTACCCATATCATAAATGAGAACCCATTATGGGATGGGCACCCATTCAAAAACGGGTACCCATTTTTGAATGGTATAACTTTTTT
The DNA here is from genome assembly GCA_027924645.1 of Cunninghamia lanceolata. Taxonomy (NCBI): domain Eukaryota; kingdom Viridiplantae; phylum Streptophyta; class Pinopsida; order Cupressales; family Cupressaceae; genus Cunninghamia; species Cunninghamia lanceolata. The sequence continues at coordinate 1,195,335 of BSBN01000547.1, forward strand.
TAGAAAATGGGTCTGTAGCTTCATTTATACAGCTACAGGCCACAGAAGACAAGGGAGAATGGCACCAAGAATGGGTACCCACATTGGCTGATCCATCTTCCACCTCCAAAATGTCTACCTCCTCAGATCGATTAACAAGTACCCCAGGTTGGTTGCACATTTATATCTACCAATTTTTATTGTTTTTTGCTTTGTATTTTGTTGTATTTGTTATTTTTGCAATGTTAAACTATATATATTCAACCTCAAATTGAAAACAAGTGGTGAACCCTAATGTATAATCTGTAAATGTTTAATTCAAAAATGGTAAACCCTAACTCATAAAGACTAAAATGTAAAACCCTAATTCATAAACTAGGGTTTCATAAATAGTAAAAGGTAAAACCCTAATTCATAAAAACTAAACTCTAATTCACAAACTAGGATTTCATAAACAATAAAACGTAAACCGTAATTTATAAACACAAAACCCTAATTCATAAACTAGGGTTTCATAAACTAAACTGACCTATTCTTTAAAACCTAAATGACTTATTAAACCTAAACCTAAAACCTAGAAACTTCACTTTATTATGTTTAAATCTTTAATTTAAATTGATGGACATACATATAATATTTGTACAAATAGTTATGGCCACATGACAATCCCTCCATGAACTACCTAGTTTGATAGAACTTAGATAGGGTTTCTGTCATATAGGCTTAACAATAAACCTTTAGGAATGATATTTCAAAATCATTTGAAATTGTTTAGGGGAGATGACCCAGTAGTTGAGCACCCTAACTTCACACCTCTCAAAATCATATGAGGCAATTTCGAATCACTCCAAAAAATTTATAATAGCTTACTTGACAAGGCCCCTGCTTATAAGGTTTTAGGGCCACATCATCAAATATGGTGCCACATCAACACATGTAATGGCATGATTCTTGCAATTTATGACCCCATTCTTCCATGGTGTGTAGTGAATTGTGTGATGAAATGTGATGCCATAATTAATAGAAAATTGTTAAAACTCTATGAAGATACACTCACCTCCTTTATTATGCTAAAGAAAATTGATCTTTATCTGAAGACTATTCTCCTCGAGAGCATTATAGTCTTTCAATATGAAGAATACTTTATGTCTTTTTGATGTTGTGGAATGAAAGGAACTCTGAATAATCATCTATTAAGACCATTAAGACTTTATAGCTTATAGTGGGTGAGGATAAAACTAAGTTTTTTTTGTTGAGGTGTCAAATAGTTCCCCAAAAAAAGGGTGGACCAATAGGTGTGCATTAAGTCATGTTTTGTTGGAGGGATAATACACCATCATGTATGATTGGTTAAAGTCATTAAATGTTTAGTAGTTATAGTACAACACTAACAAGCTTAAAGTCAGAACTACTCTACTAAACTTTTAAAAATATTGGTCCTTAACTACACATATATTATCTCACCTATTAGGTCCTTACCCCTATATCTAGACCTTGAACTAGATATACGTGCTATAGGATTATTCTTCAATCTTCATGCCTTTTAATGTTAATGATGAGTCTCATAGTCCTAATTTAACCATTTGTAAAACTCTTTTCATGAAGCTAAAAACCAACAAATTAGATAGGATAGGACCCTAATATCTTTTTCTAGACCTAACCTAAATGATTTATTAAACCCAAACCTAAAACCTAGAAGTCATTTTATTATGTTTAATTCTTTAATTTAAACATATCCATATATCTATGACAACTTCACACTTAACAAAGAGGTAAAGGGAACAACAACAATGGAAAATTTTAAAATAATGTCGAGTGTACATAGGATGGGTTCAAAGATTAATAAAATGAGACACTTAGGAAGGATAAACATGGATTAGGAACAAAATAGGATCTATGGTAATTGTTGTGATGTTCACAACACACCCCATTTTACTCCTTAGCAAAATAGGGACCCCTGCTGTGGCTTTGCTTTTTGCTTCTGTTTTGTGGGTCTGTCTTTGGTGGTAAGGGAAAAGAGAGTGAAATTTGTAAACCTTGATAAAATTAGTGAGAAAATGCATTTTGAGTGCTAGTGCATAGTATGGTTGGATTCCTTGTCAAAAATGAGCTAGGGTTGCTTTTTGAATCATCTAAAAATTTGCCATATTTTTCAAGTTATGCCCATTTTGGTAAAATGCATTACAGGGGTTTAAATAGTTCAAAGTTTCAAATGTTTCTTAAAGGTTTCTAAAGTGTTTCAAAAGTTGTGTGGAAGACGCCATGTGGCACCTTCCGTGATGGTTTCATGAGTTTCGCAGCGGTTTCAAAGAGTTTCCAGTGTTGCGCGGAAGGTGCCACTTGTCACCTTTCGCAATAGCCCCTTTAAAATTTAAACCATCCATGGGCCGCTAAAATTCTAAACAGTTTCTAAATGTTTCAATAGTCAAGCGGAGCGCACCAAGTGTCACTCCCTGCAAGAGCCTAAATAGTTTCTTAATACTCTCAAAGTTGTGCGGAAGCTGCCACTTGTCACCTTCTGCCATAGTCTTAACAGTTTCATAAGTTGTGCGGAAGATGCCACATGGCACCTTCTGCAATAGGTTCTTAAAGTTTCAAAGGTTGCATGGAAGACACCATGTGGTACCTTCCGCGAAGGTTTCTAAAAGTTTCAAGAGTAGCGTGGAGAATGACACTTGTCACTCTCCACTGGGTCCGCAATAGTCCCATATGTCTCAAACAACCAATGCGGAAAGCGACACTTGTCACTCTCTGCAGGTTTCCAAAAAGTTTTGACAGTTGCACGGAAGATGCCATGTGGCACCTTCCATGCCAGTTTCCAAAAAGTTTCTAGAGTCACGTGGAAGACGCCATGTGGCACCTTCCGTGCCGGTTTCTAAAAGTTTCTGAAGGTTTCAAAGTGTTTCAAAGTTCTGCGGAAGACGCCACGTGGCGTCTCCTGCAGTAGTTTCTAAAAAGTTTCAAGTGTTGCACGGAGCATGCCATGTGGCACTTTTCGTGATTGTTTCCTTAAAGTTTCAAATAGTCACAAGAGTTTCCTAAAGTTTCTAAGATAGTTTCAATGAGCAACACGAAAAGTGACAAGTGTCACTCTCTGCAGGTTTCCTTAAAGTTTCAAATAGCTGTGAGAGTTTCAAATGTTTCTTAAAAGTTTCTAAATTATTTCCAAAGGTTTCAAAAGTTTCAACACTTAAGCAGAGTGCACCACGTGTTCCTCTCTGCGGTCCTTCCAAAGGTTTCTTAAGAGATTCTAAGTGTTTCAACGGCCGCGCGGAAGACACCACATGGTGCTTTCCACGGTAGTTTCTAAAGTTTCAAACAAGTTTCAACGGCCTCGCAGAGTGTGACAAGTGTCACACTCTGAAGTATGACCCACCGGGCCCGTTAAGGTTTGAGCAACAATGCGGAAGACACCACGTGGCGCCTTCCGCAGGCAGTTTCAAAAGTTTCCATAAAGTTTCTAAGGGTTGCAACAGTCGCGCGGAGAGTGACAAGTGTCACTTTCTGCGATAGTTTCAAATGGTTTCGGGAGAGCCTCCGCAGGTTTCTCAGTGGCCCCTAACAGCGACGCAGGTGGTGACACATGTCACCCTCCACATAAGGCAAAAGTTTTAAAGCCCCTCGCGTGGAGCGTGCCACGTGTCACTCTCTGCGGCACCGTTTCTTTAAATGGGATATAATGGGCCATTTTTTGGCCAGACACAGGAGGTCGGTGGGTGAATTTTCAGGGCCTGCCGATGATGGTTTTTTGGCGCTGATAGGCAACAGGCATTTAGTGGTAGTTTTTTAGGGTTTTTGACACACTTTGACCCTGCGTTTGCATCGTTTTTGGTCTGCAATGGTTGACCCGGTAAGTTTTTTGACATAGTATGAACATATGAATGCATTTTTTTGCAGATTTCAGAAGCAAAAAGAAGATAAGGATGAAGTGCAGAAAGTCAAGGGACATTAATGAGAAGACCCAAAAAATAGATAAAACATAATGACAGTAGGTTGCAGAATTTACTTATGAACTACTAGGGTTTCAGAAAGGGGCATATTTTCACCCAGATTTGACACATATTTGAAGATATTTTTGGGAAAATGGTTCTGCACCATTTAATGTTGTAACCTAGGGTTTGAATCATTGCTTAACCATTAGGGTTTTGGGCTGTATTGAGGACAATCGAAAAGTCTATATATTGGGCCTTAATACATTGTGATACTTACAACAGGGATTTTAGGGGCTACATAGGGATTTTAGGAACACACAGCAAGTTAGCTTAGTTTAGATTAGAAGTAGAGGAAGGAGGTCACCGGTTGTCTACAGTAAGGAGTGCGTGGAACATCTGGCTTCCTTATTGTATCTGTAAAGCTTGTAAGTTCTCTGTAATTTGATCAATGAAACTAAGAGTCATTCCAACATTGTAAATCATGAATGACTATTTGTTTCTAATAAAATAGAATCTAGAGTTGTGCATCTATCTTCTAAGTGTTCTCCTGCTCTTCTTTGTGTTTTGAAATATTTTCTTTGAGAGCTTGCAATTTTAAATGTATGTTTGTGAAAATGCTCAGAACTTACATTTAAGGTTTTTACTGTGGATTTGATGAAATTGTTGTATGATTTACATAGCGCATAACAAAACAATTAGATCCTTCAGTAGAGTAAATGAGGTTTAGATTAGATCTTTCTAACTTTTCCCAACCC